>CAWUFW010009891.1:0-744576 GCA_963921515.1 Calotriton arnoldi | reverse complement strand
GTCTGGGTATACCCCCGCCAACTTAGGGCGAACAAAGCGATACAAAAGGGGATGATGGACGGAACGTTTGAGCCAATCAAACACTCACCCCCAGTCAACTGATCTGGGTTTAATCCATCATCATTCTTTAGCTCACTCCACCACCCCAGTTCAGACATGGCCATATGCAAATCAGTCTGACCCTGTGCCTCATGGGAACAGTCCAACCCGAACTGCCAAGCCATGTCTTCCCTGGACCGGAAACAAGCATCCTAGGACCGGTTTCTGGCATTCCAGCCGTCATCAGCCAGGCTTGCTTGAATCCAGTGGCAAAGTGAGCAAGGGACCCACGTCTGGGTATACCCCCGCCAACTTAGGGCGAACAAAGCGATACAAAAGGGGATGATGGACGGAACGTTTGAGCCAATCAAACACTCACCCCCAGTCAACTGATCTGGGTTTAATCCATCATCATTCTTTAGCTCACTCCACCACCCCAGTTCAGACATGGCCATATGCAAATCAGTCTGACCCTGTGCCTCATGGGAACAGTCCAGCCCGAACTGCCAAGCCATGTCTTCCCTGGACGTGGGGTAGCAGGTGAGGGTAGCAGGTGAGGCAAGGGAAGGGGTCTTGGAGGGAGAGGATTTGGAGGACTGCGGAGTGACTGTGGATGCCTGTGTATGTGTGTGTTCCCCATCCTCTGTGTCTGTGGTATCAGTCCCCTGAGGATGCTTGTGTGCACATCTTGCCTTTCTCTTGTGTGTGTCTGTGCTGCTCGTGTCTGTGTGTTTGGGTGATTGTGCAGGTGTGCATGTGCTTTGGACAGATAGGGTGGCAGGAAGTGTGGATGGGGCAGAGGTGGGAGGGGTGAGGGACTGTTGGAGGAGGGACACTGCTGCCATCAGGGAGGAGTCCATGGACCTATTGCTCCTCTGTAGGGCAACACATACCCGTCGAGATGCCCTCCATGAACGACACCAGCTGTGTCAACAGAGTGGTGTGTGCATGGAGGACAGTCACCATTGCTGTCTGCCCTACATGGAGCTGCCGAAGGAGGTACACAGACTCCTCACTCAGGGCAGCAGGGGACACAGGGGCAGGGGGTGCGGTGCCTGGCATGAAGGAGACACGCTCCCGAGCACGGGAGCCTCCACGGACCTCAGGAATGGGAGCCAATGGGAGGGCGGTGGTGGTGGTGGTGGTGGGGTCTTGCTCTTCCTGGTCTGGGGGGACTTCCGAATGGGGTCCTGTGTCTGCCTGCGCCTGGGGGAGGGTGTCCGGGGGCGAGGGGCACTCCCTCTGTGTGGGTGGACTTCCTCTTCCCCCGGTATGCTGGATCAGCAGGATTGGAGGGGAAGAGGCCGAGGTCACACAGGAAGAGCTGCTGTGTATGTGGGGTAGCAGGTGAGGCAAGGGAAGGGGTCTTGGAGGGAGAGGATTTGGAGGACTGCGGAGTGACTGTGGATGCCTGTGTATGTGTGTGTTCCCCATCCTCTGTGTCTGTGGTATCAGTCCCCTGAGGATGCTTGTGTGCACATCTTGCCTTTCTCTTGGGTGTGTCTGTGCTGCTCGTGTCTGTGTGTTTGGGTGATTGTGCAGGTGTGCATGTGCTTTGGACAGATAGGGTGGCAGGAAGTGTGGATGGGGCAGAGGTGGGAGGGGTGAGGGACTGTTGGAGGAGGGACACTGCTGCCGTCAGGGAGGAGTCCATGGACCTATTGCTCCTCTGTAGGGCAGACATACCCGTCGAGATGCCCTCCATGAACGACACCAGCTGTGTCAACAGAGTGGTGTGTGCATGGAGGACAGTCAGCATTGCTGTCTGCCCTACATGGAGCTGCCGAAGGAGGTACACAGACTCCTCACTCAGGGCAGCAGGGGACACAGGGGCAGGGGGTGCGGTGCCTGGCATGAAGGAGACACGCTCCCGAGCACGGGAGCCTCCACGGACCTCAGGAATGGGAGCCAATGGGAGGGCGGTGGTGGTGGTGGTGGTGGCGGGGCCAGACAGACTATCTTGACTTTGGTGGCTGCTGACACCCGCCTCCACAAGGGAGTCATCCTCCGAGCTGCTGTGGTCCTCAGCTGAGGTGGATGGTGCTGAGGACTCCTCGGTGTGGCTCCCCTCACCCTCCGTGCCACTGGGTCCCTCTGACCACTCGTCGGACGCTGACCCAGTCTGGCTCCGCTGCTCCTCCTGGTCCGTGGAGCTGTCCCCTCCTGTGGCCGTGGATGTATCTGCAAACAATTAGGGAAACAGACAAACATCAGTCACCTGCACTGAACGCACACACCACAGTAAGTACAGCACATCACAGAGCCAGCCCAGGCATCCTTAGTTGAACATTGTCTAAAGTCCTCACACAGATTTGTGGAAGCCAATTGTCAGTCTGATGGTCAACCATGGGACTCACACCCCTCCTGCCCTTGCACCCATCTGTCTGGTGCCTGTCTGATGGTAAGACCCCAGTGTGGACACATGCACCACCTACACAGTTGTTGGACATTGCAGGGAACACAGTGAAGTATGTAAACATGCACACAACACATCTCTTGCCACTAAGTCAGTGCAGGTGTCCGGATGAAGGGATGGCCAGAGTCTAAATAGAAATGCATGTGATGCATACCAGTACCACACACCATGATGCACCCATGTCCGGATAGTCAATGCCACAATGGGGTGCATGTTGCACATGTCACTCCCCTGCAGGATCACTCTTAGGAAGTTTAATGCCATGACACAGGCATGCGTGCAAAGTCATACATCACTGTCTCCAGTCACATGGGCATGGCAGCCAGCCAACAACAGTCTGCACTGTGTCACAATCCTAGGACATGGGGAATGCAAGTTATGTAACTGACACGTGCACATGTCCATCCCCCAAAAACCACATGTTAGACCTGGCACCATTGGCGTGGGTCTCCCTTCCATTTTTCGCTGTTGTCTCCTCTGTTTTACTGGTGTTAGATGCTCTGGGCGCTGTGCCACTGCCATTCAGTGTCACAGCGCGAATGCTCCCTGTATAAATATGTCTATGTGAATTGGTATATCCCTGATTGGCTTATTTGGGTTACCTGTTAGTCCCTAGTAGTGTGGCCTATGTGTGCCCAGGGCTGGTAAACCAAATGCTGCTGGTGGGCCTGCAGCACTGATGTGTGCCACCCACAGAAGCAGCTTGTAAAGTGTGTCTCAGACCTGCCACTGCAGTGTCTGTGTGCAGTCCAGAACTGCCATCTTGGCTGTGAAGTGCAACCACTTCCCAGCCCCTGAACCTTCCCTTGGCATCCTGTAAGTCGCCCCTCGGGTAGGGTGCATTGTATGTGTAAGGTAGGACATGCCTGGGTGTGTGTAGCATGTCCTGGTAGTGAATTATGCACCATTTCGTTTTTCACTACTGTAAGGCTACCTGTTCCTCATAGGCTAGAATGGGCAGTTTGACTATTACATGCTATAGTCCTAACTGACCCCAGGGACATGGTAGAAAAACGAATTTAGTATGCCTGAGCTCAGAATATTAAAATACACCTTTTAGTGAAGTTTATTTTTATATTCTGTGTTTGAAAATACCACTTTTAGAAAGTAGGTATTTTCTTGCCTAAGCCTTCCAGTGTGCTCTGCCGTTATGTGTATTGGCTGTCTGGTTTTAGAGGGGCAGGACAGGCTGAGTCAGACCTTGGTGGAATAGAGAGATCTGCATTTAGAGTGTGGGGAAGGGTGGCTCTTTGATCTGAATAGGGCTGTGCCTGGCAAGGTGAATGCTGGCTCCACCTCCCACTGTGTGTCTGCTAGCCGACCCCTCTTTCTGAAAGGAAGGATGCAGCCTGGTAAACAAAGTGCTCCAGGCCTGAGCAGAACTGGTTCTGGCTAGGTTCAGGGACTGGTAGCTTCAAGGATCAAAGGCTTTTGGGGTATAAATATCTGTGCTCAAACCCCCTACTTTTGTATTGCTTTTGGATCTGGAGAGGAAACTCTGTCCGTGCCACTGGAGGAATCTGCAGGAAGTGACTGTCCTTGTGCTTGTGTGTTTTTCTTGCACTGGCCTGCAGCAGTGACCACTGGACCTTGAAGAAGAGGAAAAGGAACTATTGAGAGAACTTTTATTTTTGTACAGCAATCACCCAAGGGCTAGGAAAAGAGCTAGCCTCCTGCTGGAGTCTCAGGCACAACAGACTCCACCACCAACCTCCTGCTTCCTCCCTGCGAGGACTGCTATCTGCTGAGGAGGCTCCTGTGAGTTCCAGGGCCTCTAGTTCGCATCAGAGAGAAGAGGGTAAGAAATCGACGCTAACGCATCTTTGCGGGCCGCTGCAGTCGAGAGCGCTGGGAAAATCATCGCGCTGCTGCCGCCGAGGGCCCGCAACCCGAAACCATCGCTGACGCCCCTTTGCGAGCCGCTGCAGCCGAGACGCGCTGGAAAGATCATCGCGCTGCTGTCGCCGCGCACTCGCAACCCTGACAGAAATCATCGCTTCGAGACATCGCAGTGCGGACGCCGTGCGTTCGCCACTTTGATCGCATCACACCGAATTTCGTCGCTCCCTCGCGGAGCGTCTTGTCTTCGCATCGCCACACGATCGCACAGCGCAACAGGATCACCGCATCGACTTCTCCCACGCGGCAAGAAAGTCATCGCATCGGTGGTCCAGCGTGCAGAAGTTTGTCGCATCGTCTCCGCACGCATCCCGCAGATCGGCGCATCATCCTCCCTTGCGGCAAGGATTTCAACGCATCGCCGGCCTCGCGTGCCGAGAATCATCGCTACAGCTTCTTTGCGACACTTTGTTGGTTTTGCAACTAAACCCAGGTACTTTGTGAAAGAAAGGGTCGCAGAGACCACTGCTTTGAGCTTGAACCTTATTTTTGCAACCTTTGAACTATTTTTGACAGCCCTTCAACAGCTATCCTATTTTTGACAGTATTGTGGCTTTTACAGTTATTGGTCTTGTGATAAATCTGCCTTTATATAAAGATACTTATTTTTTATAATAACTACTTGTGTGGTGTCCCTTTGTAGTGTTCCTCATTGTGTTACTGTGTATGATCATAAATGCTTCACACCCTGCCTCTGAGATAAGCCTACCTGCTCGTGCTACGTTACCACAGGGTTGAGCAGGGGTATTAAAGAGGGTAGCCCTCTCACTCTGACTTAGGAAGAAGGGTCCCTACTTGGACAGTGGCCCGCCATTGCCAACTAGAGACCCCCATTTCTAACACCACATCATCAGTACTACTACTTGTCCACGTCATACCAATTGGACATATGGGGGACATGAAACACAACTCTCTGAACATGAGCACCTCACAGTGTGCTGTGAATGAGAAACAGCTGCCTGAAAGTCACAGTCGCATACACCTGTGTGCACAGTCAAGTGATCAGACACCTAAAAATCACAGAAGTTTCGTCTATCATGGGCACATCTCCGCTGGCATGCTGAGCCCTAACCGATAAACATACCAGTAGTCCTGACAACGAGGACACAGCACAATGACACAGAGGCAGACACCTGAGGGAACATTTCACTGATCACAACATGCCAGATGGTACACGGGAGTGGGAGTACAGAGTGTATTGTATGCCCTGGAGTAGGCATGACTGTCCAGCTCCACCTGTAAGAGGAATGAGTCCTGGACAGTAGGCATGTGGCTAAGCACATGTGACACACTTGATACACATACTCCTGAGGCCCAAACATTGTTCCCTCCGGCAGCATGGGTGTGTGCCAAATTCCCCAGGGACATGTGGTGATTCAGATCAGCAAGTGGACCACATATCAAAGTTACACCCAGATTACATGTCAGAACTTAGGCATTGTGTAAGCAATTGACCCACACATGAATCCCACAACATAGTCACGGGAACAAATGCTGTCCCCCACCTTGAGCGAAGCTAAATGCAATGACACAGTCCCCAAGTGACACAATTTCCTGACTGTAAGGGCCACACATATGCGTATCAGAGGAGAAGTGGGCATGTCACAAATGAGGGACATGGGTCCTGGACCACATGACTGATGTACTGTGGAAGTTTAACCAGGCCAGAGGAGGGCACATAGCATGTCAGACAAAGTGCACAGTGCAGTCATGGACTCACCCCCTCCTTGCTGCTGTCTGGCCTTCAGCTGCCCATCCAGGTCAGGGAAGACCACCGCCAGGATCCGGAGCATGTGGGGGTCAGGGTCCGGTGTCCGCCCCTCCTGCGAGGGAGGCGACAGCTTCAGCTGGACCCTTGCGATCCTCCGGGTCCAGCCACGAAGGTCCTGCCACCTCTTCTGGCAGTTGCGGATCCTGCACCTGTAGACCCCCACGGATCTTACTTTCCGGGCGATGGTCAGCCAGATTTCCTGCTTCTGGTGGGCATCGACCTGTGAGGATGACAAAGTGAAAAAGGCCATTACTACACATGCAACATATCCGTGCATCACACAGTTGGATATACATGTCTCAATCACAGGGGCATATGATGTACATAGGCAGTGCAACAATGGCTATGAACAGTTTGCCAGCAGTCACTACATGGTGTCATTGCATGGGGAGTAAACCTTTTTGGAATGCACTGTTACTGCACTGTACCTGTTCAGTGCATGTAACTACACACTTTGGGGTGTGACAACTACTCAGTGAGCAGCATGCTAGCCACTGGTGTGCACACTGTAAGTCCTGCTAGTCAGACAACATGCACAATTGGTAAGGCAGTGGACAGCACACTCACCTGCTCCCCTGGTTTCCCATACAGCTTGCTGTACTGTGGAAGGAGGCTGTCCAGCAGGGCCTGGTTCTCCTCAAGGCTGAAGGCTGGGGCTCTATCCACAGTACGTGCCATTGCAGTAGCCAGAGGATGCAGAGACAGCAGCAGTGTTGTTGGCAGATGTCGTCCTTGTGCATGTAGTGCAGGCAAGTGAGCTCTCAGGGAAACAGCCAGCATTATATGTGTGCTGCAGAGGCAGATACTGTCCCATGTGTCCAAAGTGATTGGTCCAAGTCGTTTGCATCTTCTGAATCTGACCAATCCATGGAATAGCAGCACTAATACACGCCCACAGCATCCTTCAAATCTTCAAATTCATGACATCTATGATTTTGCAACATTGTTGTGGCTGGCCAACTGAATTCACTGCATCGAAAACGCGTCCGTTGCCATGCCAGGCCCCAGCCAATGCGTGCGCACCGATCGTCCATTGCTGTACAACGCGTATTTCGGGGTACAACGCGTACCCGCACACAACACATGCAATGGGCCGGCCGGGCACACCGATCGGTCCATTGCTGTACAACGCGTATTTCGGGGTACAACGTGTACCCGCCCACATCACATGCAATGGGCCGGCCGGGCACACCGATCGGTCCATTGCTGTACAACGCGTACCCGCACACAACACATGCAATGGGCCGGCCGGGCACACCGATCGGTCCATTGCTGTACAACGCGTATTTCGGGGTACAACGCGTAACCGCACACATCACATGCAATGGGCCGGCCGGGCACATCGATCGGTCCATTGCTGTACAACGCGTACCCGCACACAACACATGCAATGGGCCGGCCGGGCACACCGATCGGTCCATTGCTGTACAACGCGTACCCGCACACAACACATGCAATGGGCCGGCCGGGCACACCGATCGGTCCATTGCTGTACAGCGCGTATTTCGGGGTACAACGCGTACCCGCACACATCACATGCAATGGGCCGGCCGGGCACACCGATCGGTCCATTGCTGTACAACGCGTACCCGCACACAACACATGCAATGGGCCGGCCGGGCACACCGATCGGTCCATTGCTGTACAACGCGTATTTCGGGGTACAACGCGTATCCGCACACAACACATGCAATGGGCCGGCCGGGCACACCGATCGGTCCATTGCTGTACAACGCGTACCCGCACACAACACATGCAATGGGCCGGCCGGGCACACCGATCGGTCCATTGCTGTACAACGCGTACCTGTACAGGTCAGTCGCATATGTCACCATGCTTGTCACTGGTGAACATATGCCAGCCACATATACCTGCCAGAGACACAGGGGCACACCTACAACACCACACCCACTCCACACTGTTTCCTAAGGCATGTAAGGCTGCATTACCTTTTCTGTGTATGGGGGTTGACATGTGGTTTCTGTGGTGGCACTGGTGGGCATCCACACCCAGGCTGTGTATGTGTTCATGGGGACAGGGTCCTTTGTGTGTTGTGCACATGACCACTGTGATGTGCAACAGTTCATTTCAGAGCATGTGGCATGGTCACATTTGGTTGTGTATGTGTGTGACATGTCACATACCCCCAGGGTCCCATGGGGAAGGCATGTACGTAACAGGATGACCCATTGCCACAATAGTGATGTCTCTCCACAGTCTGTGTGCATGTTGTGTTTCCGATGTCTCTGATTCCATGTGCACGATGGGAGACAGTCTCCACAGCAACGTTGTTTGTGCATGGACTTTGATGTTGTGCGTGTGTGTGTCACTGACGTCCATGTCTGTCCTGCAGAGGCAACAGGGGCCACTACCTGTGGGAGTCATGTTTGTTTTTCTGACGTGTACATGATACGCCATGTCATGCCAGTGTCCATGTGGCAAGACAGGGTCCCTGGGAATCTACCTGTCAATGTGCTGTGATGCCTGTGGCGCATCTGTCCAGACATGTCACTGTGGTGTGTGTGTGTGGAACGTGACAGTAGTAAATGGGTACTGTGATACAGCCTAATGGTTTCCCATAGCACAACCTGGTATCTGTTGTGCACACATGTTGTACTGAGAACTTAGATGATGGCCATGTAGGTGCGAGTTATGTCCGAACAGAACGGCACACACATCAAGTACTTGTGTCTCGTAATGATGTATCATGTGAAATTGAGTATGGTGAAAAGCACATCTGTGGGGTGACTGACAATCTTTCTTTCTTCATCCTATGCACTGCAGGGCTCCAGCTGTCCATAGACCATTCCCTGACCTGGCAACGATGGTGGAACGTGACAGCATCCGACGGTACCGCTTCACCAGGCGCTGATTGAGGATTTGGCAGTGCGCTTGGCACCACATCTGCAACCGGGCCGGCCGTACCCTACGGCGCTGACACCCAAGGTGAAGGTAATAGCAGCCCTACACTTCTTTGCCACCGGTACCTTCCAACACACTGTGGGAAAGTAGTGTTGCATTCGACAGGGTGAAACGTTTGCACACAAAGGAGAATTTCCGGAACAGGTGTTGGCTTCCTGGGGGATGTACGTGGCCATCAACCTCTCAGTTCTCCTTCCTCGGACGACCCCTCTTCTTTGTTGGAGGACCCTCTTGTGCAGGCTGCTGCGGTGCAGGGGACTCTCTGCCAGAGTCCTCCTCCCTCCCTGTGGCGGTGTCAGTTGTTGCAGCACCAGATGTTGTGGGCACACAGGGAGGTGTGGCCATGTTGGTGCTAATCTGGCGGAGGCATGTCAATAGGTCCCTATGCACCGCTGTGAGTTCTTGCAATGTATCCCACTTGGACTCCATGCCCGACATGTGTGTCTCCACACGGGCCATGTGTGTCTCCACACGGGCCATGTGGGAGTCCAAGCGGGTATGATGGGCAGCCTGCTGCTGTTGTATGTCCTTGAGGATCCCCACTACCTGTCTGACCTCTCCAGTGCTATCCTGGTACGCATCAGCGATGCGTGCCAGTTGTGGGTCATCATGCAGTCCAGACCCCTCTGCAAGCAGCGACCTATGTCTACCACCCCTCCCACCACCCCTGACGACACGTGCAGGACCTGCGGTGGCACGCACAGGTGACCCGAGGCCCACTTGGGGGTTGTTAGTGGTGTTGTCATCCGTTGCTCCACGGTGGGCCTGGGACCCTGTGCTGTTGTCAGCGGTGGTCCTTGGTCTGTCCGTGTCGGCGTGGGTGGTCTGTATGTTGGCAGTTGTTGGAGGGGTGGGTGCAGGGGGTGCAGATGTTGGTCCAGCTGGTGCTGCATGATGACTCAGACCGGAGGTGCCAGGTAGGACTTCGCCATCCGAGGTGGGCAGAGGCTGTTCCACACCAGTGAGCTCTGTGTCCCCCGGAGCCTGGGACAGGGACTCCTCCTCGCCTGCTGCTGTGTCCCCATCATCGTCACCTGTATTTGGAAGAGACACACATTGTATGTAATGTTTCTACAGGCATCAATGGTTCACACACCTGACAGTTGTGACTGTACCTCTGGATGCGAGCATGTACATTGCATTATCCTAAGTTGTCACAGCAAGAGGTTGATATTGGTGTAGCACATTGTCATGCATACCTGGGGCATTTCACTATGAATGTTGAGGTGTGTGCATGGCCAGCATTGGTTGTATTTGGTGGACATCCGGCCATCCTTCTCCACCTGGCCCAGTTATCCCACCATGAAGCATGCCACCCTTGCAGTGGGTTCAGGTTGACTCTCAGGATGTCATTCAGTGGTGTTGTGCTGTTTGTTGGTGCACAGTTCCCAGCAGGGCCTTGTGCTCCCCACAGCAGTAGCCAGTGTCAGCCATCTTGTAAGTCCTTGTCCACTCCCTGTGATGTGAGCATGGTTCAGAGTGGTGTTGATGGGCCAATTGTGAGGCTGAGCAGTATCTGTGACTCCAACTCCCATCATGCTATTGGCTACACCCCCTTCCCAGCATGCCCGTACTTCCTTCCTTTGGACTGTGCTTCCCTGTGGGGTAGTATGCCTGTGCTGACAGGAAGGCTGACAGTGTTGTCCT
Source organism: Calotriton arnoldi (assembly GCA_963921515.1). Classification (NCBI taxonomy): domain Eukaryota; kingdom Metazoa; phylum Chordata; class Amphibia; order Caudata; family Salamandridae; genus Calotriton; species Calotriton arnoldi. Next base: position 733,882 of record CAWUFW010009891.1, on the reverse strand, counting down.
TGCGTTTGTTTGGCTACAAGTCCCAGGTGTGTCCCTGTGCTTCACACAGCATTACCCAGGGTGGTGGTTCTTTGTGGGATCTTCATTTGGTATGTGAGGCATTGCATTCTCCCAGGTGGGTTATGTGGAGTTTGTGTTGAGGGGTGTGTGAGGTGAGCTGCTTGTAACTATGGTCAGTGCTGTGAGTCCTCCTTCCCACCCAGCCAGATATCACACCATGCTACGTGCTTGTATTGCAGAGAGTGCAAGTTGGCTTTCAGGTTGACAGGCAGTGGTGTTGTGCTGTTTGTTGGTGCACAGTGTCAGCCATCTTGTCAGTCCTTATCCACTCCCTGTGATGTGAGCATGGTTCAGAGTGGTGTTGATGGGCCAATTGTGAGGCTGAGCAATATCTGTGACTCCAACTCCCATCATGCTATTGCCTACACCCCCCTTCCCAGCATGCCCGTACTTCCTTGCTTTTGAGTGGACTTCACTGTGTGTGAGTGTGACAGCAATGGCAAGATGGCTGACAGTGGTGTCCTGCTGTTTGTTGGTGCACAGTTCCCAGCAGGGCCTTGTGCACCCCACAGCAGTAGCCAGTGTCAGCCATCTTGTCAGTCCTTATCCACTCCCTGTGATGTGAGCATGTTTCGGAGTGGTGTTGATGGGCCAATTGTGAGGGTGAGCAATATCTGTGACTACAACTCCCATCATGCTATTGGCTACACTGACTTCACCAGAATACACAGATTTCCTTCCTTTAAGTGAGCTTCCCTGTGAGGTGGTGTTCTAGTGGTGGCAAAATATCAGGCAGTGTTTGTTGGTTATATTTGTACCACTGCCTTGCTCTATTTGTTGTTGTGTTTGTACATGTCATGACACAGTTACATATCACTATGAGATGGCATGTATTGTGTTAATCTAACTGACATACACATCTTGAGATGATTATCTTTTGGTTACTGTTGATTTGCTAGGGGTGGATGGTTTGACTGTCCCCTTGAGAGTGATGTGTGTGTATTGGCACACAATATTGTGTATATTAGTTGTGTACTCACCAGGCTCTGGGATGTCTGTTAGTCCATATACGCTCACTGGTGGTAGGATGGCCCGCACCTTCTCCTCCCAGGGCCTGAGGTATAGTGGTTTTGCAGGAGGGCCACTGCCGGTGTGCTGGCTCAGGAGTAATCCTTCTTGAGTAGGTCTCTGACCCTCCTGCGCACATCATACCACCTGTTCTGGATGTCTTCCTTTGTGCGCAAACATAGTGATTGTGCATTCACCCTGTCGACGATCCTCGCCCACATCTTGGTTTTCTGCGACATAGGGGTCTGTTGGACCAATGTACCAAACAACTGTGGCTCTACCCTCAGGATCTCGTCTACCATGACTTCCAATTCACTATCTAGGAACTTTGGATTCTTCTTTAGGGGCATGGTGATGGGTGGTGGTGGTGGTGTTTGATGTGTGTGTGTGTGCAAGTGAGGGTGTGTGAGTGTAGGTTTTGCTGTGTGTGTGTAAGGGTGCTATTTGTTGAGGTGCTAATGGTGTGTGGCTTTTGTGTTGGATGAGCTGTGTGTGTGTCTGTGTTTGCTGTGTGATGGTGTTGTGTGCTGGCAGGTCAGTGGAATTTGCAAAGGATGATGGTAGGGATGTGTGGGCTTTATGTAGGTGGAGTTGGGGGGTGTCCTTGTTCCATTTTTTTCTCCCCCTGTATTTATTGGCTTTGTCATTGCTTGTTTGGCCCTTTTTTTTTGTATTTTTTCATTAGTGATTATTGTGCATGTAGGAGTTGTTCTTCTGACCGAGTAGGACATTGCAGTTGTCTCGTGCGCGCCTGTCCGAGTCGTTCCCGCTGTGTTTCAGCTCCGTTTCATATGCGGCGTACGCGTCGTTCGCGGGGTATTGTGTTTGTTCGGCTGGCTTTTGTATGCGTGTCGGTCGTACGGCTTGGGCTCCGTGCGAGTTGGTCTGATTTTGCACCCATTGCATCGTACTGCGCGGGTCGGAGTTCGCGGGTACGTTTCGTTCGGGTTGTTTCCTGGTGCATGTTGGTCGGTGCGATTCGCGTGGTTTCCCGGACGGATAGCTTGTTTCCGGCCGGGTCGGTCGTTCGCCTTGAGTTCCGTGCGAGTCGGTCGTGATTTCCATGCATTTCATCGTACTTCCCAGGTCGGGCAACGCCGGTACGTGTCGGTCGGACTATAATCCCGTACCGAGTCGGTCGGTATTTTTTCCGGCCCGAATCGGAATCGGCCCCCAAGTGTTAATCTTCCCTTCAAGCCAACTCATTGTGCGTCCGTAGTTCATATCCCAGAGTTCCTGCACATCATGACTCAGCCAAACTCCCAGGTACTTAACCGGACCATCGGCATATTCTAGAGGGTATTCAAGTGGGAAAGGAGCTGTGCAGTCTGTCAAGGGGAACATTGTTGACTTGGACCAATTAATTTGGACCCCGGAAATACCTCCAAACCTGGTCATTTCGCGAAGTATAGGGAGTGTATTTTCTACCGGGTTGCTAATATATAGCGTCACGTCATCCGCATATAGCGAGACTATCAGGCCCCTAGATGTAAATCCCACACCTCTAGAGGCGTGATGTTGTCGGAGACGTGCGGCCAAGGGCTCCATAGCTATAGCATAAAGAAGTGGGGGTAGGGGGCACCCTTGCCTCGTACCCCATGTGATAGGGAAGCTTTCGGACAGGAGACCATTCACTCGTAGTCTGGCGGTTGGTTCAGAATACAGGAGCCTGATTTGTTTTATGAAACCAGGGCTAATGCCCAATCTAGCCAGTATGGCAAACAGATACATCCATTCGAGGGAGTCGAATGCTTTAGTTGCATCTAGAAGCGCTGCCACTGCTGGCGTTTGGGGCTGAGATAATGAAGCAGAGCAAAATAGGTTCTCAGATTATGCGCCGTTGACCTGCCAGGTATAAAGCCAGATTGGTCTGGTCTGGCTATGAGGAGAAGGAGGGGCTGGAGTCTTAGAGCTATTAATTTGGCATATATCTTGTTATCGCCGTTTATAAGTGACAGCAGGCGGTAGGAGTAGCTCTTCGTCTGCTCTTTCCCAGGTTTTAAGAGTGTTAATATCACTGCCTCGCGCATAGTTGGTGGGAGGCGACCAGATTCTAGAGATTCCTGGTAGACGTTTAGTAGATGTGGGGCTAGTAGAGTGCCATATGTTTTATAAAAAGATGTAGTCAGGCCATCTAGACCAGGGGCTTTGTCATTGGGGAGACTATTAGACTATTAATAACCTGTATAATATCATCTACAGTGTAAGGTTCATCTAGATAGTCCCTGTGCGCCTTGCCCGACCATAATAATTCTAGCGAGTTCAGATATGTTTGCAGAACAGCCGACACATCTGGGGCAGTGGAAGAGTATAGCCCAGCATAAAAGTCTGAGAGGTAGTCGAGTATCTGCTGCGACCCCCTCATTGGTTTGCAGTTTTCATCTCTGAGTTCAGTGATATATGCTGAGGTTTGCGGTGGTCTAAGTGTGGTTGCTAGGGTTTTCCCAGGGCGATCTCCCCTCCCATATCTCCTGGCTGTATTGTGTTTCCCCAAAAATGTAAACATTCAATTAATTTTAATTTCAATTTCAATTATTTTGGTAAATAAAAAAAAGGGCACACATCACATTAAGCTACTTATAATGGCTACATATTGATAAATACTACCAGAGATCTCTGCAGCACAAACATATAGATACAAAAATGTCCAGGTCAGAGAACAAAATGGATATTGCAAATGCAAGATGATTGAATGGTGCCATGTATGTGTCACTGAAGATCATAGATCACATAGTTGCAATAGTTAGCTGTGTAAGTACCTAAACCAAAACCGTCGATTTCTTTCTAGGCCATAAGCATACCCTGAGACTGTTTATGGAATCATAATTTATGTTATGGTATGTTATGTTATGTTACATAATAGTTAACTGGATCTTCATAGAGCTGGATTGCTATTTGTAGCAATTCATAACTTGTTCTACAGTGTTTTCCGACTCTTTCACTCAAGTATTTTTATGACACTGCTTTCCACTGCCTATTCATATAAGTCATAGCCTTATAACTCATCTCCCATTCATCTAACTCTGCCTGTTTGGCCATGTGTTGTAGAACACATTAGCAGAAGTTGTGCAATTGCCTTCTTTTTACAGATGGGCTCTTTTCCTGCATTAAATAAATATCAAACACTGGCAAAGCCAATAGGTCTTGCTTTAATTTTAAGAGTAGCAAACTACTGGCTTCGCCAATGCTTGTTTGTAAAGCATTCTGAAAAGAAGGTAAAGGAAAGATAAATGAGAATACTGGAGGAAAAGTAAACACATAGCTTAAGACATCTCAAAAATCGAACATTGAATTCAATATTTTCAATCTTCATAAATAGCATGGTTTATTTTTCAAATATTTTTCATACAGGAAACGCTGAACAAAATTTATAAAGTCTGTTGCACATGAGCCAGCTTAAAAATGACACAGAGGACTAGTTGCATTTACTTAAAAAAAACTCGACAGCTGCCTGAGGCCCTGAATAAGAGTGTTAGAATTTAAAGGAAAGGGTTTGCCAAAGTTAACTCAGGACTGGAACAAATCATCCGGCCATTTGGTACTCCGCAGCGCAACAAGAACTAAGTACAGCTTCTGCCTCAAATGCCAGCTGAGTGAGTGCAGCGGCCTAGACCCCACCCCCCTCAGAGCCATAAAGGCTGCCTTTGTGTGCCAAGCCCTGGGCTTTCATGCAACACATGGATCAATGGGTATAAAAAAATAAATATATTAAAGTCTGCTCTTTAGTCAAACCTTGGCAAAACTATACCTGTGTGCGGACGGACTGGAAGGAGTAGAGAGCAACACATGGAGTGTAGGGGTGGAGATGTAAAGAGAGAAGCATCACAAGGAGTAGCAACAGTAAGAAACAACTTGCACATCCATGGAGAAAGAGACAAAAATAAATTAAATTCCATGATATGAGTCATGAAAGGTTTAAGTCATTCAATAAAAACTGTAGTAACAAAGCTATAATCTAGGAGAGGGAACACCATAAGAAAAGGAAGGAAAGCCATTAAATAAAATTGATTTAATAAAAATAAACAAATGAGAAGCAAAAGTTAAATCATAGGTCTTTGGCAATGGGCAGCTAAAACCTGTCTGTAGGCGAGAATTAAAAGCTAAAGGAGGCTGAGAAGATTGATCACAATTAATACATTATGTACATGCATTTCATCACTGGCCTTGTTCTATCCTTGCATGTCTGCCCACATGATTGCAGCATTATGCAAGCGACCTTTAGTGTAAACATAATGAGATGGAGACAAAGATGAAAGGTCAATGATAGGGTATTAAGAAAGGCACAAAATAGTCGTACATACTGTGATGCATTATGAGGTATTGTATTGTAGCATTTATATAGCTCTCTGTACCCCATTGTGGAGTGCTGAAGTGCTTTGGTGTACAGGTAGAATACTAAAACATGAGGGAGTGCGTGACTGACAGAGTCTTGTATTTGTTGTGATCCTATGTGGAAGTGTTTTGGTGTTGTATGTGATTGACCAGAGAGGTGCTCTTATCTTGTCTTGGAACACAGCAACTAACTGTGTGATGGAGAAGGAGGTGTGAGAGATAGGTACCATTAGAACATTGGAATGTTGGGAGCTCCATTGAAAACAAAAACAATGGAGTGCTCCGGGCTCCGGGCTTCTAATGGCTGGTAGAAGCCTGGAGCTCCAACAGCTGTGGCTGTGAACAAAGGCGTCAGGGGGCCCAAGGGGATTTTAATCCCCTCGGGTTCCCTGAAGCCTTTGTTTTATTTGTTAGAACATTCTGCCCTCTAGTGGCAGAATGTTCTAATAGCCTTATAGCCCTTCGTAGCTGGGCTATACTGGCTATTAAAGTCCTGCTCCTTTGTTAAATCCTGACCCGAATAGCCCGCTACGGCAGGCTATAAGGCTATATTATATAATTGAAGTTAGCTGGTGGTTACAATTCACTCTGCAGGTCACGTCTTATGCTTCAAGGCTTCTTGTATGCAAGAGGCAGGGGAAAGAGGCAAAAATCTCCCTGGAATTTCTGTGTTACAGGTAGTTCAGTTAGTAGGGGGGGGAGGGTATTAAAACATATAGGCAGCTATACAGCATCAACCTAGCCAAAGCAGTAGTGGAGTGTTCTGTGCATGTATACGAAAATGGGGTAAACCAGAGAAAACTCAGTAATTCAAATAGAAACATGTGCAAGGCTATCAAATTCGTAAAAGTCTGTGGTCAAATAATTGTCAGGGTCTTTGAACTTCAACGTTGACAGTCTTTTCACCTAATTCCTAAACTGAGTATCTTCAGTAAGTATTTTATCTTTCCTTAGAGTATACTGAACTTAATTTATAAAAGAAGGGTCATTAAGTCCACATATCTGCAAAATGTTCTACAGCATATTACTTTATCATTTGATTGGCATATCTAACTTCACACTACTTTTTATCTACATAAGGGGGAGGAAGCCCAAACTTCCATCTACAGTTTAAAATAAACAGTCTATCCATGTTTTCGGATAGCTCTTTCAACCTGAGATGCACTTCCTGGTGAAATACAGCAAGTAATTTTATGAGCCAGCCTTTTCGATGCATGTTGGAGCAAGAGCTAAGATTCCATGTGCAGCATAGAAAGGAACTGCAACTTGTCACAAAGGGGGAGGAGGACAGGCAGAGCGAACTTAGATGATAATATCTTTGCAGGGCACAATAATATAATTTTGTTTTTTTTACATTTCAGTCAGAGTAGCCTTTACAGCCGATGTCAGAAGACCTGAAAGAACAGACAAGAGCTTCACAGGAGCTGGGATTCAGCTACCCAGGTAGATAATCAGGGGGAAATTAGGATGCTATATGATGTGGCAGTGAAAGTGTTTCGTCTTGAGACTTCGATTAACAACATAATGCATTCTGGGAGTAGTATTCTTTATTCATTTCACTTCAACTAAACCAAACCGAAAGCTAACAGTGTTTTGAAGGGCAAGCTGGGTTCTACCTAGGTTATTGCATGGAATCTGTGCTAGTCTCCATCCTGGATGATCTTCATTGCTAGCATGATGAAGGACAGACTGTATGGCTTCTGCTGCTGGACCAATCAGCGATGTTTTACCCAGTCAATCATATGATTCTATTAGATCCTGTCAAAGTCACTGGACTGGAAGGCTCGCCCTGTTATTTTTCCATTCCTTTTAATCCAAGCAGTCATAGCCTATGTCTCTCCCTCCATTCTACTTGGTTGGCTGTTGACACACTTTGGGTGTTCTTCAATGATCCTCTCTCTCTTAGTCTGTAACATCATCTGTTGTTTTGGATTTAACAAATTAGCCTATTAGCCTGATGCTATCTGTATGGTAAAAACATTTGACCAGAGTACCACCAACACTCTGGCTAGCTGCAGGACTGCTTGCTGGAGACGCGTATTGGATATCAAACATGTGGACAAAATGAAGATCTTGTCCCGGTGTTGCACACATGTCTTGTGGCCCACTTGTGGTTTCAGTCTCTAAAGTAAGAAATTTGGGCATCGTGTTTGTCAATGAACGTTCATTTAGGCAACAAATTCTAAAAGGTGAGGGTGCTGGAAATCATCCTGCCTTTCCTCCCCACCAGCAACATGGGCAAGTGGATAGGACCTGTGTTTTAGCTCCCATGCAATATTGCAATTCATTCTACCTGGGTTTTCCAGAACATTGTATTTCCAAGCTCAACTGACTAAAGACACTGGCGGTTTGGCTAGTAATTGGCCTCCAGTAATTTGCCCATGAGCCACTCTCTTGGTCAACTTTAACTAGCTTGCAGTTAAACGAGGAATTCGCTGAACGGTCCTCTGTCTGACACACTGAATCTTCGATAACAGAACTCCTCTTTTTCTCAAGTAAAGTGAACCCTACAGGCTAGTTAGAAAACTACATTAGAGCACATAGCTGCTCCTGAAAGTCCAGTGGATCAACTCCTTGAGAGGTGGAGGAAAAGCTTTCTAAGTTGTGGGTCTTAATCTCTGGAGTGACCACCCATTGGCACTCCACAGTGTAATTAACTTTCATATATTTAAATAATCTCTCAAATCTTATTTGTTTTGCTGAGTTTTCTTCTGTTGTGTCTCCTCTTGTACCTAGCGCAAAGATGTATCTTTGCGCATTGTGAATTTTAATCATATTAACAACATTAATCATAATAATAATAATCTGTAAAATATATTCTCATGACAAGAACACTGGGGACTCCAGAGACATTAGACATTGAGTCATCTTGCAAATCTACTTAACATCTCACATTAAATGTAAACACCTCGAAGAAAATAGTGCCCTTAAGGAAGCCTACACAGGGCACACTACAAATGAAATGTCTTCTAGGCACATGCTATCAAACATGGTAGTACTCTGGCAAACATGCAGTTATTTTACATAAAGCATGGTCAAGAACCAAGGGTAACTAAGCCATCAGACAATCCTAATTAATCAGTAATTACACAAAACGAAATGCACTAGGCAAGGGCAAAGGAGAATGTAGTGTGATAAATGACAGTACAGTACAGGAAAAGGATGTAAGACACAAGGAACAGGGCACTTTCTGTTCCATGAAGTACTTTTAATACACGGTTTACCACACTGCACCAGGGGCCGGATCAAAAAGCATTTTGGCTAGGGTTTGAGATTGACTAACGGAGAAATGAAAAACTTGTTGTTTCCTTTATTTAGGTTCTTAAACTGGTAAGAGTTCTGCATTTTCTTCCTAGGCATCAATCCCCCTATATTGAAATGATTGATATTAGTTTGGGGGAGCTATGTTAACATTACTATGATGTTACATTATTATATCTGTATGATTAACTGCTAGTTATCTAGCTTAATCTGAAAAGGTTTCAGATCAAACATACCAAAACCTGAGTTCGAGGATTTCTTAATTTTGTTTTCTAAAATTTTCTCTATAAGAAATTGAAAGCTTATTTTTTTTATCTGCTTCTGGGTCAATTGTTTGAGTGTTAATGATCATTGGTGAACCTAAGGAGCTCTTCGTGTGATAACTGGATTGTCAGGAGGGAGGGATTGTGCTTGCAAATATACTATCTGGAGAATGCGCCCAAGTGACACTGAATAACATATGGATTATCTATATTACAATACTAACTAATGGTTCATATGTAGGGATTTTAAGTGTACTGGGCACCCACCCAAAAATGAAAAGGTGTCTGGCTCCCGTCACAGTGGTGGCTGGGGAGCTGGCAGGGTTGGCTGGGGCTCTTCCCGCATACCCCTAATAAAGCCAGGATTGTGGGTGCCCCGGGTGAGCATCGGGGCACCCATCCAAAAATGAAAAAGTGTCCGGTTCCCACCACAGTGGTGGCTGGAGAGCCGGCCGAGGCCACAGGGACCCCGGGGCTCCCCCCACAGCTTCCAATATTATAAAAAGGTATGGGTGCCACAGGTGGATTGTCAGGGGGATTGTGCTCACAATCATACTATCTGGAGAATGCACCCAAGTGGCCCAAATAGCCTATGGGTTACCTATAAGACAATACTAACTAATGGTTCATATGCACGAGTTTTAAGTGTACCGGGTACCCACACAAAAATAAAAAAGCGGCAGGCTCCCTTCACAGTGGTAGCTGGTGAGATGACATGGGCTGCTGGGGACTTTGGGCTCCCCCCACATGTCCCCAACAAAACCAAGATTGTGGGTCCCACAGGTGGGTTTCGGGGCATCACCCAAAAATGAAAAAGTGGCCTGTTACCAACACAGTGGTAGCTGGCGAGCCAGCCAGTGCTGGAGGGCCCAAGGGCTTCCCCCACGGCCTCCATTATAATAAGATATGGTTGCCACAGGTGGGCGCCAAAGCATCCAAAAAAATGAACTTAAAAAAGGAATAATAAATTAGCGGCAGGAGCCTCTCATTTATTATTCGCTGTTCCAGACAAGGAGCGTTCCATAATGTCCCATTGTTAAAAAAGGGGCACCACCTAGCATTTTTTTTAAATGTTGTTGGAGGCTCAAGGGAGTGCATCAGCCCAACAGCAACATTAAATAAAACACAGTAAATATCCTAAGTCATTAAATCCATGACCCCAGGAGAGCTTACCATATGTGTTTTTTTAGCACTCTGAGCTGAAGCTGTATGCTCTTCAGCTGGCGTGCAGAGCCCTTTTGTGGTTGGTTCTATGGCTGCACTTGGTCACTTGACGAATGTTTAAAAAAAAGGCTCAAACACTAGTTTAGTGTTTTTCTTTCTAATTAAAAGCGCCTTATTAAAAATAATTTGACACAATCACTATTATAAAATATTGCAATGTATGAATTTATGAAATATACATTTGATTATAATTATTGGTGACTTTTTGACAAAGCCAATAGCTCTGCTTTATATATGTTGATATGCTGACCCCTTGATAAAGCCAATAGGCCCACCGCTTTTTGCATTTTGACCCTTAGACAAAGCCAGTGGTCTGCCTTATTTAAAATAACAACCTTTATGTTGTTACATGACATAGCCGTTTGCAGCATCGGGGTTGGGTGGAGGGCCAGATCATGCAGTAAGAGTTTGGGCACCCATGGGGCTGTGAATGGCAATCAACGTCTTAATTTAAGTTAACAGAAACAGACGTTTACTGAAAAAGACAAAGGTTAAAGTGGCATTATAATTAGAAATTGTAATATTACATTTAAAAAACCTCAGAAATTCACTAGAAAAAAACAAAGGTTAAAGGTACATTACAGGTAGATGAAAATGTCAGTTAAAATATACCATTTTAAACTACCTAAACCACTAATATTCAGCAGTTATAGTTATCTCGAGTGTCTATAACTCATGATCTAAAGTAATATTAACTAGCACCTTCGCCAAATTCTGCTAATTACCTCACTAATGACGTGTTCTATGACACCATTGATAAGATCAATGCAACATCTAAAATGACATTGATGAAAACACTGTGCGTGGAGGGAGCACGAGTTATAGTTACTTTAGGGCACGAGTTATAGTTACTTTAGATCATTTCAGTGGTTTTGTTAGTTTAAAATGGTATGTTTTAACTGACATTTTCACCTAACGTTAACTTCCCTTTAACCTTTGTATTTTTCAGTGAATGGATAGATAGATAGATAGATAGATAGATAGATAGATAGATTGATAGATAGATAATCTGTGTTTTCAGTACTACTCATTCATATATTACGAACCATATTTAGTAAAATCAAAGATGTTTAAAATAAGATTAACAGAGGATGTCCCGTTTTGGCAAAAATTATATAACTTAGTTTCAGTGACATGAGTTTCCAGGTAGAGATTTGGGTGAATGTTGCTTCACACTCTATATCACATTTGTCTATAATAATGAGGGTAATTAATTAATGGGTCAGATATACTCATGCTGAAAAGTATTGCTTGTCAAGTTTTTAAAAGTTATTTTGTTTTTATGTGTAGCAGTTCCTTTTCTGTTTGTATTGTTTGATATCTTTTTTCTTGGATCATGTTATCAAGATTATATGTGTGTACCCTTGTTTTTTTTAACTTTAACTACTTAAATATTTTTGCAGCCTTGAAAAAGCAGGAATTTACCTGCGAAACACATGCCGACTGTTGCTTTGCTCAATGATGAAATGCAAGAGAATTAAATACTAGCCTGATAGAAGCCTCTATTACTTCCATCTTATGATACAATTTGAATGTATAGATTCACAATGTAATGTGAAGTATTTTTTTTAAACTCTGTTGGACACAAATATTTTTGATCTAATGAATGGATTTCTTGTAAACACATTTAGACTTGCCAAGTGTGATATGTTGTTATAATCATTTTTCAATTACTCAGATTTGTCAATGTGGGTGCTTCTGAGATTTTGGGGAACGAATTTTAAATGTCCTGCCATTATGCTATCCTGTGTTGTGCATTGCATATTTTACCCAACTGTCCTAATACACATAGCTTCATACTCAAATTGGCGCGATGAAGTGAGCATTGAAGAAATTAGTGCTCAGCTTTTTGCTAAAACAAAAAAAAATTCCAGTCTCTTTAGGTGTTCTCGCTTTCATATCACGAGAAGAGCTCGGTCCCTGCTCATTAGTGACTATCTGCAGTTTCGGCCCACCATGTGTACCTGCTTCTATTCACTTTCGTTGAGAAAAAGTGCATAAATGTATCACCAAAATGTATAGATTTTAGGATTACATGCTCCATCTGACAAGGGGGTAAAGCTCTGGTCTGCTGGTTTGACATTTCTGCCTATACTCATTTTGATGCTTGCTGGCTATTTTTGCATTGAACATATATTGGAGTCCTATGCGCTGTCCAGAATGCCTGTTTTCTTTTACACACCAAAAGAGATAAAAATTAAAAAAAACATTGCCTATAATCAGTGGCACAAACATCACAAAACCCTTGATGCCCTTTCACGTAGTATTTTTGATCCCTGATATGTGGCGCATAAAAGGCTAAAATGTCCACATCCACACAATATATATGATATATATATATATATATATGTGCAACCTGCTAAATGAGTGACTGAAACAGGGGACATAATGTCCACCCTGTAACCTCACAGGCCCTTTGTCTGCTTGCCTGCAACCAATCAACCAATAAGTGCTAAGTGAAGGTAAACATGGATCCGGTGGCAGCACCATCTGCTTTGCTCATATCTCATCATGGGTAGATCACAAGTCACAAGGTGTGCCACTAACTGGGCGTGTATGATCTCATAGCTAATTACACCTTTTTTGCAGAGCTAGCACCACACATACACCACAAAGCAGGTAATCAGCAATAACACCCGCAAGACAGTACATCACAGCACACATTTTTCTTTCTGTCGATCATTTTAATTCTTCTAGAAATTGTGATCCAAAAAGTAGCAGGCTAATGAAATATGGGCCCTATTGATGTACTATGTACTATTGAAGGCATGTCCTTCGGGGTTGTTTTGGTGGGGGTACCCTCATTAAGACTTGATCTGAGCGAAACCCACGAGCAGCTTTTTAACAAAACCTTACATTGGCTGGTTTGTTACAGAGGCATGTCTTGCCTTCATGCAGAAAATATTCTGCATGTAAGGAGATGTGCACGGATAGGGCCAAACCCAACGGAATTCCAGGGAGATTGTATTGTGGTAAATTTTAGATCTCCACATTTGGCACAGTACCTGCTATTTAATGCTAGACCTACCACCTCGGCAAACACTTACATCATCCTGGTCCCGTTGGGCTTTTTTATAGACCCCCTCTCCATCTGAGGCAGCAATTATGCAGTTTATCCTTAGATACGGGTCAAAGAGCACTGGAAATACACCCAGCTATTCATCATGGCTTTGATAAACCACGCTCTGGCAATTTTAGACACCCAGACACAGTTAGCACATCGTCCTCTAACATACCAGCCACAGCTCAGGTTGCAACGCTTGCATCTTGTGTTCTGTGCCCAGTACCTACATCCAACAGATTTGAAGCACTCTCTGATTTAGATCGACATACTGACACAATGGCAGTTTTAACAACTGCCACTTCCTGCAGTACATTTACACCTGTTAAAACATCAGCTCCACCTATTGTTCCCCCCCCATAAAGACTTTGGTAAACACACCTCATACTCTGCCTACTCAGTACAGAATTCTTTCCATACTTAGCTGGAATGTAGCAGGTCTTAAGGGGAAGATTAATAATCTGGACTGGAGGGCATTCGTCTCCAAGGGGCATATTAACAACGGCCAGCGATAATTATCGCTGGCCGTGCTTAGCGTGAGGAATCCTATCGCCGGCTATCGCTGGAAATTATCGCCATGCTAGCGCTGTATTAACAACGCTTAGCGCAAAGGCGATAATTTTCCAGTGATAGCGATGTTTTCCATGGAACATCGCTGGTTTTCCAGCGATGTCCCATGGAAAACGGCGACTACACTTGGCGATAGGGCCTGTGGTCTTAGCCACACAATCCACCCCCCATGTTAGGTATGCCTTAGTCAGGAATTTAGCAGACGTTAAATTCCTGCGTTAAGAGCATACTTAACGCAATTTAAAATATCGCTAACCCATGTTGCTAATATGGCGATACCTGGGTTAGCGATATTTCCCCTGTTGTATTCACAGGCACGCCCCCTTTGCATCTCATTAGCGATGCGATGGGAGGCGTGCAGAAAACGGACGCTAGGTCAGGAATCACGCGCTAGCGTGTCCTTGTTAATTCGGCGATAAAATTATCGCCGCTTTCGTCCGAAAACGGACGCTAAAGCGGCGATAATTCATTAACGCCGCCTTGTTAATATGCCCCCAAGTTCGATATAATTGCACTGCAGGAGACTTGGCTTACTTTGGCATCACATTTCGAGGGGCATGAATGTTACTAAAGCCCCGCGATTCTTTCTACTCGTGGCCGTGCTGCAGGTGGGTCAGTCATCTGGGTCAGCCTAAGTCTTCAGGTAGAGGTTTCACAGGTAACATTTGAGCCACGTTCCTTTTTAGCGCTAATAACTCGCGTTCCAAAGACAAACATGGCTCTTTATCTGATAAAGTTTTATAATAAAGATTTTACTAACATAAGTTGCACACACTATATCAGCTTGTTTAATTTTTATATCTTACTTACAAACTAAGGCCCAAAACTCCCATCTTCAAGTTTACTTTTTTCTTTGTGGCGATTTTAATGCAAAGCTAAGTGTGGGCTCCTGGATACAAGATAATTATACAGACGGACACCGAACTTTCCAGGACGCAAGGGGGATCGAGCTTCTTAGGTGTCTCACTACCCAGGGCCTAGCTGACCTACTCGAGACATTAGGGGGAGCAAACAATATGATACCATCTTTTAGAGGGAGGGGGGAGCCTCCCTCATAGACTATATGTTTGTAAGCCCGAATCTAATACCCTGGTTTTCCAAAGCAGAGATTTGCCCACAAACTGAGGTGATCATAATGCCTTGAGCGCCTCCATGTGTCTACCGATCAAGGGTCTTGTTTGTAATAGCAATTTAGCTTCTATTACACAACACTCTTTGAATGATCTAAGATTATTGTGGCGCTTGAAAAAACCCAATGATACATTGTCAGCTTTAATCAAGTCACACCTTGATGTATTTCTTAACTGTTTAGTTGAAAGTGATCAAGATTTGATGGCCTTGTTTTACAACAGGTTAATTTGCACAACCAGGGAATCTATTCTTAAGCTAATCCATGCCTCCAATACGGACCGGAGATGGTTTGATAAGGCTTGTTCTCAGGCAAATCGTAAGCTGATAAAAGCACTAAATGCACGGCCCAGGGTAAGGAGTGAAAGCTCCATGGCATGCAGTGAGTATAAAACCACGCTTTTAAACAGGAAGAGGGAAGTTCACAAACAGAATTGGGAACTGCTGGAACTCACAGCCCGGGGAAAGGATAGTAAATCCTTTCGGGATTTAGTAAAACGAATTAAAAGAAGAAACTCCCCCATTAACCCTCTTCTGCAAAATAACATCTTGGGCACAGACTGGGTCACTCATTTTGATTCCATCTATCATATAGAGGATGACCCAATTATGTTAGCTGTTCTGTGTAATAGATTGCAGAATTCTTCCTCCCTCTTACTAACGTTGCAGGAAGTGGTACTGGCTATCCAACACAGCAAGGGCGGGAAAGCGCCAGGCCCAGATGGGGTACCTATGGGCCTGCTGAAATCCATGCCCGAGATATGGGACTAACACATTTTTTTTTTTTTATAACTTTATTTATCATTGATTATCAAACAACAAAGACCTATGTTTCATCCGTTACAGTCACCCATGGTAAGTACAGCATATATAAAGTGGTATCATGCCAATCTCACATTGTAATGAACGAAGGTATCTTGCCAGGTTATAAACACAACACTGTATGCAACACAATACATGTCATACAATTCTCAACAGATCGATCAAGTGTTTAAATGACCCTTCCAGTTTTGTCAAAGCGGCAGAACATTGCCATCCCTCCGCTGTTGTCCCTATCCCAGAGTAACCGATGGTGCTGCCTTGGCCGAATAAGGTGGTGCTAAATACAGCAGTGTAATACAGAGCCTTATGCGACATATCAGTGTGAAATCCGAATGGCCTATCCTATACCCGTGGGCACTATCCCTGAGTTGGGCTGGGAGGCGGAGGGGTTGTTTAGGGTGTCAATATATGCCTTACATGGGCCCCAGATATCCCTAGGGCGTGCTGTGCTGGGTAACAGGCTAGAATAGATCTCGCTATTTGTACTGCAGAACGCTAAACTATTCAACCAGCCTTGCGTCGTAGGAGAAACTTTGCTGCCCCAATGTAATGCTATCTCCCGTTTTGCCAAGAGGAGGCCAAGGGATGCTAGTTTCCGGACTGCTTTAGGAAAGTCAACAGTGCCACTTCCGGAATAGGAACCAGTGTGAGCCCAAGAATGTTCCCTAATGTTTTGTGCACCTGTTCCCAGTATGGGTGTAGGGGGGGCATGTCCAGGCCAAATGGACGAAATCAGCGTGCTGAGCGCCACATTTCCGACATGTGTGAGGCCTCTTGGGGTCAATTTTATGTAGTTTTGCCGGTGTCATGTAAATTCTACGAAGAAACTTATAGTGTAATAATTTATGGCGACTGTTCAATGACACGTTCTTTTTGACTTTGCAACAGACGGTCCACTGGTCGTCCGAGATAGGATGCCCCAGATCAGTCTCCCACTCCGCACGGAGCCTGTCATCTATGATAGGAACCTGTGCTATGCATAGTTTATAAAGTTTGGAAATTATGTGTGTTCCACTCTCATTCTCAATGAGTAGAGTCAGCGGCTCAAATGAGTCAGGCTCCAGCGGGAAGCCAGCGATCGTGGCTCTTAATGCTGAGTGTAGTCTCCTGAGAACGAATTTATCCATGAACGTGGCCTCATGGAAACGGGCGTCCTCGGTGGCCGAAAAGATATGCCCACCCGGGTACAAATCACCTATTTTGACAATGTCAAATTTGGTCAAAGTGCGTTGCACAATTTTCTCACCTGTTATGGGAAGCCAACGGGCATTCGGAAGCGGGAGGGCCGATGAGTATAAAATTGAATTGCCAGCGTAACGGAGGAGCCTGCTCCACGCCCAGCTGGTGGTCGAGACCGTTTGTATGTCGACTGGACTCCTGGGTTCGCCCTTGGGTAAAACAGCTGCCAGTCGCTCAGGGAGGACAAAATTGGCCTCCGGGCGCAGAAATGGGATCCGTGCGTCTGGGTGGTAAAAAGCAAAGGCGTAACTACACTGAGCCACTAAGTAGTATAAATAAAAGTCTGGCACTCCAAATCCGCCTCTATCATATGGTAAAGTGAGTATCTTCCAAGGAACACGAGGCCTTCCGCCTCCCCACACCTGCCTGATAAGGTGGGATGGAAGTGTTACAAAGAAACTATGGGTGAGGGGCATGGGGATATTGCTAAAAAGATATTAAAATTTAGGTAGGACCATCATCTTAATTATAGCGATTCTGCCTGCCATGGACAAAGGGAGTCGTAACCATTTCTCCACTTGAGTCTCCAGTTTCTCAACCGCTTGTCCGTAATTAAGGCGCATAATCTGGTCCTGGTTCAAGTGTACGTGGATACCCAGATATTTGACGGAATCTGAGCACCATTCCAATGGAAACTCACAATCCCAAGGGGTCGTACTAGTGGTTAAGGGAAAAATAATTGATTTGTGCCAATTAATACCTAACCCAGAGTGCCGTCCAAAGCGAAGGATTTCCCGGATGAGTGGGGCTAGGTTCAGATGTGGCTCTCTGACATAGAGGATGGTATCATCGACGTATAATGAAACCAAAAGGGGGCCCGTATTAAATTGCAGCCCTCTATGGAGATGTCGTTCCTGGAAGTGACGTATTAAAGGGTCCATGGCAAGAATGAACAAAAGGGGTGACAGAGGACATCCCTGACGTGTACCACGGGTTAGTGCAAAGGGGCCAGATATAGTGCCATTTATGCGAAGCCTTGCCGTAAGACGACTATATAATAAGCCCGTAGTGGCTATAAAGCCAGCTGGCATACCCATACGACGCATTATGGATAGAAAAAAGGGCCATTCGAGTGTGTCGAAGGCCTTTTCTGTGTCAAGAAGAATAGCCGCGACAGGAGTTTCGGGATTTATTCTATGCAATACTGCGAACAAAGTTCGCAAATTTAATGAGGTCGAGCGATGTGGGACAAAGCCTGATTGTGCCGGGGAAATAATTAACTCCATTAACTGTGACAGTCTGTTAGCTACAATTTTAGCGAGTATTTTATAATCTATATTTAATAGCGATAGAGGTCTGTATGATCCGCAAAGAGATGGGTCTTTACCGGGCTTAGGAAGAAGAAGAATGACCGCTTCGCTTAATGTAGGAGGCAGGGTTTGTTTTTCCAGGGCCTCAGCATATACTTCAATCAATTTTGGTGCTAGAAGGTCTGAAAAGACCTTATAAAACTCCCTGGTAAAGCCATCGAGGCCCGGGGCGGAGGAGCCATGAAGCACTTTAATTGGCCCACGTACCTCATTCACTGTGATGGGTTCTGCCATGAATTCCTGCATGTTTTTTTCTAGGAATACTAAGGCAATTTCCGATAGATAGTCCTCTTGTGCGGTTGTATCACTGTTGTGTCTAGATGTATATAATGTCATGTAGTATGAGAGGAATTCGTCCCTAATATCCGTGGAAGTCGTGAGGAGCGTCCCGTCTTTGTCACGAATCTCTGTGATGTATGCTTTACTGTAGGGTGGCCTGAGGATCTGAGCCAGTGTGCGACCTGGGCGATCGCCCTCACCGTATCTATGGGCTGTTTGATATTTACCTAGGTAAAGGATCTCGCGATCCGCTGTTTCTCTGTATTCGGAAAGGAGGGCTAGCCTCCTACCTTGCAAGGAGTCAGGGGGAGCGTGCTGCGCCTCGGTGTCCAGCATTTCTAGTTCTCCCTCCAGCCTTGCTAGTGTTGTGCGTAGTGCTTTAAGTACCCCTGCATGTTTGGAAATGCACACTCCGCGAATGTAGGCTTTGAACCCCTCCCACAACACGGCCCAGGAGTCCACCGAGCCAGTGTTAATAGTAAAATAATCCTCAATTGCTTCACTGACCTCATGACAGAAAAGGTCGTCTAGGAGAGCACGACCGGGAAAGCGCCATTGCCTTTCGAACCCCTCGGGGCGTGGGACTCGGAGACACAGTTGGACCAGGGAGTGGTCCGAATATGTTCTAGGAAGTGTCTTCAACGCTTGATACCAGGGGGACACACCCGGGGAAATCAGCCAGAAATCGATCCTGGTCCATGTGTTGTGTTGACCTGAGAAATGTGTGTAATTAGTAGTGGTAGGATTGCGCCTGCGCCAAATGTCTATCAGTGAAAACTGGTCGCATAGGTCTCGAACTGCGCGCCGCGCTCGAGGTTTGGTGTCTGGAGAGGCGGATGTGCTATCCAGGTCTGTGTTCAAAAGGAGATTGAAATCCCCGCCTATCATAATCAGCGCGGGTTCTAGTTTGGAAAGTTGGGTGTGCAGTGCATGAAAAAACTCCGGGGAGTCAGTATTGGGGGCGTAGACACAAATCAAAGTGACCCTGTGACCCATCATGGACCCTACCACAATAGTATACCGACCCTCCTTATCCTTGATGACCAACTGGCAGTGGAAGGGGACTCTCTTATGTATAAGAACTGCCGTGCCTCTCGCATAATTACTAAAATTAGCAAAATACCTGTGGGCACCCCAGCTGGCAGCAAAACGAGCCGCATCTGTAACTGGTAGGTGTGTTTCTTGCAGGAAGGCGATGTCTATATTATGTCTATTCAAGTAATGCACCACCTGCCGTCGTTTACACTGATTATTAAGACCTCTGACATTCCATGACAACAGGGACAAATTAGAGGGACCTGCGATTAGACCTGGCTGCGCCATCTGTGAGCTTTAAGAAGTCTGAAGAGGACGAATGTCATGTTGAAAACAATAAACCAATACCAAGGACAACAAATACGATAATCAATAATGAAGGCATTTAACCCTACCACCACCCAGCCTTGCTGCAAAAAAGGCAAGGCCTGCCCCATCCTGTAAACAAAAAACAGAGTACCAATCAACTTTACAGTGGAAGAGCTCAACTATAAACAGGTACATCCGAATCAACCAGAACAAGCCCAAGGTATCCACCTAGGGGGGTGGCAACTAAGGCTGGGCGTAGTTCGCGAAGTAATGCTTCGCGAAGCTACGCAAAGTGCAGTTCGCACTACGCAAGCTTCGCGTAGCACTACGCGAACTGCGTAGCGCACTGTTCGCAATGATTGCACAGTGCCGGATGCTTGTCCGCACTGTGCAATCATTGAAAACGGCAACTTGCACAGTGCGAGCTGTCTTTTACTGCCGCTCGAGTAGATTTTTACTCGAGCGGCAGCTTTCTCAACGCGGACTGGTAGTTTCTCATCGCGAGCGGTCGCGAGCATACGCGACCACTCGCAATGAGAAACCTGACCTCCCCGCGTTGAGAATCTCGCCGGGAGGTTTATTTTCCACGCTCGCGATCGGCAACTTGATGTTGCTGATCGCGAACGAGAAAAAGTCTCGCCGGGATGTCATTTTGCTTGCTCGCGGTCGCCAACTTGACGTTGAGGACCGCGAGCAAGCAAAATGACCGCGGCACTACGCTACGCTACGCTACGCGTGTTTGCACTGTGCTACGTGCAATTCGCGTTGTGCGAAGTAGCGCCAACTTCGCAAACTACGCGAGCGTAGCGTAGCACTTCGCCCAGGGTTAGTGGCAACGCCACGTCAGCCGACCAACTGTGACGAGTATACTCAATCGGAATACCATGTGTCCCCAAGTATTTCAAAGTACAAAAAGGGGGCCAAATACACAACGATGTCACCCAATACCGGAGCCAGAGAACAGTTCCAAACTTGCGATGGAGCCGCTGTGCGGAGGGGACGGGCCGCCCCTGTCATCTCTCGACTGGTCATTGTTACTTTTATAGGTGCGACAGAATTCTTGGACCTCATTAGGATTGTCAAAAAAACGCACCCGGCCCCCAACCTCCACCCTAAGCCGTGCAGGATATAACATGCAGTATTTGAGGCCGAGGTTCCGGAGGGCGGCCTTTACCCCGGTAAATTTGCGTCTGGCCTCCTGCACCATCACTGTGAAGTCTGGATAAAGAGCGATCTTTGAGCCCTGCCAGGTAGTGTCCCCACGTTCCCTGGCCAAGCGCAGAGCCGTGTCCCTATCTCGGAAGTTCATGATACGGGCTATCAGGGGGCGAGGAGGGAGGCCCGGGTTAGGTCTTGGTCCAAGGGTGCGGTGGGCCCTCTCCACCACAAAGCCAGGCGTGAAAGATTCCCTCCCAAACATATCTGTCAGCAGAGTTTCCACAAAGATGTCCAGGCGACCCGTGGCTGTGGACTCCGGAACCCCAAGAATACGCACATTATTGCGGCGGCTGCGCGCTTCAAGGTCTTCATTTTTGATGGCCACTTCCTTCAGTATGCGTTCCATTCGGTCTAATCGTTTGGTTGCTTGCGCGGTTCCATCCTCAATGTCGGAGATCCGCGCCTCCGCCACGTCGAGACGCCTATCGTGCGCCTGGATCTTTGTGCCCATTGATTCGAGCGTTTTGTCAAGGGAGTCAAAGCGACTGTCTAAAGATCTAAAACCGGCTCTCATCTCTTGTAGCCACTCTGTTGGAGGGGCCAAGGCAGTTGCGTCACTAGCAGGGCTTGCGGCACGTTCCGCCATGTCAGGGCCTCCTTCTGGTGTCTTGTCCGCTAGCTTCTCAAATGGGAGTGTCCTTTGTTTCGGGTCTTTGCGACCCATGCCGTCGCGGAATGTCCGGGGATCGTCCAGCCGCCGTTGTCGTCCCAAGGATGTTGCTGGCTGTGCTATGGGTGTCGAGGTATAGAGGTAACTACTGGGCCACCGCAGAGACGCCGAGTCCCCACAAGCACCACCAAGGATAACGAAGCGCCAGCTGTCTCACAATCTCCCCTTTTCCATAAACCAATCCCCCAGCGTTGGTCAGAGAGATGCTGTCACATGGTTTGCCGACTGGTGTGGGTTACCTCTGCAGTATCCAACCGGACCATGGACTGTGGGTGTGACAGCAGGGGCATTAGGCTTTATACGTAGTCCAACAGTGGGCCGGTGAACAGAAAGTACAAAGGGCCGGAGGATGCCAGGTGTAAGGAATAGCCCCTCACAGCCAGGGTGCACCTAGACGCCCTCTTAAATCAATATCGCACTGTTCGTGGAGACAGTAGGGCTGAGGTCACTCCCACCAAATGCCCAGCGTAGTCCATCGTGGATTATGCCCTATAGGTGGGGGACCGCGAGGGGGATATACTGGGCGACGGGGGCAACCGGCAGCCTCAAGCCTACTCCCTCCCCGCAATGCTCGCGCCGCCTCCGTTTCAGCCACCTCCGCGACACACTTGTCGGCGGTGGTTATGGGGGTCAGGAGGCAGCGCGGCCGCAATCACGCATCAGCGCCCGGAAGGCTCCGACTTGGCCCTGGTATCGGCGCTTAATACGAAAGTGCGGGCGGGAAGCCGAGACCACCAAACCGGCACCCGGGCACTCACCGCACTGTTGGTCCCCGCTCAGGGTGGAAGGCTGCTCCGAAGACTGTGGGGGCAGCGCTCAGCCACAATTTTCCGTTTAGGCTGCCATTTTTACTTCCTCCGCCTCGCGGGTGGATCTCGCTTCGGGGCAGTTTTGTATACTCCGTATCGCTGCAATGTTTCGTAACCCACTCCGCATCGGTTCAGGGGTGCACCAATGTCCTTGCCTCCCTCATGTCAGTGCTGGAAGTCAGGGAAAACGCATTTGTCGTCGGTTGGCCGGCGGAGCTTCAACACCGCGCGGCCATCTCAGCCCGCGGCTTGGCCACGCCCCGGGACTAACACATTTAATTCTGGTTTATCAGTTAATATTCCTCCTTCCTGGAATACCGCAACAATTGTGCCAATTTTTAAAAAGGGGGAGCGGTTGTCCCCTAAGTGTTATCATCCCATATCACTTATTGACAGTACTATTAAAATCATTGGAAGAGTTATTTACGACTGACTGTTCATATGGGCAGCTAATAAAGATATTCTCTCCCTTTCCAGTTTGGTTTTTGCCCGAAATTAGGCACTAATGAACAGTGTCTAAACCTGGCATTGACAATATCCAAATATACTAAGGCTAGGCGTGCCCCTATTTACCTAGCATTTATGGATTTGTTCACTGCCTTTGATTCAGTGAACAGAATCAAACTTTGGCTAATGCTGCTGGATCAAGGAGTGGACCCCCCCTTTGGTAAATTGTTTGTACTCATTACACGTAGATCTTTCAGCCAGAGTCTCTGTTTAAATTCTCAGGGTGAGCTCTCTTCTGATTTTTCTTTGAAGAGTGGGGTGAGGCAGGGGTGTATATTGGCTCCTTTATTATTTATTTTATACATTAACGGTCTAACAGCCCATTTATCTTCTTCTCATTCAAATATCCCAAGAATAGCTGGTACCCCAATTCCTGCATTACTGTATGCTGGTGAAGCTGTATTGTTAGCCCTCACCCCAAACGCACAGAGACATCAGGTGGACTGTTTTGCTTCTTTTATGCATAATCTGAATTTATAAACGAACTATACAAAGTCACACATTATGTCTTGTGGTCCGGGCAAACTAAGGATAAATAAAATCAGTATTAATGGACAAGAACTAACGAGCGTCGACAACTTTTGTTATCTAGGGTTAACCTTGAGCTCCTCAGGGTCGTGGAATCCCCATCTTGCTCAAGCTAGTCTCAAGCTTTGTAAATCAGCTAGCACAGTTTGTAATCTTCCTAGACCTGACCTTAGGGGGACCGTCCTAGCACCATTGAAGGTTAATAACTCACAGTATATCAGCGCAGCTACGAATGGTGCAGGAGTTTGGGGTTTTAGCAAAAGTTCTTCCTTACAGGCTGAGGAAAATCGTTTTTTGTGGCGATTGCTGAGTTTACCATCGTCCATCTCTAGTCTTATTACCTATTTCAAGTTAAATCAGGGATTTATAGTGGACAAGGTACAACTGGCGCCACTCTCACTATGGGTCAGTATTTGGACGAACCCTGCAGCTAAGCTATGCAAAGACATTATACGAGACTGTTTATCACTGGACAAGGCTTATTCTATACCATGGCTAAATTACAGTCGGGACACTTTAGGAATCCTGGGCCTATCCTCTTGGTTCATTGAACCTATTTGTATTCCCAAAAATGCGAAGATAAATACATTATTTAAGGAGTTTTGCGCAGACACAAGAATGGAAAATGAGTTATTCAAACCTTCTGTCTCAAACTACTGTAGTCTCTTATTCACAGGCGAACCGCTTATGTATCTATCTCTAGAATTGACAAGATGGGAGCGTTCTCTTCTTCTCCGATTTAGAGCATGGTCAATTTATTGATCCCTTTGTTTTAAAAATATTTTAGACGTAGAAGTAAATACAGTATCTACCTGTCCCTGTGATAGTCATTCTGCACAATCACTTTTGCACTTTATGTTTTTTTGTAAACTGTACAGTTTAGCACATATGCACTTTCTGACCCCTTCGTTACGTAAATTAGGATTCCGGCATTGTAGAATAGCCCTGCTCCACTTACAATTTCTAATTTCCCCTGAAATTTTTTATTGTGTCTGCGCTTTTCTGAAAGCAGCCATTAGGACCAGGAAAACTATGATAGATTAATTCTTTGAAATGTATGTGTGATGTGGATTAGCAGGTGGAATCTGCTCAAGGTATTCTGGTTGTTTTCTTTTCGGGGCATAGCGGTCCCTTCTTAGAGGTTTTCGCTCTCCTCTTTTCGCCCTAATTTTATTTAAACCCCAGCCAATTTCCATATGAGTGTATTGTTGCTTTAACAAAAAAAAATTGATTGTTATTTGCTTTTTCTTTTTTTGTTCTTTTATAAGTACGGCTTTTTGATGTACTGTGGAAATGTGAAAGCTTTTTATGTACATATATTTTTAACTGTTCTTACTCTAATGTAAGATTATTCTTCATTGTTTTATGAGATTATGGATATATATAACACTTTTTATGTACTTTTATGGTCTATTTTTAATCGGACCGAATAAAAATACTGAATTCAATTGAATACTATTTCATATATTACACTTTGCTAGTTTGCAACTTTCTGGCAGTGTCATTAACTGCTGTCAATAGTGCTCGACACAATAGAACTTAGTTTATTGACACTGCGTTGATGAAAGGCTGAGTTGTAGCTCTTATATTATTCCACTAAACTATCTTAGGTATAGGCCACCATTAAATAAAGCAATTAGCGGAATTAAGCAGTCATGCATCTGAAATGTATCTAGTATGGTCGTTCTGAAAATGATGAGCTGTTAATGTAGGACTGATACCACACCACCATGGGCTTGAACATGGTTCTGAGAGCACAAACATTTTATGCATATGTTTTCATACAATGCTGAGGTATAAAGCAAGGACTAATCTCACTGAAGAACACTCCAGGACGTACGTATACCAAAGCCAGCAAGGGTGGGAACCATAATGTCAAGCCATGGGTGCCCCCATATGCCAAGAATTATCAAGACGCCAGGGCCAACAGCTCACCAACGAGCATCATTGGAACCCTTGCTCCTCTGTTGGCGGGGTAATTCAGAACTCCACTCCTCGTGGTGGGCAGCAGGCCGTGGGTCTGGTGCTGAAAACAGGATCCACAGTGCCAGGCATCCTGTATGGCAAACATGAAAGGCTTGAAGCTCACGCCATATCAGAAGCTGAGACAGGGCCTGTGTTCACGTGTGTG
The DNA here is from genome assembly GCA_963921515.1 of Calotriton arnoldi. Taxonomy (NCBI): domain Eukaryota; kingdom Metazoa; phylum Chordata; class Amphibia; order Caudata; family Salamandridae; genus Calotriton; species Calotriton arnoldi. The sequence goes on along the minus strand of CAWUFW010009891.1, from coordinate 708,118 downwards.
CTCCTCTGCCTGGCTTGCAATTGGTCAGGTGGGCCTTTTTATAATTTCCCCATGACTGTTCCCATTAACAGACATATTGTGCTGCCTCGGGCATGTGTAATATGTCTGTTATTTGCTATGAATTGTGTGTGTGGAGGTGTTTCTGAATTATGCTCTCTCATATGCACAAAGCTGTGATCCATCCAAAGACTGCAGATAGTCTGCAGATGTACTGTGGCTCGGCTCCACCTGTCAGCAGTGGATTTCAAGGGTTGGCATGTGCTCTGGCAGTGTGCATTAAAACACAGTCTTTTTATTTTTATGCACATTACCAGTGCAGAGCAGATTAAATATTTAGTACAGACAGACGAGGGGAGGTGGTGGGGCACTGCCCCAAATGCCCCTACTGACAAGCCACCATTGCTTTGGAATCCTTTTGGATAAGCATCATCATTTTTGCAATAACACTTCATGCCTTGTTCACACATGTAGAATTTTAAAAGTTGAAAAGCAACTCTGTGGTGTTTATCCTTGTATTTGGAATAGGGAATTGTATTTCAAGAGGTTTATTGATGAAATGAAAAACATATTAGTTGTGGGCACCTATGCCTCACATAGGCCAGCAGCTCATTGCGGCATATTGCAACAGGGGGCCACTGCCGCTTGGACCACTCATTGCCTCTGCCAGCACTGCCAATGACAGCATCAACACAACTACTAACCATCACACCCTACACGTGTGACAATTCAGACTATTCCAGGCCCCTAAAACTGTAAGAATGGCTTGGGTGGCAGGTTTTAGTCATTTTAATGTACATTGAATTCATAAACAGCTATTGTTGTGCTCATCTCTAAATTAGATAAACAGTGCCACCATTTGCCAGACTGTCATAAGTGCTGGTGCACTGCTGACAAATAAGTGCTGGTTCCAAGGAGCCACCGGCTCAAATTAAGCTATGTACCCAAGGCATTCCCACTCTTTAGAACCCTCTTCCCTCTCCCGAGAGGTTTGCTCGCCTGTAAATGTATGTGTGAGGAAATAAGTCCATGTTTTCAGAACACCACACATGAATTTACAGTAAGTTTACCTAAAATGATCTGTTGGTACTGAAAACAGTATCCAGATTAATTTACACTGTTTACCTAAGATCAGTGATGCTCAAAGTACAGCCTGGGGGCCTCTTGCGTCCTTCTTGACCTTTATATGCGGTCCCTCTGGTGAACAGCAGCACAACTGCTGTTTACTTACTAAGCACAAATATTCTGAAAAAATATTAAATAAATAGGCAAGTATTACTAAGGTGGTGTCCGGCACCACTTAACTTTAGGAACACCTTTATTTTTAAAGAAATCTTGCAACAAATGTATAAAAATAGGATTATGTTTCTTCAAAATGCAAAAAAACGTGTATTTCATTAACATGCAGAGATGTTGTACTATACCACTGCATTTGAGTGGTATGTTTTTTTAATTCAAGTTTTCAAACTTGAATTTAGAAATATTCATGCTTCCCCACCCCGACAACAATGCCAATAGCAACTAAGAGGCAAGTCAGTTGTCATGTTCACCCTCTTGGTGGCCTAGGATGCTAATATACGTGGATAATATTTGAGGTCCTCCTATATTCCACAATGAAGAAAAAAGAGACAAAGTGAAAAATATTTGCCTAGGATCACACAGTTTGGTCAAGGGGAAATCCTGGATTGATCCCAGGTTTTCTGGTTTCACATGCAATTCAGCCACTAGATGGACATGCTTTGCTTGCCCTAAGACCACCTTACACAAACCCTGACCCACCCGAAACCCCTACCATCACCCTGCTAGCATCAGTGGCAAACCATACTTTAGTGCCCCTGGGCAAATGTTTGCAAGTACCCATGCCTAAGATGAACTGTCTGAACTGAAAACAGTATCCACATCAATTTACACTATGCTTACCTGAGATAAATGTCCGGAGATGAAATGGTTTTGTGATTAGGGCCCAGAGCTTCCAGGTTATCTCAAAGCAAAGCAAACAGCTTAGATTGTAAAAGTGCTTTCTTACTATCTAGCAAAGCAGAAGCCATCTGCAGGATATCAACAGTGCTGCCATTTTAAGCCTTTGTTTTTTAGGTACTTGTAAAAACGCTTCATCTACATCTTAGCAACGAAAACATCAAATGCAGCTTACAACAAAGCACCTTTCAGACAGCAGTGAGGTTAAAGGGATGAGCAACATCAAAGGGATTTTATCTTTTCCTAGCGCTTTCATAAACTAACATACTAATCAATTAAGAAAAACCCATACATATGGATGTGTGTATAGTGAGTTCACTGTATTTTCTAGCTCCTCTTTAAATAAATGAACAAACATATGACTTTGTTTATAATACAAATATTGTTATTTTACATTGCATTTGACTACACTTGACGTGATTAAACATTCAATATTTTTTTGCTATGGCGTGTTTGGTTTTATGTGCATATCTCATAAATAAAGTAATGTTGACTTGGCTCTGAGGTTAAAAGAGAAATATTACATGTGTGTGTGTATTTAGTATTTTAAAAAAAAGCTTTTACTGCACCCTGGTGTATCATTGTTTCCTACATATTCAAAATAATGAATGGACAGTGTAATGTGAAAGTATAGAAAATGGAACGCGTTCTGCATAGCAGCAACCAATGTGTGCTTAATAGTCGAAAAAAGTGGAGGCAGACACCATCTTTTGTGGCTCATTAAACCATATCTCACCGGTTGAAATGGCTCTACTGCAAGGGTTTTCTGAATCCCCTAAAATGACATCATTCAATATATATTAGGAATTCATACCTTATTTAGGGATGCCTCTCAGAAGCCAAGGTTGAAAGGGGTAGCACTGTGTCTTGTAAGGCCACCTGCATAACTTCAATAACTAAGGGAGGCCACCTTGTCTCTGAGCCACAATATTGCGTAGAATGCCAACATCATGCTCAAGAGGGCCACTTTGTGCCAAGCCCGCCATAATGTCTAGTATGCCTTGTGCATGTGAAGGAGTGCTACCTTATGCCAGAGCAATCATATTTCCCAGAATTCCCCCCACCGTAGCAAAGATATCCAACTTATGCCATAGCCACCACAATGCTGAGAATGCCCACAGCATGCTAAGGTGAGATGATCCAAGGCAGGTTCACCATAGTGCTTTGGATTGTCACCATGTGCCAAGGAGATCCACTTAATGCAAGGACCGCCACAATGTGTATAGGGGTGAGAGGCCACAAGATGCAAGGCGTGCTGGCAGCTAGATGTCCTTAATTGGCAGCTACTAGATGCCAGGAGGTGACGCACATTAGACACACAGACGTGTGCACTTACATACACAGAAGGGCAAACAGAAATACAAATGTCTTAGCATGTAATCACACACAGTCGCATGCAATCACACACAGTCGTATAGACACGCTCACTGACAAGTGCACACCCATAATCACACACCCATAATCACACCCCCATAAATATGCATTCACAAACACATGCAGTTGTCTCTTGACACCCCTGCCTCCACCTTTATCCAATAAGGTGCTGCTTCCTCTGCTGCTGTCTTGGCAGTACCAGGTCTTGGCAGTACCAGGAAGCTCAGCATCAGAGTGGGGTCCGTGCATAAAAGTAACTAGGTGGTCCCTAAGTTAAGCAGGCTATTGCATTCAAAGAAAAAAAACTGAAATGAAAAACATGTTTGGTGGAGGGGTGCAATTACTTGCTTCACCGAGGGCATATCAAATACAAAAATAAAATACAAAAATATTGACTTACAACAATACAGACTGCAAGGTATTGATTTGCACTTTATTGCCACAGTTCGCAGACATAGCTCAGTGTTGATTTACAATTCTAACATCACAACTGCTTACCTTGCAAATATTGTGCAAATCCATATTTTGCTTTGAATAGTGTTTCAGATCAGCATTTGAAAGTCGATGTTGTGGTATCACACTGGCAGAACTCCTGCGGCCCCCTCTGATTCAGCAAGTTGGCATCTCCTTCTCGTCAGGAGCTATGACCACTTTGACTCCCTGTGCAGGGCTTTAATACAAGTGCAATCACCCAGAGTTTAATTTGTTTTTTTAAGAAGCGGGGCCTAGCATTTTTCTCAGGAGTCTATCGTCTTGCCGAAAATCCTGGGCTGGCTAGTCTTAGTTCCACCTCATGCCTCTGTCTTACACCATTTTACAGTTCCTGTTTCTTTAGCTCACACTTACAAGTTATTTTTTCATCCCAGTCTTCTCCCTTTACCACTGTTTTCCTATCTTTCGCTTTCTTCTTCTTTCTCCCTTTTCTGCTATTCTCTCTGTTGCTTTTGAACAAAATCTGATACAAAAACAAAGTCCTGGTCCCCAAAAATTAGTGCTGGGCACCTCCAACCACCAGCACAATTTAAGCACAGGCATCACCATATGGCTTCCACTAAGCCAAATGGTGATTGGCCATGAGAGTCAGGGTTGACGCTGTCATCATGCGCTGTATATCTAACGCCCTATGAGTGCTCTCATCCCTCAAGAAGCGAACACAATGTCTGCGATAGGTTGCATGCCCCCCAGTACATGCACCCCAGTACATGCACCTTTTTACTTCGGCTGCTGCTGTCACTCAGTGTACAGAAGGTCGTGCCTCTCTTCAAGGACTATTTAGAGTCTATGTCCCCAACCCATATATTCAAGCATCACTGGTCATGGGGAGCAGCTTACTTATTCTGTCTGTAGTAGAGATGGTGTGATTGATGCTGTCAGCTACACAGACAAGTTCAAAAACATCAGAGCACAGGCACCCTTGAAGTCAACCGAGGAGTGGAGGTCATCAGGAGGTCATTATTACTACAAGTATGTCCCTCTGCCATGGAGAATGCCTGCGTAAAAATCCCTTAAGTTGCTCTTGCTCTGTGGGCTGTGTTGGATTTGCCAAGGCATTGATCCTAAACAGCACCAAGTCTATGACACCCACCAGTAGTGACAGGTGACCTGTGACGTGTGCTGCCTGCCTGCTATGTACCCTGCTGTTTCACACTCCGCGTTCATTCTGGTCGTGGGGCCTGCCTTTGCAGCCGCTTATATCTCCACAATGCCCGAGGAACCCTCACCAGCATGGGCATATTTAAATGCTTTGCCTCGCTGCAGCAGTGTGAAGCCACCTCTAAATTTGGTTGATGTCCTATGGGTGCCATTCTCGTCACCTCCAACCGATTACCCAGGGTCGTAACACAGGCCCCTGCAGCCCTGCATCGCCCCCATTAGGGGTCCTTAATTCAGTCTAAAGCCTATGGATATCTGAGAGATGTGGGAGTTTCAGGGGCCACTTTCCACTTTCTGCTGGGTCCCCCGTCATTTTTTTAAGTTCTTTATTAGGATACGGTCAGTGAAAAACGGAAATTGTTAGAAACAATCTGACACTTTTAAGCACACGTGTCTGTTCTCCAGATTATAAACTAAGCAGCTAGCTTCGCTGTGGCCGCAGGCCAGGACCAGCATACACATTGTGTGCCGTTCTCTCGCCTTCCGCTCCCAAGTCCTCCCATCGAGGAAGGCCCCAAACACCAGTAAACCCCCTCGGGTCGCCTTGCCATGAGGGGATCATCCCATGCCCCAAAAGTCTCTCCAGGGTTCCCATTGCTGCTCAAATTTCTGAGGACAGCCCCGTGCCTTGTAGACACTGTTCTGCCGGCATGCACCAGACCGTGTGTGCTGTCCATGTCCCACTCGTGGGGACTTCTAAGCTGCCCCACAATCTAATAATGTCCCTCCTAGCCAACATTAGCGCTATGTTGCACCAGAGTACAGTTTGTTGAGACAGTGTCTTGTCCCCACAAAAGGCAGTGGTAGCCGTCATTAACATAAGGTGGTGAGGCGGGTGGCGGGAGTGCGGGGGGTGAAAGCACGCGCGGTGGGGAGAGTGCACACGTGGGGGAGAGCACACGTGGGGGGGACGGGGACTTTATCAGTGCTAAAGTGCATGTGCTCTCTATGGTAAACTTGGTAAGATTGGTCTACACCTGTTTGGCATATTTAATTTACCTATCAGTCCCTTGTACCGTGGTATCCCATATACCCAGAGCCAGTAAATTAAATGCTACTGGTGGGCTTGCACCACTGCTTGCGCCACCCACCAAAGTAGCCTTTCAAACCTGTCTCAGGTAATGTATGTTTTGTTCTTCTCTCCTGTTATGCTAAGCTAGCTGCTAAGACCATCATATGCTGTCTATTCTGCACCACTGATTCAATCTATGGGGACCTTATAAACATGTAAACTGAAATCCATGAAGCTCTGCATGTTTTAGGTCATATATCTGTCTAATATTGTACATGTTTTCACTATTTCTGCTTCTGCATTGAACCTTCACGTATGTACAGTTGTATAATCTTGCCTCTATGGTTCAAAGTCTTTGGAAATTATCCTTCAGACCCATTCTTTGCACACTTACCTCTTACATTATGGCCAACAATATTACATCTATTAGGAGCTCCTCCTACCACATCATTCTTGTAGATTTAAGAAACACCCTCCGAGAAATGCTTTACCCGTTAGGCTTATCAAAAACCGTTCAAAAGCCCACAAACACAGAGCCCTTACCAATAACTGATAATGCAGAGACCATCATATCAAACAGATACCAGATCCAAAAAGGCTCAGTAAAAACAGGTCTCCTGTTTTACACAAAAAACAGAATCTTATGGTTGCCACACTCTGAAATATTTTTGAGTCTTTAAACCACCAGTATCCCATATGGAAGAAGGTTGACTACAACAGAATATCAAAAGTATTTTATATTGAAATGATCCAATCCACAGACATAAACCTACATTTCTTCACCACGTGCTGCAGCACCCTTAACACAATAAAAATCTATCCCTCCATCTCTTCTGAAAGCTCTAATTCTCTGCTTATAAAACCTCATGAAAGTGGCATAAACAAACCATCAAACACCTCCACCCATTCTTCTTTACACCTCTGCCATGCCTCTAATAAGAGCATCAACGAACCTTGACCATCCCAAACAACTCGAAGCAAATTCAAGCTGTGCTTCATCTCTTTTCAGAAAATGATAAAAATAATGCAGTTTCTTCTGGTCATGAATGCTCACAACCTATGATGAATACCAACCCTCACATTCCCTCCTCTTCACTGCTTATCAAATACCCGCTCACGCTGCCCTCACAAGTCTTGATTCCTCAACACTGGTCATTCACTACAAACTGAAGCTCAAACTTTCCTTCTCAACCCCCAATAAACTCTTGATCACACATCTGTACTGCAATCCCGTTCTCCTCTCATCACACCACTGACAACTTGAATGAATAACTCACAGTCTGACCTCCTAACCATTAACTCCAAAGTCAATCACTTTCATTCCTTAATTACCAGACTCCAGTACACTCTCTCAAGCTCATTTAAATTTCCCTTCAGACACCACATTCCACATCTCCCTCACCCCCTCTACTTTTGACACAAACATGTTAATTTCAAACATTGCTCCTACTCACAAAACAATCAACTACACGTGTTTGACCAGCATAGGACCTTTTATCATTCCCACTACCTCTATTGAGGTCATATTCCTGGTTAAGATCCACTTTAGAGGTGTATGCACCTCCAAAGTGGTTCTTAACCAAGAGCATGACCTCAATGCTCTTGCACTCACAGAAACGTAGTTCAGACAGCCTCAAAACCTCTATTTGAGCATATGCTACCACCAGGATACAATATACCACATCTTAAAAGAGCTGACAGAATTCAAGGTGGTGTTGTACTGATCAAAAACTTCCATCAAAAAAACGGATTAACTCTTACATCACCACATTGCTCCTCTTTCACACACAATAGGGATGCTAAACTCAATCATGTTTATGCAAAAAAGGAATTAATACAAGTTGAAAATCCTCAACCATTAGATTGCTCTGATCATTTCGTAATCTCATTCGAAATACTCATAATAGTGCCTCCCAACAACTCTAAATCTAAACCAAAAGTCAAAAGTAAAAATCAAACATCAAAAATAGATTATTATATTCTGAACAAAACAAGACCAAAACATCAAAAATCCAATGTACATAAGTTGAGATATTGAATTTCAAAGGAATAAAAGCAGTAACATGCTTAGAAGAAAGTAGCGCTAAAAAGGTTACTTTAGGTTGCACTGGACTGGGGCAAAGTCAAAGTTTGGGCCAACCGCAACAGAGTGCCAACTGGCTACAGGACCCACACAGGCCCCAGTGAACAAAGTAACTTTCCTGGTCGCAAACAGCAAGATGCATTGATGTTGGTGCCCACAGTTGCAGGATGAGTCGATCTTCTCCACACAGTGAGGACGATGTCTCAGTTCCGAAGACGGGTGCCAGAGTTGAAAGGCATCTAGTGATGCACCGAATTCTGCCACACAGTCGAGGGGATGCATTAATCTCACCAAGCTGCAGCGGAGGCAATACACTGTCCAATGCATCGTTCTCTGGAGGCAAAGCGCTGGTTCTGATGCAATGCACCGATTTTACTCCCGCAACAGGGCCGATGCTCCGTTTCTGCTATACGCAGACAGGAGATGTGTTGAAATCCATATTGCAAGTATGAGGGCCTCCACGAGTGAGCCAGGCAGAGCAGCAGGGGTAGACACTTTGATATCCCCGAGTCTCAAGCAACAAGAGGCAAGCTAACAAGCCCTTGGAGATCACTTGGAGTGAAGGCAGAGTCCAGCTCTCCTTCAGTAGAGTCAGAGAGCAGCAGGGCAACAACCAGGAAAACAGGCCTTAGGGCTCAGCAGTCCAGTTGAGCTTTTTAAGCAGCACAGCAGTTCTTCTGGCAGAGATTCAGTTACAAGTCCAGTAGTGCCTGATTTTAGGGATTCAGAGACCCAGTACTTATACCCAAAAGCACCTTTGATGTGGGGGTGACTTCAAAGCAGCTCTCTGAAGTGCACAAGTATCCCTTTCAACCCAGTCCTGCCTGCCAGGCTGTCTGTGAGTGTAAATCAGTCCTTTACAGGGCACTGTCTATTCAAGTAAAGTATTAGCCCCTCCCTTCCATCCTGCGTAGGCAAGGCCAAAAGAATGCAGATGTATGTAGATGGGTACTCAGACACACCTATCTTTCCTTTGCTGTGGCTGTCTAGAGGGAATGTGCAAAGTGTAGCTGTCACCCACCCCAGACATGTATTGGAGACAGGCTGTCAGGCACATAGAGCAGTGAGTGCAGAGAAATGCCCACTTCCCAAAAGTGGAATTTCTAAAACAGTAATATTAAATCCAACTTTACCAGTAAAGAGGATTTATTATTACCATTCCAGAGATATGAAACCTAAAAAAGCTACTTCTCCGTGATCCAGAATTACAGCTTAAAAGTGTATTAAGGAATTCCCAATGCTAGCCTACGAGAGGAGAAGGCCTCACAGTAGTGAAAAACAAATTGGGTGTTTGTCACTACCAGGACACGTAGAGATTAAACACACATGTCCTACCATTTACTTACATGGCACCCTGCCCTTAGGGTTACTTAGGGCCTACCTTAGGGATGACTTAAATGTAATAAACGGGGGGTTTAAGGCTTGGCAAGCAATTTTAAATGCCAAGTCAAAGTGGAAGTAAACTACACACACAGGCCCTGCAGTGGCGAGCCTGAGACAGGCTTGAAAGGCTACTTTTGGGGGTGGCACAATCAGTGCTGCAGGCCCACTAGCAGCATTTGACCTACTGGCCCATGGTATATGTGATACCACTTTACAAGGGATTTACTAGTAGATCAAATATGCCAATCTGGTATACACCAGTGTCACCTTTTTTAGGGGAGAAGCACATGCACTTTAGCACTGGTTAGCAGTGGTAAAGTGCTCAGAGCTGTAAGTCCAAACAAAAGAATCAGCAAAACAGGTGGTAATGGCAAAAGGTAGGGGCAAGACCACCCTAAGGATGACTGGTCTAACACATTCCCCCCAAGGTGAAAGTGGGGATACCTACTCAACTTCTAAGGAGTTTTCATCACTAAGGCAGAAAAACTTAGATAGACAATCAGCATTTGCGTGGTCTACCCCAGGTCTGTGTTCCACCCTGAAGCCCATACCCTGTAGGGAAATGGACCACCTCAATAGTTTTGGGTTCTTACCCCTCATTTGCATGAGCCACCTGAGGGGCCTGTGGTCAGACCGAATCAGGAAATGAGTGCCAAACAGGTATGGCCTCACCTTCTTCAGTGCCCAGACCACAGCAAAAGCTTCTCTCTCAATAGCACTCCACCTTTGTTCTCTGGGGAGTAACCTCCTGGAGATTAAGACTACAGGCTGGTCTGGGCCCTCCTCATTAAGTTGGGATAGTACTGCCCCTATGCTGTGCCAACCCTAAGAAATCAGCAAAACAGGAGATAAAAGGCAAAACTTCTGGGGAAAGACCACCTTAAGGATGACAGGTCTAAAAACCTCCTCCATCTTAATAAAGCAGAAAGACTTTTAACAGAACTCTCTACCATGATAAATATACTTTTCAGAAAAGGACACTCAAGATGGTGCCCAAATGCTTGATTGAGCTTTTAAAATGCTTCAGAACCTGTCCACTGTTTCCCCACAATCTGACAGAATCCAAGTGCTATAAATTAGCTCAATACTTCTCAAACAATATCAAGGCTACCCATGAAAGCTTAGCCATCCATGTGAATCTTTACAATAAAGGCACTATTTAATTCATTAAAAAAGACCCCCTCACCTACGTGAACTGACCTAACTCTTCTAATGGCTGACACCTTAATGAAAGCCATTGTCAACTACAAATCATCAAATTGTCCAGCAGACAACATCCCAACTTCAGTAGCCAAAGACTAGGCAGATGCCTTTGCTCCATTCTGGCTTCAAACCAAAGGCGCACCAAGGCCCAGATTTACTAGATAATCACACAGCGCACTGCAGCAGCCGCAAGTGCTGTGCTTCTCTGCGTGAGGAGAGAGCAGGGGAGCGCCATATTTGCAGAAATATGACACTCCCCTCGCCTTTCCCTAGTGCAGAAATGTACTGCCGTGCGCCACGGACACATCTCTGCACCATAGTGCAAAGGTGTCTCCGTGAGTCTAGCATAGGTTTTGTACTGGAAGGATAACCTTCCAGTAAGAAATACTATGCTTAGACTAACTTTAAACCTTTTCCCACTTTATGTTTGTGCTGTACAGTGCAGCACACATGCAAAGTCGGAAAAGAAAGAAGAAATGAAAGCATTTCTCCTCCATAGCGCCTAATTGAAATGGGCGCACTATTTTGCTGTAAAACCCTGTCTACTTTTTTAAGTAAATTGGGTTTTACGTCACAAACCTTGTGTGGTTACATGGGAACGCCCATGCACCACCCATGGAACACCCCCTTGGCGCTTAGTAAGGCAAAGCAGCACTATGCGCTGCTTTGATTTACTTTCAAGTGATTTTCCAGTGTAAAACAGGTTTTGCACTAGAAAGTAAATAAGTAAAAAAACACATTGTGTCAATTTGCATCTTTTGTGATGCAAACACGGCATAAAATCTTAGTAAATATAACCCTAACTCTTTTCTTGTTCCCAGGCTGTGTCAAGATTGGACATATCCGTGGCCTCTGCTAGAAGCCCACTGCTGGCACCAAAGCTGTGGAAAATTATAGGTCCATGACATGCCCCCCTTTTCTCACCAAGAAACTCAAACATCATGTTTCCAACCAATTTGATGAATATACCAGCAATCTACTTTGGGGGCTTCCAATCTGGTTTGCGCTCCCTCCATGGCACTGAGACCCCTTTGCTGAACATAGTCAGTGGAGCTTTAAACCTCTTTGAAAAGGGTAACTCATCTCTCCCTGCCCTTCTTCAGTTGTCAGTGGCCTTTAATACCACTTAGTGTAACATAGGATTCAACCTATGAATAACAGAACAGGCATAGATGTAACAGTGCTCAATTGGTTCAAGTCTTACTATTTTTTTCAAGAAACTTTATACGTTTTTTAATAATGAAAAGCAACACAGAGGAAATGAGGCGGGAGAAGAAACAAATCGAATAAAAACCCTGACAGTTGCATGATGCGTACATAAATGTGATACCTACTAGAGTTGACGTTAAGTACATGAAATAACAACAGACATAAATTCAGCTCTCAGGATGTAACAAAGGCATTTGGTGCTGAGCCATGGATAGAATATAGAACTGGATGGGATGAAGCACGTGTAACAGCAAGGTGTACACCTCTCACAAGTGTCCTGATGTGATGTCAAGGAAGAAGGGGAGGTAGGAATGGCAGGGAGGAGAGAGGGTCTTACTTTTTAATCAGAATTCATTGCATCAAAATTGTGTCCCCAAAGTTCTATTCGCACCCACTTCTATGTGAAACCACTGAGTGATTTCGTAACAACAGGGAATACACGTTCACCAGTAGGCTGATGACACCCAGTCATATGTCAAAGGCAACACCACAAAAAGCTTTAAGATTCTAACCTATGCCTCGATGACAATTAATTCCAGGATGACCACCATGAAGTGGAAATTAATTCCCACGAGACAGAATCCCTCTTAATTTCTGCTAGCAAGGACCATATGTTGCCAAATGAATGGCTAAGCAAATCACCACAAACATGTGAATTCTCTTGTTTTCAAATACATCTGAACCTTCACTTCAAAGAGTTGGCCAAAAATACAAGACTCCACTTGCAATTACTCCTTAATCTTGAGCACTTTCTTCCTAAAATAGCACAGGTAAGTTCATAGATTGATTATGGTAATGCACTATTGACAGGCCTCCCTATATCACATCTAGCTCCTATTAAAGCGAATGTTCTCTCAGTAGCCCACATGATCTCAAAGACAAAAACATTAAAGCACATCACTCCTGTACTCTAAGCTATAAATTGGCTTCAACTCGAGCTCAGTTTTGGCTACAAACAATCTGCATCACATTTGAAGCGGCCCACCACAAAACCACTGATTATCTATCTCTCTCAAGCCCTTTGTGACTTTGGGAGAAATAGAACTTTTCGAAGCTGCATCATTTTCAACACTGGAACACATAAATTTAGTAAGTCAACCACAACGAAACACTTCTTCTGTGGCAGTGCTTAATTTGAGCAGGTGGTTGCCCATGGGGCCCATCAACATTCCTTTTTGGGGACCGGCACTTATTTTTCCTCATCAGAATATTGACCAAGTGCAGGAGAAGGAAAACACTAAGCCTGGGCGGTGAACTCCACTCCGCTCGCGGAGTTTGCGGAGTTTTCCGCAGTCCGCGTTACGCGGAGCTCGCAGAGTTCCCAAAAACTCCACTCCGTGTAGCGGAGCGGAGTTTGTTTCCTCACTCGTGCTCGTCAACATCAAGTTGGCGAGCGCGAGCGAGGAAAATCCACCTCCCGGCGAGATTTCTCAATGCGGGTTGTCGGATTCCTCAATGCGAGTGCCTGTGTATGCTCGTGACTCCTTGCGTTGAGAAGCGGTCCGTTCGCGTTGAGAAAGCTGCCGCTCGAGTAGAAAATCTACTCGAGCAGCAGAAAGGAAGCAGCGCCCGCTTGCGCTGTGCATGGTACAGTTCGCAATAATTTCACAGCGCGGACAAACACCCAGCGCTGAAAATTACAGCAAACAGCATTTTTCTAACGCACTCCGTCGCTTGCGGAGCTCCGCATAGCATGGCAGAGATTTTTTGCGAGCTCCGCCCAGGCTTAGAAAATACACAAACTGGAAAGAAGGAGGAAGAGAAAGACGGAAAACTTGTCACAAAGGGAGAAAGCAGGGATCTGAAAGAAGGAGATACGGGGCAGGGAGTGTCTGGCAGGCCATTAAAGAGGCCCGAGGTAAATTCAGGACTACCCAGCCTTGGCATTCGGCACGGCCGTGGGCACCGGCACTCATTCTTTTACAAATTAAGCACTGAGGCCGTTTCATAACTCTAGCGCTGTAGCATTGAAAAGAGGGGCTGAAAAGGGACAGAAAGAGAAACATAAAGGTACTTATGTTTGTAACGTGTAACTTGTCTTAATTGTCTTTTTCTCATATTCAGCTTCCTGCACTGCTTTATTCTCATAGATAGATGTGAGGTCCCTTTTAAGTTATTGAAAGAAAAGAAATAGCTAACGTCCCTGCAGTTGCAAAGTAGGGAGGAAAACAATTTTTTAATTCACTTGCGAGAAAATACCACGCCTACTTTTAGCGCCGACTAGCACGCGCAAAGAAATACTGCCAGTGTGCTGGGAAAAACAACTCCAAGACAAGTCCTAAACGTAAGACAAGCAGGAAACTGCGAAATATATGGGAACCCGGTAACCGTGATCTAGGGAAGCTTTTGCTTGCCTGGGGAAAACGGGGCATACCTCTGAAGACACGGTGTGCAAAACAAGTTCTGTCGAAACAATAGCAGATTTAAAGTTAATGTCCACAACCTGAGAAGTCCACCTGGTTCAGGTTGTGATGGCCCCCAAAGGTGCGTTGGGGCAGGCAGCGCGACGTACAGGGATGGTGGCGCTGCGCGATGAATCAAGGACAACCACCACTGGTGCTGGGTGTCGGCCGGAAGTCTCGGCGACCCCGGCCCCTTTATTTAAGCTCTCTGGCCACGCCTGGCCAGAGAGTGTTACAATGTGTGTGTATTCTTCCGGGGGCACACTGTGGGAAGGTGTGCGGGGATAAGCTAGACCGCTACATCCCATCCTAAATCAGTTCTTTAACAAAAATTAAAACTCAAATCAACACACAAAATCAGCTAGTCTCTGGTTTGGTCTGGGGCTAGGCCTTAGGTCGTATCGATGTTGGCGACCACCTTGGCTTCCTCTTTGGCTGACCACCTCCGGTCCGACAGCTGGGGTTCTGGAGCTGGTGTTTGTAGCTGGTGATGAGGCTGAAGGCGTGTCAGCTAGATCCTCACAGGGGCTGGGTCCTGTTTCCTCACTGGTGACCACTTCTCTCATAGATTGTCCTGAGGTCTGCCCTTCGGCCTCTTCTCCTGGGACCCTCTTGAACCATGAAAAGTTCCGGGTTATTGTTTCCCCATTTCGCTCGGCAGTGATGGCTGTTCCTCGGATTGTCCTGACAGTCCATAGCCCAGATTCATAGGGGGTGCGGAATTTCCCTCCGCCCCAGCGGTTCCTTACCAGGACGGCGCATCCAGTCGTCATCGCTCGGGTTCGAGCTCTCCTATGTCGACTGGCTTTCTCATTGGTTGACATCCTCCTGGCTTGGGTGTCTGCAGGGTCATATGGTTCTTGCTCCCAATTGTCAGCTACGGGGAGGGTGTCACGTCGGAGTCCTGCCAGCATTAGGGACCACGGAGACCTTTGAGTTGTGCAGTGAGGAGTACTCCGGTATTCTCGCAGGAATGTTTGGAGAGTAGCCTCCGGATCTGTTTGTTCAGCCACTGCTATGCGTAGCACTTTGTTCACAGTCCGCATGAAACGTTCTGCCTCCCCATTGGCTTGTGGCCACTGTGGAGTGATGCGGTGATGCTTTATTCCCAGCTGAGTTAGGAAGTTTTTGAATTCACCACCCTGGAATGGGGGACCATTGTCTGTCTTGACTACATGGGGTAGTCCGAAGAGCGCAAAGGTTTTCTCCAGTATTGGCTGCAGGTGGTTGAATGCAGTGGACGGCAGGACCTCCACGAGGGGATACTTTGTGTAGCTATCAACTAAGACTGCCGTGACTCTCCCATCCGGGAAACTCCCAAAGTCGAGGCTTACCCACGACCAGGGCGATGGAGCAGGATCTTCGGTTATCACAGGAGCCGGTGCCTCTGGATTCCCAGTGAGTTGACAGGCTCTGCAATTCCGTACCACGGCGTCCACGGCTTCTTCTAGGCCAGGGAACCATACCTTTTCCCTCATTCGGGACTTCATTCTACCTGTTCCTTGATGGCCGTCGTGCGCTAAAACGGTCGCCCTTTCTTGAAGGCTTTGCGGAATGACGATGCAAGATCCTCTCAGTATTACGCCACTTTCGGCTGCGCTCAAGTCATCTCGTACTCTCCAGACTTTGCCTAGCCGAGCTCGGTCCTGCTCATTCCATCCATGAACATCATGAAGAAATCCTTCCCAAGATCCCTTCTGTAGAGCGTCTGCCACTCTTTTGAGGACCATGTCATCTCTTGTGTGGGTCTTGATTTCTTCAACGGATAGGGCTCGTGGGCACGACCACTGGGAAATCATGTTGATAAAATCTTCCGTCATCTTTTCCTGGTCAGAGGTTTCCTCTGCGGGGTGTGCAGGGTGGCGTGATAGGAAATCGGCTGGATTCTTTGCGCCAGGCCTGTACACCAGTTCCAGTTGATAGTGCTGAAGTTGTATTGCCCACCTCTCAATTCGGGGTGGTGGATGAGGCGCAGTCCCTTTGAAGAGTGGGAGCAGTGGTTGATGGTCTGTTACTACTCTGAATGGATTCCCACTGACGTATAGATGGAAATGGTTGCATGCCCACTTGATGGCAAGTGCCTCCCGTTCAATCTGAGAGTAGCGGGTTTCGGTCGCAGTCAGCGCTTTGCTCGCGAAGGCCAAAGGGACCCAGGTCCCTGGTTCGGTTTCTTGCGTCAGCAGGGCTCCTAGTCCCACCGGGCTGGCATCTACTATCAGTTCTGTTGGCCTCGCCGTGTTGAAATAGGCCATGGTCGTGCTTTCCAGTAGCGCCGCTTTCACTTTACAGAAGGCTTCTTCTTCCACCGGAGTCCACCGCCAGATAGTCTCTTTCTTGGTTAGGTTCCGTAGTGGCTCTGCAATGGTGGCGAGGTTCGGAATAAACCTTCCGCAATATGTTGCCATGCCTAAAAAGCTTCTGACTTCTGATGCTGTTGTGGGAGCTGGAGCGAGCTGTATTGCTTGTGATTTCCTGGGGTCCACCTTCACTCCTTCCTGACTAAATACATATCCAAAAAAATCTATGGACTTCTTGAAGAATTGGCATTTTTCCTTGTGGAGAGTTACTCCATACTCTGCGAGGCGTTGGAGGGTCGCTCTAAGCTGACGATGATGGTCTTCCATTGTTGCCGAATGTATTAAAATGTCATCACTAACGTTAAGGACACCCTGAAGTCCCGACAGGATTTCTCTTACAGCGTTCTGGAATATCTCTGCTGCTGATGATATTCCGAAATTTAACCTTTTGTAGCGTCGAAGCCCTAGATGTGTCGAAAACGTGGTGATGTATCTGCTACTCTCCGCTAGCTTCAGCTAGTGGTAACCAGCGTTTAGATCGAGTTTAGAGAACCAATGGGAGCCGTTGAGGTCGGCCAGGATGTCGTCGACCGTCGGTGTCAGGTGTCTCTCTCTCTTTATTGCTTGGTTGGGCATTCTCATGTCGATACAAATCCGAATTTTCCCCGGTTGCTTTGGCTTTTCGGCGATGACCATGGGAGATACCCAGGGGGTCGGTCCTGTCACTTTTTCTATTACTCCCTGTTGCTCAAGCTTCAGTAGCTCTTGTTCTACCAGCGGTCGTAAGTGAAACGGTACACGTCAGTGCCGTAGGGCGACCAGCTTTACTGCTGTGTCTATATGTAGTTTAACTGGTGGCCTCTTCATGCTTCCCAGACCGACGAATAGCTGCGGGAACAGCTCTAGGATGTCTTCTGTTTGGAATGATTTCACAGCGTTTGCAAATGTTATTAGATTTAGATCCTCCGCAGTGTGACTTCCAACGAGTATGTCTGCTTCCTTGTCAACCACATGGAACGTGGTCGTGACTTCTTGGTTTTCTGACTTCACTTGAACGGACATTTTCCCTTTTAGGGAAGCGGTGTTTGACTTCCGTACGTGAGGATTCTGACTTTGGATGGCACGAGCGCTGGTCTTGGGCTTAACTTCTTGTAGTGCTGACACCCCATGACGTTCACGGATGCCCCGGTGTCAATGAGAGCTGTGACGGGTGACCCAGCGATTTCAATCGTGCATGTTGGCTGTGGCCGTCGTCTTCGTTTTAGGTCGTTAGCAAAAGATATGAGGTAGCATTCTTCTCCTTCGTCTGTGGATGAGTCTTCAAGATACTGTCTGCGGTGTGCCGCTGTCGTTGGTGTCCTCGATGTGGTGGTTTCTTCTAGTGAGAGGTGTCTCACTGCTCGTGACGGTGGTCTTCGTCCGGGAATTCCTTTGTTCCGCAGTCCTCCTCTACATACACTTGCAAAGTGGTTGGGGATTCCACATTTTGCACAGGTCTTGCCCTTGGCTGGGCATTCGTCTTGGGAGTGTTCTTCCTTCCCACAGTACCCGCACTGTGGTCGTCTCGAGCTTCTGCTAGGCCATCTTCCTCGCCCGCCGCGAGTCGGCATGCGGACGGCATCTACACCGCTGGTTCTGCCTGTTGGTTGAACGCGGCTTCCATGGCAGTTGCTCTGATCTCTGATAGCTCATGGGAGCATGCCAGAATAAGTATGTCTCCGAGGGAAATGCGCGGTTGTCGAAGAATCAGGGTCCGCAGGGTCTTGTTGCGGCACCCCTGGATGGCCTGTGCTCTTACCTCCTTGGTTTGATCATCGTCGGTGCACGTGCTGGCCAGCTCTCTTAGGCGCGCATGGAACGTGTCCATGGACTCTCCTTCTCTCTGGCGGGCTTGTCGGAGTTTAAAACGCTCGTAATCGGGATTAAGCTGCGGATCAAAATGAGCATTCAAGGCTCTGACTGCGGCGTCGTAATCAGCGGGTGCTCCAGTGTCCGGTAGATGTGCGAACAATTTGTATATTTCGTCCCCTGCGAAATGTAGCAGCAATGATCTCTTGACCGCATCTTTTGTTTCTCTCGTGGCTACAAAATAATTGTCCAGGCGGCTAATCCATATTCTCCACCTGGGCGACGCTGTGGCCGGATCAATTAGCTCGCTGAAAGGGGGAAGTGCGCTGACTTGGGAGTGCAGGTGAGTTGGTGGTGCCGCTGGTTGTTGGGCTGCTGCTGCTGCTGGATCAGTCATGGTAAGTGTCTATCTCGTGGCCCTCTGCAATTGTGGTTGCCAATGCTTGTTTGGTTTTTCTTTGTTTGTTCTTATTTATTTTTTTCCTCTGTGCTATGGGCCAGTGTCTGGTGATTGGATGCTTCGGGGTGGCAGTTGATCGTGGCAATGCTTTCTGTCCACGTTGCTGAGCAGGCAGAGGTTTTCAGGGTGTATCTCCCCTTGCAGCCACCGGGTGTCAGTAGCGCGCTTCTGGCTATGGGGATCGGAAGCGTCAGGGAGCCACTGCGCAGCACTGCTGATTTGAGCGCGGGCTCGACCGGAGCTTCACCGGGAGCACCAGCGCTACGCACAGACGATGCGGTTCACTGTCGCTGACAGGACCCGGGGATCTAGGTCTTCCTTTCACTCACCCGGCGGTCAGATGGCTGCTCGGCTCACTGCTCTGCGCATCAGCACGCATCAGCACGCCAGACACGGTCTGCGGCTCCGGCGATGTCCCGCTAGGCTGACGGGCTTGAAACAGCTGAGGCGCTTTTGCGGGCGTCGTGTGCCCACCCTCATCGCCAGTGTGATGGCCCCCAAAGGTGCGTTGGGGCAGGCAGCGCGACGTACAGGGATGGTGGCGCTGCGCGATGAATCAAGGACAACCACCACTGGTGCTGGGTGTCGGCCGGAAGTCTCGAGCGACCCCGGCCCCTTTATTTAAGCTCTCTGGCCACGCCTGGCCAGAGAGTGTTACAATGTGTGTGTATTCTTCCGGGGGCACACTGTGGGAAGGTGTGCGGGGATAAGCTAGACCGCTACACAGGTGAGACCATCTTCTCCAGTGCAGAGCCTGACATAGACTATTCCATTCAGGCGTACCCAGATCTTCCCCTCAGGCCCTCACTACCCTTCTTCACCGTCACTGTTTTCACTCCACTCTTCAATCACTCGAAAGCAGCAATGCCTCACTGCAGGCAAGAGTCAAGACCCAGCTACATCCAGCGCCTACAGTGGCGTTTCTCAGCTTGGTACCACCAGCAAGACCATAGATAGAAATACACCTGCTTATCACCCCGTCTTCCTTTGAGTACCCCCGTCCCTTTACGCGACGTTGTTGCTATGGAGACGCAACCTGTCGTGCGGCCTGTTCCCTGTCATTGATGGTTTCCTGAATGCACCCACAGGAATGAATAGTTCCTGTGCGGATTGATATGCCTGAGGAAAGGGGAAACACAGTTTCCCATTCCCACTCGTATAAAATATCAGAAGCTAATGTTTATTTACCTCCACAACACACTGGCACTTGCAGTGACAACAGGTGTCACGGGTGCAGGGTCGAACTGGCCCCCATTAGCGGATCACACAGATAAAACAGAGGCCCGCATTTTCAGAATTGGGGCAGGCAGGCTGTGTAAGTGTTTTGCAAGGTATGGGGCTCTGCATGCATTTTGTTGTGTTCTATATGCAATATTTGTGGTAATTTTAGAGAAATCAACAGAAAACCTGACCCACCCGGCCATAAAACAAGCCTACAAGCACCCCAAAAAAATCCCCACCTACTGACCTCAGACTAGCCCTTCTGGCACTTCCAAACTGCCCTATAGGCCAGTCCAACCCTGCACAGATAATACCACCCACAAAACTCCCAGTGCAAACAAGTCTCAAGTCAACTGTGCGAGGCCGAACAGAGCCCCCACCCCCTCTCTGTCCCTCACATGGCTCTGCCATGGTGACACAACTCCCCAGCGCCCAACGAGGTGCAGTGCGACACCTTACATGGCAAGGACAAGAGGATGTGTGGCGGTACGTGGATCCGTCACACATCCTCATTTGCTGTTAGAAACATTTGAAATCTCTAACATATATCTGAACATAAAACATGCCCCTCTTCATGAGTTGGTCAAGTCTGTTCTGGCTAAACCTTTTTGACAATAATTAATTGTTAAAAAGACACCTACATAGAAGCACGTGGTTCAAGAGTGCGGTATAAACCCTGGACATCTCTAGCCACAGTGGGCAGCAGCAAGAGGCAGGGGGCACCTCCCCACAATTGTGCTGGGGTGAAGGGCTCAACGCCCAGCAGGGTGTATGACTTCACGGCCAGGGGGAGGTATGACTGAGGTGGCTGAGTGGACTAATTCGTTCATTGCAGGGGCCTGTGTTCGATCTCATGGTCACTGGTTCAAATCCTGGCGGATCCACTCAGCCTTTCATCCATCTGAGGTCCATAACATGAGGACGATTGAGTCGGATAACAATAAACATCTGTATTCAGCGCCAAGATGCCTCTGGGTGAACGTGCGCTTTAAAATACACATGTTATGCTATGGAGCATGCCAAGGCTGTCTCCAAACACAGCACAATTAGCAAAACATCAGCCTACGCTAAAGCCCAAAGCAGAAAAGACACCTCCGGGGGTTCGTGCCCCTGCTGCACGGAGCTCTGTGTATTGTGCTTGCCCTCTCATCTTTCGAGGAGTGGCGTTGTTAGAAATACTGAAGACAGCTACACCCATTTCATTTTACCAGAATTGCGGTGGAAAAAGAGATATGCAAGATTGCCAAAAACCACATATCATACCAGTGTTTGAATGTAGGTTTTGTGAAGACACCCATCTCTCAATGGGCCTCAGCTACACGGCACATTGTTTGCAAGAGGTGTCAAATAGTGTTAACTTATAAAATACCCAAAAATACAACATGTTCATGATACTAAATAAAAAGCCTACAATTATTAAACCAGTTAGGGGTAGTTTCGCTATAATTATAGCGATCAAGCAGTTGCTTATCTCGGGACCTCCTTTATGTAGGGAACATTCGGGTCCACTTTTTCTGTGTTTTAGATTGGCTTTTCCGATTCACCGCTAGCTGAGTCATTCTGAGATGCAATTTTCTTCACGCTGTCACGGTGAAATAAAGCCACTTATTGCCACGGGACCTTCCGCCTCGCTTAACCATCAACTCTGGCTTGAGATAAAGAAACATAGGGGCAGATTTACAATGCCTGGCGCATCCCTGCAAATCAGCAGAGATGCGCCAGGAAAGATGCGTCACGCAAGTTTACCCTTGCGCCGCCACAAGTTCGCCGCATTTACTATGCGGCGCAAAGATAAACAGATGCGTGTCGCATCTCCCGTCGGAAGGGTGGCGCATTGCTGGAGTCGTGTAGCAAGTGCGACGCAACTCCAGCAATGCTCGTGGGCCGCCCATCTCTAACGTGGCGCGCCACTCCTTACGCCTGCTTGAAGCAGGCGTAAGGATTTGTCGCAGCGGCGTCGGAAAAGTGACTCAGTGAAATCTTGTAGATTTCACTGCGTCACTTTTACGAGGCTTTCCTGCGACGGAACGCCCACCCTGCGACGGAACGCCCACATGAGACCTGACGCAGGTTTCATGTGGCGCAGGGCTTTACAACGTGACGCATCTCCCTAGATGCTTCACGTTGTAAATAAGGCGCAACGTGGCGCATGGTTTACGTCACCGCTGCGTCACAAAAGTGACGCAACGGCGGTGCAAAAGTGGCGCAAGGGGCTTGTAAATCTGCCCCATAAACTCTGCCACAAATGCTAGCTTCCTCGTCCTTTTCTGTACCTTTGAGCTATCTTTGGGAATAATGGGTAATTACTTCCAATGTCTTTACGGTATGCAGAGTGGGCCAAGACGTCATCATTAATGCACATGTCTTGAAATCACAGATCACTACCTTCACTAAGGCAATCTTCTTTCAAATGAAGACCCTCAGCAGAGCTTTCCTTTTCGTTCCCCTGGTCGCCATAATGCATTGCTGGAGCTCACACTGGTGATCACTCCAGACTGAACAATTCGGATAGCATCGTTCTTGGCCTGCAAGCTTGCTTAGCT
The DNA here is from genome assembly GCA_963921515.1 of Calotriton arnoldi. NCBI lineage: Eukaryota > Metazoa > Chordata > Amphibia > Caudata > Salamandridae > Calotriton > Calotriton arnoldi. The sequence goes on along the minus strand of CAWUFW010009891.1, from coordinate 685,456 downwards.
CACCACTTGCAAACAGCTCAGACCCAAGCAGCCCGCTTTCCACTGAGACTACAAAGGAGAGATAGAGCAATTCTCACTAACACAGGCATCTCTTCAACAGTTGCATTATTGTACTCTGCATTTACTTTGCATATAAATAACTGGCAACACTTGCTCAGCCCAAATGCTACCACAAACGCCCTTTAATTTTTCAAGTACCTGTTTAGCTTCATTTTAGGGCTTTTTCCTTAGCGTTGCTGTTCTTTTAAGCAGCCTTTTATCATAGAAGAGAAAGACCAGACCATTTATTTGCTTTGGGAGTCTGGTACCAAACAACCAAAGTATTAGAAGGTTAAGGTATGTGTACTTCCCCTTTTGTAACAACCAGCCGCGGTCCGTGCAGGTAATAGCGGTGGGGCAGGGTAAGGGGGGATTTCGAGGGACGATGCAGAGGGAAAATTAAATAAATAATTAAGTATCGCTCTGCATCGTTCCTCGAAATCCCCCCTTACCCGGTCCCACCGCCCCACCACTGTTACCTGCACGGACCGCGGCTGGTAACACTGTTGTATCTTTGTTGTCACATTGGGACATATTTACAATAAACTGGCGGAGCGCGGGTTAGCTCCAAAATTGCTAACTCCATGCTCCGTCAGTTTAAAAACGCAGGGATGCTCCGTATTCACAAGAATGTGGTGCACCCCTGCATTTCCCCTAGCGCTAGATCTAGCTACCTAGCGCCAACGCAGGCACCCTTGCACCATAGTGCAACGGTGTCTGTGTTGAGGGAATGATTGTTCATGTGCAGACGGGTGTCCCTTCCTGCACATAGACAATCCATAATGGCGATTTGTAACTTCTGTGTGTGCTGCTTTGTGGAGCACAAATGGAATTAGCAACTTGTCACTTTTAAATGATTGTTTATGTGCAGGAAGGGAAACCTTCCTGCACATGAACAATCACTAATGGCAACTTGCTGTTTAGAAACAGCAAAAATGAGGAGAAATTAAACATTGCTCCTCATTTTGCCAGGTTAAGACAAGGTTTTCCCTGGTCTTATTTTTGGCGCTGCCCAATATTTACGCCACCCTTGTAAATAGGGAGCAGTGTCAAAAGCAACGGGTGTTGTGGCAGAATGCCCACTGCAACACCCATTGTCCACCCCTTTCACGCTAATTGCTGCGTGAAAAGGCGGCATTAAGCCACTTTAAGTGACGTCCTGGTGGCCATAAGCCTAGTAAATACACCCCATAGTGCGAATAGAAAGGATTACGTTGTTTAATAGTGGCAAAGGCTCGCTGGGAGTGGAAGTGATGGATGCTTAGATCCTCTCGCCCGCTCCTGTTACAAACATGCCTCTGGCACTCCATAAACTATACATATTTCATACATTGTTACATCAGCTCTCACAAAACGTCACCAAAAGCTCATGGAATGGCAACTTCCCCAAAATAGATCTAGAGATTCCGGTTTGGGCCTGTGGAACTGGTGGGTCAAATAAAATGCCAATTTAGCTGGAGCTGTGAACAAAGTTTGAAAAAAAGTGCGTTTTTTGAGTAATTCATAAAACAGGTGAGCAGAAAGAAATGGCTATTAATGCAAGAAGTAATTTTAGCATGGGATCGTAATTTTTGACCCTTCTTACGAATGTGTGACGCACCTTGGTAGTAGAAGATTCCTTTCTCCTGAGAACGAAACCTTAACATGTGCTGCGCTTAATTTGAGTTGGTGGTTGCAGGTGAGGCCCATCAACACTAATTTTTGGAGACTAGCACTTATTTTTTCTGAACAAACTTTGTTCCACAGCAAGTGAGAGAAAAATAAAAGAGAGAATGAAAGAGAAAGATGGAAAAACAGTGACACAGGGATAAAGCAGAGATAAAAAAAGAAACCGCAAGAGTGAGATAAAGGGGCAGGGAGAGTATGGTGGTGGATTATAGAGACGTGAGGTGGAATAAAGACTATGTAGCCTTGATATTTACCACCCTGACCTTTGATAAAGCTTGTGTTTAAAAATGTGCGCCCCTGCCGTTGTTCTTTTACAAATTAAGTACTGTGTACTGCTGTATTTTATCAGTCACCATTTTGTTTTTGTACCTGCTTGAAGCCCACTAATCTTTTAGCATTATGGCATACTTACACACATTTTAAATGAGCTTCCATTTTCTTACCCTGAGTTGTAAACTGCACATTCTAGCTGAACCATTCTAGTAAATGTAGCCTCATGCTGAAGTTGGGAAACTGAAGCGAGGGCTTTAGAAAGTAGTAAAGTCAGCTTTTGCTTGTGAGATATGTATCATCTTCCCAAAGTGTTCTCATATTCTTTCCGCGAGAAAAGCGTCACTCCTGCTCATTACCATATATCTGTAGGTTTCTGTTTTATCATGCGTTCTTGCTTCCCTCGCATTGAGAAATAGTGTATAAATTAAAAAACAAAACCAAGGATTTGCGATATGTTTTTTTTATCGCCGGCTATCGCTGGATTTCATCGCGGAGATAACGCGTTATTATCAACGCTTATCTCCAAGGCGATAAAAAATCCAGCGATAGCGGCGAAACCCAGCAATAGCGCGAGAAATCCTGCGATAAATTCACTGCGCTAATGCAAAGCTTGCTAATAGGCAGGTGATGACTTAACCTTACAATCCACCTCCCATTGACAAGATGGTTAAGTCAAGTTTTTATCAGGTGTTAAATTCCAGCGATAACCGCGGTTAGCGCGACTTTTCTTATCGCTTCGCGGGCATTGATAATAGGGGGAAGTTGTGTTTGCAACTGTTTTCAGTTGCTTTTAGTTGGAAACGCCTACTTTGCATGTCATTAGCGATAATTATCGCTGACATGCAAAGCGGCAACGAAACGGCCGCTATCGCCATTAAGCTGTCGCTAACAGCTGTTAGCGACAGCTTGCTGATAGGGCGATAAAAATATCGCCGCTTTATCGGCAAAAAGTGCTGCTAAAGCGGCGATAACGCCCTTGCTAATATGCCCCAAAATGTATACATTTTAGCATTATGTGCTTGAACTGATCAGAGGCGACGCTCTAGTCCATTGAGTAGGAAATTGCCTTGCTTATTTTGAATGCTTGCTGATTATTTTTTCATTATACATGTTAGAATTGTATGCCTTATTCTGAGTGCCTGTTTTCTTTTACACTTCAACTTCTGAGAAGTTATATATGATTATATGACTTCACTTTATGGTGTAAGAATGGACCCAACAGATACAGAAAAATCTTCAAATTGCATGGAATTACAAAGTAGTTAATTAAACTGTGTCAGGGGAGAATACCTTATGGGTCCCAGGAAGGTCTTTGAAATGATGACTTAAACCGATTCTTGCTGGTGGGCCTGTGTTCTAGGCCCAATTTTTGGGTTGTGAAGGGTGTGTGGCAGCAGGCAGGAAGTGGCATTCACTTGTTCCAGCCTTTTAGTTCTGCTTCCTCATCATGGACGTGATTTAGGGGTTGTGAAGGGTCATAGCTGCGACTCTTGGCTTGCCTCTTGTGTCCCCTGGCTTTATGACATGGGGCACCCATCGCAAAGTGCTGGTACTAGCACATTGGAGGTAATTTGTGGCATAAATGAGGACTACCTCACATATTGGAGAGTGACTACCATGACAACATTCTGGCTCTGGTGCTTTGGAGTTTTTGGTGCTACCTTCACTTAAATATTTTAATGTGCATATATCTGGTTTAACTGATTGGATTTTTTCTCACTGAGGTCTTGATTTATTTATTAAAAATCACTCTATATTTTAAATTGGTGTGGGATTTTTCTTGTGTTCTATATTTACTTCATTACAGTTTGAAGAGCTGCATAAATACTTTACACATTGCCTCTAAGTTAAGCCTGACTGCTCTGTGCCAAACTACCAGAGGGTTGAGCACAGGTTAATTTGGGGGTTTGCTTGTGCCTCACCTGGACAAGGATTGTTTTGCTGCTTGAGTAGGGTTTCACCCCTCTCAACCAGTATCCCAATTTCTCACTTTAGTGATCAGTAATGAGGATAAGGATTTGTGTTTGTGAGGTGCCATACAGTGATTTTGTGTTACACTGAAAATCCCAGATAAATATTCCGAGACCAGTTCAAGTCTTAGATTCTCCTTGATTGGCCTTATTGCTTTTTCCAAATTCACCCTTACTCTACCAGACTGTTTGTGCCTGCGGCTCCACCTGCAAAAATGGAATTTGAGCTTCTTAATCTGGAGAGCTACTCTGTGGCTGAGCTCAAGGAATTTTGCAAGGAGAGTGGGCTGCCCACCAAAAGAAGCACCATTAAGGCAGAGCTCCAAAAGGCTCTGACAGCATGAGCAGAAGCCCACCTGTTGCCAGTCACAACAGATGACCAGGATGGAGAGGATGATGTGGAGGGGCCAGAGCAGGGCCTGGATACAAGCCCTGAGATGTAGCAGTAAGCTGAGGGGGCGGGGGAGTGACTTGTCTCCCACATTCGAACTCCCTGTAAGAGCAAAGAGCAATGTGTCTTCTTGGGGCCTGTCCCCAGAGGAGCTAGCAGACAAGAAGGCAGTAAAGGAGTTTAGGCTGAAGATGGGTCAGTTAAAAATTGAAGCAGAACACAAGATAGTGGCCATGGATGCAGGGCAAAAGAAACTGGCCTTGGAGGAAAAGAAATTGGCCATAGAGGCAGAGGAGAGGAAAATGGCTAACGGGAGGAGCATCAGAGAGCTGGGCATAAGAGCTAGGCAAGCAGAGTCCAGCAATGTTGGTTGCAACATACCTACAGTGCCCTCTAGAGACAAGAGGGTCCACATTCCAAAAGGTCTGGTGCTTGACTTTGTTGTGGAGAATGAAATTGACAAGTGGTTTGAAGATTACGAGGTAGCTTTAAAGATGCATAGGATCACTGAGGAGGATTGGGGGACTAGCCTCTGGAAGCACATCCCTGGTGAGGGGAATGACACCCCACTAGACCTAGAGAAGGTGGACAGGATGAGGTATCCCCCCATGAAGGAAACCCTTGTTAGTAAATATGACCTCACCACTGAAAAGCAAATGTAGCTGTTTAGGGACAGCCAGAGTTGGCCTATCAGCCCCGGGTGGATTGTGAGTATATTCCTTTTGCAAGGCACTGGATGGTTGGACGAAGGGCAGTGAAGTAAAGGATTACCAGGGGCTGGATAACGTGATTGCAACAAAGCACATGTTCAGTCTTTGTTTTGTAGATCTGTGCCATGACCTGGTTGATAATAAGCTCACTGACCTCAGGGACCTTGCTAAGGAGGCAGACGACTGGCTTGGTCAGCACCAGGGTCCACAAGAAAGTATCTGGTGGGATCACCACAAAGGTGGGCAGGTCTCCACCAGAGGAAGGAGGAAGAAGGCAAACATGAAAAACAAGGAGTTCTCTAAAACTCCCCTAATTAGTTCTAAGGGCCAGAACTCTGAATACCCGCCTGACCAATAAAATAAATGGTTCCCTGATAATAAGTCTTCAGGGAAGGCACCCCCTAAGTGCCATGAGTGCCAGCAGGTCGGGCACTACAAGGAGTATGCCAAGTGTCCCATACAGGCACAGCCCTCCATTGGTAGGCAGACATCGGACTGGTTAGTGCAGCGCTTGGGGAGGAGATTGCCTCAAATAGTATAGGTGGTAGTGTAGAGGTTACCCTAGTTTCCCTGGGTGATGGAGAGATGGCACCAAGGATTCACATGGCAAGTAATACTAAGAAATACAGACAGTGGGCCTCCAACAATGGGCAGAGGGTGGAGGCTCCGAGAGACACTGGATCCAGCATGACAACTGTCAGATGTGAATCTGGTGACCTCAGAGCAGGTAGTCCCTAATGCATTTCACCAGGTTATTGTAGCTGGCAACCATGAGAGTAACGTTCCAGTGGCTCTGGTTCCCTTTGACTGGGGGAGGTCTCAGGTAGCTATGAGTCCATCCATGCCTGTGGGTTCTGTGCCTGGCAATGACCTAGAGCTCACCATCTGGAAAGGGGTGGAGCTCAGGTCACACCAGGAGATGTTAGGGTTGCCTGAGTGGGTGTGTCTGACCACACAATCCATGGCCACCCGCGAGAGTAGTCAGGAGGACCTGGAGCCTGGAAGAATGGCCCAGGTGTCTGCCAAAAAGAGGAAGGGTCAGGGGTGCTGGAAACCCACTCTTGAAACTCCCATGGTCTGGAAGGAGACTGAGCCTGAAGGCAATGCCCTGGGACCTACAGGGGAGGGCATTGTGGCCCTGGGGAACCTACCTGAACTGACCAACTGGTAGAAGGAAGGGAGGAGTCTCACCGTGGAGGAGTGCTGCAAGATGCAGATGGAGTGCCCTACTTTGGAGGGTCTACTGTGGGAGGCCCAGGCAGCTGGCAACACCTCTGGTCATCACCTGATCTATTGGGAGAATGGTCTCCTGTATGGCGAGCCTAAGGTTCCTGAGGCTGGTGCAATCCGTGTGTTGGTGGTCCTTCGGTGCTACAGGGCCTTCCTACTGGAGCTTGCTCATGATGTTCCCCTGGCAGGTCATCTAGGGAAGGGCAAGACCTTTGAAAGACTTGTCACCCAGTTTTAGTTGGCCTTGGATGAGAATGGCCTCAGATGCATTCTGTAGGTTATGCTCTACCTGCCATGCCAGTGACAAGTCATGAGGGAAGCACAAGGCTCCTCTGCAGCCATTTACTATCATTGGCACTACCTTCAAAAGGGTGAGCATTGACATTGTTGGGCCTCTAGACCCCAAGACATCCCTGGGCAACAGGTTCATCCTGGTCTTGGTGGACCATGCCACCCGGTAGCCGGAGGCTATATCTCTGAGAACAGTGACTGCACCTGCGGTGGCAAGGGCACTGATGGGAATAATTACACATGTGAGTTTCCCAAGGAGGTAGTATCTGACTGTGGTACCAACTTCATGTCTGCATACATGAAGTCCATGTGGAAGGAGCGTGGGGTAACCTATAATTTTTCCACACCCTACCATCCCCAAACTAATGGGCTTGTTGAGAGGATCAACAAGACCCTGAGGAGCATGATCATAGGCCTATCGGAGCTCTTGAGGAGGAAGTGGTACATCCTCTTGCCATGCCTGGTACAGAGAGATACCATAGAAGGGAGTAGGATTGAGCCCCTTTGAGCTTCTGTATGGGCACCCTGTGCGAGGGCCTCTCAGTCTGGTGAAGGAGGGTGGGAGCAAGCTCCCAGAAAAGCCCCCCAGATGTGGTCAGCTGCATGTTGGTGCTCCGTACCCAGATTAAGTGCTTCTGGAAGAAGGTAAAAAAGAATCTAGAAGCCAGCCTGGAGGTAATTAAATGGTGGTATGGCCATGAGACCACTATGGTCGAGTTTCAGCCTGGCCAAAAAGTGTGGGTGATGGAGCCTGTAGAGCCCCGGTGTCCAATATTGATGGTCTGGGCCCTATGAGGTGAAAGAGCGCAAGAGTGAGGTCACCTACCTGGTGGACCTCAAGACTCTCAGGAACCCTTTAAGGGTTTTGCATTCCAATCACCTAAAGCCCCACTTTGAGAGGTCCGAGGTAACCATGCTTCTGGTCACGGATGATGAAGTGGGAGAGGAAAGTGAACCACTCACCGACCTCCTTTCTTCCAAGGATCAGGATGAGTCAGTGGAGGGAGTCAGACTCTCCCCTACCCTAACCCTAGAGCAGCAGAGGGACTGACACCAGTTGCTGGGGCAGTTTGCATCTCTTTTCACCTAGAACCCAGGACAGCCCAGTGGTGTTAGTCCCCAAGGCAGCTCCTCCAGGTACCACCCCAGAACTTAGGTTCTGTGTGGATTACCAGTGGCTTAATTCCATCACCAAGTTGGAAGCACACCCCATCCCCAAGCTGATGAGCTCATAGATCGATTGGGAGTTGCCAAGTTCCTCAGCACGTTTGATTAATGTCTGAGTGCTGGCACATTGCCTTGAACGAGGAGGCTAAAGAGAGGTCTGTGTTCTCTAACACAGAAGGGCAGTTCCAGGTCAGGGTAATGCCCTTCGAGTTGAAGAATGCCCCTGTCACCTTCCAGAGGCTGGTCAACCTTGCTGGGTTGGAGAACATCCGTGCAGCCTACCTAGACAACATTGCGGTCTTCAGCTCCAGCTGGGAGGACCATTTGTACTACCCCAGGGAGGTGCTTCAGGTTCTGCAGAGGACAGGCCTGACTATCAAGACCAGTAAGTGCCAGATAGGGCAGGGCTCTGTGGCCTTCTTGTGATACCAAGTGGGGGGAGACAAGATACAGCCCCTCGAGCCCAAAATCCAAAGCATTCTGGCTTGGGAACCCCCAAGACCCAGACAGAGGTGAAAGCCTTCCTAGGCCTTGCCGGATACTACAGAAGAGTTGTCAAGGCATATGGCACCATTGTTGCTCCATTGACAAAGCAAACTTCTAAGAAGCAGCCAAGACAGGTGATCTGGATGGAGCAGTGCTAGAACACTTTTGATACCCTGAAGAAGGCCATGTGCACAACACCCTTGCTCAAGGCCCCTGACTTCTCTAGAGAATTCATTGTGCAGACAGACACCTCAGAGCAATGTATAGGGGCTGTGCTCTCACTGCTGAATGAAGAGGGCCTGCATCAACTTGTAGACTTCATTAACAGGAGGTTACTGCCCAGGGAGCAGAGGTGGAGTGCAATAGAAAGGGAAGCCTTTGCGCTAGTCTGGGCAATGAAGAAGTTGAGACCATATCTGTATGGTGCTCCCTTCTGGGTTCAGACAGACCACAGACCCCTCAGATGGCTAATGCAGATGAGGGGTGAGAATCCCAAACTGTTGAGGTGTACCATCTCCCTACAGGGAATGGACTTTAGGTTGGAACACCGTCCTGGAACAGACCATGCCAATGCTGATGGTCTCTTTACGTTTTTCCACCTTAATGATGAGAACTCCTAGCGAGTTGGGTAGTTCTCCCCACTTTCAGCTGGCGTGCCGCATGTTAGACCTGGCATCCCTGGTGTGGTTTTCTCCTAAAGTCTTGCCTTTGGGGGGCGTGGCCAAGATGGTGGTCGGACAAGACGTATTTCTGTGTCTCTCTGACTCTGCCGCTATTAGCATTGGCCCAGCTTCCCCCCCACGGAACCTTGCTGGGAGAGGCACCTGCTGACCCGGTTCTGAGGCCCAGAGGTCTTCACGAGACCCGGAGGCTCGGAGGTCTTCACGAGACCCATCGAGAGGCAGAGGAGCGGCGCTCCGAGTCCCCGGGCGGCACGGACAAGGGCGGGCCTGGCCCTTACTGGCGCCTAGACCGAGCTGAGCGGCGTCTTCGCGTGCTGGGCCTCAGTAAGGTGAAAGGCGAGCATCGGCCTCCTGGGAGGGGCTGGACGAGTGATCTGAAGGCCCGGGGGCCCCAGCTGTACGCACCGCCTAAAGGAGATCGCCCTGAGCTGCTCTCCTACCGGCCGTGACGTGGGAGCGAGCCCGAGTGCCCTGGGACGGGTGTCGCTCGGCTGAGAGGTGCGGCACAGCTCCGATCCGAGAGCAGCTGAGCGGCATAAGAGAATGCTGGTCCTGTGGTGGATGGGCCTCCTGGTCCGCGTTGCTCCTGGTGGGGACTGGATTGGGCCGGGGGGCCCCCTGGACAATTGCTGTGGAGCCGAGGCCGCTACCCCAAGCGCAGTAAGTGTGAGGCGCGCTGGGGGCTGACGCCAGCTGAAGACGGGCCAGGAAGTGATATAACAGGCCTCGCCCATTGACTTTAAAGAGGCGCAAGCCAGCAGGGGCCTTGAGAGATAACACCAGGCCCGTTCATTGCACCGTGGAGAGCAGTGTGCCCAGCCCGCTCTGGTTCGAGATTGCCTGCGGGAGGTGACCCACCGGGGGGGCTCCGAAGCTTAGACTCAAATTCGGCGGCGCACCTGCGTTAGATGGCCATGGGGATCCCCTCCTCCTCTTTCCCGGGCGCTTTACAGAGGATGTCGGTAATCTATCCGGCCAACGCTGCACCGGCATTCCCCAGAGGGTTTGTGAGCAATTGAGGGGGAGGCCGGCGCTGTGGAGGTGCGGGCTGAGAATCGGGTGCCCCATAGTCTGACACATGGAGGGAGCCCTCGCTGCGCGGTCTCTGGCAGCAGGGGATCCGGACCTGTCGCACCCCCGAGGAGCTGGGAAAAGCTCGACATCCTGAAGCGGTACTACAACACCCGAACGGATACGCCTGGGTCACTGCACACAACCTCACCCCCTGGATGGGACACACAGCCTAGAATCCTCACACATTGATGACGCTTGAAGCGAGAGGAACCTCTGAGGGTTGGAGCGCAGATCTCATCCTGGGGTGACTAGGAACCTCGGCGACACATGCTCAGCTTCAAGGGGTTCCCCCTGATATAACAGTGCCCGATGGATCGAAGCTAGCGCACCGGGGCCCTCCCTGGTCAAACTACAGCACGAAGCTGACTCGATGGCGACGGAAAGGCTGATGAAGCCACCCTTGTCGGGGGCCCACGCTGGGACTTCGCGGGACAGAGGGGGACAACAAGAAGGAGCAGAGGACGCGAAAGCACCTGCCACGAAAGCATTCATGACCGCGCTGTTTACGTCCCTGCGTGAAGACCTACAAGAACTGAAGGGGCAACTGGCCGCCGACCTGAAGGAGGTGAAGCATGACCTAGAGGATGTGGGAGACCACATAACTACCTCAGAAGAGTGCGACTCCTGCAGGGATGAGGAGCTCAAAATGATGCAACAAGAAATCTTTCGATTAAAGGACCAACATATAGAACTTCAGGCCCTTGCGGAAGACCTGGAAATTCGGTCCCGGTGCAACAACATCCGCGTCTGGGGTGTACCAACAAACGCGGAAGGCGAAGACATCCGAGCCTATGCCCTGGCCCTTTTCCCTCATCTCCTGGGCGACGACAAAAACCCCGACATCAAGATCGACCGTGTGCACCGCGTGGGACAACCAAGGAGGGGCAGGGCTCCCCCTGCAGACATATTGGCATGTGTCCACGACTTTCAGGTCAAAGAACTGATTATTCGCCGGGCAAGGGAAGCATACCCAGTACAGTTTTAAGGACACTCACCAACCCTTTTCCAGGATCTCTCCATGACCAAACTCTACAAAAGGAGGGAATTTCGGTCAGTCACGACTTACCTCAGAGAGAAAGGAATTGATTATTCATGGGGGCACCCCTTTCGGATCATCTTTCGGTATGAGGGCAAGACGAGACATCTCCGTTCTCTGAAAGAGGCTCATGACCTCCTGGGCCTGATGGAGTCTAAGGCTCAGGATGGCAGAAGACACCGCCTGGAGGGCTCCCAAAACAGACAACCTCGCTGGCAAAAGGTGGGAAAGCCCTCCTCCAACCATAAGCCAGATCTGGAAACAATAGCGAAAGAGAGGGAGGCGGTCATTCACTTTCTAGCTTGGTCACTGGATCAGACGTCCTCAACCTGAATGGATTTATGTTATAGTGGGGGGGCTTCAACTTGGGCGGGGTCGGGGGACGCCTCTGCTCCCACCTCACCTCCAAAGTGACACTGGATGAAGACACCCATGTGGATGAATCCCGCAGACATCCCGACTGCCACGAGTCGCCGTCCCTAAAGGATTCTCCTACTTTGACAAACTGTTATCAGCGTTTGCTTGTTAATCGATTTTTTTTTTAGGAATTTTGTTGTGGGTTTTTGGGGTGGGTGGGGTTTTCCTGCACCGAAAGCTAGATGGTATGTTTTCCTCCCCCCATGCCAGTCCCTGACAGAATCTAGAAAGGGTGATAGGATAACACTATATCTATATCATACCAGCCCCCTCCCTGCGATTACACACTGTATAGGCATCACTATGACATCCGCCCATAAATAGATACAGTATAGGTAAAGACCTAAAGATCGTTAGCCTCAATGCACAAGGCCTTAACCACCCGATGAAACGCGCTGCAATTCTTTCCCTACTTGAGAACTCTGGAGGAGATATATGCCTTCTTCAAGAAACACACCTGGTATCAAAGGATACGGCTCGCATGCGATCCTGGCGCTTCCCACGCCAATTTTGGTCCTCAAGTCCTTCTAAAAAGAACGAGGTCTCCATCCTCTTGGGAGTGAAATTTACGGGCTAAATAGTCTCATCGTTGCTAGAAGTGAAGGCGCGTGTACTTGCGATATGAATCCATTGAGGGTCCCTACATTTCACATTAGCTAATATATACGCTCTGAACACTCAACAAGAACCTTTTATCATAAAGGCCCTTTCAGACATTCTGGTATCCCCTGATCCAGCCATCCTGGTGGGAGGGGACTTTAATTTGGTAATGGACACGGAGCTAGATAGGTCTTGCACGCGCTCTGCGCAGTCCAGGGCATTTTCAGCCGAAAGCAAGCGCTGGCTGGTGGACAATGGCCTACACGACACTTGGCAACGACAATACCTGGAGTCTCGCAACTACACCTTTTACTCATCGGCCCACAAAACGTACGTGCGCCTACACCACTTTTTAGCCTCTGCCGCGCAGTCCTCTAAACTGAAAGACACGACCATAGAGCCGAGATCCCTATCGGAACACACAATGATCACGACCACGATACAGGCTGATGTTGGACATTCAATGCCCTCCCGATGGAGACTGAGAGAGAGCCTCCTACAATCCCAGACAGTTTTAGCAGAGATGCGCGCACAGCTATTAGAATACCTATGTGTAAATGACGTGGGAGATACTTCCCTGGCCGCAGTCTGGGAGGCATTGAAAGTGGTGATGAAAGGGGAGTTTATTGCTGTATCGACAGCCGAGGACCGAGAACGACAGAGTTTGGAACAGGAAGTAGCAAAGATGGAGTCTATCCACAAACGGACCGGGGCGCCGAGAATATGGAGGGAGGTGGAAAAGAAGAGGCTCCTGCTCAAATGCCTGGATTTGGATAGTGCAGAGTATGCCCTCATCAGACTTAGGCATAATTTTTATTTGAGCAGCGACGGTTGTGGAAGACTGCTTGCACAATGCTTAGGGCCAAGACGATAGCGACTGCAATTGCCTCGGTAAAGCGGCCTACTGGCGAAGAAGTATACTCAGATGCACAGATAGTCGAGACATTTAAAAATTTCTACCAAACCCTGTACTCCGACATAGATTCTGTAAATCAAAAGACTCACACTTACCTCAAAGACTGCCCAGTTACCCGTCTCCCAGAAACAATTGCAGTCCAACTCGACCAACCAATACAAATAGAGGAAGTGGTCTCAGCAATAGCTCGCCTAAAGGTGCAGAAAGCCCCGGAACCGGACAGGTGCAGGTCCTACCAGCCTTTCTCTCTACTGAACATTGACGCAAAGTTATTCACCGGGATCTTGGCTGCTCGGCTAAATCAACTGATGGCTGGACTAGTGGATCCGGACCAGGCGGGTTTTATTCCCACACGCCAAGGAGGCAACAATACCAAAAGACTCCTCCATCTCATGGACGGGATTCACAGATCACATAAAGAAGCACTCCTTCTGTCAATAGACGCTGAAAAAGCGTTTGACAGGGTCCGCTGGAGCTATCTCTTTGATACGCTGCGCCATTTCAGGTTTGGAGAAGGGTTTATAAAGTGGGTTTTATAAAGTGGGTTAGCTGCATTTAGCATGCTCCTCGAGCATTTGTCCGAGTGAACGGGACGCCGTCAGACTCATTCCCAATTGCCCGGGGAACAAGAAAGGGCTGCCCTTTGTCCCCCCTTCTTTTTGCTCTCTACATGGAGCTGCTAGCACAAAAGATTAGGGGCAATACACGAATTGAGGGCATTAAATTTGGAAACGACTCCCATAAAATTAGCCTTTATGAGGATGATGTGATCCTCTCGCTGACAAACTCAATGTCTTCCCTCCCGGCTTTGCTCGATGAACTTGGATGCTTTGGGGAACCCTCGGGCTTCAAAGTTAACCTAAACAAATCACAGATTTTAAATCTCTCAGTACCCCCGGCACGTGAAGAGACCCTCCGGAATAAATTCCCGCTGCACTGGTCAGAAAACTCCATTCCCTATCTAGGCATCCACCTGGCCCCCACTATACCTAAGACCCTAGCGCTTAATTACATGGCACTCGTAGACCAGAAGGCTAAGGCCCTAGAGGGGTGGTCCCATTTGAAACTGGCGTGGCTCAGACGTATTGCAGTAGTTAAGATGACAGTGCTTCCCCCGCATCCTGTACATCTTCCAAATGTTACCGCTGACACCACCTCCGAGGGCTCTCCGCACGCTGCAACTTACGATAAATAAATTTTGGGGGGGGGGGAACCACGATCACTCAACTGACGAAACCTAAGGGAGAGGTAGGGCTGGGGTTACCACTGATTCATAGGTACCTGCAGGCAGCACACCTCCGCTATATAGTCGAATGGAACCGCCCACTCTCTGAGAAATACTGGTCCTTTATGGACCAAACTGTGGCACAAATAAATATCTGGCGGGAAGCTTGGCTCCCACGTAAACATAGGGCATGGGGATTATATTCCTCCCTGGTAACCTCGTCCACTATGAAGGTATGGGATGCAGTAGCCGGAAAGAAGGGCCTAACAACATTCCCCTCCCCGATGTCCCCAATTGTAGACAATCTTGATTTCCCCCCGGGACGTGGTTCGGAAGTGTTCCATAGGTGGAGAGAGCTAGGGTGCAAACGGGTGGGTTCCCTATTCGACCACGGGGGTTATTCATTTTGAGCAACTGAGGCAGGAATACGCTCTCCCACAAGCTGATTCCTTCAGCTACCTTCAGGTATGACACTGGGTAACCTCTCCAGAATACCAGGCGGCGGCCTCAAGACCATCAACGGCCTTTGAAAAGTGGTTAATGCGCAGACACGACGATAAACATCTCATCTCTGAGCTCTATGCAATGCTCTCCACCAGGAAGGAGGGAGGGTGAACCAAAGGACAGCTTCGTTGGGAGGAAGAATTGGGCAGAGCACTCTCTGATAAGGAATGGGCAGACATACACTACAGAGCACACCACACGGCACATAACAGTGCAGGATCAGAATCAGCCTACAAAGTGATAACATATTGGTATTACACCCCATCCTGTATACATAGCTGGGACAAAAATCGCTCGGAGAACTGCTGGAGTGGGTGCAGCCTAAAAGGCTCTCTGGTACACTTACTATGGCATTGGTTCGTTTTTGGGAGATGGTTCTGGACGATATAGACAAAGCATTCAACACCACCATTCCACATTTCCCAGCATATACTTTACTAGGACTGTTGAATCCTTTGACCTTCCCCCTATGTTCCTTGAGGGGAAGACAGATTGCACTAACTCTGCTGGCAGCACGTCAGGTAATCTTAGCCCGATGGGGCACAGACAATATACCAGACCATACGGCATGGCTACACAAACTATGGGTAATACTAGCCATGGAACACATGTCCCTGGTGGTAGAGCACAAGGCGGAATCCTACGCCAAGCTTTGGGCCCCCTATCTCCAGATTCTCTCGACAGACCTACGAGAGGCTACATGTCCCAAATACTTACAGATCCTGCGACTCCTCCTGAGAAGCGAGGCAGAGGCTGGGTCAACCCCAAAGATGGCGCCCAAAGACCAACAAACGTCCTAATCGGCCCACACTCTGGATATGGCCTAGGTGATTGGTGCAGGAAAAGGGTGGATTCCCCTGGGGGTGTTTGGTTGTCCTATTAAGTTGTCTTGTTGTGTTATTTTTGATGAACATGATCCTGCTATTGCTGCCATGGTTGAAGGCACTCAGCTGTGTACTTGAAGCTCTGGATCTGGCTGAATAAACAGATTGGTTTCATAAAGTCTTGCCTTCAACCCTCCTGTTTTGCTGACTTCGTTTTTGCTAGCCTTAGGACTCTTCACACTTTCCCACTGCTAGCCAGTGCTAAAGTGCTTGTGCTCTCTCTTTAAAACATGGTAGAATTGACTTATACCCAATTGGAATATTTAATTTACTTCTAATACCCTGATAAAGTGGCACTACCTGTGCCCAGGGCCTGTAAATAAAATACTAGTGGGCCTGCAGCATTGATTGTGCCACCAACTTAAGTAGCCCCTTAAACATGTCTCAGGCCAGCTATTGAAGCCTGCGTGTTCGGTTTTAAACTGTCATTTTGACCTTGCAAGATAAACATCTTGTCAGGCCAAAACGTACCATTTTAATACATGTAAGTCACCCCTCGAGTAGTCCCTGAACATCCCAGAGGGCAGGGTGCATGTTATTTAAAAAGTTGGATATGCACTTTTTAGTTTACATGTCCTGGTAGCATCCTGGTAGTGAAAAACTCACTTTTTGCTAAAGCAAGACCTACCTCTCCCAAAGGATAATATTGGAGTTGCATTATTACACTTAATAAGCTGTAACTTCCAAATGGGAACAGGTATTCAGTTCATGTTTGGTGTCTTTGGAATTGTAATGAATAATCCTCTCTTTTTGCAAAGTCAGATTTTAAATTACAATTTAGAAAACGCCACTTTTAGAAAGGTGCCATTTTCCTACCTTAGCCATTTAGGGCCTAATTATGAGTCTGGCAGTCCGAGGAAAGCCAGACTTGCAGGGGCGCTACAGTGGCGGTCCAGCCACTGGAGGTCCGACCGCCGAATTACAACTTGAGTGGTCGGACCGGCAGTGCACCGCTGCAACCACCAGGGAACCACCGTTTCCTGGTGGTGGCGTGGTGGTCAGTTGTTCAGCAATATGCTGGTGGTGCTGCTGCGGCACCACCATGCATATTACAAGTTTCAGGACCGCCAGTGGTGTCATGGAGTTCTTTACTCCATGAAAAGGCTGGTGGTCCTGAAACAAAGGGGGCCCTACAGGGCCTCCTGTTGCCCATGTGCATGGGGATTCATGCAGGGAGGCACAACATGTGCTCCCGTATGTGCATGCACCACGGTCCAAACTGTTTTTGTCGTTCCCATCGCGGTGCCCATTTTCAGAGGCACCACCATGGGACTGCAAAAAAAGCCCGCCAGACATGAGGAAACTCGTAATCTGGCTGGCGGTGTGCACACAGGTTTGGCGGTGGAAGAACAGGCTGCCAGTGCAGTGGTCCGCTCCCGCAACGCCAAACTCGTAATCAGGCCCTTAGTGCCTGCAGCCCATCTCTGGGTCACATGACTAGGTGTAGCTGACAGATGGGCTTTGTATATTTCTCCTAGACTGACACACACAATAGAGAGCTTAGGTGTGCATGAATGAGCATCACTGACAGGATGGGAGGGTGTAGCTGGGCACAGTCTTACTTACACTTGAAGAGGTTGTGTCCTGCCTCCACACATAGGGATGCATACCCCCTGTAGTTAGTCTGAAGCAAGGCCATGGGAGGCAGGAAGGGGAACCTTTAGAAACTTCTCTCACTTCAAAGGAAGCACCTCGCATAAATATTGGACCTCAGACACCATCTCTTCAGTACACTTCTGGACCTGTGGAGACTCTGCCAGGAAGAAGGACTGCTGTGCTTCTGAAAGGACTGCCACTATGCTGGACTGCTGCCCTGCTGGACTACTCCATTGCTGGACTGCTGCCCTGCTGGATTGTTGCCCTGCTGCCCTGCTGCACCGTTGCCCTCCTGCCTGAGTCAGAGGGATTGGGTCTGTACCTGAATAGAGGACTCCCAGAGTGACTCCAAGGGATAGTCTGCTGGCCTCCTGTAACTATAGAGCCACAGGGACATAACAGGCTCCTACCCACCAAAACCAGCCTCCAGATACAGTGGGAGTAAGTCCCTGACCCCCAAATGGTGCCCCTCAGGTCCTGGACCCTTTGTGTGGCCTCAGTAGGGCTGAATTGAAGTTTTTGGGCTCTTCATAATCTCGAACAGCCCCGTTGGTGCCAAAACCTTCCTGTTTGCACTGCCCGCTAATGCGAAGTTCCGTCAATGCGATCCCTAATGCTACAGCATCGTCCACTCTCGGGGAGCGCCACCGTGAAGCTCAAACCCAACTGTTCACGATGACAATAGGATCTTCGCCCTACAGCGACAACCATCCACGACACTAGGCTTGTTCTTAGCACTACATCGACGACCTCCTGCAATGCACCCCTGCTCCGTGCTCCCTGCAGCCCCCTCCACCACGGACGGGACTCTTTGCGCTGGACTGAGAAGGTAACTTTTCAGTGAACCTCCGGTTCTACTGTTTGCATTTTTGTCGTTTTGCTCTTGATTTATTTAGTAAAATTTACTCCATTTTTCTAAATTGGTGTGGGATTTATTTTTCATGTTGTGTTTTCACTTTATTAATGTCTGAAGTGCTGCATACATTCTTTGCACTTTGCCTCTAAGTTAAGCCTGACTGCTTTGTGCCAAGCTACCAGAGGTTTGGGCACAGGTTAATTTGAGGTTTGCTTGTGCCTCACCTGGGCAAGTGTTGTGGTTACTGCTTGAGTAGGGTTTCACCGACCTCAACCAGTAACTCACTGTCTCACAATACACAACATCCAAAATTCCCCAGTTGCCAACTCTCTATCTCCAACTGAGGTGTGCGGTCAACCTGTATAGCCTGGTATCCAACCAGGCCCGGCACCCAAGCCTTTGACGGTGACCAACACCCAAATGGCACAGAATGTTGCCATGTGCAGCAGGAGTTGGCCAGAGGGCCAGGCCCTGAATCCAACACTTTGCCTGGGTAAACCCCTGCTGCACTTGCCCAGATTAACATTTAACCATTAGAATCAATGGGGTAACCCAAAAAAAGTCCAAGGACCTGGGTGTCAATATGATACAAAAAACAATGGTCCTAGACCAATCTCTCAAAAATTAATAATAATAATTATTTTCCTAGTCGCTAAACATTTGGAGCATACAGAAACTTAGCTCGCGGTTACAAGAAACCATTTTGATTTGACAATATAAGATGTGTAACAACCAATTATTTCAAAATTACAATTGCAACACCGACGCCGGCGAGCGATGCCGTACCTGCACCCCGAAGCCGTGGGCACCGCTCGTGAAGAGCACGACGCATCGTCCCAACTTGCATCGTAGGCCCGACGCCTGCCAACGCCGTGCTGCATCGACTCCGAAGCCGTCATCGAGGCCGCTGCCTGAACCGGAGCCCCGACTTCACCGACGCCGGTGCTTCATCAACGCAGAGCTGATCCTCGACGTGGGTGACTCCCGAATCTATCGACATCGCACCATCGTAAGGAACCGACGCCTCGCCACCATCCGTGACGTCACCTCCCGGACACAGTAAGGAATCAACGTCTCACCTCCCCTGCGCTGCAGTAAGGAACAGAGGCATCACCTCCCCTGGGGTCATAAGGAACCGATGCCGCAGGCTCCAACAAAGCATCACCTCCCCGACACCATGCACCGTCTTTGCTTTCATCAATTCCAAGGTACTGTTCTTCGTGGGTCTGCTTGACTCCGGGCCCGACGCCGCACACCTAGCGGTCGGCGCCGTTCTTTGGGATTTTCATCTGTCACGACGTCGTAATAACTCCAGGTGGAGTTATTTGTTGCTAGAAGCTTGATTTGAGTAACTAACCTATTTTTAAGGATATTTTAAATACTGTATTGTAGATTTTTGTCGAATGGTCTTGTTTTGGTTTAGATAAAGATTACTTATTTTTCTAAACTGGTGTGGTGTCCATTTGTAATGTTTTCACTGTGTTACTGTATGTGTTCACAAATGCTTTACACACTGTGTTAGACCTGGCACTGTTGGCGTGGGTCTCCCTTCCATTTTTTGCTGTTGCCTCATGTGTTTTTGCTGGTTATAGATGCTTTGGGCACTGTGCCACTGCTATTCAGTGCCACAGTGCAAGTGCTCCCTATGGTAAATTGATGTATGGATTAGTGATTCCATGATTGGTTGGTTTGGTTTACTTGTCAGACCCTAGTACAGTGCACTGAGTGTGCCCAGGGCTTGTAAACCAAATGCTGCTGGTGGGCTTGCAGCACTGGTTGTGCCACCCACAGAAGCAGCCTGTAAAAGTGTGTCTCAGGTCTGCCATTGCAGAGCCTGTGTGCAGTCTGGTACTGCCATGTTGACTGGGCAAGTGCACCCACTTGCCAGTCCCTAAACCTTCCCTTTTCTGCATATTAGTCACCCCTATGGTAGGCCCAAGGGCAGGGTGCATTGTAAGTATAAGGTAGAACATGCCCTGATGTGTGTGGCATGTCCTAATAGTGAATTACAGCCATTTTCCTTTTTCACTATTGCAAGGCTACCTGTTCCCCATAGGCCAGAATGGGCAGTTTGATTATTACAGCTTATAATCCTAACTGATCCAGGGAACATGGTAGAAAAACGAATTTAGTATGCCTGAACTCAGAATGATAAAATACATCTTGTAGTGAAGTTGGTTTTAACATTCTGTGTTTGAAAATACCACTTTTAGAAAGTAGGTATTTTCTTGCCTAACTATCCAAGCCTGCCTCTGCTAGGTTGTGTATTCCTTGTCTGGGTTTGTGAGTGACAGGGGCTGGGGATTCCAGGAGACAGGGTGAGTCAGCACAGGGCTGAATAGAGAGATCTGCATGGAGATGGGTGGGAGGAGTTGCACCTGGGACCTGAATAGGGCTGTGCCTTCCCTCCACAATGCTGGCTCCACCTCCTGTGGTGTGTCTAATGTCCCTGGCCTACGCTGTGAAAGGAAAGAAGGAGTCTTGTCAACAAAGTGCTCCAGGACTGACCAGAACTGGTTTGGACTAGGCAAAGGCCTCTCTGCCTTCAGAGAACAAAGGGAAAATGAGTATAAAAGAGAGGACCCAAACCCCAGAATTTTAGATCAGATCACTTTTGGGAAACAAGAAGAAACCTTTGCTGAGGAGAGGAACCAGAGAAACTGAGGAAGAGACTATCCCTAAGCTGAGTGCTGTTTGGGGGATTGGCCTGCAGTGGTTGCCTAACTGCCAAAGAAAGGAGAGAGGAACTTTGTGTGTACTTTCATCAACTTGTGAAGGATCTCCAAGGGCTTGAGATAGAGCTTGCCTCCTGCTGAAGTCTCAGGGACAACAGACTTCACCAACCAGCTCCCCAAGAGTCTTTTTGGAAAGTGCCTGCTGCTGTGCTGGGCTTTCTGAGGGACTGCGTGTCGCAAAGAACTGGAAGCGCGACTCACGAAGAAGAAGCATCACCGCCGCAGCCGAAGCGCCTCGCATCGCCGGAGAAAAGGAACGACGTCACATCAGACGCCGCCACATCAACGAAGAGTATCGCCGCCGCTGCAGCTGTCACATCATCGCCGAAGCGCCTCGCATCGCCGGAGAATAGGATCGACGTCGCATCAGATGCCGCCGCATCACCGGGTAGCGTGTCGCAGGGCCTGTCATGGCTCAGAAGAATCGTTGAGTCACCGCACGGCCGTCGCATCATTGCCGAAGCGCCTCGAATCGCCGGAGAAGAGGATCGACGTTGCATCAAACACCGCCGCATCACCGGGAAGCATGTCGCAGGGCCTGTCGTGGCTCAGAAGAATCGTTGAGTCACCGCACGGCCGTCACATCGTTGCCGAAGCGCCTCGCATCGCCGGAGAAGAGGATCGACGTCGCATCAGATGCCGCCGCATCACCGGGAAGCGTGTCGCAGGGCCTGTCGCGGCTCAGAAGAATCGTTGAGTCGCCGCACGGCCATCGGGCGTGCACGCATCGTGTTGCATCAAGAAGAAGACGCCATCTTTGTTTCTTTGCACCGGATCTTCATCGCATCACGGCGTTGCTGGTCGCATCACCACGAAAGCGCAGTAAGAAACTGACGCATCACCTCCCCACGCCGAGAAGAACCGACGCATCCCCAACGCATCAGTAGGGACCCGACGCATCACAGTTCTTGTGTGTAAGGAACCGACGCATCACCTTCCCTGCAACACTTTCGTTGTATAGCGTTACGCATCCAAAGGTACATTGAACTCAAAGTGTCGCATTTACATCTAAAGAGAACTGAGCTAATTCTACCATTTTTGAAGTGGATTTTTGGCGTTTGTGGTCTTGTGTTAAATCTATATAAAAGATACTTATTTTTAATATACAACTGGTGTGGTGTCCATCTGTAGTGTTGTCACTTGATTACTGTATGTGTTCACACATGCTTTACACACTGCCTCTGAGATGCCTGTCTGCTCGTGCCAAGCTACCAAGGTGGTGAGCAGGGGTTATTTTTGGAGTGTACCCCCTTACCCTGACTAGACGCAAGGGTCCCTATTTGGTCAAAGGTACCTACCTCTACCAACTAGAGACCCCCAAATCTAACACACTGCCTCTGAGATAAGCCTGTCTGCTCGTGCCAAGCTACCAAGGGGGTGAGCAGGGGTTATTTTAGGAGTGTATCCCCTTACCCTGACTAGAAGCAAGGGTCCCTATTTGGACAAAGGTACCTACCTCTGCCAACTAGAGACCCCCATTTCTAACATGTGTCATTTACGTTTTACTTCCACCCACAACAGCATAGGGCAGAGGGTCAGCCCAGTTCAACCAACGGATAACTTCACTTTGAGTGACTGCATTTTGCTCTTTCACAAAGAGCACATACTGGCATAAGGTAGTTCTCTTCTGTGCCAGTGTTTTTTTTTTTTACTTTATTACTTTGGTGTTGCCTTTGTGTTTACAATCTAATGTGATAGCAGGAAGCTTTCTACCGAGTTTGTTGTGGTAGCAGAAAGCTTTCTACCAGCTCTTCATGATGAGCACAAAGCAGTTCCAGCTTTTTCAGTTCCTGTCACCTGCTAACGTGTTCTAAATTCATTTTGGAGTGGCCTTTATCTGACTCTGCTATTTCACAAATTGTGTCTATTTGAAACTGTTCTTCAAAAAGTTGTCTTTTTTTTTAGTGTGTTCACAATGCAGTGCATTGATAACTGCACTCCTGTATGTCATGCTACTTAAGTATTTCAATTAAGGACTATAGCTACATTTGTAAACCAATTTAGTTTGCGTGTCCTGCTCATATGGTTTTCTAGTGTGCTCTCAGTGATCTTGTATGTCCAGCTTATATAGATATTTAACTATTATTTTACTAATTTTAGCTTTGCCATTTATTCCATTTTCCTGTCCTACCTAACTTTGCAACTTTATCTATCTGTCTACCTTTGAACCCTATATGCCTTGCTATCTGTCTACTCCATCTATCATTGCCACTCTATCTGTCTGTCTGTCTACATTTTCAACCATGTCTATCTGTCTCCTCAGTCAATCTACTTTATTCTGAAAAATACCATAAAAGTTACATTAAAAGCATACAATTTCAAATGGGAATACAATCAGCTTATACATTTTGTCCAATCCTTTCAGAACAGACAATATTAAAAATCATCTCATATGAACATACCATGTCCAGTGATGTCCATTTATATTTATAGATATTTGTTTAGATATCTGTCTACTCTATCTATGCAAGTCTATCTGTCTGTCTACCTTTGCACCCGTATCTGTCTACTCTATCTATCTTTTCAACTCTGTCTGTCTGCCTTTGTAACTCCATCTATCTATCTATGTATGTATCTATCTATCTATCTATCTTTCTATCTATCCATCTATTTATCAATCTGTCTACCTTTGCAATTCTATCTATCTATCTATCTATCTGTCTGTCTATTCCATCTATCTTTGCAACTCTATCTGTCTACCTTTGCAACCCGATCTATCTATATCTCTACTCTATCTTTGTACCTCTAGCAGTCTGTATGTCTACCTCTGCAACCCTGTATGTCTATCTGTCTACTCTATTTATCTTTGCAACACTATCGGCCTGTCTACCTTTGCAACCCTATCTGTCTACTCTGTCTATGTTTGCAAATCTGTCTGTCTGTCTACCTTTGCAACCCTATCTTATCTATCTATCTTTCTATCCTTGCATCTCTATCTATCCATCTATTTTTCTATCTATCTATATATCTGTCTATCTAGGCAACTCTTGCCATCAATGCAACTGTCTCTATATATGCAAATCTATCCATCTATATATCTATCTATCTTACACTGTCTAGCTCTTTTTGAAAAACTATCCTTGTAACACTATCTGTCTTTGCAAAACTATCTATCTTTGTAACACTATCTATCAATATAACCATTGCTATCTGTATTTGCAAGCCTATCTATCTAGTTGTCTTTGCAAGCCTATCTATCTGTAAGAAAGTTTTGCAAAAAGATTACATAAAAACATTGGCAAAGGGCAAGAGGCTGACAGCCAATGTCAGACCAGTTTAGGCTTTTTAGGTCTGGTATTTGCCAAGACCTTTTGATTTTACTGCAATTATGTGTATAACATAGTTACTTGTATGGGGATTCATCCAGGCTTCTCTTATTAGACTGTTGTGCCACTGACATTTTAATTCCAGCCACTGCAGCATTCATCATGGGTGATGGACTAAGCATGCCTCAGCCACTGGCTGACTTCACTTTGAGTTACAGCATGGTGCCTTTTCATAAAGAGCACATCCACACAAAATGTAGTCTCCTTCAGAGTCAGGGACTACTATGGTAATGTGTGCCTTTTTGAAACCAAAGAAATATTTTTGTCTTTAGTCAATGATTTTTTTAGATTGATGATGGCCAGGTAACTTCCCCAACAATAAGGTTTTGCATCAACCATGACAGAACAAAGCAAGAATTGCCAAAGCCAAAAAGCTGGCTACCAGCACCAGACCTGTTGGATTTGCTAATGCTTGTTTTATTTAAGATTTTGATTGTATGGAGTTTTTACTTTGGTACTGAATAAATACAATATACATTTCCCCAAGTTAAGCCTGTCTGCTCTGTACCATAGCTACCAGGGAGTTGAGCTCAGGTTAATTTATTGACTTATGGGTTCACCCTGACATGTTAATGTTATTATTCCTCGAGATGGACAACTGCCCACCCCAAATAATAATCTACTTTCTCACAAGCAGGAACCCCAAAATTTAAATAAACAGAATGTGACTGAAACTGAGAACTAAACCTCATATGTGCTCTAATTATAACAAGGAAAAAAGGGTGCCAAGCAAGTGAAATATTTAAATCAATTTGAAAACAAAAAAATAAAGACAGCTATCATTAGCTTTGATTAGAGTGTGAGGTCCATTAGGGTGGGATTGTGGCAATGCCCCTCTGAAAGAAGGGTCCAGTGCTCCTGGGTGATGAAAGTCAGTCGAGTAGTCGTAAGTAAGAGAGGTCTGCCCTAACTGCATATACAGAAAGAAGAGAGTAAAATCCTTTGAAATGAATATTACTCACTCTAAGCTCCTCCACTTCGGCACATGGCGTATGCCCCCCCCCCCACACCTCCCCCTGCCAAGAGCAATGAATATCATCTTACACTAAGTGCAACTCAATATACAGTGTTTGTGTTTATGTGTGTGTGAGTCTTTGCACAGTGAAACATTTTTTTAAATGTAACATAAAAAGCGTCTTTCAAGGAATTTTGTGAATGGTAAAAATACCTTAATTCACCAATCGTTAGTTTTATTTTACTAATGCCTATTTGCCTATAAGCAGGCTTCGAGACAACGCCTCACGTGATTATATGGATATATGTACTTTACCTA
Source organism: Calotriton arnoldi (assembly GCA_963921515.1). Taxonomy (NCBI): domain Eukaryota; kingdom Metazoa; phylum Chordata; class Amphibia; order Caudata; family Salamandridae; genus Calotriton; species Calotriton arnoldi. The sequence goes on along the minus strand of CAWUFW010009891.1, from coordinate 660,106 downwards.
TAGTCTTTGTATATATGCAATTGAGTTTGTATTGTTTGAAGCTAACTAGAAAGCAGTAGAACGATGCACAATGAGAGGAGGGAGGCCGTGTAATAATCATGTTTGTTCTCAGCAGCAATAGAACATTGCATCCAGGCGTACAAACCTAAACACATGAAGGGTGGTTAGCCCACACAAATGTAGTGGAAGTAATTCAACACCTGGGGCATCCTGTTGTGAAGAAGGTACTGTGGTACCGGAGCCCAGGAGCGTATGGAGCCCGCCTAAACCCAAAGAGTGACTATTTCTTCTAGAAAACTAGGGGATGGTGGTTCTTGCATGCACTAGGTTTTGTGGCGCACTTGCTTTACCACTGATCCTAACATACTGGGTATTCTTTGAACATAAATGGCGCTCCGCTGGCGTTTGCCTGGGTCCACATTGTAGGAATATCTTATACATGCATACATTCGTAGTTCGTGAATAGAGTAACCATCCGTATGTTTGCATAATACTAGAAATTTCGTATCTTAAGTTCTGCGTGGTCTTAGTAACAAAAATCCTCTGCGGGTGACTGTGGCTTCCCCATTCAGGGGCTGGCACAGGTCGCTCAGACATGGGGTTTTCCCAGTGAGCATGCAGTGGCTGCTGCATATTTCTCGAAGACACAGTTAACACCAGATAAGCCCCCGTTTCTATGGAAACAGCACCAAGGTGCAAAGCATAATTAGCTGTGCAATTACAACCATGTTATTTACGCAATAAAAAGTAACTAACGTTTTATTTTATGGAATAAAAAGGTACATGACTGTCGGCATGGCGACGTGTGTATGAAGTAAAATTTGGAATTAGCTAATGAATGCAAAAAGAACATTGTCTGTATACATAGATGTGTGTATGGCCCCGACGTTTCTCTGATTATCGACTCCCTTCTTACAACCGCTCGCTGAACACTAAAGGCGGCACGTCAGATCCGGACACGCACCATGCACGGCTGGTGGCCTGCCTGCTGCAGGCTGTGGGCTGGATGCGGCCGCGGGACGCCATGGTAACGCGGCGTGAGTTACAGGCTCGCAGTGCAGCCGCGCGCCAGAGAGCGTCCCACGCCGCCTGCGCCGGACTGCAGCAGTGGTGCGTCAGCCGCGCGGATACGTTCCCGCAGCCACGGCAGTTCACGTTGTAACAAACAACCGAACTGCAGTCTCGACCGCGACATTGGACCAACAGGCGCGGTTGGATGTGTGCAAAAAGCGAATCATCTGCCGAGAACTGATCGAGGTAACCGCATCCGTGAAGAAGCAGATCATTTGCTCAGCAGTGTCCTTTGGGACGTGATCTACCTTGTGCCCGGGCGAAAGAACAGCTATCGATCTTGAGAATTTATACAAGGGCAAACGTGCCTCCTGCTCTCCAAACCATGTTGCATTCCTTGGCTCGTGTGTTAGGCATGCACGGCCGGTGCTGCGCCTTCCCTTCATCTGCATTTGACTGCCTCCTGGCAGCTAGGAGTCGATATATCTCAGAAAACACTGACAGACCTTAACATGTAACGCTGTCGCGTGTGTGTTTTATTAAACGGGTGCCTCTGCAGTGTGCGGCCGTGACTGCACCAGTGCAACAAGTGCAGCGCGCCTCTCGTCCTGCACACGGCGGCCACTGGCAATTCGAGTACATACTGTCCGGTGCACTGCACATGCACGAGCCACTGAGACTAAAGCTTAGCACATGCATCAGCTAATGGCCATGGAACATCGATGTGCATGTGCTTATGAGACTGAAACACTGCACGTGTATGGCCAGCTGGCGCTGGCTGCGGCACCAGAATGAGCTAATGAAGCTGGAACACTGCTGATGCATTAGCTAAGGCCCCTGGAGTACTGGACATGCATAAGATACAGAGGCTACGATAATACGCACGTAGGCGCTATTGACACCTGTTCTCTGCGCATGCATGAGATAGTTACAATGAAACGTAGTTTGTTCATGCGCAGCGACTGCAACACTGCCCATGCCTGTGCTGGTCGCCTGTGATCTAGGGAAACTGTACATACATGAATCACTGACACTGGATTCTGCACGTCCATAAGCCAATGAGACTGGAATGTTCACGTGTGAGACAATAGGAAATGAACACGAAACGCACGAGATATTGAGAATGGAACACTGCATGTTTGGGGAAGCTGCCCCTGCATTAGCAACAAATGGGGGGGGGGGATGCACAAGTGGGAGTCACAAGACGGGGTTAATATATACACAAGTATAAAACCAAATTAGAAGAGCGCAGGCACACGAGCTGTATTGTCTAGGACACTGCACCTGTTCGAGTCAATTAGACTAAACGCCGCACATAAAAATAAAGACACACTGCACATATAAACTGAATGGAACACTGGCCACATAGGAGTTAATGAGACCGGTGCACTACACGTGTGAGTTAATTAGAGTGGAACACTACACGTGCACAGGCTAAAACTGGAACCACGCACGTGTATCAACTAATGATACTTGAACATTTTCGCACATCCCCTGCACATGCCTGAGGTAATTACTGTGGAAGATTGCACATTCATGCACTGGGACTATACCACTGCACATGATCGTGCTACTATAGCTGGATGCTGCAAACGTATGCGCAAGTGGTAGTGAGCATGCATGAATCACTGACAAGGAAGGTGCGCGTTCATGAGCCATTGAGAATAGTACGTCGCACACTCAGGAGATAGTAGTGAGAACTAAACACGTCTCACACATGAGGAAATACGAGTTGTGTATTGGAGTGTAGACACTAATAGCATTTCGAGGCTTCACATGTGCGAGCTTATGAGAAGGGGAGGGAGGGGAGTAGAATGCTGCATGTGCAGGATCAAATGAAAGTGGAACTGTGCACAGGTGCGAGCTAACGAGACAGAAACTGCACACCTGTATGAACCGATGACAGCAAACAGAGCGCATTAAAACACTTCACCTGGAGCTTTGCATGGCATGGGTTGAGGCTGGATCCGTGCACCTGTACGAGTTAATGAGACTGGGGCACTCTGCACATTTAAGCTAAGAAAACCGACAAACTGCGCATGTATAATGCTAGATTTGTAAACAAAACTGGAACTTGCACACATACGAGCCAACGAGACAGGATTGTTGCGCATGTTTGAACTAATGTAACTGGAGCACTGCACACCTATACTGGAACAATACACTTGTATGAGTTAAAAAGACTGGACTACTACAAATGTATGAGCTACCGGAAGTGCAATAGGCCACAAGATAGAGCTACGGGAGAACAAATGGGACTGGAAAATTTCACGTGCATAATTTTACAGAGCCGGAACTCTACTCGCGTGCACGCCGAGAATGAAGCACTGAATAGTATGATCTAACCGGGCCTGGAGCAGTGCACACGCATGAGTTTAATCAGACTAGAACACTGCACGTGTACGAGCTTGTGAGAGTAGGTATGAGATAACCGGGACTGGAACATTTCACATGTATGATCTATTCAGATTGGAACACTGCAAACGAATAAGCTATGCAGATTAAAACGCTGGACATATATTCTAGTGAGAATGGAACACGACACATGTGCAAGCCGAGACAGAGACACTGAGTAGCGATGAGTTAATCAACAGTATACTCATGCACGTTTAGATAATCAGACTGGAGCACTGCACATGTACGGGCTGGAACTGAAAAACTGCGCAAATCTGAGCTAATGATCCAGGGGCACTGCGGATGTTTGGGCTTGTAACAGTAGGGCACACGCTAGTCCCTCACACGCACACTAAGGGTAGTTACCTGGCGAGAGTCGCAGGACAGGAGCCTCGTCAAGCCGTCGGTCCTCGGTGCCTGCGGGCGCTGTCCGGCCGCCGGTGCTGAACTCCTTGCGTTGCCGCTTGTCCGGGATTTCATGAACCTTTTCCAAAGAGATTCACCCTGTCTCCTATTTTCATACACCTTGTTTTGGCTACGGTGACCCTGTCTCAGGTTCGGGCACACTGCTCTGGCGCCGGTACACCCTGTCTCCGAGGATCATACACCCTGTTCCCAGCCCTCGTGCAGCCTCCTCCCGGCGCTCGTGCACCCTCCTCCCGGCGCTCGTGCACACTGCCGCTGCGCTCGTGCACCCTGGCACCTGCGGCACACAGGCCTAGGGCCTGCCGTGGCATCCGTAGTGTGAGGCCCCTGCCTACAGACTGAGCCTACCGCCCCCTCTCGTGCGCACGAATCGTTTCCCCCTCATCCTCCTTCCGAGGCTGCTCTCGTACTCTCCCCTTCTTTGCTCGCTCGCTCCCCCCCACCCCTCAACTCTGTGACGGGCTGACAGGCCCTTCACAGCCGCCCACACGCCTTTCCTGGATTACACAGCGGAGTGGAGGGGCACACATGAGGGGAGGGGTTATTCCGGTATCAGCAAGAGACGACTAAAGGCCTGCAGGGTCCAGAAAAGGGTTAATACTTGGCCAATGCGGTTAGATGTGCGCTAATCTACCCACGTTTCTAGGACGCTTTTATCAATGACGTTTTCCACGCGGTGTGATTGAAGACCTTGCGCGTAAATGTGCTTTTTTTAATTAAAAACGACACTGAGCAGCTGAAGTCACGACGTCCATATGCTGGGAGGTGTGTTCCTGCCAACACGCGGGAGGGAGCGAGCACTCGGTGTAGCTCCCTGTCATATTCTGACCAGAGACCAATCACAACTGAAGCCATTCTTTCATTAAGAAAAAGAGCCCTGGCCGCTTCGTGACGCGCAGCCTTCCACTGCATACCTGCGCGGAGGCTCAGTGCACGCGGCGCCCACGTCTTCTCACAGTCCCACCATTACTGAGGAGGAAGTGACACGTTATAGTCCCATTATTGGCAACACACCCCACCCACACCACAACAGAGTATGCATGCATAAATAAATACACAACACAACTTTTGTTTGGGAAAATTAGTGCTGCAGGTTTATTCCATACAAAAGTATGCAATATGGTGGGTTATCTTACGGGCGATCCAAGGGCAGGCAGCTGTACCAACCTATGCTGCCCTGCCCGCCTGATGAGCCAAGCACTGTGGAGTAACCAATCAGCGCTACCCTTATGGGGGTGATCCCCTTACTGGATCACGTGACACATTGGTCCCTATTACTCACGCCCCTTTCAGGGCGGAGCGTAGCAAGGCAAGCCCCCGGTTGTTCAGGCCCACAACCGCCCGAAGGACTAACGGGGCGCCGACGTAATTGTTCCAGGACCCTCCCATGAGGCTCCTGGGATTTGGCTCTGGCACCCCTATTGTGCTCTTGCAGAGGTACTCTTCTGTACCCATTTGCTTCCAGATCGCCCTGTAACTCCTCCTGCAACGAGAAAGAAAACATTACAACGTTCTATGTATTTCGCCTGCCAACCCCACGCCGGGTAAGCGGTAGGGTGGGAGACGGCGTGTCCGGCGCAAAGAGGACGCCAAGATGGCCGGGGGAGGCATAAATACCTCCCCACCTCCTCTGCGTGCCGGAAGTGACGCGTCTGGTAGGGGACTCCTCCTTGAGTCCCGCACATCATTGGGGGGTGGGGAAGTGCCCAAATGGCACTAAAGGGGCCGCCCGTTTAGGGTGGCCCCCTGCGGGGCCGCGGGCAGCCGCATAGTCCCATTATTGGCAACACACCCCACCCACACCACAACAGAGTATGCATGCATAAATAAATACACAACACAACTTTTGTTTGGGAAAATTAGTGCTGCAGGTTTATTCCATACAAAAGTATGCAATATGGTGGGTTATCTTACGGGCGATCCAAGGGCAGGCAGCTGTACCAACCTATGCTGCCCTGCCCGCCTGATGAGCCAAGCACTGTGGAGTAACCAATCAGCGCTACCCTTATGGGGGTGATCCCCTTACTGGATCACGTGACACATTGGTCCCTATTACTCACGCCCCTTTCAGGGCGGAGCGTAGCAAGGCAAGCCCCCGGTTGTTCAGGCCCACAACCGCCCGAAGGACTAACGGGGCGCCGACGTAATTGTTCCAGGACCCTCCCATGAGGCTCCTGGGATTTGGCTCTGGCACCCCTATTGTGCTCTTGCAGAGGTACTCTTCTGTACCCATTTGCTTCCAGATCGCCCTGTAACTCCTCCACAGCTCTGGAGGCGGCCCCCGTCGCCTAAAGAGCCCCCACCAAAACAGCTCCTTTTCTCACAGCAACCTGACAATTTCCCGGGCCTCATTCCTGTCCAGTAGGAACAGATCCAAGCCCACCTGTGCCAAATGCACCCCAACACTGTCAAATTAACCTTTGGTGTTCGCCCGGCATAGCTCATGCCTGATGAAGTCAAAGCCCCTGTTCTGCAAACTAGCGCATGGAGCGGGTTATCCTTCTCTGGGAATGTACCAGTGCCTCGCATGCGCTGCAAGAATCTGATGGCCTCCCAGGAGGGAGCTCTACTCTTAAACATCGCTGTATTACCCTACAAGCTGATGTGGCTCCCACCTCCTGCAACCTGAAGTTGCAGGCCTTCTAGCAGTTCGTGCTCCCTAACACCTGTTTCCCCAATATATGGAACAGCAGCACACATGCTTGAAGACCGCTTCCACTACCAGGCTAAATACTCTGGCTGTGCTTAACTGAAGCAACCCGTAACCTGCCCAGGGAGCAGAGTGCACCTACTTTGTTGAGGGTGCCCAGACATGTGCACCGACCTCTGTGTTAATAAACCATGGCGAGCATGGCTGTCCGCCTTGCGCACACTATTGCAGTCACAGCAACCGCTGCAGTGACAACTTACGCCACCTGCCAGGCTTGCTTTAACTAAAGCTCGATCACGGATACACACATGCCTGCTAACCAGCTGTGACCCTAGATGCTCAACCAGCTAATGACCTAGCACTTTGTTATTCCAGGAATAATAGCCCTCCACAAGATCAAGCCGCACCTGAGCATATGGCCTTCATCTACTGGACCGGGTGCCGTGTGTGCTCTTGAATTGTCAGTGATTGTGCCCCAAACCTATCTTTCATGCAGCTATTGGAGCCACGGCACACACTCAGGCCTAACCAACTGACGCATGTCACTTGGCTGCTTGCCGCTGCGAGATTTTGATCTTACAACTCGCTCTTGAGGTTACCGGTGCACATTGTCTATAGGTCCGCCCCCAATCTGTTTATGCTGAATCCTGCAATGTACCCTTCTGCCCCTGTATGGGCGAGAAAATGCCGGTAACATTGCAAATCCCACTGCCCTCACCTCCTCGGGCAGTCCGTGGGGAAGAGGAGTCCTTAGAATTGGAACACTGCCCACCCTGAGCAGCCCCAGCGGCGGAAAATTGCCTCCTCCGTTCATTTTTGTGGTGGACACTGGAGGGGCCAAATGCTCTATTACATAGTAGCCTTTTGTGCTTGGCACCTTGGTTCCCCCTTTCCTGGGACGGTAGCACACTATGCTGGCTGACAGCGTCCCACGCAGCGGGGTTAATGTAGCTAACAGGGCGGGGCATATGAGCTTAACTGCAGGAACAAGTCACCTACCCTTGGTTCTGGGGTGCACTTACCTAGCCCCGTTGACCAGATGCTTGCACAGGCCCACTTTGCTTTAAAACCCTGGCGAACACCTTAATGGTGTCAATCTGGTTGAAACAATATATGTCTAGTGCCCACTATTGGAGGCACCTCACCCTTTTGTGCCGTGATAACTTACACAACGCACCCCGCTTGCTTAACTGCCAACGGATCACAGGTGCACAGAACCTACTGCCCGTCCCTGGCTGCTTCAGACCCTCAACAGTGATGGAATCCCAGATCCCCAGATTACTGTTTAGCTGCAGTACACCTTCAGTGGATCCGCTAGGAGGTACCACAAACCGCATTGGTCATGAACATTACGAAGTACACAATTTCCACCTGGGTGCACCTCAAATGAGGCTGGCTCCACACAGCTGTAAGGCCAGCGCAGGCAGGGGGCGGGATCCCCTACCCACCTAGCTTCCACTCTAGTAGTGACATGCCCTTAATGGATGTGACATTCTACAAGCACTGCGCAGGAATCCCCTTTGACCTGCTAGAGCCTGTGGCCATTCTGCTGAAAGCCTTGTGGGCCTGGGGAGTGCTACTAAACCTCAAGTCCTAGGCACTCAGGAAGCATCCTTCACTGCTGCAGTTGCCCCAACGCATTTATTATAAAACATTTAATGGGTAACAAACCGGTTTGCGCCCACCTTAATGTGCCATGCTGTGAGCAATTAGATACCCCACATATCTCTTCCTTATGCAAAGAATAAACAAACCGGCCAAAGCACAATGCACGGACAGTGCGTGTGCCCCCTGAGACACCCCCAGCTATGAGTGGTACAAACCCTAACGCACCACGTGCCATTTTGTACATATCATTCTGGGGTGACTAGGCCCTAATGTGCCCTTTTCCTTGTATGATCCCCAGTACGAGGGTACGGACTGAATGGCCAAGTGCTGCGCCAGCCCATAAACATGTACACTCTTGTCAACAACCCAGCCGTGGCAAATCCCCAGTACGAGGATACCGACTGATGACCAAGTGCTGCGCCAGCCCATAAACATGTCGACGTGTGTAAAACTCAGCCGTAGCCAAACAAAACCACTAGCAGCAGTTTATCCCGACAGGTCACCTGCGCGCATGCCAGGTGGAGAAACCAGCAGCCCTTTGCCAACGGAATGGCCGAGCACAATACCCGCGTTGGAGACAAAATTGACCTTGTTATACCGCGACAGACATGTGCGGCACTCGAGTGAGACAAAGCAACTATTCTTGGCAAAACAGAGCCTGTCCATACTATTGTCTGTCTTGGGACAAAAGATGAACTGTGGTCTTATCACTGGCCAAGTCTGTGATGTCATATTCGCTACATCTGGCATATTCGCATGAATCGCCATATATGACTGACACCGCACTCTCATCCTGTGCTTGGTGTGGACTTGGCCCACCTCTAGTGTGAGCAGAGCCCCGCGAAGTAAACTTGGCTTCATGTCAGTGCAGGGTCAATCCGCTGACCCCCGCCAAAAGACTGGGGCCTGTGTCCAAAGCCCAAGGCAGCATATCTCGGAGCCCCCATCATGGCAAAGTTTGCCAATGCCCACGAGCTGAAGTTCTTCACGACGCCATTGTCAGAAGACGGCACGCCAGACAGGGCCCGAACACACACTGGCTGCGGACCCTCAACCCCTGCCACCGCCGCCCCATACCTGAAAGGAGCCTGGCCGGCAGCCCAGAGGGCAAGTCAAACCAGCTCGACGGTCCCCGGGCTCGCCCCGCAAAACACCAGTGCTGCCCGCAGGCACTTAAGCGAAACTCAAAGTCGCTCAGCTGGAACCCATGGATAAGCTTGTCGCCCGGCGAGAGTATTCTCCAGTCTCCCATAGGGGCGCTGCATGTAGTCCGCAAGACACAGAGTGACGTACAACTACCAAGTGCGGCATGGGTGCAATCACTGGATGAAGGACGCCATCGCCAGTGCTGTGAGGACACCACCACACTCTACCCTCGCTACTAGGAAAGCCCGGACACACAGTCCGTTCAGCGATAGGCCAGTAGAAATGCCGGCGGTAACTGGGGACTACATCCGAAAACCAACTATAGTCACTGACACTGGGGCCGTCCCTAATACAGTAGCTAGACAATGCGCCAGTGGAAATAGTCCAAGAACCCGCAAACGTTGATTTTATTGGACAGCTTCCAATGGTCTGCCCTTTCGTAGAACATGCCCTTAATGGTACATGACGTTCTACAAGCACTGCACAGAAATCCCCTCTGAACAGCGGCCATTCTGCTGAAAGCCCTGTGTGCCTGGGGGAGGGGAGTGCTACAAACCCTCAAGTCCTCAGGAAGCTCGCTCACTGCTGTAAGTGCCCCAAAGCATTTATTATAAAACATTTAATGGGTAACAACCCGGTTAGCGCCCACCTTAATGTGCCATGCTGTGAGCAATTAGATACCCCACATATCTCTTCCTTATGAAAAGATTAAACAAACCGGTCAAAGCACAATGCACGGCCAGTGAGTGTGCCCACTGAGACACCCCCAGCTCTGTGTGGTACAAACCCTAACGCGCCGCGTGCCAGTTTGTACATATTCTGGGCTGACTAAGCCCTAAAGTGCCCCTTTCCCTGGATGATCCCCAGTACAAGGGTACAGACTGATGACCAAGTGCTGCGCCCGCCAATAAACAGGTAGACGTGTGTAAAACCCAGCCGCAGCCAAACGAAACCACTAGAAAGCCCTGACACAAGAACTGTGCTGCACAAACCGACGCATGCATCAACGGGCCAAGGCCCGGAATGATTATGGCTCTGATTAGGCTTGTGCACCCCTGACAGGGCAGGGAGGCAGAGCCCATGCAACGTGGTTGCACCCTGCCAGACGCAGTGCCGTGCCCACAGTGTTCCAGTTCCCAACACTGGAATGGCCACATAGTACAGTCCTCCTGACAGTCACAGTCCAAACCGCAACTATCACCACGCAGGCCATGGTACACTAGCACCTAGGCACTGCGCTTTGCATGTTTGAAAATAAGTGGTAAAAGGTTCCCCCTATCTACAATGGCCTTAAACCAGACTCTGAAAATGTAAGGCAAACTGACTTAGTCAAGTTCAGGGGGAGAGGGGGAGTGTCTAAAAGCCACTCCGATCCCCCTTCGACTCAGCTAAAATACCTACGAATACCAATAGCTTGAATTTACCACCTGAAGCACCATCCAGGGTAAAGTGTTGAAAGGAACGCAGTGTCGATTGTCATTGCATGCACTTGAAACCATAATATAATCAACAATTGACACTTCAGACCGAGATTGCAGCAGTCAGCTCCTGCCAGAAAGGGTAGATGGAATGGACACAAACTATTGTCCAGGCCCCACACTGCTCTGCGAGAGTGGCATCATTCGCTTAATGAATCAAACCCCTTCCCCAGAGATACAGTACCAAGCAGACAACGTGCCGCACCCAGGGGTCCAAAATATTAAATGGACAGAAACATTAGGCTCCATCTATGCCTGGCATCGCCTGGTCAGCAGCCAGGCCACCATTGCAGAAAGATGCACGTGCTGCCACCGCCAGACTTCGGAGCCTCGCCCCGTAAACCACATAAGCACAGACTGCACCCTGAATCACCGGACCAGTTAAGAAACACTGGTGCCCTGAGTATTGAATCAAGCGTGGGGGCCTACGGATCCCCGTCCCCCTTGGGCACACAGCCACCTGCGCCCATGCAAATCCCATCCACATTTGTTTAGCCCACAAATCTGGCCCTTACCCCCTACCACCTGGCTCAGGTTTGGCTCCACAATCATAGAATGTAGCACAATGGAGCCACGCAAAGGTATTGCAACGCTATACATGAGTGCCTGTTACATCACCTATTCAGCACAACTATCCTCATGCCCACTGCAAATGAAGCATGGCTGTCCATGGAACTGTGCAACGCACTCGCTGCTCCAGGTGCAGCCCACCATACGCAAAGTTTAGCGGCCTGTGCAGCGTCATGGGCTGAGGAGTCACAGCACCCTCACTGGCTCATGGCCTACTAAGAACCCAGCTTCCCTCTGCGTCTGGTTGCTGCCACCCAGTTCGTAACCTGAAACCACCGGCAGGGAGGTATCCGAAGTAACAAATAACAGAAAGAGGAAAAGAGACAGGTCCTGAACCTGTGCTCAACTCGCTCCCACATTTCAGTGACACTAGTAAATCTTCACATGTATGCTTGTATAACAGTCACTTTTTACTCAAAAGTGCAAGGTGCTCTTGGGTGACTTCACAGTTCTATCTAGCACATGCTCAAGCTGAAGGTATCGGAGCGCCTTACATGAGCACCCCTTACATTGTACCAGGACTTACGCACAGACAGATTTACCGAATTACGAGGGACAGAGTTGCCCTATCCAGTGCAAACACTCTTTGCAGATGCGGGCATCGGTCTCCTAGTCGACTGGTAACCACCCCATCTGCTGCCCCACACACCAAGGGCTGCAAGATTAACAGTACCTGTGACATGCACCAGTGGAAGGGGACAACATTGCAAACAATGTGTGGAACCTCCACCAAACCTCCCAGCCGTGGCCAGTGGAGCACCCCCAAGAGGCACGCACAACTGCACATTTGTGCCACGTGCCATAAGCTCCCTCAAGCCACGAGCAGACCGCGACAGAGGCCATCCTGCACCACCCGCAGCCACGGGTGCTTAGAATAGTGTGCCGCACGACTATCATCTGGCTGTTACGTTCATTGAATCCAGATATGTAATATAGCAAGTAACATCATCCCTACAGCAAGTCAGGACTGTTATCTTTGTCTATGGTTGTTGGTCGCGGGGCCTCCTACGTGAAATGCGGTGATTACTGGCCTGACCGGGACTTTCAGGTTATCACCACGATAAGCCTGATTAAGGCTCAGTGACTCGCATGATGGCATAACTGCAATATTATTCAACCGCAAATTCTCCGCATCTCTGAATACCAGCAAATATAAAGCACACATCACTAATGATGACATGACTCACCGAGGCGCTGTGCATAACATGAAAGCATTGATTTGTTTTGAAATATAACCGTTACAATGCATTGTATGTAACTTTATCTCCATGGCTGGTGATCATTATGTAATACGTCGAAGTTGTTAATTGATGGCATTGGTGACAAATCGAAGGCCCGACTGACCGCAGTCTGATGCGCATTACCAGCAGGCGCTGGGACGCGGCCCAGTTTAACCATCTGCAAGTAGGAAACTACCAGGAGCATGACCCAGAGGAGGTCCCCCCAGCTGTCCTCACCCTCACACCACTGTGCCACCCATTCCCCTTGTCTTTAAGCCCCGAGGCCTTACTATGATGAGCCGTTCTCCTCAATGCATGTTAGGCCCAGCCGGGAGCGCAGCACCACGCGCTCAGGCCGCATTAACTACTCTTGGCACCTTTGCTTTTCCCAGGTCATCCGAACTTACCATGGAAATACTCGAGAGAAAACCCTTATGGTTTGATGCCTGCACGTACTAGGGCTGCTAACTCCTCTTTTAATCGGAGGTTGATTCTCCCTCGTAAAACCACGCGGCATGCCCCTGAGCCGTCCTGCCTGCTGGGAGATATATGAAAGGTGCTCTTGTCAGAGCACATTTTTCAAGAATTCCCCGTTGCCGCACCTGTGCAAAACACGAAGAACAACTGAAAGTGTTCTGTGAAGATGACCCGGAGGCCATCTGTGTGGTCTGCAGCGTGTCACGTGATCACAAGCAGCACACGATGCTTCCTATTCTAGAAGCAGCCCAGGAGTATAGGTATGTCTGCTATAGAGCTGGTACGGAAAACCAGGCTAATCAAATTCGAGACGCTGCCCAGAAGCGCAAGTTGCATGGGCTGGAGATGTGGGTTGGATAGGGGCGGGCCCAGGCTCACACTGTTACCCAATCGATATCCCTACAGGGGCTGCTGTAGACTACAAGGTAAGAGTTACTTATTCGGTGGCGACTGGAGGATTTTAAATACTGTGGCGAAGTGCTGCGAGCCAGCGAAATTCAGAGAGGTTGTGCGGGGATATTCCCATATGCCTTTCCCCTGCGTGAGGAACATTTAGAAACACATTCACATTACGGGTTTTACTGCATGCTGCCGGTCACGGAGAAATTTGTATTTCATAGTAACGTGTAGCAGTTGCACAGCGTGCCTATATTTCACCTAGACATAACTGCACACACATACAAGTGTGCACTGCCCTCAGAGCAATTAAGATCACAGTAGAAACTTGAATCTGTGTACAAAACGTTCTGCAGCTCACTTGTCTATTCCGCTACTCAGTGGAGATCAAGGCCAGAATCAGACACGCAAGCTCCTCTGCTGAAGATTTTAAGCAGCACCGAACTTCCCACACAGAAGTCACACTCTCCTGGGGGTGGAGGTAAATTGAAGAGCCAAGAGGTAGTAGGTGCCGACTGGCGCAGGAACTCGGACCCGTGTCCCTGCCATTGAAGGAGCATCCCTTGCCGCTTGAACCATATTTGGGGAGCCCGCCGATTAGAGGTTGTCCCCAACCCTCAACCCCGAATCACAGCGCTGCCCCCTCACAGCCCTGTGCAGCCGCTGCATCTGAGGCCGTGATGCGAGTGACCCGACCAGCCACGAGGCCGGGGACTGCGAAAAGGGGGGTGGAGGAGGGGGTAAGGTATGCAGTGCGACCGGAGCAGCATTACCAACACGCCTGCTAGCCACCCCTAATACCCCCCCCCCCCTTCACAACCCACGCCCGGCGCTGATGAGACGGACACTGCAGACGAGGAAAGAAGGCCAGGGCGTGAGCTACCGCAAATGCCGCGGCATGAAGGCTCCAGACCCAAGCCACCCGCCTGACGCGTGCCCCCCCCCCATGGATAAAGTTGCAGTGTGGACATCGTGGGGCGCCGGACAGGGCCTTGCGCCCCTGCGCTCACCTTATTACCCGCGATCTCTACCACTCGACCCTGTTATCTTCATAGACGAAAGTCTGGAGCCAAGTCCGGTGCGCAAGGGCCCAGCTGGCCACTCTACCGGAGGAGGGGGTTCGCGGCGCCCGTTGCGCACCAACCCCCACGATCCGCGTTCAAGCATGGCACGCCGCTCTGAGGCGGGAGCCTGGCCAGACTCCTGGCCCTCCAACGCCCCTGTGCACCCTGGGCCGACCCGAAGCCGGGCCCTGCCCAAGGCCGCATGAACTGACCAAGTGGCCTCAGCTGTGGCTGCCGGCCAGAGCGTGCCTGGAGCAGCCCCAACCCCCCTCGCCCTCAGGCGGACAGAAGCCTCGGCGATGGCCAGGCTAGGCAAACCAGCCTGGGGGCTGCCCCTTAGTGGGGATGTAGAGAGGGGGGGTTGACTCACCGCACACTCCAGGCGATCTCGGCACGGGTCACAGCGGCACACACCCTCACGGCGTGTCCGGCGCAAAGAGGACGCCAAGATGGCCGGGGGGAGGCATAAATACCTCCCCACCTCCTCTGCGTGCCGGAAGTGACGCGTCTGGTAGGGGGACTCCTCCTTGAGTCCCGCACATCATTGGGGGGGTGGGGAAGTGCCCAAATGGCACTAAAGGGGCCGCCCGTTTAGGGTGGCCCCCTGCGGGGGCCGCGGGCAGCCGCATTTGTGTGAGTGAGGAGACGGGACGCCGCCATCGGAGCTTGGAGGCTGCGATGACACAGACTAGTCACTCCGAGGCACGGTGGAACATTAATGTCAGATGCTAACATGTCACTAGCGTGCTATCCATAAAAACATTTACACTTACTGCACTTGGTGACAATGCAGTAGAAGTTCCCCATATCGCAATACCGCCCTCTCCGAATTTTAATTTCTACTCGCAGCGCTCGCCACCTTTTACCCAATAATGCTCGATACACAAAAATCTCAAACAGAATATGATAGACAGACTCTCTTTAACGTCATAAGAACAACATTTGACCAAAGCTATGTAACTGACAAAAAACCTTCCGACTCCACAGGAATCCTACACCACACAGACACCATCGATCTATTTAGTGAGTTATCTTAACCATATCCCGCAGGCACACGCAGCTTACCATCTTAGATATTTTCCTGGCTAGTGATGCTGTCTCTATAGTATTGTAGAGACTTATGAAGTCCGTGAGATCCGTTAGTGGTCTCCACTCTCCAGTCACCCCTTCCAACCCGATGAGAGTTCAAGCATTCACTATACCACGACCTTATACCCTTTACCACAAAGGAGTCACAAACAGGAGGGATTAAAAGTTATTTCTTTCTATATCTTTTTAATGTGCATTTATAACTAACAAACAATACGTAAAACATGGCATAAACAAACACAAATCCCTGGTTGCTGCGGGGTACAGGTATGTAGGATGTATCGAGTTGCTGGTTCTGACATCAACCATGTAGGACTCAGTACTCTAAATACTGTGGTTCCACCCTCAGGTCCTTGTGTGTCCAAGTCCCCAACGGACACCCTGGTATAATGGTCCCGCTGCCTGTCGGAACCAGTCCATATTGGATAGCCAGTCCCTCAGTGTTGGGGTATGCATGCACCCAAGTGTCTAACCACATCTCGCTGTGCAACCCCCAGTGCTGTATTGCAAAGTAGAAGTGTGTACCAGTCTAGGGTCACCTCTCCCCAGATACCCTAGAAGATCAGCCGAGGAGTAAGCTCCAAGGTGTCTCCCACCACCTCTGAAAGCCAATGCTGTACCCCTGACCAGAAGGCCCTCACTCTTGGGCATTCCCAGAGCTTATGCACCATGGAACCCTGCTGACCACATCACCTCAGGCTGTGGTCTATGTCACTCATCCCAACAGCATAGAGCCTCATTGTTAGAAATGGGATTTCCGGTTGGCTAGGGCATGCGTCTAAGCCAGGCAGAAACCACCACTCTAGTCAGGGCAAGGGGATTGCACACTGAAGTTAACCCCTGCTCAACCGCCTTGGTAGCTTGGCAGAGCAGTCAGGCTTATCCCAGAGGCAATGTGTAAAGCGTTTGTGCAACACACTCACACAGCAGCGACACATTAGGCACACCACAACGAAACTCCACACAAGGTTATATAAAAAATAGCCTTTGTATTATCCATAAAACACATTAGAACATATCACATATATACATTGTGCCACCATGGCACCTGTCATGGCTTTACAGGTACTTGTATAAACACCAATAGGCCAATCGGGCCACTGTCATAATCATCACGTATATCACAGTTTGTGAGAACCACCAGTAACTACTGGTAAGGGTGCACTGAGCATACCACCTCTAGGCATAACATATCATCAACAGTACAGTACAATGAACACTTGTAAGTTTTAAACTCGCACTTCTGTACAGTAATTATTCGAGAGTCAGAGCCGAGTAGCAGAGCGCAGAGCAGCAGAGCAGCGGAGCAGCAGCCGGTCGGACGGTTCTCCGGTTCTCCAGGAGATTAGTACGAGGGGGCTGCTACCACCTCCACCTCCACTGCCGCCCATTGATTAGCGGCTTCAACGTCTGCACTCTAACGGCTTTACCGGCAAGGGAACTTTGGCAGCAAGCGCGGCTGCCATTTAGCTGGCGGCCGCAGTGAGTGAGTGCCCCGGTGGCATCGCATAGACGGCCCGATTAGATTGGGTGCGGCCTGCGACCCCACCTAGAGTGCCCCGCTTGTCCCTCTTCGCCCTTGGTTTTCGGCATCCATCGCAGTTAATTTCATCACTGCCTCACCACAGCCATTCGCCACATCAGCAGTTCGAGGGCCGGACCAGGAGTTGGAGCCAAGCCGCCCCTCACCTTACCCCACCTGGGGCCACGGAACTCTGAAGTCCGGGTGAGCAAATCAGGGCTGCATAGCAGAGGTGGAGGGTTTGTGGAGGGTTTCGAGGGTTCTGTGTCTTCCCTTTCTTTCCCTCCCGCCCTGCCTTTTTGCCTGCTACTGCACACGGACCAGGGCGCCGTGGCTTTGTTAGGTGGGGACAACTTGGTTAGCCCGGGCTAGTCCGGTAGTCCGGTGGAGGTTTGCTGCCTCTTGGCCCCCCGTCAGCTATCAAAACTCCCGGTTCCAGGTCTCCCGGCCCTCCTCCTGGCCCAACGTTCCAACAGCCAACAACCTTCACCTTTCCCTTAGGGGGCACTTTCCGGGGGGCTTTCCGGGGGGGCCAAGCCTTGCCCGGCCAGCAGCTGATACCCAGAGGGGGAGTCCCCTAATGGTGGTTGGACGTCGTTGAAGAATTTAGTCTGCATCTCCGGCATCTCGAAAGTAACTGCGCCGGCACCTGTAATACAGACACCCGGAGGAAAAAACCCCAAAAAGGGACATTAGGCATCAGGAATTAGCAAAAGGAGGGTCACTGTTCCGCCAATGTGGGTGCTAAAAAGTCACCCTCACATCGATATGCGAGGTAAGAGGAAAATGAAAAACGGGAAAGGATAGACCTAGGTCTAGGACCCACTTTGCAGGGGGGAGAACAAGTCTTGTCTCTTGTTGCCCTCACACACCCCGAAGGATGTCATGCTTCATCATTGGGCGTTTGCTCCTCGTCGGGCCGGCGCTGCAATGCCCTACGGGTCCCCCGAAGGGTCACATTAGCAGAGATCTTTTTAGAGAACAGCCGTCAGATGAATGCGGGTGTGTGGAGTGGGTCCTATGTGCACAGTGAAGGTGTGTGTGAACACTAAAAATGGCTAAAGGATACCAAAGGGAAGAAATCTTTTATTGTGTTGGTCCCCTTTCCATGCTAAAAAACCAAAAGGTTGTGCGTTATGTCTATGGGCAATAATGTACCCCTGGTAACTAAAACGGTCAGGTCGATCCTTGGCGCTTCCTCAGGACCAGTAATAAATAGTGAAGTCAAGGGTGCAAGTGCTGAGGGGATACTAGCCCCCAGTGTAAAGGAGCGGGCTCGTGCTGTGAAAAACTACAGCGCAGCTACAACTAGTCAGTTGATCTGCTCCTGGAAGTGACCTAAAGTCACAAGGAGAAGTACTCCATGGGCTTGGGCGTCGGTAGTCCCGTACCTTCACGGGAGTTTGTGGTAATATGTTGCCTCTCAGCACCTACCCGACCTGGCGCCACAACATACGGGCTGGCGCCAGGTCGGGTAGGTGCTGAGAGGCAACATATTACCACAAACTCCCGTGAAGGTACGGGACTACCGACGCCCAAGCCCATGGAGTACTTCTCCATGTGACTTTAGGTCACTTCCAGGAGCAGATCAACTGACTAGTTGTAGCTGCGCTGTAGTTTTTCACAGCACGAGCCCGCTCCTTTACACTGGGGGCTAGTATCCCCTCAGCACTTGCACCCTTCACTTCACTATTTATTACTGGTCCTGAGGAAGCGCCAAGGATCGCTATGACCGTCTAGGCACGAAACATGTCGACCTGACCGTTTTAGTTACCAGGGGTACATTATTGCCCATAGACGTAACGCACAACCTTTTGGTTTTTTAGCATGGCAAGGGGGACCAACACAATAAAAGATTTCTTCCCTTTGGTATCCTTTAGCCATTTTTAGTGTTCACACACACCTTCACTGTGCACATAGGACCCACTCCACACACCCGGATTCATCTGACGGCTGTTCTCTAAAAAGATCTCTGCTAAAGTGACCCTTCGGGGGACCCGTAGGGCATTGCAGCGCCGGCCCGACGAGGAGCAAATGCCCAATGATGAAGCATGACATCTTTCGGGGTGTGTGAGGGCAACAAGAGACAAGACTTGTTCTCCCCCCTGCAAAGTGTGTCCTAGACCTAGGTCTATCCTTTCCCGTTTTTCATTTTCCTCTTACCTCGCACATCGATGTGAGGGTGACTTTTTAGCACCCACATCGACGGAACAGTGACCCTCCTTTTGGTTTAACGACTTGAGAGTGGAGCACGGGCACTGGACCATAATCAGCTCCTGGTCCCCATTCTCCTTTCTTGATATAATCAGGAATTAGCAGCCAAGACCAAGACTAAAGACCAAACAAGGATGGTCAAAAAGAGGTGACCAGGTAGAAGCGCGGCCAGGAAGGGGCAAACAGACCACGCGAGTGAGTGCACAGGCACAGCCGAAGGGGGGCAAGACAGACACTCACCTGACCCTTCGGGTAATAGCAACGTACACCTATAAATTCAACCAACAACGATAATTACAACGGAACCCAAAATGAAAACTGACAATGATCTGAAGAAGAGCCCACCCAGGATAGGTCCGCCAGTTACGTCTCCGCGCCCTCCTCCACGGGGGAAAATCCAGAGTTATTTTCAAAGAATCATTCACCCTACACACTCCATCGTTAACCTCAAATGCAACCACACCCTTGAAAAGGGTACGAAGGAATTAATCAGGTGCTCCCAACTTTCAAATAGGGCAGTCTCATTGAGCCTAGAGCCGGCCCAGCCTAAAGGGGGCGACCTAAGGAGATCAAATTCCCACCTTAGGCTCCATCAAGTCTGCGAGCCAAACAGACTGGCCGAGGGAAATACACATTCCATAATAGCGCAAGTCCATGTAGGACCTTTAGCACAGGGGCCGGTCACTCACTTAAGTCCGCCAGTCTCTCCAGCCTTTTCAGTGAAACAAGTCCCACAAGGGGAGCAGAATCACCGGAATACACCTGAATTTGCTCAGGAGGCCCTATCACAGGAATTTTTATCAACTTTAGAAGGTCAAATAGATGCACAAATGGAAGCATCCTTATCCCAAACACCAAGGCCAGTTACCACGCGAGTTACAACCACTAATTATCACTCGCCGCTCCACCTGGATGAAGAGAGCATCGACCAAGTCAGCTTGGGAAGCCCGGCAGATTACAACCGGGATGATTTCTCCTTTTACAAACAAGACACAATAGCCAAAGCTCTGCTCTGGCAGTCACAGAAAATGGAGCTCCAGATCGACCTCATCCAGTCAATAGTAACAAGCTTAGTGGTCGTAGGGAATAGGCTAACTACGATTGAGCTCAAACTCGATCAGACGCAAATGGGCCAACCTTGCTCTTGCACTCAACTAATGGACAAACTGACCTCGCTACCGGAAATTCTGTGGGCCCTATTAGACAATGTTAAGAAGAATTGTCTATCGGCGGACAACCAAAGGGATAACGGAGAGGCAGTAACCAGCACCTCAATGCTCACAGGGGGACCAGCACACCAGCCGGCATCCTCTTGCCGTAACGAATACACGGAAGCAAATGCCCACTCCAACGCAACCTCGAGCTCCTACATAAAATTACACTCATCAGTGAGCACCATCCACCCAGCTCCTAATGCTCACTCGACAGAAGAGCCCTCTCTCAGCCCCCAGCAAGCTCCCAACGTCCATGTCTCAAGGGAGCCTCTCTTATCTAGAAGAGCAAAAAAGAAGCTGAAAAAACTCTCCAAAAAACAGCGCCTACAAAAAAGGTTCCAGATGACATCAGGCCCAGGCACAAGAACAGGCGCAATCTTACAACAAGGAAAGCTGGTCAAATTTTTCCCCATTTTCAATAAGAGATCCCAACCACGCACCAGCTCGAAGTCCAGCAATGCTGATGTCAAGGATATAGTGGCCAGTACTCAGAAAAAGGAACAGCCTCCCATATTGGAAAACCTTCAGAGTACCCAAAGAACTCCAAACACAGACGAGCCAACTCACGGAATACAAAGTGACTTGCAATTGACTCCAACACAAACAATGGCCACGCTCGGATCCCTGTCTGATACTCCACCAATACACCAGGCCAGCCCAGAAAAACTAATAAAAAACAAGAGAGCACACCACCATCCGAGCCGATATGCAGTTCAAACCACGGCCCCTGGCCTTCTGTCTAGCGCAGAAACATCAGTCGCACACAATGGCGCACACATTATTTCCACCCTGCCTCCCCCTTCTACTAGCTCAACATCGACCTCAATTCAAACTGACCCTCCCCAAGGAATCGTCACGCATATGATGGGCGAATCTACGAGGGACAACGAACAGGCACAGGAAAACCTGCTGAGGGGGATTTCAAACAATTGGGACCTTACAAGAAATCCTAGCAAATCCCAACACATGAAACCAACCGTGGATAAAAAGGTCACATGGGGGCACAGTCGCAGCACCCCACCTTACACACAAGATGGGACTGGAAAATTTCATGTGCCCAGGACCCCAGCGTTATGGGAATATAAGGAAGCAGGCCACCCAGGAGAACCTTCACCCTCCTGCACTAAAAGAGACAGGCAAACAAAGGCAGAAAACCCCTCAGTCAGCTTAATATTCATCCCTCACTACGTCTCTAGCCGGCCTGCGGACATTTTGAACAGAGGGAACTTGTTAAAACTATTTCAACACATACCATCCCTCAAGCATCTAACCTCAGCGGAACTGCACTCAGTAGAATTTGCCCACATACCTGGGACAAGGGCTCCCGAATCAACAATTACAAACTGGGACTCAATAGCCACTAGAGACGCAATTCTTAAAGAGGCCGCCACTTTCGACGAATGGGGCATAGAACTCCAGCCCATTCGGCCAAAGAAATATTCTCATGTCCTAACTGAGGACCACAGCTCTCCTCCCAGAGGGTGTATACTGAAGGGAGCTTGGGGTGCTACCCATGATTGGCTAGTTAGTACATCACTGGCAACCAACCCATTAACAATCCTCTGTGGCGAAAATAATCGGATTATTAACTGGCAATCTGCAGCCCTGAACTACGAGGGGACAACCACGTACTCAGCTACCAGGGGCAGTAACTCCTTTCACGCTACCTAGCACAAGTGAACCTTTTCCTAGGCCAATTACAGTGCCCATTCAGGCCAGGAAATTGGCAACAAAAGATCAACTCACCATTGTCTCCTGGAACGTGGCGGGGCTGGCTTCAACACTCCGCTCCAAACAGGGGCGCAACTTTTTAAACAACTTAGATATCATATGTCTCCAGGAGACCTGGTCACTGAGCCCCATGACAATTTATGGGTTTTATGAAATTTTTCAATCGGCAACTCAAACAAGTATATTTGGGCGGCCTTCAGGGGGCCTTTCGATCTTCTTAAAACAATCTCTCACAGTCTCGATCTCCTTACCTAGGCAGGCCCACAAGAACGTCCAAGCCTTAGCCATCAAAGGCCTAAAAAGCAGCAAGAAGACTTTCTCTCTGATCGTCATAAATTGCTACCTGAACCCCCGCAAAATATCAAAAGCACGCGCCATGGGGACCCTGTGTTCAACCATCAAGACAATTATCGAATCTCATCCCACATATGAAATAGTACTAGCAGGCGACTTCAACACTAAACTACTGGGACACCATCACAATATCGGACAGAGTAATAGCGAACATGACCAATTTAACAATCTACTTACCATATTTGGTCTAAAATCGGCAGATCGGTCCCCGATGGACGCCCGCCCCACGTTTAAGAAAATCTCCACAATCGATTACATCTTTATGTCCAGTGGCTTAATTAATCACCTTCAGAGTTTCGACGTCATAAACCGCACAGAAAGCGATTATAACCTGCTGGCAATAAACCTGAATTTAAACCACCAGATAGCTGACACGGGCCAGGAGCTAGGCTATCCTATAGAAGATGAGCCATTGAACGTGGTAAAGTGAATCAAGTGGCAAGCTTTCCACTCGCCCCTGGTGGCTTAATGGCTTGACGACGTAAAGTCTCGACTACAGGATCACCCAGGGAACACTCTCCTATTAAACTGGGATATGATGGTCAGTGAGTTGGGAGCATTTCTTCAGGGCCATAGGGGTCTCCCAAAGCGATCCCAACAACTCCCAAGATACACAAACAAACTTTTGCCGGAACACAGCATTAACCTCACGAGTAAGAACCTGAGGAAGAAATCCCGCCTGCTCAAACTTAATCCAACATACGGAAATCTATTGGCAGTTAAGGAAGCACGGAATGCCCACAAAAAAACCATCTGCCCGGGGCGGCCTACAGGGGGCTCCATCCAGCTCTGTGGTAACCCCCGCTTCGCCCACCACACCGGGTGGGGGGGGAAGACAAACATGATCCAGGTGAGGAGAGATCGGCGCTGACCACCCCGGGGGTGGAGGGACACGCCGAGGGAGCGAGAGACACTTGCCTGCTGCGGAGAGCGGCGGGGGATCCCCCCTGACGCCCCTCACCTCGACCTACCCGGGAGAGCCACATCGCTGGTCCCCCGATACCTGTCCACAGGGGCCAAGCTGCGCCCTATTGACGCCCTGCTGCAACTGAGACCTGTGACGCCTGCCAAGCTGCGCGGCGACGGCCTAATCCACAGCAAGTTTCTGGCCGAATACTAGGGGCGGTGGTTGAACTGGCTTGAGTACCTCCGCGCCCTCTGCTGCCTGCCACCTGCTTCACTGTTGCCGGAGGGGGAACGGGGGGCTTGGGCAGTGCGTGGACTGTCGCACTACGCTCCCCTGGGAAACTGAATGCGGACAGCCCTCATCATTACTCTTCCACCCCACACTTGCCCCGCGGCGCCTACCTTCGCTCTATCCCCTCTGGGACTGGAACGCTCCCGGGGCTGAGCTTCAGCGGGCTGATTGGGCTGCCCGTCCCGGGCTGGGTCTTGACCCTCCTCCACGCCACACATTAACGGTGCCTCCATTGCGCGCTAACAAAGCTGACTCCTGACATCTCCGGTGGGGAGATTGGACCTGCCCCCTGCGGTCCTTGAACCGCTCATCTCACGCTTCCTGGGCCATTTGTCCGGTGCTACACTGAGCCCTGCCTGGCGGAGAGCCGACCTGGTGGTGCTCTCTCCTGCGTCCACTGCTCCTGGGCTGTCCTGGGGTGAAGCTGGTGGTGCCCCCTACTTGGTGGTGGGCGACACCTCGATTGGGCGGCACCTCCTCCTCTGGAGATATGACTAAACCCAAAGCAGGGAAAGCCGTTGCACAAACACCTTCTAAAGACACTTCAGTGGTAGACCTATGGAATAAACACACGTCGGCACCCTCACAGGAAGACCTCACAATGGACACCAAGCAGGCGACGTCCGATGGTGCCCCTATCACACAGGCTTTCATGTCCAACTTCCTTCAAGAAATAAAGTCTGAAATCTCATCTCTCAAGCTGGAGGTCAAAACATGCCTGGCGGACCTTCGGCGGGATGTCACAGACATCGGCACTAGGGTGGACGACCTGGAACGGACTCTCGACTCGCGCACAGAGGATCAGGAGGAACTATGGCGTAGGGTCTCCACACTTGAAGAGCAACATATCGAACTCCAAATTAAACAGGAGGATTTAGAAAATAGGAGTCGCCGGAACAACCTCCGCATAAGGGGCGTGCCGCGGGGCACAGAGGGACAGGACATAACGACCTACGTCGCGGACCTCGTTCACACAGTACGAGGGGATGATGACTCCTCACCTCCAACATTGGACCGCGCCCACCGGGTGGCCCCCCCGCGTGGCAACACCAACCTGGTCCCTGACATCCTGACCAGGGTCCATTTCTATAAGGAAAAAGAGGCAATCCTACAAGCCTCTCGAACAGTTGAGAAACTGACATATGAAGGACACAATATACAACTATTCCAAGATCTGTCCCACCTTACCCTGCGCCGCCGCCGGGACTTCAAACCAGTGACGGACAAACTGAAAGCGGCTAATGTCAAATATCAGTGGGGCCACCCCTTTGCCTTGATTTTCCACTGGGAGGGGAAACGTAGATTCACGCGATCCCTTAAGGAAGCACTCCAAATTCTTTGCATTTCGCCTGGAACTCCGCCCCCCTCCCCCAAGCATGCCGACCCGGCTTCCCGGATCTCCCTTCGCCCTGAATGGTCGAGGGTGCGGCCTCCTCGCACTAGGTCCTCTAAGGCCAATATGACATCTCTCCAAGATAAACAAGACATCATTCATCACCTGAAGACAGTTGAAGCCTCGCAGTCCTCGGCTCGAGGTGCACCGCGGTCCGGTCCTTCCTCCCTTTCTGGCTCGGGCACTGGAGATTGAATCGTACCTAACTAAGAATCCATTGCAGTGGAAGAGACTTTCTAATTTCACCCTGCTGAACTGGAACTGATTGTGCATATGCATACCTGCCCTAGCACCTACTGTTAAAAAGTTTGTTTATTTGAAATGCATACTTTCACGACTAAAGGTCACTATCGAACTCACCTATCTGTTATACCTCCCCAGGGGCACACACATCCGTATCCCCCCCTGCCCCCGATGGCGCCCCCGGTTCCTGCCATATTTTGCACCCTATGAGCCTCGGACCAGGCTCGGTTGAGGGGAATGGGAAAAGTTTCTACAGAGGGCCCAGTACCCCCCCACTACGGCTAAAGCGGCCCGACCACTGGAGGACGGACGCTGCGCACACCGAGCAATTCCACGGCACACCCCGCCATTTCCTTAGTCCCCAAGAGGAGTGACTCCCTCAGAGCCGCCCTGGTTCTCACCAATGGGCCGCTCCTGGACTGGAATGGGTTTTTCTGGCCCAGTTGGCCTTTTGGTAGTTTGACCTTTCTGGTCCTTTTTGGTTATCCCTCTCCTATATTTCTTTCTCTCTTCTTTTTCTTTCCTTGGATTCTTGGGGAGAGGGTCCACACCTGCTGTGCTTACTCAGCTCTATGGCTGGACCCCAGGAGACTCTCTGAGACTGGCCCCTTCCTTTCTTGTTGGGACGGACACCTCCACTGCCCATGCTTTCTAACACGATTATCACTAACATATCGGACCCAGAACCCAGAGAGGGAGGGAAACAATACCCCACGACCCTGTCAAAGCGTGTTCCACCTTGAAATGACTAATGGCTCCTCTTAAGTGTATCTCCCTAAACGTTAAAGGTTTAAACACCCCAAACAAAAGGCGGCAAATATGGCGATACCTTCTCTTGCACGACCCAGATATTATTTACCTCCAAGAAACTCACCTTTTACGCACAGATACTTCGCGCATGTCCCACCCTAAGTACCCTCTGCAATCCTGGGCATCCGCACACACCAAGACAGCGGGGGTAGCTATTCTCTTCAAAGTAGGCCTCTCGGTGCAAATCACGCGCGCCACACAGGACAAAGAAGGTCGGTTCCTCAAGCTGGCGGTCACATTGCAGGGTAAACCGCTTACCTTGCTTAACGTATACGCACCTAATCAAGCGCAAGATGCCTTTTTGCGCGACTTGCTTCGGTCCCTACTCCTTCGGGAACCCAATCCCATCATTTTTGGGGGCGATCTCAATTTGGTATGGGACCCTGGCCTGGACCGCACTACCTCGACATTTCAGGGAACAGGGGCTATGTCTGCAATACTTAAACACGATATAGAAGCTCTGGGCCTCATTGATGCTTGGCGCTATCGGGAACCGGAAACACGGGACTATACTTTTTTTTCACATGTCCACCGCTCATATTCCCGTATTGATTACTTCTTTATATCCCAATCCCTCATTCGCTCCTTGGAATCTGCGGAGATCTCGGACATATCCATCTCCGATCATGCGCACCTAGAAATCACACTATCTGCTGTGGGCAGACAATCAAATTCTGCTCCCAGATGGCGCCTCCCTCCCCACGTCCTCCGCGACCCAGTGGATGTGGTGGAATTGAGACAGGACATACAATCCTATTTTACCACTAATGACCTTCCGGAAACCCCCATACATATTCAGTGGGACGCTTTTAAGGCCACGATCCGGGGCACTATTACCTCTATTTCCATAGCCCGCAGGCGGGAATCCCGCCTGGTGGAAGACAAACTCTCTCGCGATATTAAAGAATTAGAACGACAAAGTCATCAGACGCCATCTCTCCCAACGCGACGGAAACTTGCATCACTTCGGGGCCAGCTTAAAGTCCTTCGAGTGAATAAAGCGAAACAGTCCCTTCTGACCCTCAAACAAAAATTTTATGGAGGGGGTAATAAGGTGGGTCCCATGCTAGCGCGTCGTCTACGCCTCCAAATCTCCCGTGGCCACGTCTCCAAGATCTCCTTGCCGGGAGGAGAATGGGCCATCTCAGAATGAGCTAAGCAGGCGGAATTTAGCAGGTTCTTTTCTACCCTATATAGCAAGGGAGATACTTGCGTGGAACAGATAGAGCCCTTTCTGACCGCTTGCTCCTGGAAGCCAATCACCTCCTTTTATAAACAGCAACTAGAAGAGCCCATCACGGCAACTGAGCTTCAGAAAGCTTTGAAGAGCATGCCAATGGGGAAATCGCCAGGTCCCGATGGCTTAACGCTGGCATTTTATCGCCTCTTTCTCCCGGAGATCCGGGCCCCTCTGGTACGTCTCTTTAACTCCTTTGCGGAGACTGGATCTGTGGCCCCGACAATGGCCGAGGCGGAGATCGCACTCATCCCTAAACCGGGAAAGGATCCTACCGCATGTGCCTCGTATAGGCCAATCTCTCTATTAAATGTAGATGCTAAGCTATACACTAAAATCCTAGCACAACGTCTGGCTCCTCTTCTCCCAGGCCTCGTTGAGCCTGACCAGGTAGGCTTCATACAAGAGCGACAAGGAGCAGATAATATCCGCCGCGTGGCCCATCTGGTGCAAAAGGCTTCCCGCCGCCGTGTACCCGCCTTCCTTCTCTCCCTCGACGCCGAAAAGGCCTTCGACCGGGTCGACTGGTCATTTCTCAGGGCGGTCCTCCGTAGTATAGGCCTCGGACCGCTCATGATCACCCATATTATGGCCCCATACGTGGTGCCCACCGCACGTATCCGCATCAATGGTCTCCTGACGCCCTCCTTCTCCATTCACAGGGGCACGCGTCAGGGATGCCCGCTTTCACCGCTCCTTTTTGCACTCGCAGTGGAACCTTTGGCGATTGCCGTCCGGAAGTCGGAGGACATCCGGGGCATCCGAATGGGGGGGGTTGACCACAAGATTGCTCTCTTCGCAGACGATCTCCTCTTAACACTTACAGACCCAGCGACATCTCTTCCAGCTCTTCTAGATGTACTCGCCCAGTTTGAGCTGATATCAGGTCTTAAGATCAATCTCCCTAAATCATATGCACTCAACCTTACTCTTCTCCCCCAACAACTGGAGGACTTAAGGGATGTTAATCCTTTCCAATGGGCTCCAATCTCGATTCGCTACCTCGGTATTAACGTTACGGCTGACCTGGACACATGGACCCAGGCAAACTGGCCGACCTGTAGAGCTTCAATACGAGCTGAACTCCGTCATTGGAGGTCACTTCCCATCTCTTGGCTGGGTCGCCTTAATGCAATTAAAATGTCAATCCTCCCGAAAGTCCTGTATCTCTTTCAGGCACTCCCCACACCGATTCCCCATAGGGACATCCTAGGCCTTCAGAGGGAGATAGTCGCATTTATCTGGGGTGGGGGAAGATCGCGCCTTTCCACTCGAGTTTTAATGCTACCGCGAGACCGGGGAGGGCTAGCTTGCCCCGACCTACTCGTCTACTACTGGGCGACACACTTACGCTACATATCGGAGTGGTCGGTTCGTGCAAGTGAAAAACACTGGTTTCACATGGATAGGGCTGTAGCATGCCGCCCGCTATGGGACTTGGCCTGGTTGCGGAGGAACGCCAGGCACCACAGTGCCTATATCGCTACTCCCACGAGGACGGTATTGGAGACCTGGGATAGAATCGCGGTATCCCGAGGCCTTACCACATTTCCTTCCCCTCTCACACCTTTGGCGCTTAACTCGGACTTCCCCCCAGCTCTCCACCCCTCATCCTTTTCAGCGTGGACGGCTGGTGAATGCCGTATTATAGAGCAACTGTTTGCGGAGGGAACGTTCAAACCATTTGATCAATGCAAGGAAGACTTTAATCTCCCTAGAATCGCGCGCCTAGAATACTTTCAAGTGCGCCACTGGCTCCGAGCCCCTTCATACACGGACAGTGCCACGCGTCGGCTTACACCCTTTGAATCACTAGTCCGCTCTTTTGACGGAACCCGAGGGTTGATCTCCCGGACTTATAAGGTTCTACAACATTCACACGCAGTACCCCCACATACCTACCAACGACAGTGGCAGCTGGACCTTGAGAATGATATCCTCCCTGAGCAATGGGAACAGCTGTGGAGAGATATCCAGTGCATTTTTAAAAGCATAACACAGCAGGAATCAGCATACAAAATTATGACTCGCTGGTACTATACTCCCCTCAGACTCCAGAAGATGTTCCCTGGATTTGCCCCTCTCTGCTGGCGATGCCTGGCAGCCCAGGGCTCCTTCCTACACATTTGGTGGACATGCCCACTCATCCTCCCGTTTTGGAAGGAGATACTGAACCACGTTGGGGAAGTGGTGGGGTTTCCCCTGCCTAACGACCCGGGGATAGTCATTTTGGGCATTCGACCAACATCTCTTAAAGCAATGACACACACGGACTGGAGCTTGATTTTTCACATGCTTGCTGCTGCAAAACAGGTCATTGCATTACACTGGAAAAAGACCTACACTCCTCCAACTTCGATATGGCTCACACGCCTTTGGCATGCCATGGCGATGGAACTTCTGTCCCACAGGTTGGCACACACTGATGCTAAATTCCAACACACCTGGCAGCCCTTGGTCCTACACCTTTCGCGGTTGGAACACGCTCGATCCGTCCCCCCCCGCTTGAGAGCCCTTCAACTTTTTGATGATCCTATACTCCCAAGAGGGGAAACCTACGAAAACGACATAGGCTGACATGGGAGGGACCCCTATCTTACTTGACACCTCCCACACTAAGGTCACAAGCCTGTGGTATATGGGGCCTCCCCTTCCTCCCTCCTCTCCCCGAGCTCCCTCAGACCCGGGTGACGCAGCATCGCGTCCCTCTCCCCATCTTTTCCTTCATCTTTCCCTATGTTCTTTATATTCGTCTCTTTTCTATCTTTTTCGTTTCTCTCTTCTTTCCTTATTTTTTCTCATACAAGCCAGCAGTCCTGAAACTTTCTTTTAGAAAGCCTAATCACAAACACCATGGGCACCACTGGGTTCCGATGGTCCCAACATGGGCGAAACTGGTCGGCGTGCGTCGTGCCAGGGCAAACCCCTACCGTGAAAGTGCCTCTAATCCGGGTCTCCAGGCCCACGTGTACCTGTGGCGAACCCAACAACCATCCTGAGGAGCGCCCAACATGACACATGGCCACACCACTCATGCCTACCACTCCAGAGCCATCTGAGCACGGCATCTTATACCACCCGACATACTTTACTATCTGAATTCCCCTTGGCCCTTCAACAATACGCGCCAGGCTAACACAGCCATAGACGTCCTCCTGGCATGGATTGCCTGAATTTTAATGCCATTAGGGCAACGATCGCACGCACCTGGCCCGACTCCTGTTGCGCCAGATGCACCAAATCCCTGGCCATACATTCCTTTGTCAAGCATTGCTCGTTAACCTCTATAGTTCGCCTACCCTGGGCCACCAGCATATACGATGCCATCTGCCTCCAATGTGATGCCCTATTATGCCTACCACTTGGTAACTGCTGTGCTGAATTTTCTTTTGTTATGTATTAAAAAAATTAATAAAAGAGATTTAAACAAAAACAAAAAAAACATCTGAGCCTTGAAACGTGCTCAGCAAGAGGAGGAATGGAAAAGGATCTTCTTAATGCTCAAAGAAGGATCCTTAGCTCGATTCTGGCAGTATGTGAACACCTTAAAATCCCTCGGACCTCCAAGATCAAACGTGGTCCCGGGACCAGTGTAGGAGAATCACGTGAGAACCCAGTTTCTGGCACAGAATCACTCAGTTAACACGACCACAGTCTCATTGAACGGAGAAGAACACCAAATCCAGATTCAACCGAAGAAAATCGTTAATCTAATAAAATCATTGAAGTCCAGTGGGGTTCCGGGCCCAAATGGGCTCCCTGCGGGGATCTTCCAATCTGCCACAGAGGGCTGGGCAGCGCTACTTACCCCATTATTTAACAGTGCATACACCCTTGGTAAAACACCTGAAAATTGGAGGGGCTCAATACTTTGCCCAATCTACAAAAAAGGAGACGTCTAAATCCAACCAACTATCGTCTAATAGCCCTGTTAGATCTGGAAGCTAAAGCATATGCACTCATCCTTTTGGAAAAACTGGAAAATTGGGCAGAAGAAAATGAGCTGCTCCCTTTCTTCCAAACAGGCTTCCGAGGCGGAACTGCTACAACTGACAACATAATCGCTCTATCGGCCCTCTGCCACCAAGCCACCCAGCTGGATCAACCTCCACTCTTTTGCTGCTTTGAAACAAACTGGCTCAGCACCCAACTATAATCAAGTACAGTTTCAGAAAAATATATACAATAGTATACAATCGTCAATGATTAAGCATCAGCACAGTGTCTCCCGACGAAATCAAGTAAGACTTTGATTTACTAAAAACAAATCCTTCCTTTATTATTTTGTTCCTTTATTCAAAATTCTTTAAAATCATAACACAGAATTCATAGCCGACGCGGCGCGTTTCGTCCCAACGGGACTTCTTCAAGGCTTAGTGTTGAGCGATAAAGAAAAGCACACACGATTATTATATATCGTGAACGCTGAAATGCATAAGGGTCAGACTGACAAACCCATTGAATTCCTGACTTTGGTTCACGCCGCCACGCGATTTCACATATATTCTGGGTCACAAAAAACCCTTATGCATTTCAGCGTTCACGATATATAATAATCGTGTGTGCTTTTCTTTATCGCTCAACACTAAGCCTTGAAGAAGTCCCGTTGGGACGAAACGCGCCGCATCGGCTATGAATTCTGTGTTATGATTTTAAAGAATTTTGAATAAAGGAACAAAATAATAAAGGAAGGATTTGTTTTTAGTAAATCAAAGTCTTACTTGATTTCGTCGGGAGACACTGTGCTGATGCTTAATCATTGACGATTGTATACTATTGTATATATTTTTCTGAAACTGTACTTGATTATAGTTGGGTGCTGAGCCAGTTTGTTTCATGTGGTTTTGGTTTACCAAAAAATTAGGGACGTAGGAAGGTCACGTTCCTGGCTCTTTGCACCATATCTTTGCTATAAATACAGAAAAACTACATTGACTAGTGCTGGTCTTGAGTGCCTTGACCTTCTGTTTTTTTGTTGTCTTTTGCTGCTTTGTCGACCTAACAGCAGCCTTTGACAAGGTCGACAGACAACTGCTGTGGAAGAAACTAGCAAATTGGGGCATTCCATCTTCACTTCTAACAGCCATAACGTCCCTATATTCGGAAACCTGGGTACAGGTGAAAACGGGCCCCACATCTCTCTCCGCTAAAATCTGTACGACCGGAGGTCTGGAACAAGGTTGCGTGCTGGCTCCCCTTCTTTTCAACCTGTACACGTCAGACCTGGGTAAAGCTCTTGTCAGCAGCAGCCTGGCCCCCCCTCGACTAGGCAATCGATCCCTACACATTGTTCAGTACACAGATGACATAGTCATCATGGATCACACCAAAGTGGGCCTCCAACGAGCCCTGACCGGTTTACATGAATACAGCACATCGAATTACCTTACCATCAACTCAGAAAAGACCAAGATTATAATAATAGGCAGGCAAAAGCACAAAAAACATATTACATGTACCATAGGCCCCAGGACAATCAATCCAGTGCAGAAATACAAGTACTTGCGGGTCTGATTTACAGAAACAGTGAGACCCTCTGCCCATAAAAAGGAACTGACTAACAAATTGACTGCCATAACATATGGTCTGATAAAATTGAACAACAAGTTAAAAATTCCCTCAGCCGTGGGCATCAGAAAGGTCACTCAAGCTTCTCTTCTCCCAGCACTCTCGTATGGGCATCAAGTGTTTCCTGGAGCATGTTCAGAAATTCTAGAGCGGGCTCAATGTGTGGCCTATAAAAAAATCTTTCTACTTCCAAAACACCTCTCCAGGGCGAGACTTAGGCTGGAGCTCGGGCTGGTCAAACAATCATTAACCCTTGAGGCCGACTTTCTAAAATATTATATCCGAATTCTAAAATCTCCGAAGGAATCCTTAAAGAGCTGCCTCAGAGACACATTTGAAAAAACTGGCTCGCCATGGAATAAACAGCTTACGAGAGCCATGACCTCCCTCGAAATTAACAAACCAGCACTCGCTCTCCCCTGGATTTCATACGCCACCTGGAAATCGCGTATTAATAAACAAGTCCAGCTAGTCTCGTTCCAGCAAGACCAGGCCACATTAAAAACCTTATCCTTCCTGACCCCGCTGAATGACTCATACCTAGTAAACAAACCTCAGCCCTACCTTACGTCCCGCTTAACCCTAAAACCAGGAGAGAGATTATGTGCATGCGATTGCTGGCACTTCCAATTACGGATTTCGGCAGGGCCTGGGCATACCAAAACACTGAAGGAGCATGCCGACGGTGTGATTACAAATGTGAATCATGGCTACACCTCCTGTGCTGTTGTCCGACCTTAGCCACAGAAAGGAGGGTTCTTCTGAGAGAACTATGCCTGAGAGAAAAAGTAACCACCTGCCATGAGGCCTCTGCAGTATGTTTTGCACAAAAAGAACCTCACATCCTGGCCCACTGCGGAAGATTTGTACAATTGATCAGAGGTGCTATGTACCCCGGAACGGCACCCATTCCCAGCCCTCGTAAGGTCCAAACGCTGATACTGGACTATTTTAAAAAACACAAGTACACTTCCCAACACAGTCGATAAGCATAACCACTCTATAAGAGAAAGAGTATCAGCGTGCGGAATGATAACAAAATAAGTCCGGCAGACTTGAGGAGCCAGACGGCTGTTACTTTCACAGGGGACCGGACAAAGAAGAACGGCCAACAGCAAACATGTGAAGAAGCACAGAGTCAAATGTTAGGACTCAACTATTGCACCTTACCAGAGTTTTTAACTTCTATGAATTGTGTAGCTCTTTTTTTTCCTTTAATGTTTTTATTGTAATGCAATGGTTTTAATTAACTTATGCAAATAAATTCAATTCAAATTCACTTGTAAGTTGTACACAACTCAAGCTCATAGGCATAACATCATTTCATATTGCCACTGTACATATCCTGCAGGTCCTGTAAAAGTACTCATTACCCTAGGATGGCATCACAGTTAGAGCGCCACCCACGCTCTAATGATGGTACCTGGTGTCCCTCCCGTAGGCTTCTGAGCCACGTGCCCGCCTACACCAGGAAATGCGGCAGTTCCAACCACGTGGGACCTCCGTCGAGGTCTCGCCCCAGTCTAAACCCACCAAGAATGACCCCGGTGCCTAGCGCACCAAATCCGGGGCGGGGGATGCAATACGCTATCCCTTTGACTTGCCTGTGGCGCCTCCTCTGAGTGCGGCCACCCAAGCGACCTCCTTGTGGCGCAGCCAAACCCGGTTGGGCTCTCCTCCCTGCGCGGTCCTCCTGGTTAAGGACTCCTCGGTCTCGGGGCACTGCCGCCAACTGTGGCATCCTTACTCAGCCTCTGCTCTTTGTGCCAGGCTTGTGGGCAGCCCCCGTTAGGGCTCTTCTCACCATGGCTGCCTGCAACCATGCGGTGCAGCCGCTTCGTTCCGCGACCAGGACAGTAGCTCTCCAAAACGCAGAGCAAAGTCTCCGCTGACTCCACTGCCTTTTGCCCCGCCTACATCCAGGCTCAGCCTCCAGCACGTCACCCCAGAGGCTGGAGGCAGACTTCCGACCCCGCCTGCAACAGCCTCAGCAGACACGTGGGGCTCTCCTCCTTCTTAGGGGGAGCCCCGCCCACAGTCAGGTATCCTCTGCCTGACTTCCTGGTGACTCCTCATGGCCCAAGAATACGGAACGAAGTCTCAGTCGGGCTTGGAATCTTCAGTCCTCCCCCTGGCGTGCTCTCCCCGGCGAAGCAAGGAGACCTTCCACAAAGACATATTGCCTTAACGCTCTAGGGCAGTGTCTAATGTGCAAAATGGGAGCACCCATGGACACACACAAGGGCTAGCCTTGCCAAACCAGATTAGAGGTTGCAAAATATTGACAATGCAAACACTAATTTGAACTGGGTGTAATGTTCCCATGTCACATGTGTGTTTGCATACAGTGCAATGTGTTTTCCTCAGCACAACCAGATATATCATCACAATGAGTCCAACTCTCATGGTGTCCCCATACCTTAAACATTCAAAGTTCTGTGTAGTCTACTTTGGAAGTGTGGGGATGCATTTCGGGAGTAGTCTGACACCAGGTGGCACAACAACACACATTATTGAATTCCCACTTGAGGGGGCTATAGCCTTTAAATCAATGCACTGTCATCCAATGTTCAAGCATCATGACATTTCAATATAAGCAATCACCACCTCCATCAAAAGGCAGTAAGCAAGGGCAAGAATGAACAATCAGTGACTACAGCTACCTACAAAGGGTAACTCCATACAGCTGCCCACACACAACTCAGACAAGGCTAGACTAGGCGGAGGCAAATTTTCCTTTGAGGACAATCGGTATCGCATATGCCAGTGTACTCAGAACAGCCTTTACAATAATCAGTCAGGAACATTCAGTGGTAGACAGCAAGCTGCAGCAAACACATTCCACATCTTCATCTTTATTCTGGCTACCCATTTTGTCTACGTACATACAACTACTCTACACATATGTACATTTCTACATTACCTCATGGCCTGCATGATCTCCACTTGTGTGGCTATGACCCATCTCACATCCACCTCAAAGTACATACTCATCTCTCAAAACTATCATACACACACAAGCATGTCATAACCACACTCTGAGCCATATAGACGGCAAAGTATGTCTGCCCCACATGCTCAAGCATTGTACTCAAACTCTTCCAAACTGATTCTTACATTCTGACACTTGCGCTGGCCTTCTTACATATACACCTACATTCAAAGAACAACTCTTCATCACTATGTACACAACACCTCTCACATACATGACATGTACACAATGTACTGTACTCACCTCCTCAGCAGACGTCAAACGTAACATGTCAAATGTACCACTCTCATCACCAGTTGCACCCTCATTGATGTCTAGGACTGCACTCATTTCACAGCGTGCAGCATCACAGCCCACTCTGACATGCTCACTTAACACATCAACACATCTCACAACAAGACACTTACATTGCTCAATGAATATGTCCTCAGCCGTTTGCATATAAACATACACACACCATACTCTGCTTAAGTTCTACAGATTGTCATTTCTAAAACAAATGCATCCACAGATTCAAACACAACATACATCATCTATATAACACCTCATATGTCACTGTTCAGCACCCTA
Organism: Calotriton arnoldi; assembly: GCA_963921515.1. Lineage (NCBI taxonomy): Eukaryota > Metazoa > Chordata > Amphibia > Caudata > Salamandridae > Calotriton > Calotriton arnoldi. Next base: position 623,531 of record CAWUFW010009891.1, on the reverse strand, counting down.
ATTCTCACAACTGGTGCATACCCTTGACATATACTTATCCACTTGGTTACAAATGACACATTTAACCTTGTCTCACTGTGGCCCTGTCACATCCACATATGACTTTCATGCTACATACCCCCATTGACGTATGCACATTAAAAACTATCCTCACTCAATGAAATTGCCCTGTTACAATCATCTCTCACTGTAGTGACACAGACTACAGCTCTCATCTCCTGCCAGAATCAAACCTTGTCTACCTGGTCATACCCCTATCACATCTACCTATTCCTATCCAAAACTCGCACAGAATTTAACCAGTCTAACAGGCTCACATACTCTGATTCACACCCTCATATGTTTAACCACTCACATTGGGTGAATGTGGATTCCTCACGTCTCCTACACAAGATCTGCCTATGAACTTAACTCATACCTTACACTCGCTGACAGTCACTAAATTTGTACTGCCACCATGACGTATGAACCTCTACTCCATCCAAAAATTAGAAGGACAAGTCTCTCTCACCTTTACCCTTGTTTAAGCAACCTCAGCACATGCAACATGAACCTTGGTTAAAACATCTGCAGCTACGCTTCGCATTAAAAACAACACATCCTCCCCTGTGTGAAAAACTAAGACCATGGATGTGAGACTTGCTCCTGTAGCAGCGGCACATAGATGGACACATATCACTTCTGTGCACTCACTGTCCACTTGGCTTGCCACATGCAGCACTGGGCAATCCAACAAACATAACAGCACTCCTAGTTTAGCTCTGTGTGACCTGGAACAGCATCAATCATTGCTTAAAAGGACCCCATTATCAGTCTACCACAAATGATAAAATACACAAAATTCACATGCACAACTGTGCCTAGTGTGTGGTTGTGAATATGAAATCTAATCTTGGACAGAAAGAAAATCCAATACATGTGATGTTCCAAAACAAAACGGCATGAATGACACATAAAGTAGCAAGCGATGGACTATTAGGACAACACACAACTTGCTTAACATGAATCCTTGCAGAAATTGGAGTCATTGGAGTAAACAGGGTCTGAAGACTGTCTGAACACTGCTCACCTTACACTCACCATGGACTCAGAAAATAAATGTATCTGATGAGTACACAGCCATGAAGGGTATTTGCCTACAGAAGCATCCCACCTGTGGCAAGGTTGTCATTGCCACTAGTCTACCAGATCCAAAGAAGACACATACATGGGTCCATCACTATAAAGTCACATACATGTACTGTATAGTTACTCTGTGTTCATGGGTGTGTCCAAAGTCACAACTATGTAGTCAAAATCCATATGTACCCAGGTGCATTGATGAGACAGGTGTCTTTCTGTACATCACAAACATATGCAGCATGCTCCTCCTAAACTGTTACACTTTGAAACACTTGCACTATGTTGACATATGAATGCCTGACCCATGTGCAATTGTGATGTAAAAAAGAAAAGGTTTGTGACTTCATGTCACACTCATAGCCAAAACTTCTGTGGACAATGACACCCAGCAAATGTGGACACAAAAATCTTGAATACATACTGTCAAAGTGCTCATACTACATGGACCATATGCAATCCATGACATACTAACATCATTGTATCCTTACACTACTAATTGAACATGTTTACAGTTGACTTTAAAAAAATGTGAAGAACACAGAAATCTCCAAGCGCAAATTTGAATCTGCTTTATTCAGCATGAGAACTGAAGTAAATAAATGACAAAAGGCTAATGGCCAGTCCAAAAGTCTCTGAAACATGGGCCAGAGGAGTCATGCCCATCAAGTTTTGCCTGCACATTTTCTGATAAGGGGCACCTCCCCTGTGAGGGGCATCTAGGGGGCATGCCAGGCACCACAGGGACAAAACAAGGGAGGAATGGGTTGTGTTTTGGGAGGGATGGGATCAGGAGGGGTGTGTGGGTCCACTGCAGTGGTTGGGTCAGATTGAGGGGGGTGGGTCCACTGCAGTGGTAGGCTCAGACTTAGGGGGAGGACAACTGTAGTGGGAGGGCTTGATGGAGAATGGGATGGACTTGGTTCTACCATTTTGGGGATGGTATAACCCTTAATGGTAGGTAAGGCAAAAGGGAGGGACTCAGACTGTTTGGGAGTTTTTTTTGGGGTGCAGTAAGTACGTGGCTGGTGTGGGGAAGTACGGGTTGGTGGAGGTGTTTGGGACTCGGGAGACCTGGAAGATTTGCAGGTGTGGGTTTTTGGACTTGGCTTTTTAGAGGGGGGGCGGGTGCAGCAGATTTAGATGTCAGGGCCGAGGGGGTGGGTTGCCTCTTCTTCTTGTGAGGAGGTTTGGATGGGTCAGTAGGGAAGAGGCCAAGGTCACAAAGGAAGACTTTCTGAGCAGAGGGGGGAACAGGAGAGGAAAGGGTAGGGGTTGTGGAGGCAGAGGGTTGTGAGGTATGCCGAGTGTCTATGGATGCATGTGTGTCGTCTACTGGTGTGTCTGTGGTGGTGAGTGTGCTGTCTGCCTCCTGAGTGTGCGTGTGGGTTTGCCCTTGTGTCTTTGTGTCTGTGTGCTGCGTGTGGCTGTTGAGGTGTGTGCATGTGTGTGTTTGCGTGTGCTTGGGCCAGGGAGGGTAGTTGGGACAGTGGATGGGGAAGAGGGGGGAGGGAGTGCTGGAGCACTGCTGCTGTCAGTGTGGAGACCAGAGCCTTATTGGATCTCTGTAGGGTAGACATGTTTGAGTGAATGCCCTCCATGAATGACAACATTTGTGTCAAAAGAGTGGTATGTGCATGGAGGACTTGGAGTACTGATGTCTGCCCCACAGAGATCTGCCTCAGTATGTCAATGCCTACACACGGAGGGCAGCAGGGGAGACAAGGGCAGGACTCACAGTTCAAACAACTACATCATTTTGACTAGTGCTATCATCTTTTGATACATTTATGTACATGGCACTTGTCAGTCTGCAAGTTAATCATTGCTCCCTCATTCATGATGTTACCTGCAACATTCCGTGTATCAACATCAAATGGCACAACCACAAAGTGAAATACCCCACTATGTAGCAGTTGATGTATTGTCTTTTCCACCTGATGGTCTCGTGCCATGACATACCTGTCTCATCTCCTGCAAGGGAGTTCAGAGCTCACAATGGGAATAGGATTCACACAATTGAATTGAGACATGGTATCCATTCTGCGATCCCTATCCATCAAATTGGTAACCATTGGCTTTAATGTCAAAGCCCCAATGATATCCTTGTTAAACTTTGAGATTGCGTACTCATTGCATTGTGTCATGTCACAGAGGTAACAGTGATTGTGCTAATTTGTCCTGTAACTCAGGTTCTCTATCTTCGGCTCACACATCTGACTATAATTGAGAATTCACCAAGGTAGTAAGCATAGCTAGGGTGAGAGGCACGTGGCACACTTTCTTGTGTCATCTATGCACAGTGTCATGAAGATGAATCAGAATGGTGTGCACATTGTAAACAGCTCACCATTTTCAGATGTGAACAATGGTCAACACAATTCCAAGTCTGATGAATGCATCTTCACAATGCTTCACGTGGAACACCATGCCACTGGCCCGTCTGGGTGCATGTTCTGTACAGACTATCAGTACTGAACCTCCATTCTTCATGAGTCCAGTCAACACTGTACCAATCCTGTCTAGACTGCAGAAGTCCCCATTTGTATGGCCCAAGTCTGAATGTCCCTCACTTCCATTAGACATATTGCACACTTCCGACAGCTTAGATTGCTCTTCTTTTCCATCTCATTTTGTTGACTTACTTCAAACTGATGCATATTTTACACCTCTAAATCTGACAGTGATGCATCATACACATGGTTTACAAAGGCTCAAGAATGTATAGTCAACACCATTTACACACATGGCAACTGTTGTTAACCCCTTCGCTGATAGGCCTTTTCCCCCCTGTGCTAAGCCTTTTTTTGGCTATTTGGGGTAGTTCGCGCTTAGGACCCTGTAACTTTTTAACCACATAAGGTATCCACACCAAATTTGCGTCCTTTTCTTTCAACATCATGGGGATTCTAAAGGTACCCAGGGTTTGTGGATTCCCCTGGAGGGGACCCAGAAATTAGCCAAAATACAGCTAACTTTTTTTTTTGTTGGAAAAATGGGAAAAAAGGGCTCCAGATGAAAGCATCTGGTTTTTTCCCTGCAAATGGTATCAACAAAGGCGTTGTGGTGCTGAAATCACCATCTTCCCAGCTTTCAGGGACAAGCAGACTTTTGTCAGAAAACCAAAATGTTTTACACAGTTTTGGCATTTTTCTGGGACATAGCCTATTTTTGCTATTTTTTGTGCTTTCAACCTCCAGTCAAGTCACCCCATCCTGGATTCCCCTGGGTGTCTAGTTTTCAAAAATGTATAGGTTTGCTAGGTTTCCCTAGGTGCCGGCAGAGTTAGGGTTCAAAATCGACAGCTAGGCACTTTGCAAAAAAAGGGTCAGTTTTCACTATGAAAATGTGGTGTGTCCACGATGCGTTTTGGGCCGTTTCCTGTCGCCGGCACTAAACCTACACACACAAGTGAGGTACCATTTTTCTTGGAAGACTTTGGGGAATGTGGGGTGTGTGGAATTTTGTGGATCCACGCAGATTCCAGAACTTTCCACCACAAAAATGTGAGGAAAATGTGGGGGTTTTTGACAAAATTTGAGGTTTGCAAGGAACTCTGGCTAACAGAACCTGGTGAGAGGCACACAAGTCACCCCATCCTGGATTCCCCTTGGTGTCTAGTTTAAAAAAATGTACAGGTTTGCTAGGTTTCCCTATGTGCCGGCTGTGCTAGGGCCCAAAATCCACAGGTAGGCACATTGCTAAAAACAAATCTGTGCCTAGTGGGCTTTCTGCCGCCCTGGGGGAAATCGGGAGGGAGGGGGGGTTGCCCCGATATGCCCCCAAGGGTGGCAGAAAGACTGTGGCTATTTTTTTGGGGGTGGGGGCTACCAATGCCCCACGCATAAAAAAAGCCAGCGTAATCGCTGACGCCTAGTGGGCTTTCTGCCCCCCCGGGGGTAGATCAGGGACCACTGCCCCCATCCGCCCCCTGGGGGGGGGGCAAAAAGACTGTGGCATTTTTTTTGGGGAGATGTGGGCATGCCCATTCTGGGCTGACCTCACCCCTGAATTTAAAAAAAAAAAAATCCTGAGGCCTAGTGGGCTTCCCCAATATGCCTCCGGGGAGGGGCAGAAAGACTGTGGTAATTGTTTTTGGGGTGGTGGCATTATCATGCCCATTCTGGGTAGCCCCCACCCCTACATTATTTAAAAAAATTAAAATCCCTGGTGCCTAGTGGGCTTTCTACCCTCCCCCCCCCCCTACCCAGGGGCAGATTTTTTATTTTTTTATTTAATTTATTTATTTATTTATTTATATAGCGCCTGAATCACCCCCGTAGGGGTATCTCTGCGCTTGCGGACGAATAAGAGAGTGCTGATACTGTATGAGACGTCTAGAACAGGAATGTTTTCAAGGACTTTCTAAAATGGAAATGGTCCGTACACTGCCTCAGTGTAAACGGGAGCGAATTCCAGTTCCGTGGGGCAAGGTAGGAAAAAGCCTTCCCCCCGGTCCTGGCCTTGTTGATGCGAGGGACTTTAAGAAGGGATTTAGAGCTGGATCGCAGGTCTCTAAGGGGAGTGTATTGACTAAGCTTCACCGCCAAATATGTTGGGCCGTTGCCATGCACTGCCTTATGGGTGATGCAGCAAATCTTGAATTTTATTCGCATGCGCACCGGAAGCAATTGCAGCTGCCGCAATAGCGGGTTCGACGGAGATCTATAGGGAGCATTCAGTACCAAACGCGCTGCTGTGTTTTGAACTACCTGCAAGCGATCTAACAAGGCCTCATTGGCCGATATCAGTAGAGCATTGCAGTAGTCAAAACGACTCAGGACTAATGTCTGAATGAGAGTCTTCCGTGTATGGTCTGGAAGAAACGGAAATACTCGTCTCAGCAGACTCAATACATGAAAGCATGAACTTACCGTTTGAGACACCTACTCCTTCATGTTTAGACTCTGCTCAATGCGCACCCCTAGATTCTTTACTGATCCCTTCGAGGCGGGAGGGGCACCCAACTCCCCAGGCCACCACTCTGGTGTCCACAGCAGGGTGGCCTCTCCAAAAAACATAATCTCTGTTTTCCCGGCATTTAGTTGGAGATAGTTAGTACACATCCACTGAGATATTGCTAGCATGCCGGTTGAGAAGTTAGTCTGGGCTGTTGTGGAGTGTTTATCAAAGGAGAAGGTAAGCTGGGTGTCATCCGAGTAGGATATTGGAACAAATCCATATGTCCTCATAAGATTGGCCAAGGGAGCTACATAGATGTTGAATAAGGTAGGGCTTAAACAGGATCCCTGCGGGACTCCTTGGACAACTTCTTGGACTTAGACCTATAAGGACCCAGACTAACTGTCTGGGAGCGGTCAGAAAGGAAGCTGGTCATCCACTGCAAGGCCTTTCCTTTTAACCCTGATTCCTCTAATCTCCTGAGCAGAATTTGGTGGTTGACGGTGTCGAACGCCGCCGAGAGATCTAATAGCACCAGTAGAGTGGATTGACCTCTATCTAGTGCTAGCCTGATATTGTCCGTGACTGCCACTAGAGCTGTCTCCGTACTATATTTCGGCCTGAAGCCTGATTGTGACACATCCAGGCAATCTGACGCTTCGACATAAGCTGATAGATGCTTATTAATATGTTTTTCCAGCATTTTGCTCAGGAGCGGTAGGAGGGATATAGGTCGCAAATTAAATAGATCTTTCATAGAGGCCTTGGTGTTTTTTCGTAGTGGGATGACCTGTGCTGCCTTCCATTCCGAAGGTAAATGACCTTCCTTTAGTGATGCATTCAAAAGGGAGCAGATAGGGGCAGACAGTTGTTTTGCGAGGCTCGCCGATATTTTGGCTGGTACAACATCTAGAGGAGAGCCTGATCTAACAGTATGTAATAAGGTTTCCACCTCTTCAGAAGTCAGGGGGGGGGAAACTCATCAAAGGTGTCCCCTTTATGTCAGGGAAGTGTTCATATGTTGTGGCAGATCTCGTTTTACCAGCTGTCAGAATCTTGTCATAGATAACCTCAATTTTCTGCTCAAAGTATTCCCCAATGGTGTCACATAAGGCTTGGGAGGGGGGTTCTTCCAGATCACACGCTTTAGGGTTCGTGAAAGTTTTAAGGATCTGGTACAGTACTTTTGGGGCACTCCCTGCCTGGGTTAACTGCAAAGCGATGAAGGTCTTCCGGGCAATTTTGATGTTTTTGTGGTATTGGGCGAGGAGAGTCCTATATTTTTCTTTATCTCTAGTATCGTGGGACAGTCTCCACCGCCTTTCAAGATTTTTACAGTGTCCTTTCTCTATGCGTAATTCAGCAGTAAACCAAGCTGCTTGAACCTGTCTTGACTTACCCATAGAGGTTTTCAGAGGTGCAAGTTGGTCAATTGCAGCTTTTGCTAAAGCATTAAAGCGAGCTAGCCCCTCCTCTACCTTTTCATGTTCCCCATCCCATGGTACAGGAAAGACGGCTGAAAAAGCTTCAGGGGGGATATTATGCCACTGTCTGAATGAGTAATTAGAATCAGAGCCCGCCTTTTCCTGGCCTCTGGGTCCCCAAATCCTAAAATCAATGAAAGCGTGATCTGACCAGCTGACTGGTCGAGGAGATTCACAAATAATACGGGATGAATTTGTGAAAATGATATCCAGAGTGTGGCCGGCTATATGAGTGGGACCATCATTGATCTTGGTTATATCTAAAGCTGCGAGGTCGGCAAGGAAAGCCATTGCTTCCGCATTGTCTATGCACTCACTGTGTACATTAAAATCTCCAGGTAGGAGAAAGTTTTTAGTAGATATAACATGCGGCGCTATAAGTTCCACCAGCTTAGTTGAGAAATCCGCGATAGGGCCTGGGGGACGATAAACTAAAGCTCCCTTCCAGCTCAGCTGTGGGGTAAGGTCTAACCGGAAAACGAGGATCTCAATTTTTTCGTTACTTTGTTGCTCCAGAACAGTAACTGTAGCCCAGTCTTTATAGACAATAGCTATCCCTCCTCCCATTTTGTGTTGTCTATCTAACCTTTGTATCTTATAGCCTTAAGGGAATGCCATAGAAATTACAGGGGTGGAGCTAGGCTTTAACCATGTCTCGGTCAGGAAGCCTAAGTCCGGTTTCTCTGAGTCGTGTAAGTCCCATATTTCTAGTGCGTGTTTCGGCAATGATCTAATGTTGCCAAGAAAGCCTTTCAACTCTTGTGTGGGAGAAGCACTGGTATTGTTTGGCTTCCGTCCTATCTCCTTAGGGGCACAGGTAATCTTGATAGGTGTATCAGCATGACCTAGTTTAGAGTGCTCGCGGTCAATGTCCATGCTCTGGAATCTGCATGCTCTGCATGTGAAAGGGCCCTCTACATAGCTAAGATTCTCCCCACGTTTGTGTAGATTACACCCTGATTGTAAGTGCCCTCTCATCTTTAATAGGTCACTACTAGTATAAGCTGTCTTAATACTTGCATCAGGGGGTGGTATTAAAAGGGCAGGGTGCCTGGCTCTTGGCGACGGAAGGGTGCGGACGGGCGCAGACGGGCTTGCCTTAGGCGCGCCCGTTGCGCGCGTCCGCTGCGCGTCGTAGTGAGCATCCGGTTTTATAGAGGGAGCCGGGCCACTAGAACTCCGACCTCCCCCGCGAAACCGGAAGTTACCTTATCTCCCTCCACATCAATCGAGTCAGACTCGCGGTGGACCGGGGAGCGGTGATTGAGCGGTAATAGAGGTGAGGTAGTATTTGTGTGCCCGAAGGAATATGTGTGTCAATTGAGGTACAGTTTAAAAGTTTTTAAAAGGTTTAAAAAGGATTTGTGAAAATTAGCAAAGCAGTCACAAGCCTTCAAATCAGTTTCACTCACACATCAGCATTGACTACGCGCGTCCACTGCGCGTCGTAGTGAGCATCCGGTTTTATAGAGGGAGCCGGGGCGCTAGAACGCCGACCTCCCCCGCAAAACCGGAAGTTACCTTATCTCCCTCCACATCAATCGAGTCAGACTCGCGGTGGACCGGGGAGCGGTGATTGAGCGGTAATAGAGGTGAGGTAGTATTTGTGTGCCCAAAGGAATATGTGTGTCAATTGAGGTACAGTTTAAAAGTTTTTCAAAGGTTTAAAAAGGATTTGTGTAAATTAGCAAAGCAGTCACAAGCCTTCAAATCAGTTTCACTATTGCCCCCATCTGCCCCTGGGGGGGGCAGAAAGACTGTGGCATTTTTTGGGGGAGATGTGGGCATGCCCATTCTGGGCTGACCGACCTCACCCCTGAATTAAAAAAAATAAATCCTGAGGCCTAGTGGGCTTTCTGCCCTCCCCCGGGGAGGGCAGATAAGGGACTATTGCCCCAATATGCCTCCGGGGAGGGGCAGAAAGACTGTGGTAATTGTTTTTGGGGTGGGGGCATTATCATGCCCATTCTGGGCAGCCCCCACCCCTACATTATTTAAAAAAATAAAAATCCCTGGTGCCTAGTGGGCTTTCTGCCCCCCCGGGGGCAGATCAGGGGCTATTGCCCCCATCTGCCCCTGGGGGGAGCAGAAAGACTGTTGCATTTTTTTCGGGGGGTATGGGGGCATTGGCCTGCCCATCTTGGGCAGCACCCACCCCAACATCAATAAAAAAAATCCCTGGTTTCTAATGGGCTTTCTACCCCCTTGGGGGGGCAGAAAGACTGGAATTTCACTGTCGGTGGGGCATTGTCATGCCCATTTTGGGCAGCCCCCACACCAACATCAATAATAAAAAAAATCCCTGGTTTCTAGTGGGAACCATTCCGTCATGAGCATGGAAGGGGTTAATATGTTTCTAATATCATACCTCACTTTTTTAGCCACGTTTCAACCAGTGACCACCTGTGTTTGTCAATGAATGGCATGTGTTGTCATTGTTACAGAGTCAGACACATGGACTCACTCTTTTGAATATGAAGAATGGAATATTCCACATAATTATGTGTAAGGCTAGTGTGAGAGATAGAGTTAGTACCTGTAATTGGCCCATGGGATACATTTGATAACACTGAGCACCACGGCTGGGACCTAACATTGGCACAATGAGCAAGCAAATCTCACCAAGGACTCAACATTGATGTCACCTGCTGCAGGGATGTATAGCATGGCCTCTACATACTTCTGTGCTTCAATAACAACAAGCTTCACAGATATGTTGAAACCACATTGTGAACAGGTCATAAATTAGTCAATGTGCTGGCACATGTTGGGCAATTGCATTACTTCAGAAGGTTACCTCCATGCACATGTTGGTGTGATTTGTTCTGACCACATGAGCATGGCACTACTGTCACTTCCCTGAACATAACTGACTCACATCTCCCTGATGAAAGCGGCATAACCAGGCATCGAATTCTCCTTGTGCATATGTATCTTACAAAACTTATCAGTGGGTTTGGCTGACTCACAACCTGTAAAAGGGGCAGCAGGCTAAGGTACTGTAACATGCATGTTTAACAAAGCTGTGAGACGGGGCGTGGCCTGAGGCGTCAAGATGGCGGTCGCACTCTAAGAGTGCTCCGGACCCCTCCGTCATCCGCCTCGTATCCAGCCCGTATCGGCAGTCATCCGCAAGTCCTACCTATATGTAGGGGACTCCTGATGTGGTGACTCCATCCTCCGGAATCCGGAACCCCGGTGCAAGGCCAACGCGGCTGGTGCGGTCTGCGACCTGCGGCGGCCTGTTCTTCCTGTGGTGGTGGCACCCTGCTGACGGCGCCGGGGCGCCCTGTGGGAGTCGGAGCGGGCAGGGGCCCTGAGACGGCGGCGACCGGACGATCCCTGGTGCCCTGACACTGGGCCGCATGCTGGGGATTGACGGGCGAGGGCGGCTCTGGGAGGTCTGGCAGCCCGGCCGCTCGGGGAGCTGCTGGTGGCGGCATTGAGGTCCGCGCCCTGTGCCCTGCATCCTCCGGTGATCGGCCGGCGGCTCGGCTGGTGGGAGGTGCGGCGTACTGGTGGAGGTGAGGGCGCCAGCGAATCCCTTCGCCAAGTCTACCCCTGGCTGCGGGCTCCTGCTGCTGACCTTCACGGTGAGGGGGCCGGGATCACGTCCCCCCCCTCCCTCCCGGCCCGATGTGAAGGGGTGAACTGGGGCCTGCTCTGTGTCTGCACTGGCGGCCTTGGCCTGCCTGTCTGCCGCGCCTGTGACCGGACCCGTTGAGCAGCGCTATTGGAGGCGGCCAAATCATCCGGTAGGTGGGGCGGGGGTTCGGCTGTCGGATCGGGCAGCGGCGCGGGTGACACTGTATGCCCCCCCCCAGGCAGTTACGTCCATCCCACTGCTCTCAGGGCTGTGAGGCTGGAATGGGAGGCGCTGGAGGGCCGTGTGGAGGACACTAAGGCCTGCGGTGCGGCCTGCTGGGCGGGCAGAGCTGGGCCCTTCCTTCCCTGACGCCTGGGGCCTGCGCTCTCAAGATGCCCTCCTATTGGGCCTGAAGGTATCTCCACCCTCCGGTGTGTGGAGCGGGTGACCGGCTGTCGTGTCGGGCAGCGAGGCGAGTGGGGAAGGCATACGGGGCCCCCCCCCACTATCTACTATCGCTCCGGTCCCTTGGTGTGTCCTTTCATCGGACGTGTGGTGTGGGGGTCTGCGGAATCGGGAGCACGGCCTGGAAGGTTAACGGGGCAAGGCCTGTCGTGTTCTGTGCTTTTGGGGTCGGGCCTTCCGGGGCCAACGTATACGGCCATCTCTTCGGGTGGCATTCTGGGGCCCCCCGCGTGATCCCCGATTGACTGCCTGGTTCTTTTGTGCGCCGGCGGGGTCCCGGCCCCCTGGCAAGAATTCCGAGCCTGAGGTGGGTTCCCTCCCTACACCTAACCCTTGTTATTCAACCGGCGACTGGAATTGCCGCCAGCCATGGGGAGAGAAAGGGCCCCCAAATCCGCGCCGGCTCCCACGCAGACAAAAATGGACCGGTTTACTACCTCGGAGCAGGATCCCCCTGGAAGGGCTGAAGGGGGCCTCCCCCCTCCCCAGGAGAGGGATCTCAACACCATCCTTCAGGCCATCAGTACCTCACAGGCGTCCGTTGAGGGGAAGATTGGGGAGGTCAAGGTGGACGTGTCCCTCCTCCGGCAGGACCTCCGTAATGCTACTGCGAGGCTGACGGAGGCTGAATCCCGTATATCCACCACGGAAGACGACATCTCACAGCTGAAGGAACAAGTGGCCCACCTCAGCACTCACACCAAGGAGCTCCACCGGCGGGCCGAGGACGCTGAAAATCGTGCCCGCCGTAATAACCTCCGCCTGGTGGGGTTTCCCGAGGGGGTCGAGAGGGGACAGGTGGCCACCTTCGTCGAAGATTGGTTCACATCCTGGATGCCTAAGGACACCCTCTCGTCCTGGTTCGTGGTGGAAAGAGCCCACAGGTCCCTGGCGCCCAGGCCTCCTCCAGTGGCTCCACCTCGCCCCATCATCCTAAAAGTTCTTAACTTCAAAGACCGGAACGCTATCCTGTGAGCGGCACGAGAGAAGGGGCCACTCAAGTTCCAAAATCATACCATTATGGTATTCCCGGACTACACTAGGGAGGTGCAAGAACTCCGGCGCTCCTACGCAAATGTCAAACAAAAGCTGCGGGCCCTTGGCCTACAATATCAACTCCAATTCCCTGCACGCCTACGAGTTATTTTCCAAGGCCAAACTCAGTTCTTTGACTCACCTCAGGCAGCGTGGACATGGCTGACGGAGGAACACCCTCTCTGACAGGGGAGTGCCCCCACCCCGGGGCCTGAGGGCTCCCGGCCCCCGGGGCCGGGGGCGCCGGGACGCCGGCGCCGAACACAATCTCGCAGGGGGCGCCAATCGCAAACAGCACCTAGATCCTTGAGCGTGGCGGCCCGGGGGTCCTGGGACTCCTCCAGCCAGTCGGGCTCTCCACCGCGTAGCAGGCACCGCTCTGCCGAGGATCTACCTGGACCGCCCTCGTCGCCGTCTCGGGTGGGCTCACCCAAACCAGACTCAGATCTTTCCAGCACTCCGACTCTTTGAGGGCCTGGTGGGCTCATTGTGCCGTCCACTGAATATCAGGGCAGGTCGCTGCCACGCTGGGGCTCCCTGTCACTGGTAGATTTACAAGTTTAACATTCAGTTCTAATGCCGATCCATTGCTTATCCGACCTTCTGGAGGGGTCCTCCACGCACCCAAATACGAACGTTGTAGTTTGGTACTGTTCATATGGGGGGTCGACAGATGCTTCCGTTCTCGAAGTGTAGGGTGGGGGGTGGGGGAGAGGGGGAGGTTTGGGGAAGTTTTTTCTGTTATGTTACTATTTGTTTACCTTTTTGTTTCAGCATCCACGAAATGACATATGTTTCCTATACAAGAAACGGGTATGTCCTTGTTGCAAGCGATGGCCCATACATTTGCAGGTTCCCACACACGAGCGCGCACCCCTGTCAGACTGTGCACCCCAAAGTAGTGACCTCCTGACCTGACTGCTAATACTACACCTAGGGCATCTCTCCACGTGCTGTCGTGGAACGTTAATGGTCTCCTTGACCGACATAAGCGCACAGCGGTCCTGCGCTATGCACAGCGCCTCCACATAGACATCCTCATGCTTCAAGAAACACACCTCCTTGGGAATCATTGTCCCTTCCTGGCACGCTATGGATACGATAGAATATGGCACTCCGGCTTCTCCAGGGGTACCCGCGGGGTGGCAATCCTCCTGAGGCGCACTCTGCCCTTTGTCCTTTCCCAGGTGACTCACGACCCGCAGGGGTCCTTTGTATCAGTTTGCGGTTCACTAGCTGGCTCCCCCATCAATCTGATATCTGTCTACGCCCCCCCAGCGATGCTCGCGCCTACACTCACCCACACCGCTGCCCTGATGAACAATATGCCTTTGGGCATCACGATTGTTGGAGGCGACTTTAACACTGTTTCCTCCCCGGCCTTTGACACCACAGGTCCTCCTTCCGTCTCCCGTAAGGCGCAAGCGAGGCAACTCAGGAACTGGTCCGAGTCGCTGGGCCTCTGTGATACATGGCGTATATGGCACCCCCACACCCTGCAATTTACACACACCTCCGCGGCCCACCAAACACAGGCGCGCATAGATGCGGTCTTTGTCTCTGCACCTGAATGCTCAGAGATTGTAGATGTCCGCATCCTACCGCGAGGTATCTCTGACCATTCTCCAGTGATTCTTAGCACGGGGACTCCTCCTCCTTCGGCCCGCCAAACATGGAGAATGAACGCTTGGTTCCTCCAAGACAAAGAATTTAAACAGGTGGTGGGGACGGAACTCAAGCATTACTTCCTCACCAACGACGGCTCCGTGGCCTCTCCGGGTATCTTGTGGGAGGCGGGAAAAGCGACTATCCGGGGGGTCGCGAAGGGACAACTCAGGAGCCAAAGGCAGGCGCAAATGCAAGAAATCTCCTCAAGGGAAGCGCAGGCGCTTCGCCTGGAACAACTAGTATCTCTGTCTAATGATGCCGCCCAGGCCCGACAACTTGCTCACCTTCGGGACGAAATTAAGCAACTATCTTTGGACGCTGCCAATCTCTTATGGAGGTCGTCGGTAGCGCGAATTTATGGCTGGGGGAACAAGAACGGTACGATCCTGCACAGGCTAGCCACCTACCCCAGGGCGAGCCGCATTATCCCAGAAGTGGCAGATGAGGCAGGAACGGTGCACTGCGCCCCTATGGCGATGGCCAACACCTTTGCCACCTATTATCAGTGTTTATAAGCAGCGCGTGCCCCTGACCTCTCGCTTTCTGATCTCCTTGAACGGGGTAAGGTGCGTCTTCCCTACCTGGAAGCGGCCGCCCAGAAGGATTTGGAACGGCCCATCTCTCTGAAAGAAATCGAGGAAGCCATCTCCACTACCTCTTCGGGCAAGACCCCAGGCCCTGATGGCCTTCCTTAGGAATATTACGCGGCATACCGCGAAATTCTAGTGCCCCGTCTGGCCGCTTTGTTTCAGGAAGCAGTGGAAAGAGGTTCCTTTCCATCAGAAACTGATATCGCCACCATCGTGGTCCTCCCGAAATCCCAGCCCCCCCGCGTCACTGTGCGGACTATCGTCCTATCTCCCTCCTTAATACGGAGATTAAGCTGTATGCCGCCATTCTGGCTCAACGTTTGAAGCCCTATTTGGCTTCCCTGGTCCACTCAGATCAGTGTGGCTTCATGCCTCAACGCGGGACTCGTCATTGCCTCCGGAGGCTGCAATTGGCTCTAGCCCACCGGCACTTGCTAACCCCATACTTGGCTCTCCTGTCCATAGATTTCGAAAAAGCATTTGACTCGGTGAATTGGACGTATTTGCAGGATGTGCTGACCGAATTGGGTTTTGGGCCTCAATTTAGAGCTCTGGTTCAGGTCCTTTACGCCCACCCGCGAGCGCGTGTGCTGGTCAACGGTGTACTGTCAGAAGCCTTCCCTATTAACAGGGGCACTAGACAGGGATGTCCTCTCTCACCATTGCTATTCGCCCTGGCTATGGAGCCCCTGGCCGCTCTGGTGCGGGCTGAGGACCGTATTCGTGGATGGGAGTGGCCGAGTGTGGAAGCGGACAAGATCGCACTCTATGCGGATGACGTTCTGATTTTTCTGGCTGATCCAGCCTCCTCGGGGCCACGGTGCCTCCAGACCCTAGAATACTTCGGGCAGGCCTCTGGGCTTAGACTGAACCCTGGGAAGTCCGTCCTGGTTCCACTGCACCTCTCTAGGGAATGTTACGATTGGCAATCCACCATACCGCTACGGCGACAATCCTTTAAATACTTGGGGCTGTGGATTACCCTCCTTCCCGAACTGGGCTGGGTGCTCAATATTGCCCCATTGGTTAAGAAGGCCAAGGAGGATCTCCATAAAGGAAGACTCTTCCCCTTAACCCTTTGGGGAGGGTCGCCCTGTTTAAAATGATGATACTCCCCAGATTTCTTTACGTCCTCCAGAATACTCCCTTCTGCTTCCCCAGGTCTTGGTTCCGGGAGTTGGACAGTATTACCACCAAGTTCCTTTGGAATGGGGGTAGGGCACGCCTGGCTCTGTCTACTTGCCGGATCCCCTCCTTCGACGGGGGAATGGGGATGACACACTTATACCTTTACTTCCTGGCTGCGCGTCTCCTGGTGGTTCACGATTGGTTCAACGGGGGCTGGTCCGATCCGGCCTACCGGCTCGAGCTGAGCGAGCTGGGACTACCCGCCATTCAAGCAATGCTGTACGGGAGGCCCATCCCATCCCAGCTACCTGATGCCACACGTTCCGTGTTCTTGGCCTGGCGGGCCTCGTTGCGTCACACTGGGTGGACGCATAGGCTCACTCGGTGTACACCCCTTTGGCATGGGGCTTGGCTCCGGGAAGTTAGTGGGTTGCAGGGGTTTAAATCATGGGATCTCATTGGTATTACACAACTAGGGGATATATGGGCTAAAGGCCACCTGCTTTCCTTTCAGGAGCTCCAAACTTGTTACTCCTTACAATCCTCCCAATTTTATAAGTACTTGCAGCTGAGGCATGCCCTCCGGACGCACATTGCGGATGACACGCGGCACCCCGAATACAGCCCCACAGAGGCGCAGACAATGCTGGGAGATTTAGGTAAGGGGGGCATTTCCTGCATATACCGCACCCTAGTCAACAATACTTCCACCTCCCTGGATACGTTGAAGGACCAATGGGTGGAATGGGTGGGCCCCCTCGACGAGGTGGACTGGCGCGACGCCCTCATGGTACCCAGGACAGTCACCACTTCTGCTAGACTTAAGCTGATCCAACTTTACTACTTACATGCCGCTTACCTTACTCCTGTCGCCTGCACCGAGCAGGCCTGCGTCCCGATGCGTCTTGTGCGAGATGCACTCATGCCCCGGCTGATTTCTTCCATATGGTTTGGTCCTGCCCCCAACTGGAGCGATTTTGGGGGGCCATTGAGGAGGAGCTAACGGAGGTCCTGGGTTGGGAGGTTCCTCATGACCCACGGCATTCAATACTGGGAATCCTGGATGGGCTGGATGGGTCCCGGAATGACAAATTATTTTTCAATACAGCCATGATGGTGGCAAAGCGTGACATAGCGGCGGCATGGATAAGTCCTGAACCGCCGGATATTGGGCGGTGGCGACGGGGGTGGACTGGTGTGCGACCCAGGAGAAAGCCCTTTACGTGGCGAGAGGGTGCCCCAAGAAATACCGAAGGGTGTGGGGGAAGTGGCTGGGTACGGTAGAAGGTTCGGAATGATTTGTCTCGTTATTTTTGTCTGTGCATGTCTTATGGGGTGCGGAACTGTGGGATACTTTAACTGCAAAAATGTCATTGATTCATTGTCCATCGTGTATTTGCTGATTTGTTTCATGCGCTGTAAAACAATAAAATTTGACTATAAAAAAAAAAAACAAAGCTGTGAGACAAGGCACATACTCACCCCCTCCTTGCTGCTGTTTGGCCTTCAACTGCCATGGGAAGACCACCGGTAGTATGTGGAGCATGTGGGTGTCAGTGTTCGGCGTCCGCCCCTCTTGCCTGGAAGTGACAGGCCCAGCTGGACTTCAGTGATCTTCTTGGTCCAGTCACGTAGGTCCTGCCACCTCTTGCGGCAGTGACGGACATGCCGAGTGTCCAACCCCACGTCGCGCACGATGGTCCTCCACACCCTGGCCTTCTCATGGGGGTTGACCTGTAAGGATGACATGGTGACAGAAGCTTAGCTCACACGCAACATGTTTCTGAGTCAGACACTTGTACACATTGGTCATGGTCATTTTGGCAACAATGTCTAAAGGCTAGGCAAGTGGTATTATGTGCAGTTGTCCTGGATTCAATGATGACACCGTCCCATGAGAACAGTGATAAGATGTTTAGCCCAGTACACACACTTCTAAGGCAGTGTATCTGCCCAGAACAGTCATCTACATACTTTTAAACTTACAAAAAACAGTTTACATGCTTGCCAATGAGATTCCTAATGCTAGTAGTGCATAATAATTGCACATGTCCAATGAAAATGCAGTGTAATCATCACTCACCTGATCCTCTGGCTTGCCATAGAGCTGGCTGTACAGTGGCTGGAGGGTGTCCAACAGGCCCTGGTTCTCCTCCTCGCTGAAAGCTGGGGCCCTGCCCACTGTACGAGCCATAGTAGCTCCCAGAGGATGTGGTAACAGCAGCAGAGAGATGGGGAGGCGCAGGAATGATGCAGGTAGTGCAGGCAAGTGAAGTCTCTAGGGAACAGACAGACTTATATCTAAGCAGCAGAGGCGGTCTTTAATCTTTGCAGCCAAAGTGATAGGTTCGCATTGGTCGCATTTACCGAATCGGTCCATGCATAACATTGCCTGCAGATGACACACCTACTGCGACGTTCAAAAAGTCATCATAGGACTTTGATACATTGGTGATGGGAGGTAACCGAGTCGGTTTGCACGCGATGAAGGCACAAGCCTAAACATGTGTTGCTCACCATAACAACCAACAGCCAATGGCTGTGACTGAATCGGTTCGGATGCTGCTACCGCATCCTTTGAATACTCACCCAGGTCGCTCACCATAACAACCAACAGCCAATGTCTGTGACCGAATCGGTTCGGATGCGGCTACCGCGTGCTTTGAATACTCACCCGAGTATGTCACCACAACAACCAACAGCCAATGGCTGTGACCGATTCTGTTCGGATGCTAATACCACATCCTTTGAATAATCGGTCGGCAGAGCATACACTTCTGTGATTGTTGTATTTCTGTACATTACATGTGTGGATGCATTTTAAAAAAACTAAAATGGACCTTTAAATGTATAAGACACAATCCCATGAGGAGCTAACCTTGAGGGGGACATGACACAATGTTTTATAGGCAAATACCAGCATGTTGCAAGAGAAGTCCAGTTATCCGCCTAGGATTGGTCACAGTGGCAATTAATTTTTTGTGGATGTACATGTGCATTCTTGCATTTTCACTGCATTTGTGGACTGTATGACCCATTGTGCAATTGTTGTGATTTCAGACTGTAGACGTCTGTTGTGTAAGTAATGGATACAGCTTTTACCTTTGGATGAGTAGACAGTGACATTATTCTGCCTCATCAGCTTGCTTTGGTAATGTGAATTACTAGTCTATCTGTGTGTCCAAGACTTCAGTGGATGGTGTTGTTACATATATTTGCATCATCAACATTGTACATAGCTTGTGTATGTGATTGTATGTGTAATGTAGACATGACAACATGACAGTGTCCACCCTGTGACAGTGGTGGGCATAATTGGCTTTGTGAGACGCTGTGTGTATCAGTTGGCACACATCTCTTGCATTACATGATCCTATTCTGTGTACCTATTAAACATGTTATTGTTCTTAAAAACATTAATCTTGAATTATTTTGAGTGGAGTTGTGGAGTATGTGATGCTTGCAAACACAAGGAGATGACGGACGGAGCACTGAAACTTTTCAGACACCCACCCCCAGTCACAGATTTGGTTGAATCCATCATCGTTCTTTAGCTCACTTCGCCACCTCAGTTGAGACCCAGCTATATGCAAATCAGTCTTGACCCTGTGCCTTATGGGAACAGTCCAGCCTGAACTGCCAAGCCAGGTCTTCCCTGAACTGGAACCAAGCATCCTGGGACCGTTTTCGGGGTAACACCCCTCATCAGCCAGGCTAGCTTGAATCCAGTGGCAAGGTGAGCAAGGGACCCACGTCTGGGCATACCCTGCCAACTTAGGACGGACAAAGCAAACACAAGGAGATGATGGACGGAGCGCTGCAACTTTTCAGACACCCACCCCCAGTCACAGATCTGGTTGAATCCATCATCGTTCTTTAGCTCACTTCGCCACCTCAGTTCTAACCCAGCTATATGCAAATCAGTCTTGACCCTGTGCCTCATGGGAACAGTCCAGCCCAAACTGCCAAGCCAGGTCTTCCCTGAACCGGAAACAAGCATCCTGGGACCGGTTTCGGGGTATTCTGCCTCATCAGCTTGTTTTGGTAATGTGAATTACTAGTCTGTGTGTCCAAGACTTCAGTGGATGGTGTCGTTACATATATTTGCATCATCAACATTGTACATAGTTTATGTATGTGATTGTATGTGTAATGTAGACATGACAACATGACAGTGTCCACCCTGTGACAGTGGTGGGCATGATTGACTTTGTGAGACGCTGTGTGTATCAGGTGTCACACATCTCTTGCATTACATGATCCTTTTCTGTGTACCTATTGAACATGTTATTGTTCTCAAAAACATTAATCTTGAATTATTTTGAGTGGAGTTGTGGAGTATGTGATGCTTGATTACATTAATGATGTCAGACACTAGTGATTTGTACACTACACAAATCTAATTGCTGTGTCACCATACCTTGGTAACATGTCTGGGAAGGTTACTGATGCTGTGATATGTATCTAAGGTCATCTGTGTGAATTTAAATCTGTATTTCCAATGCTTCAGTTGTGTTCACATTTCATATTCTGTTTGTCTCAATGTATGTTGCTTGGTACATTGTGACCTGTCACCGACTGTGTTTACACTCTACACATAGGTACCACAGACGACCTCCAGCGTACAGGCCCTTTCCAGACCTACAGACCATGGAAGAACATGACACCATCAGGAAGTACCGATTCACCAGGACAATAATTGAACAGTTGTCTGCGCAGTTGTCACCTCATCTGCAGCCTGGTCGCACATATCCAACTGCACTGATGCTCAAAGTGAAGGTCATGGCAGCTTTACATTTCTTTGCCACTGGTTCTTTCCAATACACAGTGGCAACATCTATTGGAATGTCAAAAATCATGTTCAGCGGGGCGTGGCTAGCAGCCGAAGAGAATGGCGGCTCTCTAGCGAGGCTCCCTAGCCCTCGCCATCAATCCGGCATTTATCCTGCTTTACATCGTGTGCTGACCCTGGGTTCTCAGGGTCTATAGGTCCCTGCATCTATCGGACCTGGAAAGTTGAGCGGCAAGGCTCCGCGGTGCACAGAAACGAGGAGGAGAAGACCGACCTCGGCGGACCGGCAGTAAAATGGCGGCGGCGGCGTAATTCGGAGGGGGAGCTCCGGAGTCCTTGTGCCCTCTGCTGGTTTCCTGTAACTCCTGAGGGGCTGCCGGAGCGCAATAGAGGCGGCGATAGACCGGACAGCGAAGTGTGGGCTCCGGGCTGGCAAGGTGGTGAGTGAGCGGAGGCGGAGCGGCATACGAGAAGCGGGCACGAGCAGAAATCAAGGCCCCGGCGGGAGAAGCCAGCAGGGCCTCTGAGGCAAGTGAAGCGTAGAGCAGACCTTGTGCGTGGCCCCCCCATGCCCCCATTAAGGACCGGGAGCGCCTGGAGGCGATTCGACTACAAGCCGGATACTGCGCAGCGCTGGTGGGGTGGTTGCTGGGGGCCCCCGGGGGACGCCCCCCTCTCTCCGAGAACTCCGAGTCTGCGGGCGCGACGGAGGCGGCGCGCCAGTGGCCATTGTGGGGCTGCTTTCCTGCGGGACGAGGTGAGGGGAGCCCCGGGCAGGACCGGGTGCTCCTGGAGGAAGAGAAGCCCCATTGAAGATCTGGCTGCTGGAGACACGACTACGTAGAGGAGGGGAGGGGGACGACTGAGAGCGCCGATCCCCTCCGCCTACAACATTGGGGCCCTGCTGCATGCCGAGGAGGTCACTTGGGATTTCCCTGGACATTGACATGACCCAGGACCCGGCGGGCTCATCAAGTTCATAGACGGCGGAGGAGCAGCGGGGGAAACAATCCTCAACGCACCCCTACACACCACATGGGGCCGGTCCCAGGGAAATCCGACAGGCCGCAAGTGGGATTGTCCTTTCCACTGGGCAGGCGGCGGAGACTACCGGGGCCGGTCTTGTCAAGTGGACTAGACTCCCAGTGCTCCGTCCCGAAAATGGCGATTGGCAGAGGACCTAAAGCGTCGGCCCAAAATAAGCTGGCCAAATTTGCCTGGAATAAGGCAGGGGATGAGCAAGACAGTGCGCAGCCGGCAGCTCAAGACAAAAGAAGTATCCCTCAACCACAGCAGGATGTCACGCTCCACGATATAATGGAAGCCATCACGGGGGTACGTACCTCCCTGGAAGCCCGCATTGACTCAGTCAAATACCTGGGGGACACGACGGCTACATTACAGGCGGACACATCCCAACTCCAAAAACAAGTAAGCCAACTGCAAGACCAGCAAGCAGTAATAGTGAAACAACTGGACGACTATGAAGGAAGGGCATGGAGGAATAACGTACGCATCCTAGGTGTGCCGGAACGCGCAGAGGGGCCCGCAGTGGACCTCTTTGTGGAAGATCTGATCCTGAAACACCTGCAGCCCAAAAGGCTTTCGAGCTATTTTTCTATTGAAAGAGCCCACCGGGTCCAAGGGGGGCGCCCCAAGCCTGGGGCCCCCCCGCGTCCGCTCATCGCCTGTGTCTTTAATTATAGAGACAGAGACATAATATTGCAGACGGCACAAGCTAGTCCTCCACTTAAACTGGACAATAATGTGGTCACTTTTTTCCCTGACTTCACGTCAAAGGTCCAGGCCCAACGACGTAGCTTTCTGGCCGTGAAAAAAGAACTCTGAGATCGTGAAGTGAAATATGCCATGCTGTTTCCAGCGAAGCTACGGGTCGAATCGGAGGGTAAGACTTGGTTCTTCTCCTCACTGGAAGACGCCTGGGACTGGTTGGAAGGTTGGCGCAGAGTTGGTGGCCCACGCAGGGGTCGGAATGGTGGACTCCGACCGAACAATCCCACTCAGGGGATGGAGCAGGGAGAAAACCCATCCCAGGTGGAAATGGGAGAGACGACGCGCAAGGGATCGGAGAGATCCATGGATTGGGACATACATGTACTGTTCGCAGATAAGTGACCGGCTGGGGTTGGAGGACTGGGGGTGAATTCTGAATGTTTCTCTTGACCGAAGGGCTTATACAGGCCAGGAGATAGGCTTACACTGTCTGCATGTGTATCGCAGTGCACCACAGACTTTAGAGAGGCCATGGGTGGGGCCAGGGAGCAGGCCTCGGATATTGTATTGAGTAACAAGGTAGATCTCGCCTAAGGCGAGGGTGGGAGCCAGCACCTACAAGTAATCTGGGGGGGTACAGAGGCACTCTGACTGGTTGGGGTGTGGGTAGTTTTAAATCCACTGGCAGGGGGGCAGGGAGGGGGGAGGGATGGCAGTTTGGGGTGGTGGGTTTGGGGATTTTTGATTGTTTGAATGTTCAAGTCACAAGTCAAGTAATGTCGTGTCTAATTTCTGCCATCGACAGTCACTTTAGAGGGAAAGTAGACGAACTTTGTGTTGCTATATATGTGTGCATCTGTTCTGGCACATATGTCCATGGGGGGCCACACCTCCGAATTGCAGGCACTATGCCCTGGAGAGTTATGGGGTATTCAGGCCCATCTGTACTGACATCAGATGACCAGGGTTAATATGGAAACGTCACTCTCCGTGCTAACTTGGAATGTGAATGGAATGGGGGACAAAATTAAACGGGATATAGTGCAGCACTACTTAAAACGACAGGCCCCCGACCTAGTGTTACTGCAAGAGACGCACTTGGTGGGCAATAAATGCAAAGCCCTTACACGATGGGGATACAAACTACTGATACACGCAGACTACACTTCTGGATCCCGCAGGATGGGTATCCTGGTCAAAAAGAACCTGGCACTCACATTGACGCGCACATGGGCAGACCCACGAGGCAGGTTTGCAGTAGTTGAGGCGCAATGGGAGGGGAGGGCGCATAATGTGGTTTCGGTGTACCTCCTGCCGGCACTGGGTAAAGAGGCACTGGTAGACTTGGGGAAGATACTAGCTGACCTTCCCATGGGCACCCTGATAATGGGAGGGGACTTTAATATGACTATGGACGATCGGAGGGATAGATATCCACAACTGCCACTGTCCCGACCCCATACAAATATGGAGGAGTTCACTACAGCCATGGGTCTCACTGATGTGTGGCGTACATTACAGCCGGATGGAATTCAGTATACTTATTACTCCAATGCTCACAAGAGTTCATCCCGCATCGACTATTTCCTAACACATTCTGCGTCCATCGGTCATTTCCGCAATCCCCACGCTCTACCGAGAGGTATCTCAGACCACTCACCAGTGAGGGTAGAACTTACAAATTTTGACTGTCAGCCGCGAACTATGATGAGTCTCAGCCCCTGGTTACTAACGATCCCTGATATCAAAGAGTAACTACTCACACAGACCGTCAATTACTTCAAGGAAAATGTGGGGTCTGTAGACTCGGCACAGATAGTATGGGAAGCCTTTAAGGTGGTGGTGAAAGGTCAAGCCCTGGCCCTTAAGGTAGGGTACACCAGGAAAAGGCAGCAACAACTAGTCTACTTGGAAGGGGAGCTCCAGCAATTGGAAGACGACAGTATCAATACCCCCTCGGAGGAGGTCATGCATCGCCTGATGCTTAAGCAAGAGGAGTATAAGATCCTGGCTAGAGAACAGATGAAGGCCAAACTCCTCCACACTAAACACAGGTTGTACGAACTGGGCGACAGGGCGGGTAAATTACTAGCATGGTTGGAGAAGAGGGACCAGGGTGAGAGATGGGTACCCAGGCTAACTGAGTGATGGGTCGCAGATCACACACCCGAAAGACATAGCGGATGCATTCGCGGACCACCTGGAACAAATTTACACCCCATCCACCACATACACGACGGAGGACTCCCGCCAATTCCTCTCGGATAGTGACCTGCCGACACTCTCTGATAGTGACAGGGAAGCATTAGACGAGGACTTGACGGACCTTGAAATCCAACAGGCTATGAGTAAAATTCAATCGGGGAAGGCGATGGGGCCTAATGGGATCCCCATAGAATTCCTGAAAATGGTTGCCACCCAGGCGGCGCCTCATTTGCGGGCCATGTATGACGAGAGCTATGAGGAGGGGATCCTGCCAGAGGATCAGCGACTAGTATCTATTGTCGTGATCCGAAAGCCGGGGAAACCCGCTGACAATTGCGGCTCATACCGACCCATTTCTCTGATTAACACGGAAGCGAAGATCCTAGCGAAAGTACTAGCCCTACGCTTAGTCACGGTTATTTCATCGTTAGTCCACCCGGATCAATCTGGCTTTATGCCAGGGAGAAATACGGCGCTCAATATCCGACGCCTTCACAATGTGCTCGCGCGCCGAGAGTTTATTGAGGAAGACGCAGTGGTACTATCCCTTGATGCCTCAATAGCATCGATTCCATCGAATGGCCATATTTGTTCGAAGTTCTGAGACGTATGGGCTTTGGCCCGAAGTTCATGGGCTGGGTGAGGCTGCTATATACAGATATTCGGGGGCAAGTTAGAGTAAATAACCACACGTCTCTAATTTTCTCACTAAAAAGGGGCACCAGACAGGGCTGTCCTCTATCCGCCCTAATCTTCTCCTTAATGCTGGAACCACTCGCCTCCTGGGTCAGACGGGACGTTATGTTGAGAGGGTTGAAGTGGGCGGAAGGGCATGATGACCGAATATCGCTGTATGCCGATGATATATTACTTTATCTCGCCTCCCCCTATAGATCCCTACATAGGGTATTAAATATATTCACGAACTTTGGAAAATACTCCGGCTATGCTATAAATTGGAGCAAGTCGATACTGTTTGTCCTCAAGGGCCAGGTTCCCCGGCTCCCCCCAGGATGCAAGGTAGAGGTAACCACAGAGGGTTTTCGATACTTGGGGATGTTTATAACCCCAGACTCCCAACTCTTTTATGATCGTAATCTTGCTGCTCCTCTTGCCCAGCTACGTACGGATGTTAAGCACTGGCGATCTTTGCCCCATCCCTAGTTGGTCGAGCAGCTCTTTTTAAGATGCTGGCCATTCCACGATTCCTTTATGTTCTTCAGAACTGTCGTCACTGGGTCCCAGACGCATACTTCTCAGGGGTGGAGAGTGAAGTCCGAGCGCTACTATGGGACGGGGGAGCCCCTCGTATAGCTATGAGTAAGTTAACCAAGGGGTGGTACGACGGAGGCATTGCCCTCCCGGACATTAGACTCTATTATTGGGCATCGCAGCTAATTGTTGTGAATCATTGGATTTATCGCTCCCCGATTGATCCAGCCTACATGTTGGACAAGTACCAAATGGGCAGTGCGGGATACTTGGGGGCATTATACTCTAAGGTCCGGAAAAGACAATATGTCAGCCCCACAGCCCACACAGTGGCAATATGGCACCAGGCAAACTCCCGTCTAGGCTGGTCAAATGTCCTCACCAAAGCCACGCCATTGTGG
The DNA here is from genome assembly GCA_963921515.1 of Calotriton arnoldi. Taxonomy (NCBI): domain Eukaryota; kingdom Metazoa; phylum Chordata; class Amphibia; order Caudata; family Salamandridae; genus Calotriton; species Calotriton arnoldi. Next base: position 597,210 of record CAWUFW010009891.1, on the reverse strand, counting down.
TTTACCCAAAGACTGGGACTTTTGTGTCACCAACCCGGGTTCGATAAGTGGGATATCATCGGGATCTCCACTATAGGAGACTTTGTGAAGAAGGGAGCCCTCCTTAAATTTGGAGAATTAAGAGAGAAATATGACATGGCCCAAGGGGAGGTATTTAGATACCTACAAATCAGGCACGCCCTCACCACTGCTCTTCCCGAAACTGATCCAGCGGGTTACTAGCAACAAGCATTCATACACCGAATACTCACCTGGGCCCATTCATTCATACTACGCTAGCAATTTCCGCTGGTGGGTCAGTTGTACTCTTTATCAATCTCCCTGCTACCAATTACCTTTTCTGATTAAGAGTAATGACTTACCAATGGACCCTTTGATAATTGGGAAGTTTAAAATGAGAAAATATAATGCAATTCATAAATCTGAAATAATCACTCACTCAGGAAGTTTTAAAATGTTTATCTAAATTCTTTAGCAGAGTAAATTACAAACCACATAACACTTAATCGCATATCAAGGAGGAAGTATACTAAATAATCACCTATTTAATCAAATGACGGTCCCTCAGAAAGAAGAAGATAGAGACAGCAGTACAGCTAAAGGTTTACGCTTATAGTTACCTAAGAGTGTGATAACCAAACCCCTTGGCCAAGGAGTTGGAAAGATGGGTTCCAAGAAGGATGAAGACCAAAGACCTCCGGACCAGGTTCAGAACAGGATAGGTGACCTCTCTATCAACGACGCCTGCATCGTTCTCCTCTCTGACACTTCGTTCCTCCTCGATTCTTCCAGTCTTCTTTCTAATGGAATCCGCCGCCCCCGCCTCAGGACCTCTCTGGACAGCGGTTCAGTCTGCAATCGATCAGCTCGTTGCGCACCAAAGCCTGATCTTCCTGTGTCTCTGTGCGCTGCTCCTGTGCTAACTAATTAGCTAATTCTATATCTATTATACCCTTCTACACCCAGGTACCTCCCAATAATGTTTCAAATTTATGTGCCACTACTTTTGATTGGACAGGGGGTTGATCCTCACACTATGACAATTTAGTTCAATTTCTTTAAGCCCATTGTTTTAAAATACCGCCCCTCACAATTAATACATTTGCTTTATTTCCCACCCGTCTCACAACAAATTTAATACAAAATGTATATACATTGTTGCAATTGATAGAACATCTCAGATGTACAGTGGAGGTGACCAACGGGTCGTGTCCTTGGATATCTTCCAAGTTGACTTCATCGCTTTGTCTTGTTAATTTTCAGAGCGCATGCGCACGTTCCATGGCTCTTGAGCTGCTGTTTGGTTAACCCAGGCCCATTTTACGAACTAATAGAAATCAAAGAAGAAACATATTAAAATCGAAAATAAATGTTTTCACTGTATACCCCCTACTTCTACTCTATTCCCATTTAATTATAAAATCTATCCCGCATTAGTAGCGTTAGAATACCACATTATTAATTGCAGCAAATGCGTGAGCTTTAGCACGTGAGAACATTAAGCAGCCATTTTAGCACGTACTGCGCAGAAGCAAAGATTCCCTCCAAGCAAAGAAAGACGTCATTCCACGTGATATGGTTGACACATGCGTAATGGAGTTCCCGCGCTTTTGCGGCCATTTTGGATTAGACAAGGATTACTTATTAGTTTTAAACACATAGGCAAGCGTCTCTCGGATACGGTGTAGTGTATGCACTTATTAATAAAGACATTACAAAGTTTTAATTAATTAATACGGTGAGAGGATTGCTTACGAACAAGTCTCTTTGTGAGTCCTTGCTCCATCAATCCCCTCTCTGATGGCGTTTCTGAGCCATCAAAACTACCCACAACCAGATGCCAACTTCTAGCATATTTTTGTCGCAGTCTCATTTTTACATTTTCTATTATTATCTTCTCCTTTCAGTTTCTTGTATATTTCACTTTTCAGATCTTCTAATTCAATTTCATCAAATTTCCGTTTCTTGCCTTTTCCTGTCACTCTATATGTTTCATTCTTTCTACAACATTTGCACCATATCATTATTGACACTACTATTATTGCTATCCCTACTAAGGGTACTAATATTTGACCTATAAGTCCTTTTCCTACATTAGTAAACCAGGTACCAATTGACGCAATGCTATTTGTCAATCTTTCCCATACACTATCAACTTCCAGTGGTTTCAGTTCATTCTCAAGTTTTGTTATATTCTTTATATACGTTCCGATTTCTGCACTTTTGTCAGGAATATACGTGCAACAATGTTTCGTTTTCAACAATTTACAGACTCCGCCCTCTTTTGCTAATATTATATCAAGTGCAAGTCGATTTTGCATAACCATTGATCTAATCTCAACCATCTCCGCATTAATCATTAGAAACCCTCCAGCAGTATCCGTTGATAAACGATCAACCACTGTAGATAATTTACATATTTTCCTTGAGTTCAGAATTATTCCCACTGAAGGTATCAATGCACCAAATATATCACCTACAATTTCAGAAAAACTAGCTCTTTTACTACGTGTTAATTCACTATTATTTTCATTGCTCCCAGTGTTTCTTTTTACGTGGTATACTTTTGGAAAAACTATTCCAAAATAACAACTTCCATACCACCGTGCAGGAAGCCTAAAGTAAGCCTTATTTACACACACATAGTAAATTCCGGGAAAAACTGAATCTGTTCCTCCTTTTAGTCCCCAACCTCCAAGAATTAAGAAATTATGTTCACATTCACTGGTACCGATGAAAATATTGTTATAATCAGTCTTTAACCTATGTAGACAAATTTTCCCTGTCTTTACAAAATCCAGTGCCATAGCAGCTTGAGCTTTGCCAGGTGTGTAAATACCCTCTTTCTCAACCCAAGGTGGAAGGTGAGCTTTATGTTCAGACGCTTTCTTTTGGAAATTCTGTCTTCTATTCTCAACTAAGTTCAAAAATATCTTTTCTTCTTCATGTAATGAACATGTCAGATTGCTTCTATGTGCATGTGTTATGTCTATCGACTTCATTGTTAGGAAAAATTCTCCCATAAATTGTGCATCTTGACTACTAAGCACTGGGTTCATATTCTTTCGAATCGGAATCTCTGAAAATATCACATCTATATTTGAATAATAATACTGAAGTTTCACTGTTCTATAAAATAAACTAGTTAATACACTACATGATATGCCATAAGTTAAAGGCAAATGATGGTATGTTAACCCTTCTGCTACTGATTCAGGTAACTTCATACAAACATAACAGTCACTAATTTCCATTGTATCTACGTACTGAAACAATAATTTAATGAAAACATTTAAACTAGTATCGTTATCTGTTACCACATGATGAAGCTCTGGTTCATCTTCTGCTTCTATTCTTACTCTATTACCTTTCAAGTTATCTATCCTTCCCTTTGTTTCATTGTTAATCTTTTTATCCATTATCATAAGGTAAGGAATTGCTACAATCACAACTAACCACACTATAAGCACCACTACCAGACTACATATGCATATAGCACAGCATCTTTTACAACATTTCCGTTTCGGTCTCCCAGAAACTCTGTCGTCCGGCATTTTGACAAAGAAGATTTCTCTTCTTTTCTTTTTCTTTCAAGACTTTAACGTTATCAAGGTGGTTTCACTTCTTTTTCATAAGTCAGTTCTGCACTTGTTCCTTCGTCACCACTTTCACTTGACTCTGAATTTTCGTAGTCTTCAAGGATTATATAAGTCCAATCAGGACCTTTAAACTTATTGTTCACAAGTTTCAATCTTTTGCTTTTTCGTTTTTCAGTTCCACTTGTCTGTCCAGATAAGCTTGTTACTTCATTTACTTGTTCTGGATCTTCACTTCGTGTTTCTATATGGTATTTGACTCTTTTAATGACACTAGGCCAATGATCACCTTTTCTGACTTTCTTTGTTTGCACTGTATTTTCACTTTCTGAGTCTTTTCCAAAAGTTTGTTTATTTTCAAGGTGTGGCACAAATTGATTTTCCTCGATTTCAGTTTCTTCTTCTATCTGTTCTTGTTCAGGTCTTATTGTTGTTTCTTCAGTTGTCTGAATGTGAGTTTCTACTAACTGACCCTGTTCAGCATTTACGTCTTCGTGCTTGAAGCTTTCTTGCTCGATGTCTTCTTTGTTTTCTTCTCCCTGAATGTGTTTTTCTTGTTCTAACTGGTTCTAATCAGGGCTTATTGCACTTTGTACTTCTGCAGCCTGACCGCATTCTTCTAAACCTGTCTGTCCCTGCTCACATTTTGTTGTTTTGTTGTCAATTTGAGCCCAATCTTCTATCCCTTTCTGGGCCTGCTCAGGTTCTCTTATTCTCTCATTCTTCTTAGCCTGAGCTGCTTCTTCTTCACCTATCTGATCCTCACTAATTTCTTCTAATCTAGCTCGACTTCTTGTTTTATTGTAAACTTCTGGTATGTCAACCACTGGTATCCAGTCCTGACTTGTGCTCGGTTGTTCTTCTTCAGCTTCTCCCGAATCTCTCACCTGGGATTCTTCGGCTGGCCTTCCTTCAGCTTCCTCAGTTATTGATGCTGACTGAGGATCTTTTCCTTCAGGAGCTGGCACCCTTTTGGTGTGGCTTACATGAATCCAATTAGGCAATCCTGCACATTTCACTGCTGTGTTTGTAACTAATATAACCTGACAAGGTTCACCCCATCTGGGTGATAAACACGTTTCTCTGGTGTGATGCTTCACAACCACCCAATCTCCGGGGTTCAGATCATGCTCTTGTTCAGGCTGCCTGGAAACTGCGTCTTCTCCAACCTGGTGAGAGACAGAACGCACTAGGTCAGCCAATGCCTTGCAATAATCTAGAACCATATCATCAGTTATGTTCAGCAGTTTATTTGCAGGTACATGTGCTTGTCTCATTGCTCTTCCCATGAGGATTTCATGTGGACTCAATCCTGTATTTCTATCAGGAATGCTTCTGAGTCCCATCAAGACAAGAGGCAATGCATCTGGCCAATCTAACAATGTGGATGCACACATCTTTGACAATCTTGACTTTATTGTGCCATTCATTTGTTCAACCACTCCAGAAGCCTCTGGGCGGTACGCACAGTGCAATTTTTGTTCAATTTTGAATGCTTCACAGATTATTCGAATTACATCGTTATTGAAGTGACTTCCTCTATCTGATTCCAAAGTTACTGAGAAACCGAACCTAGGAATGAGTTCTCGTAATAACAGTTTTGTGACTGTAATGCTATCATTCCTTCTGGTAGGGTAAGCCTCCACCCATCTTGAAAACAGACACACTATGACAAGTACATATTTCAGTCCTTTACATGGTGGTAACTGTATGAAGTCTAGCTGCAATCTTACAAAGGGATCTTCAGCCTTTCCAATTTTTCCCAAACCAATTACTGTTTTCCTTCTTGGATTATTCATTTGGCAAGTTAAACACCTCTGGCAAAGACTCTCTGCTACAGCCCTAAACTTTGGATTGTACCAACTTTGTCTGAAAAGTCTAATCATGGCATCTCTCCCTACATGTGTGTCTCCATGATACATTCTGGCCATTTGTGAAATCAAATAGTCGGGCATGACTGGTCTGCCATCTGTATATACCCATACATCATCATCTGTTCTTCGGGTACACCCTATTTTTATCCAAACATCTCTTTCACTCTCCTCAGCATCATCTTGCAATCTTTTCACATCATTCCATGTTTCAGGTGTTGAACATAGCATAAGTTGGCAGCTGATTCCCATCCTTTCAACTTTTCTGTTTACTGCCAATCTGTTTCTGGCACAATGTTGAGCAACTAGGTCTGCATATCTGTTACCGGCTACCACCCAGTCATCTCCTGACTGGTGTGCAGCACATTTCACCACTGCCAATTCTTTTGGTGATTGTATTGCCTCCAATAGTTCCTTTACAAACTGCCCATTTTTGTTTGGGGATCCTGAAGAAGTCATGAAATCCCTCTGCATCCACAGTTGGCCAAAGTCATGCACAACCCCGTACCCATATTGACTGTCCGTAAATATGGTTACTCTTAAATTTTTCCCAATTTCGGAGGCTTTGATCAAAGCAATTAATTCAGCTACTTGTGCAGATTTGACTCCTGGTAAATAGGATGCTTCGACTATTCCAGATAGTTCACATACAGCATAGGCTGCACTCAATTTACCATCCTCATGCCTTAGGCATGAGCCGTCCACAAACAGCTCCCTGTCTGGGTCTTTTAGGGGCATTTCCTGTATGTCAGGACGGGTTTTGTACACAATTCTGTGACCTGTAGACAGTCATGTTCTGGATCGTCCTTAACTTCTTCACAAATTTGATCTGGCAATAATGTAGCAGGATTCACAACAGTGCACCTAGCTATGGTCACATTTTCAGCTCCTAAAATTATTCGTTCATACCTTGTCATCCGACTAGGTGTGAGATGCTGAGTTCTGGTTCTTGTCAACAGGATCACAACTGCATGTGGGACAAACACTTTAACAGGATATCCCATTACTATTGACTCACTTTGTTCAATGCTCATACAGGTAGCAGCAACTGCTTTTAAACAGCCTGGCAATGCTGCCGCCACTGGGTCCAATGTAGCAGAAAAATATGCTATAGGACGCCTGTCTAATCCATGTTTTTGAGTTAACACTGAAAGTGCACAATTTTATCTTTCATAGCAAAATAGTGTGAATTCTCTTGTATAGTCAGGCATGCCCAAGGCAGGTGCTCACACAAAGCATTTCTTAATTTTACAAATGCACCAGCACTTTCATCATCCCATTCAACTGGATCTTTTGCTTTCTTTTTGGTTAGCTGAATTAAAGGATTTGCTAGTAGTGAAAACCCTATAATCCATTGTCGACAGTATCCTACTATTCCAAAAAACATTCTCACTTCTCTTTGTGTTTCTGGCATTTTCATTTTCTTGATTATTTTTATTCTATCAGATGTTATTCTTCTTGTTCCCCTTTCAATTTGGTGTCCCAAATATTTAACTGTCGTTGTACAAAACTGCAGCTTCTCAGGTGACACTTTGTGTCCTTCTTCAGCCAAATGGTTGAGTAATGCAATTGAATCTGCAACACAATCATCATGAGTTTTGGATGCTACCAATAAGTCGTCAATGTACTGCACCAGGACTGAACTCCTGGGCAGTACTAATTTTTCTAGACACCCTTTCAGTATTTGATTAAAAATGGAGGGACTTTCTGTGTACCCTTGAGGAACACAATTCCACACATAGACATGGTTTTCGAATTTAAACGAAAAGAGATATTGGCTATCTGAGTGCAATGGTATTGAGAAAAATGATTGGCATAGATCAATCACGGTAAACCATTCTGCACTCCATGGTATCTGGTATAGGATCACTGCAGGATAGGACAACAAGGTACCACAATTTTATTAATTTTCCGCAAATCCTGAACAACCCTATATTTTCCACTAGGCTTTTTCAAACCCATGATGGGTGAATTACAAGGACTACTCATAACTTCTTTTAATATGCCTTGTTTCACCATTCTGCTAATTTCCTCAATAACTCCTGCTTTTACTTCTGCACTCATTTTGTACTGTCTGGTATTTGGGAAAATTGCGCCTTCTTTTACAGTGATCTTTACTGGGTCTATTTTTGCCATAAGTCCTACTTCTTTCCCAGTAAAATCCCACACCTTGGAGCTCACTGTAGTTCTTAATTCTTCTGATAACTCGTCTTTGGTTATCAAGGAGAACATCTCATCTACTTCCGTACCTTGCTTGGCTATCATGAATTTGTAAACATGATCTTCATCCGGGGTCTGTATTGCAACACCATCCGGTGTGCAGAAATATAGTGCAATTCATTTTGCACAGTAAATCTCTAGCCAATAAATTTACTGGACTGGAATCACACACCACAAATTGGTGCATTTCTCGGAAGTTTCCTATTTTTACTTCCATAGGCTCAGTAAGGGGTGTTCTGATCTTTTGATTTGCTACACCTACAACTTGGATAGCTTCTCCAGAGAGAGGGAGATCTGGGATGTCTGCTGTTCTTACAGTAGAACGGGTAGCACCAGTGTCCAAAAGAAAAGTGATATCATTACCTCTTACTTTCCCTTCAACATATGGACCTGACTGATCTACCGGTAAGGATGCGCCAAGTACGCACTCCTTCTCCCCCTCTCTTAGGCACCGTCATTGATAGTCATATGGACTAAATTCATCCTGTAAAAGAAACTGTGAAGTTACATATTCATTCTTACCACTTCCTCCTTGATATCCGACGTCTGTACCGTACTTTGCTCTGCTTACATTACCCTGTATAGGGGCAGGTGGCAACTGACTCTGAGGGTTTACACCCTGCTGCGAGTCATTCTGCGTCTGTGGATTTAAATTATGATTTGGGCCATTATTATTTTGAATCTTTTTACATTCGTTCTTCCAATGTCCCAACTTTCCGCATCCATGACACGGAAATTTCTTTTTAGCCTCTTCTCTACTCATTCGTCCTCTCACTTTTCCACCATTTCCTGTGTCCCCATTCATTCCAGAATCTTTTCCCTGACTTTCTGTTGGATTATCCAAATTAATTCCCTGTCGCTCAGCCATTTTCACTTGAGCCCACATTACTTTTTCTTGTAGTTTCTTGTGCCTATCTTCGATGTCGTCTCCACAATATTTAGCATATATCAAAATGTCATCAATAGGCTTCCCTTGCCAGCATAACATATGCTGCTTAATCATCTGACAAATCTCTGGTTTTAGACCATAAACAAATCGGTAGACAAACTGACTCATATTTTTGTCTCCAATATCCTCAAATCCACTATACTGTTTGAACACCTGTAATAGACGTTCATAATAGGCATGTACCGATTCACTTGCTTCTTGGGTAGTCCTGTCTATTTTCACCCAATCTGTTTCTTTTGGTGGTATTTTCCCTTTCAGATAAGTTATTACCTGGTGATACTTTTTCATCACATCATTTGATGGGGCACCTGTCTTTGCATCTCTAGGATACTCTTCACTCGGCCAGTCGATTGTAATTTTACAATCTGTCCATAAATCGGCAGGTACCACTATGTCAAACAAACCATCCAAGTCCTTTAACAATACCTTTGACACTTTCACAAACCTCTCAACCTGCTTGTACCATTCAATTGGCTTTTCTCTCAACTTTGGAAAATCATTTGTAAATGACAAAATATCTTGTCTGCTCCATGGGACATGAACGTAACCTCCTCCTGGTACCTCCCGCATCGGGTACATCTGATCTACTTTCCCTGTTTCCTTCAATAAATATTCAGAAGTCGTTCTACTGTAACGTGCCTCTTCCTTTTTCTTTGTCCATCTAGTTTTCCATTTATCTAGTTCTCCCCATTTCTGTAATACTGACATTAATTCTTTCACTTGTAATTTCCTACCAGATGTATTCATATTTTCTAAATCTTTGTCAGTAAAGTCTGCTCTATATGGTTTCTGTAGTACCTTTGACTTTCTTATTTCAATTCCCATTTCTAAGGCCAAATCCGCCAACTTTTCATGGAATATCTTTACATTTCTTGTTATGCTCCTACATATGAACAATAGTTCTTCACTGTAGGTATTTAAACAATCTACTCCTACGTTGCCTGCTATCATTTCTTCTAACTCGACTTTTAATTTATAAATGTCCAAAATCTTTGGGGGTGAACTTTGTCTGTCTATTCCTTGTGCCCATCTTTCTAAGTCTTCTGGGGTTACTACTGTTGCACTCTTAGTTCCTGAAGATGTTATTATGTTTACATCTTTTGAGCAACCAGGTGGGACTCTTTTGGGGGTGCTGTTTACGGAGTCTCGATTAGGTAAATCCATTAGTGAAATCATAGATTCACAATCACTGATATGGTCATCAATTATTACTGCTTCATGTTTTGGAGTCTCCACAGGTATAGGCATAGTTAAAGGCTTTGGACAATTTACTTTGTCACCATATAAGGGAACCACTGGACCAATGGTTACAGGTATGGTCAGGGAATCCGGATTGTACATTCAACTGTGTTATTTTCTGTATCAATTCTGCTCTGTTTCTGTCTATAGCCTCTCTTTCCTTATCCTGAAGTACCCTATTAACTGGTGGATTATGCAATATTTGCGGTACCAATGGTGTTCTGAAAATTGGTGCACTTGGAGAACATCCACTTGACCCTCCCTGATATGGTGGAGGGTTCTTTAATATTTCTTCCATAAATTCATCATCGGATTCTCCAAACCCTGTCAGATGTTTTGTTTTTTCCTTGCATTTGCTCCCTAACGGCTCCTCTGTCATGAAAACTGGATACAAACCCTCGGTAAGCATCGCTCTTCTCCACTGTTTCATCTGACTTTCTCGTGTCTCATTTTGGTGTATAGGGAAAAATCCCCTATAACCCGTATTGCTTCTGGGTCTATCACGTTCAAATGCCTCGGTTTCCCATTCTTCTAGGGCTTTGTATTAAGTTAATCTTGGTCTGGGTTCTAATTCATTCGTTCTTATTCGTAAATTTTGAAGAACTTTCCCATTGAAAGTACCATTCTCTGGGAAAGCCAATATTCCATCTTCTTTTGTATATTCTATCCAATTTTCTAACCAGACGCAAGTATGATAACCCCTCTCCATCATCATGAATGAGGCGGGCGTTTTTGCTGGTGGAATGATAATTCCTTCCCTAGTTTTGATTGGCTTATCCTTCTTAAAATAATTCTTAATCTTTTGTAAGAATGACATTTTTCTCTTTTGTCCGTACATTTTGGGTAAATATCTATGTATTGAATTATATTCTGCAAAACCTAAGAATCTTCTGTCTGGACGTGTTCCTATTAAAGTCGGATCGGGTTTCCACATATAATCTACACTGTCCACTAAGATTTCGACTTCTCTGCTGACAACCAATCAAATTCCAGCTAACATTTGTCTCTGAACCAATCCTAGCGGGGTTTTTCTGTGACGTCTGTCTGACGACCCCCTCCTTTACAATCTGCGCTTCTCTGTCCCTCGTTGTTCCGACCAATCCCAGCGCGGTACCTGTGATGTCAGTATTACTCCTGACTACCGACACCTCCTTTACAAGACTCGGTCCACGCCCGCCGTGTCAACCAATACCAGCGCGGCGTTTGTGACGTCAGCTTTTTACTCCGACAGCTGACCCTCCCTTTACAAAATCGTACGCAAAACTTTCTTTTCTCTATGCTTCTTAAAATTCAGTAACAACATAAAACATTCGCTATCGTGCCAGTTTCTCTAAATTTGAAAAGATAGTTTCTCTCACACTTAGTAAAACCTTTCCGTTTACTAAACATACACTACGAGTAAAACCTTTCCGTTTACTCTTCACATAAGCTTTGGAAGTACCTGCTACTTCTTCAATGTTACCCTTTCTAGGTGATATAACATCAAATTATCACTAGCTTATTCCTTTGCTGTCACTCACACGCGCAAAGTTCCTAACGAGTACTGATAGCCCTGCTTAACTTTTCAGTACTATTTCTGCCTGACAGATAACCTCACTGCAGTATGGCTTCCACTTACCATCTGCTATTCAAAATTCCCCGGGGATTCTAGACAACACAAAACAAATCTTTTAAAACAAACGGATGTTAGTTTATAAAAAATAAAGTTCTCATTACCCAATTAACAAAGAAAAACCGAAACCATCCTCTGATAGCCAGAAAACTGATCCAGCGGGTACTAGCAACAAGCATTCGTACCGAATACTCACCTGGGCCCATTCATTCATACTACGCTAGCAATTTCCGCTGGTGGGTCAGTTGTACTCTTTATCAATCTCCCTGCTACCAATTACCTTTTCTGATTAAGAGTAATGACTTACCAATGGACCCTTTGATAATTGGGAAGTTTAAAATGAGAAAATATAATGCAATTCATAAATCTGAAATAATCACTGACTAAGGAAGTTTTAAAATGTTTATCTAAATTCTTTAGCAGAGTAAATTACAAACCACATAACACTTAATCGCATATCAAGGAGGAAGTATACTAAATAATCACCTATTTAATCAAATGACGGTCCCTCAGAAAGAAGATAGAGACAGCAGTACAGCTAAAGGTTTACGCTTATAGTTACCTAAGAGTGTGAGAACCAAACCCCTTGGCCAAGGAGTTGGAAAGATGGGTGCCAAGAAGGATGAAGACCAAAGACCTCCGGACCAGGTTCAGAACAGGATAGGTGACCTCTCGATCAACGACGCCTGCGTCGTTCCCCTCTCTGACACTTCGTTCCTCCTCGATTCTTCCGTGTCTTCTTTCTAATGGAATCCGCCGCCCCCGCCTCAGGACAGCGGTTCAGTCTGCAATCGATCAGCTCGTTGCGCACCAAAGCCTGATCTTCCTGTGTCTCTGTGCGCTGCTCCTGTGCTAACTAATTAGCTAATTCTATATTTATTATACACTTCTACACCCAGGTACCTCCCATTAATGTTTCAAATTTATGGGCCCACTACTTCTGATTGGACAGGGACAGGGGGTTGATCCTCACACTATGACAATTTAGTTCAATTTCTTTAAGCCCATTGTTTTAACATACCGCCCCTCACAATTAATACATTTGCTTTATTTCCCACCCGTCTCACGACAAATTTAATACAAAATGTATATACATTGTTGCAATTGATAGAACATCTCAGATGTACAGTGGAGGTGACCAACGGGTCTTGTCCTTGGATATCTTCCAAGTTGACTTCATCGCTTTGTCTTGTTAATTTTCAGAGTGCATGCGCACGTTCCATGGCTCTTGAGCTGCTGTTTGGTTAACCCTGGCCCATTTTACGAACTAATAGAAATCAAAGAAGAAACATATTAAAATCGAAAATAAATGTTTTCACTGTATACCCCCTACTTCTACTCTATTCCCATTTAATTATAAAATCTATCCCGCATTAGTAGCGTTAGAATACCACATTATTAATTGCAGCAAATGTGTGAGCTTTAGCACGTGAGAACATTAAGCAGCCATTTTAGCACATACTGCGCAGAAGCAAAGATTCCCTCCAAGCAAAGAAAGACGTCATACCACATGATATGGTTGACACTTGCGTAATGGAGTTCCCGCGCTTTTGCGGCCATTTTGGATTAGACAAGGATTACTTATTAGTTTTAAACACATAGGCAAGCGTCTCTCGGATACGGTGTAGTGTATGCACTTATTAATAAAGACATTACAAAGTTTTAATTAATTAATACTGTGAGAGGATTGCTTGCGAACAAGTCTCTTTGTGAGTCCTTGCTCCATCAATATGATGGATATACCAGATTCGTCCCCCCTGGAGGATAGGCTACTCGACGGACCATTGCACACCAAAGCCATATCATTAACGTACAAAAAACTATGCAACAATCTACCCGATACGTTCTATAAATTTCGGGAAAAATGGCAGGTGGACCTTGGGCCCATTGACGATGACAACTGGCAAGCGGCACTGATGTCCCCCCGGGAGGCCGCCATTACCGTTCGTTACCGACTTATTCAACTTAAAATCTTACATAGATCTTATCTGACCGGACTAACCCTAGCGAGGATAGGCTCAAGGACGAGTGCGCTCTGCCTACGGGGCTGCCAGCAGGATGCAACCTTTTATCACATGATCTGGGACTGCCCGGGGGTGAGACCGCTATGGGAGGGAGCCACAGATCACATTTGTGAAGCCCTGGGGAAGGAACTCACCCGTACGCCAAGGTTAGGGCTCCTTAACATATGGGAACAGACTGACCTCACAGAGATAGAACAACAACTGACAACATTGGGATACACTCTAGTTAAACGTGAGATTGCGAGGAGATGGGGGGTGGCAGACAGACCTTCCCTCAGATTATGGGTAAGAGAATATGATAAATGCATGATAGCAGAAAAAGAGGTGTTTAAAGCAAGAGGGTGTCCAAAGAAATGGGACAAGAAGTGGGGCAAGTGGAACGCCTACCAAGGTGACATATGCGTTTCCCCATCAGTAGAAATGGAACTGCAACGCACTGGAGAGCAACACATGATTATACCATGATCGTGACTGATGTTTTTTCCCTAATGGCTTTAGTATACTGTGTAATTTGCCAAACTGTCGATTGGAATATGTATGTGACTTTTATTGTGATGAAAATTAATAAACACATCTTTAAAAAAAAAAAAAATCATGTTCAGCCGTGACCTTTGTGATGTTTTGGAAGCATTGCTCTGTTACCTGTACCAGTACATAAAGTTCCCAACACCTGGAGAGTTGTCAGACATCAAGGGGAATTTTATGCCTTTGGACGGATGCCCCATGTCATTGTCTCTATTGATGGCACACACGTTGCATTGGTACCACCACAGGCAAATGAGGTGGTGTATCGCAACTACAAACATTTCCACTGCATCACTGTCCAGGTGGTATATTTGGCTGACATATCCATCTCCCACGTCTGTGCACGTTTCCCTGGATCGACACATGATGTATATATCATGAGGAACAGCGTCATCCCCCGTTTGATGTCTCAGCTGCAACCCGACTGTGCCTGGCTTGTTGGTAGGTGATGTGTATGTTGTGGTGTGTGTTGATTGTATGTCAGATAGTACCCTGTTATCCGACAACTGAATCTTTTTTCTGTGTTCAATGTAGGAGACTTTGGGTACCCCAACCAGCCTTGGTTACTAACACCACTCCTTAACCCAGTCTCCCTTGCAGAAGTGCGGTTTAATGAGGCCCATGGTAGGACCCGGCGAGTCATTGAGCGGACTTTTGGCCTCCTGAAGACAAGATTCCGCTGTCTGGCTAAGACGGGAGGAGCATTCCAATATGGCCCATTGAAGGTGTGCAAGATCATCGCAGCTTGCTGCATGCTCCACAATCTGGCTATATGGAAGGAAATACCACTCCTACAGGACGACTGAGACCAGCAGCCGCTAGCAAGGGAAGATCCTGGACTGGGACATGATGACAGTGGGGATGATGATGATGGCATGGATTTGAGACAGCAAATGACATGAGTGTAAGTATGCAATGAGAGGAGGAGACTACTCCCAATTGTTTGTTGTTGTGTTGCTGGTGGACAATGTGTATGCATGCTTGTGAGTGTTTGAAAAGTGGCATGATGTTTGTTGTATGATAAGTTTTTGAAATGGACAAGTTGACATGTACAGTGTTACCGTGAATCCTAGTTAGTGTCCACACTGTAAATCTTGTGCTTCAGATGACATTGTTTGCAAAATTGAACTGGCTTAGTCCTGTGTGCCTGACTCTGTTCTATGTTTCACCTTACCAGGGTACTTTGCCATGTCAACTGCAGAGTTGTGACCTCACCAGACCCCTGATGCTGTGACTTACTCCAACATTGCACTGTTGTGGAAATCCCTGGCATGCACTTCCTTTTAAACTGATGGTCATTTATCTTTACTTGTAAGCATTTTGTTACTGTGTGATGTGATTTGACATTGGGTTAAGGCGCCAGGTTGCATCCGGAGAATGCTCCACATTGCGGTGTGCCTTGTCTGTTTTCATACATCCAAAGATTATTATGAAACAAAACATGCTCCATGATGAACTGGTTTGCTGACAATGATTGTTGATTGAGCTAGAAAATGGTGCTAGTATTTTAGGCAATAGACTTGCATTGCATCTGTACTATGTCCTACGGGTTGTATGATAACATGGTTGTGTCTATCTATCATGCTGTGACAAGGTACATTTACTCAGAAGCCAGTAGTTAACATCTTCAAAGTGATGTGTTACTAATGTTGTTGACACTTTCTTCTTTGAGATTTTGTGCATCACTTCAATGTTTACTTTTGGGATTCAAAGTCACAACATGAGCACGTTTTTTGTGCAAAGTGATTTATTTTAGTGCATGTCATAATGATAACAATCCACACAATGGGTGAGTGCTCAACAAAAAACTAATAAACAAAGTGCAGTTAGGAGTTGGTAGTGTTTGTAGATGTTAATGTTAAGACCATTTATAACGCGCTCGAATCACCGCGAGAGGTATCTCGGCGCGACCAGGCAGCCAAGCAGCATAGCGCAACCAGCTCAGAACAAAGCTGTCTTCAGTAGTTTCCTGAACCAAATGAGATATACCAAAGTAGATCCACAGTTATTTGAGTTCATAATCCAACTTAGACCCTCCAGCCAATGTGGGACAGTTCAATGACGGTCAACAAAGTGAACGCTTGGCACACAATGGAGGATATCAGGAGCAGGTTGTCACTTCTTGGAGGTGATGCGTAGCCATCTGTCTCTCAAAGTTTCCTCTTCGGACAACCCTTGCCACGTTTTTCAGGGGGACCCTCAGGTGCAGGCAGACGGCGGTGCAGGGGCTCTCCACCAGAGTTCACATCCCTCCCTGTGGCTGGAGCAGATGTTGTTGCACCGGATTTTGTGGGCAACCAGGGAGGTGTGGACATGTTGGTGGCAATCTGGCAGAGGCAGGTGACAATGTCCTTGTGCACCACAGTCATGTCATCAATTTTGTTCATGAACATGTCAAGTTTTTCATTTTGGGCTGCTGTTGAATGGTCCTGAGGATCCCAACGACCGGGCCAAAATTTCATTGTGAATCCTCATATGCATGGAGGATTCTGGAGAGGTTTTGGGTCTCCTCATCAGCAGCACCAGCTGCATGATGCCGCAGGTCCCCACGGCACCTCCCACCACCCCTACCCACCCAAGCAGGACTAGTTGGTGCTGGCACAGTCAACACTGCGCCTCCTTCATCGTTGACAGTGGTGTTATTGTCCAGCAACTCCAGAGTGCCCCGTGTTGCTGTGCTGTTGGTGGTCTCCTGGGCTGCTGTGTCCGTGCGGGTAGGGGCCAGCTGGGTGTTGTCAGCTGAGGTGAGAGTGGTTGCAGAGGATCCTGATGTTGCCGCAGCTGGTGCTGTGGAGTGACCCAAACCAGATGGGCCAGGTCGGTCCTCTTCGTCCGAAGATGGATGAGAGACATCAATGCCGGAGAGCTCCTGGTCGTCCAGAGTCTGGGACTGGCTGTCCTGGATGGTTCCAGTGGTGTTCCCAGCTAGCCCTGTGGGTACAGAAAAAACACAATGACTGCTGTGAATGTCCACTGCCCCTCAAATCATACACATTACATAGGCCACTGAACTTAATGATGAGTTAATGTAGATAGATTGTCCTCCTTCATCCATGATGCTGGCCTATTTTTTGGATAACTCTGTATTTCGGACAAGAGGGGGATTGATAGACATGTCCAGCTATGTGCATGAATGGGAATGTTGTGTTTAGTTCACATTACATGGCCAAAGACACTGTCTGGTTCGTGATACCCAGTGAATGACACAGGTGGGTTTGTGTTGTCCACATCATTACTTTCACAGTGAGATACATGCTGTTTCTCTCCCTATGTAGGTATTTTTTTGGCCTGTGTACTGGACTTAGTGCACGTCTTTAGCAGTCACATTGGCGTGGCAGCCTACACACTCACATTCTTTTAACTTACCCAGAAAGTTCTGGGAATGGAGTGAGTGAGGTGCTTCTTGTTCTCATCTCATTATACACATGTGGATGGCTGTGAGTAGCAAAATGTGTGACTACTTAGCTTTGTGCCTACACAGATCATGTATTTTGTACATTGACTCCATGGTCAGATGAGTTCACAAACTCTGCTTTCTGCCATTATGTGACAAAGAACTTTGATGAACTGAGGTTTGAGTGCTTGGGCTCTAATTGTGAAACTTACACCCCTCCTCCCACCCAGCCACACCAGGCCACCAGGAAGAGTGTGGTCCAGAAAAGGTTGATGCTTGTAGCACATAGGCAAATGTGGCAGTTGTGATAGGTTCAAACAGCAGTCCCCAGTGTCTGCCATCTTTTTTAAAAATTATATTTATAACCAGCTGGCTATAATGCACAGTCACATGACATAAGACAATATCTGACGTTGCATGGTATACATAATGACAGTGTTGACAAAGAGGCGCGTTGCGTACAAAAGAGTTCTCCTAGTCACATTTCCAACCACAGTGCATAGGGCATTCAGCGGATAGTGACTCTACATCAGACTAGTAACCCAGATCCCATACAAGCAAGTGGGCACCCTAAACAAAGCAAACTAAACAGCAAGTTGCAATGGAAGATATATTTCAAGCATCTCCTTGCGTCTGCAGTGTATGTTGAGGGTCAGCTTCTGGGATCGCATCTCTTCTAAGGAGAAAGGAGGTAAAGGGTTCCCATATGTCTCGGGGACAGGCTCTAGGGGGCTACAACTCCCAGTATGCTGATAGCTGCTCATGACAGTAGGTGACATCTGTAATCCAATCTCGCGGCTTAGAAACCCTCATTACGCCCCAGTGGAGCGCATCTCTGCGCTTCGCAAGGAGGAGCAACAAGGCCGTCAATTTAAGGTATTCTCGGGGCATATCTTTAACATATCCCAGTAGACCAATGAGTGGGGAGAGGGGGATTGACATGCTTATAATCTCCACAATCGTATTGAAGACCTCGGTCCAAAAAGTGGCAACCGCTGGGCAATGCCAAGCTAAGTGCAGGAAATCTGAGTGGGGCGCATGACAACGGTGGCAGTGAGAGTCAGGGGAGAGTCCCATCCGAAATAATTGCATTGGTGTACGATACAGTCGGTGCAGAAATTTGAAATGTATAAGATGAAGTCTATAGTTAGGGGACAACATTTCGAGCTGAGCGCAGCAGTAGGTCCACTGCGCATCCTTCAGCGGACTAGAGAGATCTGTGTTTCACTCCTGTCACGCCCTTAGGGCGAGCACTGGGGCAGTCTGCTGCATAACGCGGTAGAGGCGCATGATCAGCTTGCGCTGTGGAGGAGTTGCATATATATGTTCTAGTGCCGAGAATGTCTGTGGGGGAGCCAGAAAAGTGCTGTGAGGCACGCAGCACACGGCCCGCAACTGAAAGTACAAGAAGGTGTCCAGTAGCGTGACAGTAATGGTGTCAGCAGAGCTCAGAGGTTCGAGAATGTGATCCGAGGGATATAGATCAGCAAAGGTCCGAATGCACAACTTGTCAGCGCAACCAGTCGTGCCTCTGTTCTGGAGCGGTGGCAGAAGGGGGTGATTGGCCACAGGAACGGATGGAGTGTGCAGCCAGCGCGTCTCATGAGACCAGTCCACGCCCACCGCAAACACTGATTTGTATCAATTTCCGCCGAGGTGGCTTGTAAGGGAGGAACAAGGCCGTAGCAAGTGGCCAGGGAGTGACCCTGTCTAGTTCAATAGCAACATTGGGTTGAAAAGGCGTAGGGTGTATCCAATAATGAAGAAACTGGGCCTGGGCGCAGAGTGCTTATATAAATGAAAATCTGGAGCGCCCATTCTGCCCTGCGATTGCGGTAGCGTGAGCAACTCGTATGTGACTCGGGTCTGCCGACCCGCCCACACCAATGATATCAAACAGGATCATAGACGCCTGAAGAAGCTGACCTTGAATGGAATTGGGAAGTTCACGAATAAATAAAGGAATTTGGGCAGCACGATCATTTCCGCAATTGCGATGCGTCCCGCCAGTGACAGGGGCAATTTGGACCACATTGGGATGCGATTTTCTAACCACTCGATAGCCCTGCCATAATTAGCACGCCAAAGTTACTCGACATCTCTACAAATCCACACACCCAAATACTTTATTAGACCACCCGCCCACTGCAATGAATACTCTGAGGCAGGGCGGGGAGTCTTCTCAGTCAGAAGGAAGAGAACGGACTAAGTCCTATTTATCTGTACCCCAGAGTGAGTGCAGAACCTGACCACTTCACGGATTAAAGGCGACAGGTTGACCTTCGGGTCCCTCATATAGAGAGTGACATCATCTGCATATAAGGATACTACTAAGCCCCGAGATGTAAACCCAAAGCCCCTCTCCGCATGGTGTTGACGCAAGTGTGCGGAAAGTGGTTCCATTGCGATGGCAAATAATAAGGGGGTGTTAGAAATGGGATTTTTGGTAGGCTAGGGCATGTGCCAAAGCCAGGCAGAAACCACCACTCTAGTCAGGATAAGGGAGTTACACTCCTAAAATAACCCCTGCTCACCCCCTTGGTAGCTTGGCACGAGCAGTCAGGCTCATCTTAGAGGCAGTGTGTAAAGCATTTGCACATAACCAACAGTTACAGTGTAAGCACTACAAAAGGACACCACACCAGTTTAGAAAAATATCCAATATTTTTATATACTTAAGACAAGACCAAAAACGATAAAAATCCACAATACAGTACTTAAACAAATCTTCAGTTATCAAAATATGCTTGAAAAACAGTTCCTTGATGTCGATAGCTCCGTCCGGGGCTATCACGGCGTCGTGAACAAACAAATCCAAGCAGTTCTGGCTGACCGCGGCGTCGCGGGCCAGCTACGGTTTCGGGAAGGCCCGCAAACAGTACCTTTTAGAAATGCAGGGCGTCGGCGACCTCTCGTTGAGCTTCCGAAAGCACGGCGTCCGCAGGCGTCGGTTCCGGAGGTCGGTGCAGGAGTCGTCGGGCCCTTTAAGTCACACGCGTTGCAGATCGAACTCCTCTGTTGAAGTCAGGAGCGCTGGCGTCGGTAGGCGTCGGGTGCTGCGGTGCGAAGTGCAGCAGTGCGGCATGCAGTGCCCTCAGGTCACGGTGCAAGCAGCGGCTCGGTGGCGGCGTCAGATGGCGTCGTCGGTGAGACCAGGGTCGCGGTGCGAAGTGAATGCGGTGCTCGTCGCGGTGCTGGCAGGTCGCAGTGCAAGCAGCGGCGTTGTCGTTGCTGAAGCGCTGTCGTCGGCTGACGAACGGGAGTCGATGGCGCCGGCGTGGGTAGGCCAAGGCTGTGGTGCGGGATGAGGGCAGTGCGTTGTGTAACTTTACGAGCGGTGCCCTCGAACCATGGTGCAAGCAGCGGCGTAGATTTCGGCATGGAGCGGTGTCGTCGGGGATACCAAGGCGTCATCGTGAAGCGAGGCGGTGCGGAGTGCGGTGCCCACAGGTCATGGTGCGAGCAGCGGCTCGGTGGTGGCGTCAGCAGGCGGCGTCGGTGAGACCAGGGTTGCGGTGCCGGCATTGCGGCGGTGCCCTCTGCCGTGCCTTCAGGACACAGAGTCAGCAGCGGCGTCGTTGACGTCGTCGGGTTGCTTCTTCTTCTGTTGCAGCACAAAACACACAGTCCCCAGTGCTGAGGGCAGAAGCGCTTGAAGTCTTTGCTGTTCCTGAGACTTCTGGAACAGGGGGCAAGCTCTACCTCAAGCCCTTGGAGTAACTCACAAAAGTAGATTGCAGAAAGTTCAGTCCAGTCCTTTCACTGCCCAAGACAGAAGCAGTCACTGCAGGCAAACACAGCAAAGCACACAGCAATGTGGTAGTTCCTCCTCACAGCTTCTCCAGCTCTTCTTCTTGGCAGTCTTCTTGGTCCAAAAGAGTTCTAAAGTTCAGGGGTCTGGGCCCCAATATTTATATCCCAAAATCCTTTGATCTCTTAGGCAGAGAGTGTCTGTGCCCAGCCAGAACCAGTTCTGCCTTCTCTGGTGTGACTTCCTGGCAGGAGGTGGAGACGGCATGATCAGAGGCAGACCAGGCCCTTTGAGGTGCAAGGAAATCTCCTCCCCCTTCCCCAATTGTAGCCCAGGTCTATTCAGCCCTTTCCTGACCCACCTAGACTATCTGGAGCCACTCCTGCTCCCCAGCCTTCTGTCATCCAAAACCCAGACAGGCAATCCACATTCCAGCAGAGGCACAGAGGATGACTGAGCAAGAAAATACCTACTTTCTAAAAGTGGTATTTTCAAACACAGAATGTAAAAATCACCTTCACTAAAAGATGCATCTTTAGATTCTGAGTTCAGGCATACTAAACTTTATTTTCCTGCCTAATTCCCCGGGCCAGTTATGTTTATAAGATGTTATAAACAAACTCCCCATTCTGTCCTATGGGGAACAGGTAGCCTTGCAATAGCGAAAAACGAAATTGGCTGTAATTCACTATCAGGACATGCCACACACACCAGGGCATGTCCTACCTTTCACATACACTGCACCCGGCCTACAGGGGTACCTTGGGCCTACCTTAGGGGTGGCTGACATGTAAGAAAAGGGAAGGTGAGGGACTGGCAAGTGTGTGCACTGGCCAAGTCGACATGGCAGTTACAAACTGCGCGCAGACTCTGCAATGGCGGGTCTGAGTTACCTTTTCAGGGCTACTCACGTGGGTGGCACAATCAGTGCTGCAGGCCCGCTAGTAGCATTTGATTCACAGGCCCTGGCACACTCAGTTCACTTTACTAGGGACTAACAAGTAAATCAAATATCCAATAATGGAAACACCAATCCATAACACAATTTACCACAGGAGCACTTGCACTTTACCACTGATCAGCAGTGAGAAAAGTGCGCAGAAACACTACGCCAGCAAAAACTGAGTCAAAACCGGGAGGTCAGAAAGCAAAAACTATGGGGAAACACGCCAAAAGATGCCAAGTCTAACACATGTCCCATCCAGCTGAAAGTAGGGAGAACTACCCACCCTCCTGGGAGTTCTCTTCACTAAGGCGGAAGAACCTGGACAGACCATCTGCATTGGCGTGTTCTGTGCCAGTACGGTGTTCCACCGTAAAGTCCATTCCCTGTAGGGAGATGGACCACCTCAGCAGTTTTGGATTTTCACCCCTCATTTGCATCAACCATCTGAGGGGCCTGTGGTCGGTCTGAACCCGGAAGTGAGTCCCAAACAGGTATGGTCTCAGCTTCTTCAGTGCCCAGACCAAAGCGAAAGCTTCCTTTTCTATGGCACTCCACCTCTGTTCCCTGGGGAGTAGTCTCCGGCTAAGGAAGACTACAGGCTGGTCTAGGCCCTCTTTGTTCAGTTGTGAGAGCACCGCTCCCACTCCATGCTCTGAAGTGTCAGTCTGCATGACGAGTTCCTTGGAGAAGTCGGGGGCCTTGAGCACGGGTGCCGCGCACATGGCGGCCTTCAGGGCATCAAAAGCCTTCTGGCAGGACTCAGTCCAGATCACCTTCTTGGGCTGCTTCCTGGAAGTCAGCTCTGTTAAGCGGGCAACAATGGTGCCATACCCCTTAACAAACCTCCTGTAGTACCCGGTGAGTCCTAAGAAGGCCCTCACCTCTGTCGGGGTCTTGGGGGGCTCCCAAGCCAGAATGGTGTCAATTTTGGGTTGTAGGGGCGCCACCTGGCCGCTTCCTACCTGGTGTCCCAAGTACACCACCAAACCCTGCCCAATCTGGCACTTAATGGCCTTGATCGTGAGGCCTGCCCTCTGCAGCGCCTTCAACACTTCACCGAGGTGCTGCAAGTGTTCTTCCCAGCTGGAACTGAACACTGCGATGTCATCCAGGTAGGCGGCACTGAAATCCTCCAGCCCAGCCAACACCTGGTTGACCAATCTCTGAAAGGTGGCAGGGGCATTCTTCAACCCAAAGGGCATCACCCGGAACTGGTAATGTCCTTCTGGGGTTGAAAATGCTGACCTCTCCTTGGCCCCATCGGTTAAGGCAATCTGCCAGTACCCAGATGTTAAATCAAACGTGCTGAGGAACTTGGCAGCTCCCAACCGATCAATTAGCTCATCAGCTCTGGGGATGGGGTGTGCGTCAGTCCTGGTGACGGCATTGAGCCCACGGTAGTCCACACAAAACCGCAGTTCTGGAGTGGCACCGGGTGCAGCAGCCTTTGGGACCAAGACCACAGGGCTGGCCCAAGGACTGTTGGAAGGCTCGATCACCCCTAACACCAACATCTTAGAGACCTCCTCTTTAATGCTGGCCTTGACCCGGTCAGTCACCCTGTAAATCTTGTGCTTCACAGGAGGTCTGTCACCGGTGTCCACGTCATGGGTACACCAGTGAGTAACACCTGGAGTCAGAGAGAACAGTGGGGCAAACTGTCCCAACAACTGGTGACAGTCGCTATGCTGCTCTGGAGTCAGTGTAGGGGAGAGGATCACACCTTCCACTGACCCGTCGCGCTCCTTGGTAGACAGGAGGTCAGGGAGAGGTTCACTCTCCTCTTCCACCCCATCATCTGTCGCCAAGAGCATGCTCACTTCGGACCTCTCGAAGTGGGGCTTGAGGCGGTTCACGTGGAGGACCCTCAAAGGGTGCCTTGGAGCCCGCAAATCCACCAGGTAGGTGACATCACTTTTGCGCTCCACCACCTCAAATGGCCCAGTCCACTTGTCTTGCAAGGCGCAAGGTTCCACTGGGGCCATGACCCACACTTTTTGCCCAGGTTGAAATTCGACCAGAGTGGCATTCTGGTCATACCACTTTCTCATTTCTTCCTGGCTGGCTTCTAGGTTCACCTGCGCAAGTTTCCTGAAGCGGGCAGTTTGGTTTCTGAAGGCCAGCATGTAACTAAACACATCCTGGGGAGCTTTCCTGGGAGCTGCCTCCCAGCCTTCCTTCACCAAACTCAGAGGTCCTGTCACAGGGTGACCATGCAGAAGCTCAAAGAGACTGAACCCAAGAGACTTCTGTGGTACCTCCCTGTATGCAAAGAGAAGGCATGGCAAGAGGACGTCCCACTTCCGCCTCATGGGTTCTGTTAGACCCTTAATCATGCCCCTCAAGGTCTGGTTGAATCTCTCCACCAGACCGTTACCTTGTGGGTGGTAAGGGGTGGTGAATTTGTAGGTTACACCACACTCCTTCCACAGAGATGTCATATACTTGGATATGAAATTGGTCTCCCTGTCAGAAACCACCTCTCTAGGGAACCCCACTCGGGAAAAGATCCCCATTAACTCCCAGCCCACCACTGGCACCGTCGTTGTCCTGAGAGGGATTGCCTCCGGGTACCGGGTGGCATGGTCCACCAAGACCAGGATGTACCTGTTGCCCATGGCTGTCTTGGGATCCAATGGCCCCACAATGTCCATCCCTATCCTTTCAAAGGGCGTTCCAACCACTGGAAAAGGTTGGAGAGGAGCTTTGACCTTCCTCCCACTCTTACCACTTGCCTGGCAAGTTTGGCAAGACCTGCAATGTCCATCTGACTGCCTTCGCATTTGGGGCCAGAAGAAGTGGGTGACAAGCCTGTCAAAGGTCTTGTCCTGCCCCAAATGTCCTGCCAAAGGCACGTCATGAGCCAGACCCAGTAGGAAGGTCCTGAAGCGCTGGGGTACCACCAGCACACAGGCTGACCCGGCTCAGCGACCTTAGGCTCACTATACAGGAGATCATTCTCCCAGTAGATCCAATGTGATCCGGACTGATCACCAGCTGCCTGGTCTGCAGCCTGCCACCGCAGACCCTCCAGAGAAGGGCACTCCTTCTGCTCCTTGCAGAATTCCTCCCTGGTGGGACCCCCTTCTTGCTGCCAATGGGTCAGCTCAGAGATGTCCCCCAGTTCAGCTACCTGCTCCCCTTTAGGCACCGGGGCGTCCCCCTCAAGGTCCGCCTCCTCCTGGTCCGTGGGAACTTCAGGGGCCGGTTTCCCACGCACCTTGCCCTTTCTCTTGGCAGGGACTTGGGCCACTGTTTCAGGCTCCAAGTCCTCTTGATCACCCTCTCTGGCCGCCATTGACCGAGTGGACACGCATGCCCACTCTGGCAACCCAAGCATCTCCAAGTGAGACCTGAGCTCAACATCCTTCCATAAGGACTGCTACAGGTCGTTACCTAGCAGACAATCTACAGGCATGGAAGGGCTCACAACCACCCTCAAGGGACCTGAGACCCCCCCCCACTCGAAGGGAACCTGCACCACAAGACACTGGTGTAGGAGAGTAGGATCTGCTTCACATGGGTACCCCCACTTTTTGCTGATGCTTCACTGTTTTTCGACCTTAGTCTGGCTGGGGCCCTGCTAATCAGAACCCCAGCCTAGCTGCTTCCTCTTTAAAATGGTTTCCATGTGCCTTAGGCACATCTCTGATTGGAATCTGAGTGCCCTTATAAGTCCCTAGTATATGGTATACTATGTACCCAGGGCATAGGTACCTCAGAGGCCTACCAGGGGCTGCAGCATGTATTGTGCCACCCCTGGAAGGCCATCCAAACTGACACCACAGGTCTGCTACTGCAGCCTGGGTAAGGTGGTGCATGCACCCCTTACTGTGATATAGGCTACCTATATCACTATATACATACACACATATAAACCTATATGTCACTCCTATGGCAGGCCTTATCAATCCTGAAGGCAGAGTGCGTGGTTCCTATGTGAGAGGGTGCCCTGCATGAGCTGGGCCCCTCTGCAGCGTTCGGAGACCCTTCTCTGATGCTGTTTGTAGTGCAGCCCGACCATATACTCTTAAGCGCATTATAACCTCGCGTAAAATGCTAACTTTGGGATGGCTGCACGGAAACATGTCGTGTTTGGTGTCAAACATCTTGGAATACTACCCCCCGCCAGTTCTGGCGGCGGGGGTAGCATTCCACCCTTCTAGAGGGAAAGACATGTACACACCGGTATACCCGGTACTGACTTTCCAGAGCCCTGGCATCACAAAATGGATGCCGCTGCCACAGACACGAGTCTGGCCTCCTGCTGCTGACCGAAACTCCGGCAGGGGAGGCCTGGACAATAGGTTTCCTGTCCCAGGGAGGTGTGACCACCTCCCCAGACAGGATAGTGTGTGTTGGGGCTGGGCGGGAGCACTTTCGGGTGCTTTGAAATCCTGCACTGGGGGCACACTTGGTGTCCCTGTGCATACCCCAGTTCAAACCGGCTCAGGGGCTTCCAGCCCCTGCTCTGGCGCGAAACTGGACAAAGGGAAAGGGGTGTAACCACCCCTCTGCCCTAGCCCTCCCATAGGTGGGGCCACACAGTATGTCCAACCCCCTACCTTAGTATAAGTAGGGGACCCCAGTCCTTAGGACTTTAGATTTACCTGGACGAAACTCTGACACAGAATCCTGGACCTTCGACGCTCTACTTCAAGATTAGAGGACTGAAGAATCTCCCTTGGGGTCAAGGAGTGACTCCCCTGCTTGGCAGGCACCAAAGAAGCAATTGTCCGGTCTGCATTGCTGAAGCTCCCGCCGGACGCCGAAGTCTTTGCTTCACCAGAGGTGGATTTCCAGCCTTCCCCGAGGCTGCCCTGAGTCCCCAGCAAAGCTGAGGCCTGTAGCTGTCATGGGTAACGTGGAACCGTGACCCCTGGAC
This sequence comes from Calotriton arnoldi, assembly GCA_963921515.1. NCBI lineage: Eukaryota > Metazoa > Chordata > Amphibia > Caudata > Salamandridae > Calotriton > Calotriton arnoldi. Next base: position 570,198 of record CAWUFW010009891.1, on the reverse strand, counting down.
ACCGAACGCATTTGCAAGTGCATCCTCTTCTGGGTCTCCCACGAAGTCGTGCTTTGGGCTCCGAGTAGCCCCAGCCTCCAGCACCAACTGCACCGAAGATCACTGGCCTCCACTCCATGAGTGTCCTGTGAGCCAGCTCCACGTGCATCGTCTTGAGGCTCCTTCACGGTCGCTAGTCCGTTGGCTAGTAGGCCCTCCCGAAGGCCAATCTTTTTCTGCTTGGGCTCCCTGGTTGCTCCAGGCGTGCCCTGACTTATCCTTGCTGGGTGAGTCCCCCAGACCTTGCTGGTCTGCAACATCGTCCTTCTTCCATTTCCACGAGACTTGCCGTTGCCAAGGCTTGTTGGGTCCAATCCGGTCGCCGACACCCCTGCAATCGACAGACGTTGTGGGACAGCTCGAATCCAGCTCCTGGTTGTCGTCGACGCCTCCTGGACCTCGTGGCTGAAGAGTCAAGACGACCGTCAACCTACCTGAAGCACTCGACATCGGTGGGCATCTGCTCATCGCCTTCCTGGTCACTGGCTAGTGACCCAGACTCTGTCCCCTCTGCTTTCAGGTTCTTCAGATCTTCGATCCACCTTTGGATCCACCCGAACACTTTCGACTTGGTCGCCAGCAGCACTTTGCAGCAGATCGCCATAGAAAGCGACGAGCGAAACCCGACCCCGAAAGACACCTATGCACCCGGCTCCCTGGGTGAGGTAACTCGAGTACTCCGGTGCTCCCGTGGGTATTGACACTAGAACAGCCTAGTTCTCAAAGGGTTTGCTCCAAGTCCTCCTCTAAGTGTCCCTTTTCTTTTAAATTCAAATCGCGACTTTCCCCATAGAAGTTAACGGTGGTTCGCGGCTGTGTTCATACACTGCACGCGTCCCCCGTGGGTCCCCTGTGTCACTGCCTTGGGTGGTTCCTTGTGGTCCAAGCACTTCTACAGGCTCTAGGCCTTGTGTCCAGCTCAGTCGTGGTTCTTATACCACTTTATTGGTATATGGTTTGGTACGCCCCTGGGGCTCAAACGTGTATTTGTGCTATTACTGTTGATAACTAACTTATCATTTATGTACTTCGAACTCTAGCCTCATAAAGAGACTAGAGGGGTGTGTTTAGTAATAAATACATATATTTTGAATATATACCTGGTGTGGTCCTCTTTCATTTGGTCACCCAAGAGATTATAGACTGGTAAAACAAGCTGCTTTACATTCCTTCAAGACTTAGCCTGAAGGCTGCTCTCCATAGCTACCACTAGGATAGCTTTCAATAAAGGTTGTCTTTAACCTATCTCCAATAAGGGGTTGTTTGGACTGGTGCAAGGTGCCCACTATAATTAGTGGACAGCATATGCCAGGCCAACTTCTCACATTGGTGTGCAGCGTGTGGGATTCCAGCTTGCTATTGTTTTACCAGATAATCTCAATTGAATTGATCAACTGAAAACCACTAAGGGTACCTAAGGTACATATAAATCAAGCTTAGTAATACAGTAAGTTCTACTGAACTTAGAGTTGTGTGTTAAGGGACAGCACACCCTTTCTACAACTCATGAGAGTTTAGTAGGCCACACTAGAGTAGGTAGTGCATACACCACACCTCACTAGTAATGTCTTCAAAGCCAGGACCCAGTGAGTCCTTGCCAGAAGCCAGTGGGCTTCTTCCCTCCAAGTATGATAAACTCCCATTCTTGGAATTAAGAGCATTATGCAATACTAGGAAGTTGAAGGCAGGCAAAAGTGCCAGCACCCAACACCTCAGGGAGGTGTTACTAGCTGATGATCTCAGCAGGCCCCTAGGGTCTGAAGGGGTAGGCAAAGAGGGTGGGGCAGAAGATGAGGAAGGGGCCAGGGGTGAAGAAACCCAGGTCCCCCCCTCTGAAACTGGCCAGGAAGGTGAAAATGACCTTGTCCTGGAAAATCCAATTCCTCCTGTGGAGGAGGAGGAGGGAGAGGATCCGACTGACCTCCCCTTTGTCCCCCCAGGAAGAGTTCTGAGTGTGCCCAGAAGGTCTAGGTCTCCTTCTCAGGAGTCTAACCACTCTGACACCTCAATAGGGACCTCTGTCTCCTCTCATAGGAGGGAATCCTCTCATGAGAGGAGAAAGACTGATACAATATGAGCAAACTCAGCTTGAACTCAGGAAACAGCAATTGGCTATAGACAGGGAGTCCCTAGATCTCTATAGAGAGAGACAAAAGTTGGGATTAGAGTCCCATGGTGGCAGCAGTTTCCCCAAAGATAGGGAAAGGTCTTATGACCATAGAAACCTGAGCAAGATTGTCCCTCCCTACCAGAGTGGGGATGACATCCACAAATGGATAACTGCTCTAGAGAGGGCCTGTAAAGTACAGAGGGTCCCTCAGGAGCAGTGGGCAGCAATCTTGTGGCTCTCCTTTGCAGACAAAGGTAGAGACAAGCTCCTCACTGTTAGAGAGGAGGATGCTGATAATTACAAAGTCTTGAAGAGTGCTCTAATTGATGGGTTTGGCCTAACCACTGAACAATACAGGTTAAAGTTCAGGGATACCCAAAAAGCACAGACTCAAGACTGGGTGGACTTTGTTGATTGTTCTGCCAAGGCTCTGGAAGGTTGGTTATTGGGCAGTAAGGTATGTGACTTCACAGGATTGTACAATCTGATAATGAGGGAGCAGATTCTTAATAACTGTCGAAATCAGCTGTTGCATCAGCACCTGGTAGACTCTGATCTGACCTCTCCCCAAGAATTGGGAAAGAAGGCAGACAAATGGGTCAGAACCAGGGTGAAGCAGAAGGTACAGAACCAAGGTGGTGACCCTAAGAAGCAAGATTCGAAAACCTCTGATAAGGGTGGGGAGAAGGGTAAAGATCAAAAGTCTTCACAAGGCCCCAAAAATCTTCTTCAGGTGGGGATTCACAGTCTACCAAAGGGAAAGGCCAAAGGAAACCATGGTGCAAGGTCTGTAAGCAAAAGACCCACTGGACCAGTGATTGCACCAAGTCCAAAGACTCGACTCCAGCCCCCACCAATGCCCCTAAGGCACCTGCTCCCCCTAGTGCAGTTACAGTTGGTGGTGGGACTACACAAGCCAAGGGTTTAGTAGGGTTGACCCTGGGTAAGGAGATGAGCTCTGACCTAGTCAGAGAACTCACTCAGGCTGTCCTAGTCTGTGATGGAGGCATGGATATGACCTCCTCTGTGAGTCCCAGTAATCTGGGCAAGTACAGACAACAGCCTTTAATCAATGGAAGAGAGGCTTTGGCATTTAGGGACACAGGGGCAAGTGTCACCATGGTGACACAAGACCTTGTGAATCCTGGGCAGATCATACTTGGTGAAATGTACCAAGTGACCAATGCTAGCAACGTCAGAACAGACCATACTCTGGCAGTTGTTAACTTCTCCTGGGGAGGGGTAACTGGCCTTAAGAAGGTTGTGGTAAGTGCAGACCTACCCGTTGAATGCTTGCTTGGCAATGACTTAGAAATTTCAGCTTGGGCAGAAGTGGAGCTCAGGACCCATGCAGAAATGCTGGGCATCCCTGCAGATGTGTTTGCTGTGACCAGGTCACAAGCCAAAATGTCTAGCACTGAACAGGCCTTGGATTCTGGAATAATGGACCAAGTGCCCTCCAAGAAGAGGAGTAGTAGGGTAAAGGCAGTGCCTTCCCCCTTGGCTCAGAAGGAAGATCAGTCCCTTGAGGGGGATGATCTCAGTCCTGAGGAAGGAACTGTCCCAGAGGAGCTTGAACCTGACCAGGTTGAGTTCTTGGGGACAGGGGGACCTTCCAGGGCAGATCTGAGCCAGGAGCAGCAGAGCTGCCCCTCTCTTGAACCCCTCAGACAGCAAGCTGCTGCTGAGGCTGCTGGGAAAGCTAGTGGTCCCCATACTGTGTATTGGGATGATGGACTCTTGTACTCAGAGTGTAGAGACCCCAAGCCTGGTGCTACCAGGAGGTTGGTTATACCTTTGAAGTTCAGGGGCTTCCTATTGACCCTAGCCCATGATATTCCCTTAGCAGGTCACCTGGGCCAGAACAAGACTTGGGACAGACTTGTCCCTCACTTTCACTGGCCTCACATGTCTGAAGACACCAAGGAGTTTTGTCGCTCCTGTGTAACCTGCCAGGCCAGTGGCAAGGCAGGTGGCACTACAAAGGCCCCCCTGATACCACTACCTGTGGTGGGGGTTCCCTTTGAAAGGGTGGGGATTGACATTGTTGGTCCCATGGATCCCCAAACAGCATCTGGGCACAGGTTTATCCTGGTGGTAGTGGATCATGCCACCAGGTACCCAGAGGCTATTCCCCTTAGGACCACTACAGCACCTGTGGTGGCAAGGGCCCTCCTGGGAATTTTCTCAAGAGTGGGCTTCCCTAAGGAGGTTGTATCAGACAGGGGTGCTAACTTTATGTCTGGATACTTAAAAGCAATGTGGAAGGAGTGTGGAGTGACCTACAAGTTCACCACACCCTATCACCCACAATGCAATGGTTTAGTTGAAAGATTCAACAAAACCTTGAAGGGCATGATTAAAGGGCTCCCAGAAAAGCTTAGGCGAAGATGGGACATACTCTTGCCCTGCCTTTTATTTGCATACAGGGAGGTGCCTCAAAAGGGGGTTGGCTACAGCCCTTTTGTTTGAACTTTTGTTTGGTCACCCTGTCAGGGGTCCATTGTGCTTGGTGAAGGAAGGATGGGAGTTACCTCTCAAGCCCCCAAAGCAAGACATAGTGGACTATGTACTTGGTCTCCGCTCCCGGATGGCTGAGTATATGAAAAAGGCAACTAAAAACCTTGAGGCTAGCCAGGAACTTCAAAAAGCCTGGCATGACCAAAAGGCTGTACTGACTGTTTACCAGCCAGGACAGAAGGTGTGGGTGTTGGAGCCAGTGGCCCCAGCAGCTCTCCAAGACAAATGGAGTGGACCCCACACCATTGTTGAACAGAAGGGTGAGGTTACCTACTTAGTAGACCTAGGAACACCCAGGAGTCCCCACAGGGTTCTCCATGTCAACAGGTTAAAACCATATGTGGACAGGGCAGACATGGGCTTGCTCATGGCTACTGATGAGGGACAGGAGGAAGAGAGTGACCCACTCCCTGACCTGCTCTCACAGAACCCTGGTGATGGGTCAGTGGATGGTGTAGCCTTGGCAGGCAGCCTCACTACCCAGCAGCAGACTGATTGCAGACAGGTGCTCAATCAGTTCAGACACATATTCTCACTGACACCCAGTCAGACTACCTGGTGCACTCATGAAGTGGACACTGGGGACAGTCTGCCTATTAAAAATAAGATTTATAGGCAACCTGACCATGTCAGGGACTGTATCAGGACAGAAGTCCAGAAGATGTTGGATTTGGGAGTTATTGAACCCTCAGATAGCCCTTGGGCTAGTCCAGTGGTCCTTGTGCCAAAACCTCACACCAATGGTGGGAAAAGAGAGATGAGGTTTTGTGTGGACTACAGGGGTCTCAATGCAGTCACTAGGACTGATGCCCATCCAATACCAAGGGCAGATGAGCTAATAGACACTTTGGCCTCAGCCAAGTATCTAAGCACATTTGACCTGACAGCTGGCTACTGGCAGATCAGACTAGCTGATGATGCAAAGCCAAAGACAGCATTCTCAACCCCTAGTGGGCATTATCAATTTGTGGTGATGCCCTTTGGTCTGAAGAATGCACCTGCCACTTTTCAGAGGTTGGTGAATACAGTCCTTACAGGTCTGGAAGCCTATAGTGCAGCCTATCTAGATGATATTGCTGTCTTTAGCTCCACCTGGGAGGATCACCTGGTCCACCTCAGAAATGTTTTACAGGCCCTGCAGAAAGCAGGCCTGACTATCAAGGCCACCAAGTGCCAGATAGGGCAGAGTCAGGTTGTGTACCTGGGCCACCTTGTGGGTGGAGGCCAGGTTCAACCACTGCAGAGCAAGATCCAGACCATCATGGACTGGACTGCTCCAACTACCCAGACTCAGGTGAGAGCCTTCTTAGGCCTGACTGGGTACTATAGGAGATTTGTCAAGGGGTATGGATCAATAGTGACACCCCTGAATGACTTAACTTCCAAGAAAATGCCCAAAAAGGTTCAGTGGACAGTTAGCTGTCAAAAGGCATTTGATGACCTGAAGCAGGCCATGTGCACTGCTCCCATTCTACAGAGTCCTGATTACTCCAAGAAGTTCATTGTTCAAACTGATGCATCTGAATTGGGGGTAGGGGCTGTACTGTCACAATTGAATGATGAAGGTCAGGATCAGCCAGTAGCTTTTATTAGCAGAAGGCTGACCCCTAGAGAGAAACGTTGGTCAGCCATTGAGAGGGAGGCCTTTGCTGTGGTCTGGGCTCTGAAGAAGCTGAGGCCATACTTGTTTGGTACTCACTTCCTTGTTCAAACAGACCATAAGCCCCTCTTATGGCTAAAACAAATGAAGGGTGAAAACCCCAAACTGCTTAGGTGGTCCATTCCCCTACAGGGGATGGACTTCACAGTGGAACATAGACCTGGGAGTAACCATGCCAATGCAGATGGACTCTCTAGGTACTTCCACTTAGAACATGAAGACTTAACTGGGCAAGGTTAGTTTAATGTCCCTACGTTTGGGGGGGGGGGGTTGTGTAGGAGAGTAAGATCTGCTTCACATGGGTACCCCCACTTTTTGCTGATGCTTCACTGTTTTTCGACCTTAGTCTGGCTGGGGCCCTGCTAATCAGAACCCCAGCCTAGCTGCTTCCTCTTTAAAATGGTTTCCATGTGCCTTAGGCACCTCTCTGATTGGAATCTGGAGTGCCCTTATAAGTCCCTAGTATATGGTATACTATGTACCCAGGGCATAGGTACCTCAGAGGCCTACCAGGGGCTGCAGCATGTATTGTGCCACCCCTGGAAGGCCATCCAAACTGACACCACAGGTCTGCTACTGCAGCCTGGGTAAGGTGGTGCATGCACCCCTTACTGTGATATAGGCTACCTATATCACTATATACATACACACATATAAACCTATAAGTCACTCCTATGGCAGGCCTTATCAATCCTGAAGGCAGAGTGCGTGGTTCCTATGTGAGAGGGTGCCCCTGCATGAGCTGGGCCCCTCTGCAGTGTTCGGAGACCCTTCTCTGATGCTGTTTGTAGTGCAGCCCGACCATATACTCTTAAGCGCATTATAACCTCGCGTTAAATGCTAACTTTGGGATGGCTGCACGGAAACATGTCGTGTTTGGTGTCAAACATCTTGGAACACTACCCCCCGCCAGTTCTGGCGGCGGGGGTAGCATTCCACCCTTCTAGAGGGAAAGACATGTACACACCGGTATACCCGGTACTGACTTTCCAGAGCCCTGGCATCACAAAATGGATGCCGCTGCCACAGACACGAGTCTGGCCTCCTGCTGCTGACCGAAACTCCGGCAGGGGAGGCCTGGACAATAGGTTTCCTGTCCCAGGGAGGTGTGACCACCTCCCCAGACAGGATAGTGTGTATTGGGGCTGGGCGGGAGCACTCTCGGGTGCTTTGAAATCCTGCACTGGGGGCACACTTGGTGTCCCTGTGCATACCCCCAGTTCAAACCGGCTCAGGGGCTTCCAGCCCCTGCTCTGGCGCGAAACTGGACAAAGGGAAAGGGGTGTAACCACCCCTCTGCCCTGGCCCTCCCATAGGTGGGGCCACAGAGTATGTCCAACCCCTACCTTAGTATAAGTAGGGGACCCCAGTCCTTAGGACTTTAGATTTACCTGGACGAAACTCTGACACAGAATCCTGGACCTTCGACGCTCTACTTCACGATTAGAGGACTGAAGAATCTCCCTTGGGGTCAAGGAGTGACTCCCCTGCTTGGCAGGCACCAAAGAAGCAATTGTCCGGTCTGCATCGCTGAAGCTCCCGCCGGACGCCGAAGTCTTTGCATCACCAGAGGTGGATTTCCAGACTTCGCCGAGGCTGCCCTGAGTCCCCAGCAAAGCTGAGGCCCGTAGCTGTCGTGGGTAACGTGGAACCATGACCCCTGGACACCGAACGCATTTGCAAGTGCATCCTCTTCTGGGTCTCCCACGAAGTCGTGCTTTGGGCTCCGAGTAGCCCCAGCCTTCAGCACCAACTGCACCGAAGATCACTGGCCTCCACTCCACGAGTGTACTGTGAGCCAGCTCCACGTGCATCGTCTCGAGGCTCCTTCGCGGTCGCTAGTCTGTTGGCTAGTAGGTCCTCCCGAAGGCCAATCTTTTTCTGCTTGGGCTCCCTGGTTGCTCTAGGCGTGCCCTGACTTATCCTCGCTGGGTGAGTCCCCCAGACCTTGCTGGTCTGCAACATCGTCCTTCTTCCATTTCCACGAGACTTGCCGTTGCCAAGGCTTGTTGGGTCCAATCCAGTCGCCGACACCCCTGCAATCGACAAACGTTGTGGGACACCTCGAATCCAGCTCCTGGTCGTCGTCGACGCCTCCTGGACCTCGTGGCTGAAGAGTCAAGACGACCGTCAACCTACCTGAAGCACTCGACATCGGTGGGCAACTGCTCATCGCCTTCCTGGTCACTGGCTAGTGACCCAGACTCTGTCCCCTCTGCTTTCAGGTTCTTCAGATCTTCGATCCACCTTTGGATCCACCCGAACACTTTCGACTTGGTCGCCAGCAGCACTTTGCAGCAGATCGCCATAGAAAGCGACGACTAAACCCGACCCCGAAAGACACCTATGCACCCGGCTCCCCTGGGTGAGGTAACTCGAGTACTCCGGTGCTCCCGTGGGTATTGAGACTAGAACAGCCTAGTTCTCAAAGGGTTTGCTCCAAGTCCTCCTCTAAGTGTCCCTTTTCTTTTAAATTCAAATCGCGACTTTCCCCATAGAAGTTAACGGTGGTTCGCGGCTGTGTTCATACACTGCACGCGTCCCCCGCGGGTCCCCTGTGTCACTGCCTTGGGTGGTTCTTTGTGGTCCAAGCACTTCTACAGGCTCTAGGCCTTGTGTCTAGCTCAGTCGTGGTTCTTATACCACTTTATTGGTATATGGTTTGGTACGCCCCTGGGGCTCAAACGTGTATTTGTGCTATTACTGTTGATAACTAACTTATAATTTATGTACTTCGAACTCTAGCCTCATAAAGAGACTAGAGGGGTGTGTTTAGTAATAAATACATATATTTTGAATATATACCTGGTGTGGTCCTCTTTCATTTGGTCACTCAAGAGATTATAGTCTGGTAAAACAAGCTGCCTTACATTCCTTCAAGGCTTAGCCTGAAGGCTGCTCTCCATAGCTACCACTAGGATAGCTTTCAATAAAGGTTGTCTTTAACCTATCTCCAATAAGGGGTTGTTTGGACTGGTGCAAGGTGCCCACTATAATTAGTGGACAGCATATGCCAGGCCAACTTCTCACAATTGGCGCTCTGAATTGTCCACCGCATTGACTTGCTGGAATGCCCCTGGGACTACCTGCTTCTCAGAGACCCGGTGACACCGGACTGAGGTCACACTGGCTCCAGTATCTCTGAGAGCCTCTACCCTTTCCCCATTGATGGTCACCCAGGTGCTGTGTTTCTTTGTGTTAGGGGGCACCGGGTTTCCTGGGACCATCTCACTGTCCCCTAGTGAGACGAGGGTCATTTCTGCGGGGTCCCCACCCTCCTGTGGGTACTCCTCCTCCCCAAGCGCTACACTAGCCAACACCTTGGACTGCCCACCGGTGGGTGGCTGTGCCCCCTTAGGGCACTTGGGGTCCCCCTTCATGTGACCCACCTGGGCACATGCAAAACACTTGCGGGGGCCGGTCTGAGGAGGCTTTCCTGACGAGACCCCTTGTTTCTTATCTCCTGGGGGATGGGAACCTTTACCCTAGGTGTTAGTTTGGGGCCCTTTAGAGAACTCCTGTGTTTTACCCTTGTCCCCCACACTTTTCTGCTGGGGACCCTGCCCACCTTTGGCTGAGTCTCCCCCATACACTTTCCTGTGGACCCTGGTACTCACCCAGCGGTCCGCCTCCATAGCAAGCTTCCTTTTTTTTAAATTTTTTTTTATTAGTTAAATATCCGGCAAATCAATACATACATTTTACAATTCATTTTATACTATATTATAAACCATATAAAATCCTGCTTATACATAAAATCAGTAAATCAAACAAAAAACATTTAAAAATAGCTAAAACATAGGGAGCACATAATTAATATTCCATTATCTTACAGTTCATTCTATATTAAAGAGCGACCTCACTCTCAATGGTCGGGTGACATTTCGCTTTATCTCTCCATCTCCTGATAGGGGCCCAAATTCTCAATCCCAATTCCCTCATCTTCCTACCTCTCCTTATATAGAGGGTGGATTCCAGGTTATACATCCCTAAAAGACGTGTCAACCACATTTGAAAGGTGGGGGAATTGGGTCCTTCCAGCCTGCTGCTAAAAGTAGCCTGAGGACTGCTATACATATAAAAACAAAAGATTCATTTTCCTTACTAAGGCCCAGATTACTATCATACCCTATTAACATTAAGGTCGGGGATAGTTCAATCTTAGATCCTAGCAGCCCCTCCCAAAAGATCTCAATCTCTCCTTGAATCATACTTAATTTTCCACATTGATAAAACATGTGTATCAAATCAGCTGGCCCTTCTCCACACCTTGGGCACTTATCATCTACTCTCTTTCCCCACTTATACAATTTTGCTGGGGTGTAGTAAAGATTAAATAGGGTTTTATACTGTTGAGCTTTTAAATTAGTTGATCGAAATAGCTTTCCTGCTAAATGTAATGCTTTATACATATCTACATCAAAATCATTTAATTCAGTTACCCAAGTTGCTTCAAATTTTTCCATATCGTCTTGTAAATTCAAGAGCAGGGTACTATATACCATCTTTATTTTAGTTCCACCCCCTACCAAGTACTCCATAAGATTGATTCTGTCCCCCGAAGAAATCCGTGGCCTAAAACCCGATAAATATTTCTGGATTTGTATATATTTAAAGCCTTGATTTGCCGGGAGCCCATATTTCTGCTGTAGAGCACTAAATCCCAACATTTGATCTCTTTCATATATATCACCTATTTTCCTTATACCTTGTTGATCCCAAATCCTGCCCATCCTATCATACAATAGTTGCGGCAATATAGTTGTTTTCCAGAGGGGGTATAGTAATTTATTTTTGGGATTGCCAAAATCTTACATGCCTTCTTCCAAACCTCTCATGCATTTACCATTACCTTATACCGCATTTTCTTGTAGTATCGCCTATCTGACATACGAAGTAGAAACCCCATGGCCTCTCCACCTAATATCAGCTCATATATTGATGGGAGGATATAATTACTTGTATTTATAACCGTTTGGTTCCTTTCTGGGTCTAGTAATATTGCCATCTGGCTTATTAAGCAAGACCATTGATAAAATCTGACATTCGGGATTGCTAACCCCCCTTAGCAGCGGTAAGGACAAATATTTCATGGCACGTCTAATTTTTCCGTATTGCCACATAAAATTTATAAAAACTGATTCAATTGATTTCATAGTTAATTCATCAATCATAACTGGAATAGATCGGAACAGATACAAAATCTTAGGTAGCATAGTCATCTTTAGTACGTTACCTCTCCCAATTAATGATAGACGCATACCATCTATCCTTTTTAGATCCGCTGAAATTATTGTGAGTATTTGAAGAAGTGGGCCCAAACTTTTTTTTGACATGAATAGATATAGTGCCTCTCGAAATATAGTCTGGGACACATTTAAAGCTGCTCTTAGGGGAGAAACAATTAGTTTTATAGCCAGACTAAGGAAAGAAGGGGAGATGGAAAGTGGAAGATTACTAAGAGAATTAATGGTAGCAGAGGAACAACATATAGAAGATATAGGTCAGGGGAAAGAGGGTGTAGTATAGGATTTTGACCCTAAAATCTGAGCTGCAAAAATGGATATCACAGAAAGCTGCAGACGATTACCAAATTCATAGGGGTCAGTTGTATGAGACAGGAGAACAGGCAGGTAAACTTTTAGCACTAAGAATTAGACAACAAAGTATTAGGAATACAATTATAGATATACGGGAAGAAGATCAAGTATATACGGAGGTAAAAGATATCCTTAGGGTATTTAAAGATTATTATCAAAAGCTATATAAAGAAGAGAATATCACGGAAGCCCCTAGGATGGAGGTAGAGGATATAGGCCCTCAGCTTGACAGACAGGCAAAAGAAGAATTAGAAAGGGATATTACGATAGAGGAAGTGAATGAGGCCCTTCAAGAACTATCATCATGAAAGGCATCGGGCCCCGATAGCATCCCCTTAGAAGCTTATAAATGTATTCAGAGTGTGATCGCCCCTATTATGTTGGACTTGTTTAATGGTATATTACATACGGGTAATATCCCAGAATCTTGGGAAGAAACCAACATAGTGGTGTTTCACAAAAAGGGGAAACCAAAGGACAATCCAGCATCATATCGTCCAATATCCCTCATTAATGCAGATACTAAAGTGTACTCTAAGGTGCTAGCGAAAAGGTTGGGAGGGGTCATTGGCGGTTTGGTCTCCCCGTGGCAGCATGGTTTTGTACCGGGGCGTGGAACAACTGACCATGTAAGGCGTACCATTACGCTCTTTGATGTCCAAGCTGCCACGGGGGGCAGAATGGCCATGATCCTTCTCGACGCGGAAAAAGCCTTCGACCGAGTAAAGTGGACGTATTTGTGGGGGATATTGGAACGAAAGGGGTTTGGCCCAAGAATGCTACAGGCTATCAGGGCAATGTACTCGGAGCCAAAGGCCAAAATTCAGTTAATGGGGGATAGCTCCGATAATATTTTTATTTCCAGAGGGACTAGACAGGGTTGTCCCTGTTCACCAATATTGTTCGCCCTATATATTGAGCCATTGATAATAAGATTATTGGGTTGTAAAGATATCAAGCCTATAATAACTAACGGTTATGAGACCAAGTTGCTGGCATACGCGGATGACCTGGCTGTATTAACTCCGGATCCAGTCAGAGCAATTAAGGCAATAACTGAGATAACTAGGGAGTTTGGTCAGAGGTCTGGCTATTTGTTAAATGAAAGTAAGACCCAAATAGTGTGTACAGAGAATATTAAAATGGATGATATAAGGTGTATAGAAGGAGCAATGTATTTAGGAGTTAGAATCAGTGCAGCAGTGGATAAAATAGTAAAGGATAACTTTGACCCGCCTCCATAGCAAGCTTCCTGGGGTCAGTGAGCTTACTATCAACTAGGTGCTGGCGCAGATCTGCAAAATATAGACTAGACAAGTGCTCCCATGCAATCAAATTGTGGAGCCCCTGAAAATCTGTCACATTACTGCCCTTCACCCAGCCATCCAGTGACCTGCAAAACATATCTACACATTCCAACCAAGTGTTGGCATCGGACTTCTTACTGGACCTGAACTGATCCCTGTACTTGTCAGGAGTGAGACCATACTTAGTGAGAAGGGCGTCCTTCATGTCTGGATAGGTGAGGTGATACCCCTTACCCAAAGCTATTAAAGTATCCCTTGCTTCTTCTGGGAAGAGAGGCCACAATCCTGCTCCCCAATTCTCCTCAGGGACCCCATTTATGTGTATCGCTGCCTCGTAACCCTGAAACCACCTTTGTATGTCATCCCCCTTCTTGAATTCTTTGCCTACATTCTTAGGGATGTGCACAATCCTGTCTGCCTGTCTTGACGGGTTGCTGCCACCATCTGAGCTGGCTCTACTCCTCTGATCCAGCTCCTTTATCCTGAACTCATGCTCTAACATCATCCTTTTCTCCTCCATGGCTAACTTAAGCTTCTCCAGTTCTACTACAACTCTCCTTGCTTCCCGCCTGTCCTCCAGCTCTCCTGGGGACAGGCCACTGCTGCCTGGCCTGGAGGGTTCCCCCCCCTCCCAAAAGCACATCCACCCTAGGAATAGGCTCCTCTGCCTCTCCACTGAGATCACCAGACTGCTCGCTGGCATGTCTGGCTGCTACCCAGGCCCTCAGCGCCTTTTGTAGCTCCTCCTTCCTCGTGAGGCCTCTGACTTGGACTTTTAGGTTTTTGCAAATTGATTTCAATTCCCTAACATTGTAGGATTCCAACCTATCCTCCTCAAAGGCAATTTTCAGGGATGCAACAGATGATGCTCTTGATTTAGGAATGATGAAGTAGCAAGTTCAAACTGGCAAGATCAAAAATAGGCCAAAAAGAAAAAGAACCAGTATGTGGCACGTAATGGTCTGCTATATGGTAGTAGTGCACACCAATCACTGCAAGTCAAGTGCAAACGCAAGTCCTATCCTCACCGCTGACAACCAATGTTAGAAATGGGATTTTTGGTAGGCTAGGGCATGTGCCAAAGCCAGGCAGAAACCACCACTCTAGTCAGGATAAGGGAGTTACACTCCTAAAATAACCCCTGCTCACCCCCTTGGTAGCTTGGCACGAGCAGTCAGGCTTATCTTAGAGGCAGTGTGTAAAGCATTTGCACATAACCAACAGTAATACAGTGTAAGCACTACAAAAGAACACCACACCAGTTTAGAAAAATATCCAATATTTTTATATACTTAAGACAAGACCAAAAACGATAAAAATCCACAATACAGTACTTAGAAAAATCTTCAGTTATCAAAATATGCTTGAAAAACAGTTCCTTGATGTCGATAGCTCAGTCCGGGGCCATCACAGCGTCGTGAACAAACAAATCCAAGCAGTTCTGGCTGACCGCGGCATCGCGGGCCAGCTACGTTGTCGGGAAGACCCGCAAACAGTACCTTTTAGAAATGCAGGGCGTCGGCGACCTCTCGTTGAGCTTCCAAAAGCACGGCGTCCGCAGGCGTCGGTTCCAGAGGTCGGTGCAGGAGTCGTCAGGGCCCTCGAAGTCACACGCATTGCAGATCGAACTCCTCTCTGTTGAAGTCAGGAGCGCTGGCGTCAGTAGGCGTCGGATGCTGCGGTGCGAAGTGCAGCGGTGCGGCGTGCGGTGCCCTCAGGTCGCGGTGCGAGCAGCAGCTCGGTGGCGGCTTCAGATGGCGTCGCCGGTGAGATCAGGGTCGCGGTGTGAAGTGAATGCGGTGCTCGTCGCGGTGCTGGCAGGTCGCGGTGCAAGCAGCGGCGTCGTCGTGGCTGAAGCGCTGTCGTCGGCCGACGAACGGGAGTCGATGGCGCCGGCAGGCCAAGGCTGCGGTGTGGGATGAGGGCGGTGCGTCGTGTAACTTTACGAGCGGTGCCCTCGAGCCACGGTGCAAGCAACGGTGTAGATTTCGGCGTGGAGCAGCGGCGTCGGGGATACCAAGGCGTCGTCGTGAAGTGAGGCGCTGCGGAGTGCGGTGCCCACAGGTCGCGGTGCGAGCTCGGCTCGGTGGCGGCATCAGCAGGCGTCGTTGGTGAGACCAGGGTCGCGGTGCGGCGTTGTGGCGGTGCCCTCTGCGGTGCCTTCAGGACACAGAGTCGGCAGCGTCGTCGTCAACGTTGTCTGGTTGCTTCTTCTTCTGTTGCAGCACAAAACACACAGTCCCCAGTGCTGAGGGCAGAAGAGCTTGAAGTCTTTCCTGTTCCCGAGACTTCTTGAACAGGTGGCAAGCTCTACCTCAAGCCCTTGGAGAAACTCACAAAAGTAGATTGCAGAAAGTTCAATCCAGTCCTTTCACTGCCCAAGACAGAAGCAGCCATTGCAGGCCAACACAGTAAAGCACACAGCAATGTGGTAGTTCCTCCTCACAGCTTCTCCAGCTCTTCTTCTTGGCAGTCCTCTTGGTCCAAAAGAGTTCTAAAGTTCAGGGGTCTGGGCCCCAATATTTATATCCCAAAATCCTTTGATCTCTTAGGCAGAGAGTGTCTGTGCCCAGCCAGAACCAGTTCTGCCTTCTCTGGAGTGACTTCCTGGCAGGAGGTGGAGACGGCATGATCAGAGGCAGACCAGGCCCTTTGAGGTGCAAGGAAATCTCCTCCCCCTTCCCCAATTGCAGCCCAGGTCTATTCAGCCCTTTCCTGACCCACCTAGACTATCGGAAGCCACTCCTGCTCCCCAGCCTTCTGTCATCCAAAACCCAGACAGGCAATCCACATTCCAGCAGAGGCACACAGGATGACTGAGCAAGAAAATACCTACTTTCTAAAAGTGGTATTTTCAAACACAGAATGTAAAAATCACCTTCACTAAAAGATGCATCTTTAGATTCTGAGTTCCGGCATACTAAACTTTATTTTCCTAACTAATTTCCCGGGCCAGTTATGTTTATAAGATGTTATAAACAAACTCCCCATTCTGTCCTATGGGGAACAGGTAGCCTTGCAATAGCGAAAAACTAAATTGGCCGTAATTCACCATCAGGACATGCCACACACACCAGGGCATGTCCTACCTTTCACATACACTGCTCCCGGCCCACAGGGGTACCTTGGGCCTACCTTAGGGGTGGCTGACATGTAAGAAAAGGGAAGGTGAGGGACTGGCAAGTGTGTGCACTGGCCAAGTCGACATGGCAGTTACAAACTGCGCGCAGACTCCGCAATGGCGGGTCTGAGTTACCTTTTCAGGGCTACTCACGTGGGTGGCACAATCAGTGCTGCAGGCCCGCTAGTACCATTCGATTCACAGGCCCTGGCACACTCAGTGCACTTTACTAGGGACTAACAAGTAAATCAAATATCCAATCATGGAAACACCAATCCATAACACAATTTACCACAGGAGCACTTGCACTTTACCACTGATCAGCAGTGAGAAAAGTGCGCAGAAACACTACGCCAGCAAAAACAGAGTCAAAACCGGAAGGTCAGAAAGCAAAAACTCAGGGGAAACACGCCAAAAGATGCCAAGTCTAACAGGGGGAAAGTGGGCAGCCCTGCCTCGTAACCCGCGTAACTGGAAATGGGCTCGAAATGTGCCCATTGAGGCGCACGCGCGCAGTGGGCAAAGTGTACAAGAGATGGATTTGTGGGAGAAATTGGGCACCCAAACCCATCCTCCCCAACAGAGGAAAGAGATATTCCCATTCAAGCGTATGAAACGCTTTTGTAGCGTCCAATAAAGCGGCTGCTGCCGGGAACTGTGGGTGCAGGTAATGCAATATCGCCAAGAGGGTTCGCAGGTTGTGGGATGTCGATCTGCCCAGTATGAAGCCAGATTGATCGGGCCGCACCATGGTGGGTAGGAGCAGTTGTAGTCGGTTAGCTAATATTTTGGCAAATATTTTAGTGTCTGTAATTATCAAAGATAGGGGACGGTAAGAGTCGCACTGATTCGGCGGCTTATCATGCTTGAGGATAGTGACTATCACAGCTTCCCGCAGGGACGGGGGAAGGCACCCCGTCTCCAGAGCATCCTTGTACATCTCTAGGAGTTTGGGAGTAAGGATCTGAGACTATTCCTTGTAGAAGGCAGCAGGTAGTCCATCCACTCCTGGGGCTTTTTCAGGAGGAAGGCTGGAGATTGCCTGGTGCACCTCTTCAATTGCAATGGGAGAATTCAAGAATTCTCGTTGGGCATTAGATAACCAGACAAGCTGTACGTCGTCCAAGTACTTTTGTAGGGCCGCAGTGCTCGCTATGGGGGTGGTGGAGTAAAGGTGAGCAAAGAACGCCGCCATTGTTTGCAGGAGGTCAGTGGGGGAGGTGCATGCTTGCCCTTACGCATCCAGCAACTCAGCCACATGTGAAATAGCTTGCGGCTTTTGAAGTAGGCAAGCTAGGGTCCTGCCAGGGCGGTCACCCTCACCGTATCTATGGGCCTGGGACTCACGGCCCAGTTAATGTGTTTCGCGTAGCGCCTCAGCTTGGCATTCCGACATCATATCTCGAATATCTGCCAACGTGGCCGGGTCACCCGACTGGGAGAAGTCTGATTCCAATGTCGCAATATCAGCTTCCAGTCTTGTGAGCATGCCTCAGGTCCCTTTGAGGGTACCATTCTGCTTGGATATACATACACCACGCACAACGACCTTAAAGGCATCCCACAGAATAGCAGGCGAGCTGACCGAGTCTGTATTTAGCTCAAAGTAGTCTTCAATGGCCGCCTGCACCTCTTCTCGAAAAACCGCATCACGCACGGCGCCGAGGGGATCCGCCAGGAGAATGCACATGGCAAAGCATGAGGCAGTTGTATGGTCAATTGGACCAGGGCGTGATCAGAAAGGGTGTGGGGGAGATGTGTGACGGACGTTGTCCATAGCTGTACATCTCTAGTGGTGAGCCAATAGTCGATTCTGGACCAAGCCCTGTGCTGCATCGATAAGCAAGTGCCTGCACGAGCCATTCCGTGCACGCATCGCCATAGGTCGACAAGGCAATTGTCAGTGATTAATGTATGAAAGGTTTGGGTCGCACGGGGGTGGGGACGTCGGGAGCTACCCGCTCTATCAAGGGCGTCATCTAAAGGGACATTAAAGTCACCCTCCCAGAGCACCGTCCGGGGACCATTATCAGTGATCAGCTGTCAAATCCGAACAAAAAAGTCAGGGTCATCAGTATTAGGCCCGTATATGGCAGCCAAGGTGACGGGAGTGTTGTGTAGGGTACCCGTCAGGATAATGTAGCGCCCCTCCCTATCGCTAATACAGTTAGTGGTGTGCCACGCTAGGCCCCTTCATACAAGGATACTGAACCCCCTAGCGTAATTGGAGTAAGTCGAGGAGAAGGTCGCCCCCCAGCCTCTGTTAGGAAGACTGGGAAGCGGTGCCTTGGCCAGGTGAGTTTCCTGCAGGTAGCAAATGTCGATCTTGTCTCTGACTAAATAGGAGTGTATCAGCCGTACCTTGCAGCCATTATTTAGGCATTCCACGTGATACAGGTGACTGTGGACATCTTATTCTGGGCTGTAATGTCTGTGAACATGCATGATCAGGATGCCAGGCAATGTACCGAAGATATATAGTATAACAGCATCAATCATCTGCGATTAGTGCAGGGCATTTTGCCCATGCATCATTAAGAGCCAGCAACTTTTAAACTTTTTTAAACCGCTCCCAACCCGGACCCAAACAGGAACTGTGCGTGCCCCATCCAGCCCCCCACCCACACCAATCCCCCAATTAGGTTGTGTTAACCCTCCCACTAACATTTGGAACTTGGAATTATCCCACGGGGCAATGGATGCACCGAGCTGACAGCCCACCAGAGAGGCTGGGTGGCCGAGTAGAGACAGGTATCTGGGTAGCCCGTCTCGGCAGACAGCAAGATACAGTGAATCTGTAGTTTCAGGTAGACATTAAAACATCGACAATTTAAAGACTGTATAACAGGCAAGCATCTGAAATAAGTCGGCGTGCCTAAAGACACCCCAGGAGAGAAAAAGACATTAAAAACCTCCAAAAATATACATGAATCTCCCAGAGAACGAATGGGACAGTGAAAGTTCAGTCATTATCACTTAGCTGCGCCTCAGCCAAGGAATGCGGAGAATCCTTCGAGGACAGAGCAGATCTGGCCAGCTGCTTGGCGAATTTCAGAGCCAGCTTGACAACCATGAAATACTGTGATTTGCCTTCTCACATGACCTTCAGTTTCGCTGGGTATAAGAGAGCATATGATATGTCCAGTTGTTGCAACAGGCGTTTAACTAGTAGAAAAGTGTGGCGGGCAGCTTGCACAGCCACCGTGAAATCAGGATAAAAAGTCACTGAAGTACCCTGGTGCTGCAGCTTCCCTTTTTCCCAGGCCAGCCTGAGGACTACAACCGGGCAATGATGGGGCGCGGGGCAGCTCCCACCGGAGGCTTAGGGCTAAGTGACCTGTGGGCTCTTTCAACCAGGAACACCGTGGACAGGTCAGCTCTGAAGAGGTCTTTGAGTAAAGTTTCCACATAGTTCTCCATTTTGGACATTGCCGTGGTCTCGGGCACCCCCACGATGCGGATATTGTTGAGCCTCGAACGGGCTTCGAGGTCTTCGTTCTTGGCCCTTATCAACTCCAAGACTCTGTCCATGGCTATAGCCTGGCCGTCCTCAACATACCCGGGTCTCCAGCTGCTCAATTTTCACGTTATGTGTGTTAACGCGCTTTTTTACATGGTCCAAAGGCGCTGTGAGCACGTCCAACTTGGTATCTATGGTCTTCAAGCTGGATTTTACCTCCATTAGTATCTCACGAAGGTCCAACTCCTGTTCGCCAGGCTCACCAGGGTCCAGCATCCCCCCAGCTGCACCCCCGCGGGGTCAGCCTGACGAGAGGCGGGGCGCTTCTTGAAGGTGAGCTTGGTCTGCCTCCCTTCGTGTTTGCCCATGATGCACCAGTAACTTCCAGCAGCAGCCCTCAGAGCCCCCGCCGCGGCGACAGTTCACATCTCGCACCCTGGGCCAATGTCAGCCCCACAGGGGGGACTGTACAAAAGGGGAGCTTCACAGCAGGCAGGGGAAGAAACAAGGCTGCTGACCGGCACCACCACCTCCCCAGGCAAGCCTCAGCAGTCAGCAGGTGCAGTCCGTGTCTAGCATCCACAGAAGAAGAGAGGAAACTGCGTCTACTTCATGTGAAGGAGAGGAAGGTCAGTAGTGGATCCTTTTCATCTGCAAGTCCACTCTGTGCAAGTTCTGTGGAGATGTGAGCTAGCTCCAGGCCGCAGGGTCGGAGGAGGGAGAATGAAGGCCCAACAGTGGAGTCTCCAGCTGGTAGTAATGTCGAGGAGGGGGAGGGCAATGGACACAGTAACAGCCCCAACGTCTGGATCCGTCTCCGGGCAGAGCGTAGGCCCAACCAAGGACCGCCTCAGAGAGCAAGCAGGAGGCCGGTCTCAGTCACCACACTGCAGGCCTCCCGCACTGCAGTCACAGCACACACGCCGCTGGAGCAAGACAAGGGCAGCTGCGCACAATGGAACTGTCTCTTCTCCCCCCCAGGAGCCTCAACCGCAGCAACCCACCGGAATTTCAGCCAAACAACAGCCAGGCATGGAGCAGTTCATGGGCCTCCACAGGGATCTGTCGCGCAGAACGTGAGGCCACACCCCAGTCCTCACCGATCAGGCCTCCCGCTGAACGGATACTGTCCTCCCACCCTGAGAGGGTGGGGCCCACAGAGAATCCTCTATGCCGCGTTCCGCAGGAGCGGCCGCATCCCGCTTACACTCCGCTCTGCTCCCCGCAGCTGCAGCAGCCCCCTCTCACCAGATCCGCATTCCAGGTCCACCGACAGGAGATGGGAGGGCCGGCCACAGAGCAGTCCCAATCAGTCAGGCCAGAGCCGCTCGCCCAGACCAGGAGCACGCCTGGAAAGTCGCACCCAGCGGGGTCATGACCATGCCACTGGTAGGCCGCCCTGCAACCAGCTCCCGATCGCCTTGGCAGCACAGCAGGAGGGTCTCAGGCGCAAGGCAGTTTGCTCTGCGGCTCTGCTAGCAACATCGATGCTGCCAGGGCACTCCATAGTGAGCGGATTATGTCGGATGAAAGACTCAGCCGGCAGAGCTCGCCTAAGGCGCAGCCATCTTGCTGCTCGGCGAAACTTCGCCCCTCCCCCCTCCAGTGACTGCCATCTTGCTAGCACACATAAACTCACTGTGAGGTAGACATAGCCCCCGATGAAGTGGTTGTGCTGTGTGTGTAGGAGTGCTTGCTGTTCTTCCAAATCCCATCAGGCCCAGTCCTACATGCACCTTCCTGCCCAGTGCAAACAGGCCAACAGGACATAAGCTTACCTCACAGTGTGTCAGAATGTCCCTGCCAGCTGTCTGACACTGGAAACTGGTGTCTGACTTTAGGACAACTCCCCTCATGGCATTGTGCTCCAAACTAAGTCAACAAAGGAGAGAGGGGGGACCAGGAGCCTGTTTAGGTCCAGTGTCCAATTCGGAACAGTGTCCCCTATGATTTAATTGTGCTCCAAACACCAGTCCCCAGTCTCTGCCATTTTGTTGTTAAATGTCCACTCACTGTCAGGTAATCATGGTTCATAGTGGTCTTGTATGGGTGGGTGGGAGGAGGAGTGTTTGCAATGGCCAGAACTCCTATCAGGCCATGTACTACACACACTCTTTCCACCGTGCAAAGACAGCATCCCTGGAACTTTGCTTTCCTGCAAGTGAGTGGATATGTACTGACAAAGATGGCTGACACTGGTGTGTGGTGTTTTGGTCAGAAGTCACAGTTGGTATTTGTGGAAAGGTCAGACACCAGTGCCCAGTGTCATGAATTCTGCTAGCAAATTCCAAAACACTATGGGTAAGCTTAGTTCCTGTTGGTCTGTTTGTGATGGTTGGGAAGGTGTATGTTGAACAATGCCTGATGTGAGTTGTAGCCTTTCCAAATACTCCTCCTCCCACCCAGACCAGCTAACCCCTCTGAGACTATGGCTAACTGGCAGTGAGGGTAAGTGTACTAGCAAAGATGCTGACACTGGTGCATGGTGTTAAACTTGAATCCAAAGCCCAACAAAGCCTTGTGCCCAAAACACCAAACACAAGTGTAAGGCATCTTGCTAGTGCACTTACATTCACTGTCAGGTAGGCATAGTCCCAGATGAAGTGGTTGTTCTGGGTGGGTGTAGGAGTGTTTGCAATTACCCCGATTCCCACCAGGCTCTGTCCTTCATACACTCTTCCCACCCAGAGACAACTAAGCACATGTCAGAGTGGGTTCTGTGAGTGATTGGTAATGTATTATCAATATGTGTGACACTTGTGCCTGGCATCTGATTTGGCCACATATCCCAACAGTGCCTTGTGGTCCACACAGCAGTCCCCACTGTCATCTTTCTTACCAGTACATATCCACTCACTATCAGGTAAGCTTAGTTCCAGGTGGGCTGTTTGTGCTGGGTGTATACAGTGTGTAGAACAGGGCCTGGTGGGAGATGTAGTCAGGGCTCACACTCCTCCTCCCACCCAGCACAAACAGCCCACAAGAAACCATGCTTACCTGACAGCGAGTGGAAATGTACTTACAAAATGGCTGACACTGGTGCCTGTTTGACTTGACTGCAACACCCAACAAGGCCTGGTGCTCCAGACACCACACAGCAGTATCACCCATCTTGCTAGTCAACTTCCCATCCTTGTGAGGTTGGAATAGGCCCAGAGGAGTTACCTTGGCTGGATGGGAGGAGGAGGAGGAGTATTTGCAATGGCTACAACTCGCAACAGGCCCTGTCCTACGTACACCTTCCCACCCAGCTCAAACAGCCCAGCATGTACTATGCTTACCTCACAGTAGTGCCAAAATGTACCAGCAGGATGTCTGACACTGGTGCCTGTTGTTTGACTTGACTGCAACACACATCAAGGCCTTCTGCTCCTGACACCATGCAGCAGTGTCAGCCATCTTGGCAGCACATTGCCACTCACTGTCAGGTAAGAAGAGTCCCATGTAAGCTATTTGGGATAGGTAAGAAGGTGTGTGGAGGCCAGAGCATGATGGTAGATGTAGTCAGGGCAAACACTCCTCCTCCCAACCAGCAAAACAGCTCATCTGGGCCATGGGCTACCTGACAGTGAATGGAAGTGCACTAACAAGATGGCTGACACAGTTGCATGATGTTTTGTGCACAGGGCCTTGATTTGAGTTGGTTTCAAGATCAACACCATGCAGCAGTGTTATCCATATTGCCAGTACACTTCTCACTGTGAGGTAAGCATAGGCGGCCCAGAGTAGGTAGCAGGGCTGGGTGTGAGGATGAGTATTTGCAATGGCTACAAGTCACATTGAGGAAAAGTGTTCTTCTGATCGGTATCATTTGTACCAGGACTCCATTGTTTTTTCATTGCCATTTCGTGTCAAACACTTCCACACGACCCACCTGGTCGTTTCTGCTGATGCATGAGGGAATTCTAACTAACACGACAAAAACCATCTTGCAGCCTGCATTTCTGCCCAGGAACTGTCGCACACCCAACCCCCTGTTCTTTGCAGTTCGACAGAAAACCATGAGACACTCACGCCCTGTGTAAATGATTTGTTTCCCATCTCCTGCTCCCTGCCTGGTAAACATCCTTGACATCGTGATCAGGTTATCTGGACAATGGTCTGACTGCTGGGCCTTGATCAGGGTGATTGGACAATGGTTTGAATGACCGAGCTTTGATCAAGCTGATCGAACAATGACCTGAATGACAGTGCTTTGATCAAGCTGAGTGAACAATACTTTGAGTACCAAGCCTTGATCAGGTCACCAACTACAAACACCGTCTGGATCTGGTTATCAACTGCAAACACTGCCCTGATTGAACAATGGACTAACAGCCAAAAGACTGGAATGAAAAAGTATAAAAGGCTTGTAAGCTGCGGAGTAAAGCAGCAGCCTCCTCTGTCTTGTTTCTAACGAGCTTGGGACTCTGTTCCATAGCCCGGGCTATTTGAATAAATCTGGGTTCCTCCTGCAGACGAAGGCTCCTGTGTCTCCTTTTACTACGTATGAAGGGTATGGAAGACTTGGGCAATTCCCCCGCCGCCGAGACCCAGTGAGTGGGTTATTCCGGTTCTTCAAATGGCGCCCGAATAGGGACTTCACGAGTACGAAGGTCAGGCCCGGTGGATGTGAGGAGGTACACGGAGAGACTCCGACGGAGGCGCCCTACCCGAGGGATTCTTGCAATCCGGTAAGCCGAACGACTCGCCCGCTGTTCCTCCCCACCCGGTCTGGGCCACATGACCACGTCCTCGCTGGAGTCCCCTAGCAAATAATTTCTGGAGCAGGACACAGCCCTACGTCTGCAGAAGAGAACTACCCCTGTAAGGTAAGGGTGGACTGATCACCCACCAAGTCTGTATGATTCTGCTGTTATTGACCTTTGCAAAGCCAAGCAGGCAAGGTGAATTTTAAAACCCGCCGGTGTCTGTTACCTATTTACAAGCATGCCAGTCAGTAGTAAGTTCAAGAAATTATGTTGTTGTATGTGTACGCAGGACTCCCAGCTGGAGGCGGCTTGTCCGCTTCCTCCAGAAGGGACCCCTGGCCATACGATGTATGTTAAACATGGCCCTTCTGCCATAATGTTTTCCTCATTCTGGGTAAAATATACAAAACAAAGTAACGCGGAATTACAGTGGCCACTTTTCGGCTCCTTTAATTCCCAAGTTCTCACCAACTTAGAGGAACAATTAATGAAAAGAAAAACGCGCCCGTCTATGTTTGAATCTGTCCGATTTTGGAGGAAAGAGATAGAGCAGAGAGCTAGAAAGCAGAAGGCTCAAGAAAGAAAACAGGAACGCATGTCAATGGCCGACCACGCCAGAGTAAATTTACAAAATCAAATGACAAAATCGGTAGAAATAGCCAACAGGGAGCATGGGGCCTGGGTACAAAAATGCTATCCAGCTCGTGAGGAGAAAAGAAAGGGCCATATGGATGGGGGAGAAGAAGGTGATTCCTTGCTTGATACCATGCTAGAAAGCCCTCCTGCATATGCCCCAATGTACCCTGCCCTGACGCCTCACACCCCACATGTCCCCCCGCCACCGCCCACTCCTGCCCCCACTACCCCTCCTACTGTTCTTCCTGTCACACCAACCCTCCCGATTTTTCCTATGACACCGACCACGCCCGCTAACCCTGTCCTCACTGCGGGAATGACAACAAGTCTCCATCTGCCCAACCCCTGCGGCTTTACCCCTACCCGCCCTTTTCCTACTTCCCCGTGGGTCTACAGTTAAGCAGGATTTATATAAAATGTTCAATTCCCCCCGACTGGCCTCCTTGCGCTCTGCAGTCAGCTTTTCGTCCCTTCGAGAAAATGACCTACAGAAGCAACAGTGTGAATGTTGGATAAAGAACGGGAATATTTACGCCTTTAAAGACATATGGTCCACCTTTTCCCAGTGGACGATTATGGAACAGACCACCTGGGCTGAATACATGTGTACGCTGTTCATGCAAAAATTTGAGAATGCGCTTATGCAGATACCCACTGGATTAATGGACCTTAGGTCACAAATAAGAAGAGGCGATGTTCAGGGAGAGGGGATGTTTGGTGCTGTGTCTGCTTTAATGGCTTACCATGATATGACCGCTTTTCCAACACCCCTCTAGAGACAGCTATGCCAATGAGAGAGGCGGCCCCTGTCTTTGTTAACGCACTTACCGATGCCCAAAATAATGGCCGAGGGGCTGTTGAGGCACACTGGCGCAGGCTTTGGGTTCATGTTCCTTGGAAAAGGTCAGAAGTAATGCAGTTAAAAGAACAATTACCAGATCCCCGGAAGAATCCGGCTGCCTTTTACAGAGAATTAGGTCAGATTATATCTGCAGGTACTCTCGTTCTTGAGGATATAGATTTACTTTTTGGTACGGTTGTCCCCACTGAAATTTGGGACAGGATTCGACATACTGATCATGAAGTGGCGTTGGGAGGTAAATGGGCTGACCTAGAGGCTATGGAAGAAGCAAGGGTAGGAGGGACTAAACCAGAAGCTGCCATCCTGACTTTGCCCAGTAAAATAATAACGTTTATGAAAACACTTTTGCCGGAAACTGTCATTAACTGGGATAAAATAAATGCCTGTAGGCAGCGAAAAGATGAAAATGTGGCTGACTTCTTTACCCGTTTTGAGACAGAATACAAGGGACATAGTGGTTTGGATCTCCGGACCCCAGGTTCTGGCCCAGTGTTTGTCGATAAGTTTGTCAGCAACTTGCTTCCTGAGATTTCCACCAGGCTTAAGAAAGTTGAAAGTACGTGGTCTGCCCAAACTATGACTGGTATCTTGGCTATGGCACAATATCATGAGAATAGGGAGAATGAAGATAGAGACAAGGAAAGTAAGAAGGTTAGGGATCTTAAGACTAAGGCACTTCTGCAGCAGGCTTACCCTCCCCGAGGTCCCGATGCCCGCGGGAATTTCAGACCTCAACCCCAACACCCTCCGAGGGCTCGCCAGTCTAACCCCTCCAGCCCTCAACATACGGGAGCCCTCCAAACAGATCAGTGTGCTTATTGTAAGGGGTACGGCCATTGGATAGACGAGTGTCCCGTGTTAGCTGAAAACATCCGAACAGGGAAGACTCGGCCTCGCGCTCCCAGGGAGGGAAGGCCGACTAGGGACCATGGCCCGCCCCATCCACAGGATAAAGAACGTATGCCCAGGGATCACGTTCCCGTCCGGCGGCGCCCGGCCAATAGGTTTGATGGGTACGAAGCAACACGCACTTATTACAATGATGATTATGACAAAGTTGATGAGGTAGGGTCCTACCAAGCATAGGACAGCCAGGAAAGGGGTATTACCAGAGTGCAAATTCCAGTGGATCAAAGGGGCCCGTATGTTCAAATGTCAGTTGTGGGGAACGATCAGAATTTTCTTTTGGATACTGGGGCCACCAGGTCTTCTATTGCACGTCTGTCAGTCCCGGAGGCACCCCTTTCTGGCAAAATAAATGTCTCCCTGGGTTTTGCAGGAACACCTGTGACGAGCCCTGTCTCTGAACCCCTCCCTCTCGATATTGACCCTGCACATGTTGACGCTCCCTTGGTCCTTACTACAGGTTGCAGTGAAAACTTGTTAGGCATGGATTTACTGAAAGCTCTGTATGCGACCATATCATGTAGTCCCCAAGGTGTATCCCTAACAATTTCCCCCACCGCAGCTTCCTATATGTATCTGTCTGGTCCCCTCCCACCAGAATTGCAGTCTTTACCTTCCTCCCTCCGGGCATCATCAGACACTGATGTAGGGTGTCTCAACATATCCCCTCATGTGGTACGCATCCAGCCAGGTGCACTTCTCCCCCGCCTCCGGCAGTATCGACTACCCGCGGAAGGAGAAATGGCCCTTTTAACAATAATATCTGAATTAATGGACAAGGGCGTAGTGGAGGAAACACGTGGCAATATCTGTAACAGTCCCATTATTCCCGTTCTTAAAAAGACCAATGGAGATGCTCTCTCCCCTAAAATATACAGATTCGTGATTGACCTGAGAGCCCTTAACAAAATAACAATCTCCCAATATCCTGTTGTCCCCGACATTACAGCCCTCTTAACGATGGTCCCTTCTGACGCAACGCACTTTTCTGTCATAGACCTGAAGAACGCTTTTTCAGCATTCCTATACATCCTGACAGCAGACATTTTTTTGGTTTCTCCCTTGGTGGGCGAAGCTTTAGATTCTGCCGCGCCCCTCAAGGTTTCACCGAGAGCCCCAGTATCTATAGTCAAGCCCTCAAAAGTCAATTAGATTCCTTGGAACTCCCTGATAACTCCACACTATTACAATATGTAGATGACCTCCTCATTGCTGCAAATTCTGCCCCATCATGTAAAGAAGCTACTCTCTGTTTGTTACGCCACCTTGCCCTCCATAATCACAAAGTCTCTTTAAAAAAGCTTCAGTTTTGTCAAGAGAAGGTGACCTATTTAGGTCATCTCCTCTCGAAGGAGGGAAGGCAGCTCACCGCTGATCGTGTAGCCATTATCAATGCTATGGCGGCCCCACGAACACAAAAGCAGGTGCGAGCCTTCATAGGCCTAACCTCATACTGTAGACAGTGGATTTCCAACTTTTCGGCCATGGTCAAACCTCTTCTTGCCCTCACCACTAAAGACATATCAGACAGTTCCTTTCCATGGACTAGAGAGCATGCGCAGGCCTTCCAAGATTTAAAGAGGGCTCTGTGTACTGCTCCAGTCCTCGGTACTCCTGATTATAGCAAGCAATTTTTTTCTTTTTGTACATGAGACAGACGGCTGTGCATGCGCTGTCTTGACCCAGATGTTCGGAGGTCACCATCGGCCATGTGCCTATTTTTCAGCCACCTTAGATCCTGTTGCAAGGGCTCTCCCAGGATGCCTACGGGCGACCGCTGCGGCCGCCCTCATGGTCCGTCAGAGTGCGGGGATCGTCATGAACTCCCCCTGACTCTGATGGTCCCCCATTCTGTAGATACCCTCCTTAATAACACCAAGACACAGTACCTCACTAGCGCACGACTCACAGGATATGAACTGACACTCTTTTCCAGCCACATTAACATCAAGAGATGCACTGTACTAAACCCCGCCACATTACTCCCACTGGATACTCAGGATGCCCGCTTAGACCCACATGACTGCATATTAACGACAGAGGAGGAGACGAAGGGACGGGTTGACTTACAGGATACCCCGATAGCAGAACCAGAAGGTACACTATATGTGGACGGATCATGTCTCAGAGGGCCAGATGGTAACACCTCAGCCGCCTATGCCCTCACGACATTAGGACAAGTAGTAGAAACAGCTCAGATTCCGCAGTGCTCTGCTCAAGCAGCAGAATTAGTGGCCCTCACTAGAGCCTGTGAGTTAAGCAAAGGGATGACGGTAAATATTTATACTGACAGCCAATATTCCTTCGGGGTGGCCCACAACTTCGGGAGGTTATGGAAAGAAAGGAATTTCCTTACTTCCCATGGGACCAAGATTCAACATGGCCCCCTAATTCACCGATTGTTAGACTCCCTGACACTCCCCAGAAAGGTGGCCATTATAAAATGTAAGGCCCATAAGAAAGTGACAGATGATGTTGGGAAAGGCAATGCCCTGGCTGACCAGACGGCCAGACAAACAGCTCTTAGAAAAAGGGAAGGAATGTATGTAGGAGGTCCCGCTAGGTGGGTGGCAGACGAGGGCATGGTTGAAAACACAGTACAGAGTGTGATCGATATTCAGTCCCATACTACTCCTGAGGAACTACGGGTGTGGAAGGAGCAATTAGCAAAGGAGGGAATTGATGGTTGCTGGGTCCGCACGACTATCGAAAGACAATGGATGTTACCTGACAGTCATGTGCTACCAGTAGTTACGATGGCCCATGGTCCTGCTCACATTAGTGCAAAAGGGATATGTAAACTGTTGGAACCTACATGGTACAACTCTAAGATACCAACATATGCTGAAAAGCTGGTTAAAACATGCATGATTTGCCTAATGTATAACTCAGGAAAAGGCACAGTTACTCCTAAGGGAGGATTCTCTCCTCCTACCTTCCCTTTTGAAGTCCTCCAAATAGATTACATCCAGATGGACCGATGTAACAATTTAAAATATGCCCTAGTGGTGGTCTGTACCTTCAGCCGATGGGTGGAGGCCTACCCCGTCAAAGACTGCACCGCTATCACTACCGCCAAAATGCTATTAAAAGAGTACCTCCCACGATTCGGTTTGCCCCGCTTGGTCTGGAGTGACAACGGGACACACTTTACGGCTCAAATTATGGAATATATCTGTACAGCATTGGGTATAAAACAAAAATTTCATGCAGCTAACCACCCCCAGTCAGCAGGTCTAGTGGAGGTGTACAATGGCATCCTAAAAACTAAAATGGCCAAAATAGTAGCCGAGACAGGTGTCACTTGGGTTGATGCTCTGCCCTTGGCCCTATTGTCTACAAGAACAACAGCCCACACCAGGATAGGGCTATCCCCCCATGAGATTGTGTTCGGGAGGCCTGCCAATGTATGGGGTGTCCCGCGGCCTAAGAAACTGTCTGATGTTGAATACCCTGTATTAACTGATTACCTGTACAGTCTAACTAATACCTTTCGTACTCTTTATCACCAGGTGCATGAGGCCATACCTGACAAAAGCGAGGGCCCAGGACACGTTATCCAACCTGGAGATTGGGTCTTAGTGAGGAATTTTCAACGGACTAAGAGCCTCGAACCCCGCTGGACACAGCCCCGTCAGGTGTTGCTGGCCACCCGCACCGCCGTGAAAGTAGAAGGTCGGAAGAACTGGGTGCATTCATCCCACTGTAGGCGTGTGCCTCTGCCCCTCCCCTATGATCAGTGGGTGAGGGAAGGACAAGGAGACTCAGAAACAGAAACAGTCCCGACATTTGTCCCATTCAGCGATGCCAGACTGCATTTTACATCTACAGAAGCAGAGAGTGACAGCGTACTGAAAGGAAGGGTGGAACCCTCCCTTAACTCTGCTGAACATCAAGAACAATTGTTTCCCGACCATACTGTCCCTACTTCCGACCGATATAACTTACGCCCCCGAGGGAAAGCTTGCCCTTTGACTTCGCCAAGTGCCTATAGGCTGTAGAGCTGTGATCTCCCCGGCCGAGAGTAGTGCTGGTGTGTCAGACTAAGGTACGCCATAGGGCTCTTGGCACCTGCGCCCAGTGAAGCAACCACCAATCACAGACAGCCACTAGAGGTCCCTGGCTTAGCACAATGGCTGCCGTCCAAAACACTCGAATCCAGAAACAATATGTCAGTCTCCGACATAGTAAATGCTTCATGGCCACCGTGGTGACGCTGTTTGTCTCCCTCATCCTGTCTATTCTTGGTTGGCTGTTACTAATCTACCATCCTGTTACCTCACCAACCCCTACCCCAACTCCTGCAGAGCACCAGTATTACACGCTACCAGCCCACGAGTTACCCCGCCGTGCAGAATTCTTCAATAACACCTTCATCCAAATGTTGCATCATCATCAGCTGATCATGAACATTTCCAACTGCTGGGTTTGCGGACTGATGCCGCATTCCATGATACACCCTGTCCCATTCTTTCCCTACCCCTTTTCCATCTCTGGGTCTTGTCTTGCATGGTGGATGTTGATACAGGAGGCCTACACTGTCAATGGTACTGCCAATTCTGCCCTTGGAACATTTCAGGATGACTTCTGGCGGAACAGATCTGGCCATGCCAATGCTCCTTTTGCCCGACCACCTCATCCACATCGCTACTATCACCAGATGAACTCGGTGAGATGGTAGTATTCAACTCAACCACTCGACGAACATTTTCCAGATTCCGCACAAGAAGGATACTGCCCGATGAACGAGACACTGTGAATGTCATAAATGTGCAAGGCCGTGTCTGCATCCATGGCCTAGGGACTAAGAAAGTTGGTACCAGTACTTGTAATATCACAAAATCTTTAAACTCTACATCTCCTCCGAAGCTGGTGGCATCCCCCAACACCTATTTTATCTGTGGCACTGCCGCCTACACTTGGCTCCCCCGTAACTGGTCTGGTACCTGCTATCTGGCCTTCCTCCTTCCGCCAACGTATTCTACCCATGGGAGTTACCACCTGTTGATGAAGGGCGCTCTGCGTCGCTCACGTAGGGGCGCCATATCAGCCGAGGATACAGCAGGCCAGGAAACCGGGGACTTCCTTAAAGGTTTCCTTCCATTCTGGGGCCCCATGGCAAACAGTCGGGCTGTACGAGGACTGACCAGGGTCCTTGAAGCCACCATCACAGTAACGGCTGGTGCCCTCTCCAACATCACTGCAGAACTACAGGCGGACCGCCTTATAACACTGCAGAACCGCATGGTCCTAGACGTCCTCCTTGCTGATCGTGGTGGTGTGTGTAAATTGATCGGCTCCAGCTGCTGCGTGTACATCCCAGACAACGCACCTTCAGTGTACTATGCCATCCAACGTCTGCATCGCCTTTCTTCCGAAATTCACCTGGATAAAGGCAACTGGTCCCTCACAGGCTGGATCTGGGGCCTCCTTTCACAGTGGGGGTGGAGGGTCCTCATCTTCCTTGCCTTGGGAATAACTGTCCTGGTCTCCTGCTGTTTGTGCTTTCAGTGCCTGCCAGTGCTCTGTACAATGTGTGTCCAGACCATCCAGCCTCCACCCTCCAACATTCACAACACCAATATGATGATGATGCTCCAACAAGAAACCGATGGCCTTATGAACATTGACATTTCTTAAAGTATTTGCCACTCAATGGCAAAAGGAGGGTCTGAGGAAAAGTGTTCTTCTGATCGGTATCATTTGTACCAGGACTCCATTGTTTTTTCATTGCCATTTCGTGTCAAACACTTCCACACGACCCACCTGGTCGTTTCTGCTGATGCCTGAGGGAATTCTAACTAACACGACAAAAACCATCTTGCAGCCTGCATTTCTGCCCAGGAACTGTCGCACACCCAACCCCCTGTTCTTTGCAGTTCGACAGAAAACCATGAGACACTCACGCCCTGTGTAAATGATTTGTTTCCCATCTCCTGCTCCCTGCCTGGTAAACATCCTTGACATCGTGATCAGGTTATCTGGACAATGGTCTGACTGCTGGGCCTTGATCAGGGTGATTGGACAATGGTTTGAATGACCGAGCTTTGATCAAGCTGATCGAACAATGACCTGAATGACCGTGCTTTGATCAAGCTGAGTGAACAATACTTTGAGTACCAAGCCTTGATCAGGTCACCAACTACAAACACCGTCTGGATCTGGTTATCAACTGCAAACACTGCCCTGATTGAACAATGGACTAACAGCCAAAAGACTGGAATGAAAAAGTATAAAAGGCTTGTAAGCTGCGGAGTAAAGCAGCAGCCTCCTCTGTCTTGTTTCTAACGAGCTTGGGACTCTGTTCCATAGCCCGGGCTATTTGAATAAATCTGGGTTCCTCCTGCAGACGAAGGCTCCTGTGTCTCCTTTACTACGTATGAAGGGTATGGAAGACTTGGGCAATTCCCCCGCCGCCGAGACCCAGTGAGTGGGTTATTCCGGTTCTTCAACATCATGCCTTGTCCCTCACACACCTTCCCACCCAGCAGCAAAAGCCTACCTGTAACTCAGCTTCCCTGACAGTAAGTGTGAATGTACTTGCAAGATGTCTGACACTGTTGACTGGTGCCTATTTGTCCCCTACCCCCAACAGGGCGAAGCTGTCCAGACACCATGTACCAGTGTCAGCCATTTTGTCAGTACATTTCCACTAACTATCAGGTAAGCATGGTTCTTGGTGGTCTATTTGTGCTGGTTGGGAGGAGTAGTGTTTGTCCAGACTACGTCTCCCACCAGGCTCTGTCCTCCACACACCTTCCTTCCCATCCTAAATATCTTACCTGTGACTCTGCTTTCCTGACAGTGAGTGGCCATGTGCTGCCGAGATGTCTGACACTGGTGACTGGTGTCTGATTTGTCCACAACTCACCAACAGTGCCTTGAGCTCCAAACAGCAGTCCGCAGTGCCAGTCATCTCTCCAGTACATTCTCATTGACTCTCAGAGAAGCTCAGTTCTATGTGGGCTTGTTGGCCTGTGTGTGAGCATGTTCCATCAGGCCCTGTCCTACACACACCTTCCCAGCCTGCCCAAACAGCACACCTGGAACTATGTTGTCCCTGATGGTGGGTGGAAATGTACTAGCAAGATAGCTGACACTGGGGACTGGTGTGGGGAGCACAAGGCCATGATGGTAGTTGTGGTCAACTCTGACACCATGCTCAAGTGTCAGACATCTTGCAAGTACACTTCCCCGCATTGTCAGGACACCACTCTTCCTGGTAGCCTAGTTGGGATGGGTAGGAAGGTGTGTGTAGGACAGAGCCTAATAGGAGATATAGTCAGTGCAAACACTCCTCCTCCCACACTGCTCAACCAGGTCATCTGGGCCTATGGCTACCTGACAGTGAATGGAAGTCTACTATCAAGATGTCTGACACTGGTGCATGTTGTTTGACTTGCCTACAACTCTCTTCAAGGCCTTGTGCTCCAGACACCATGCTGCTGTGTCAGCCATCTTGCTAGTACATTTGCACTCACTGTGAGGGACACATAGTTCCAGTGGGTCTGTTTGGGCTGCGTTTGAGGTGGAGTGTTTGCTGTGACTACAACTCCCATCAGGCCTGTGCCCACACCCACCTTCCCAGCCATCCCAAACAGCCTACCTGTTACTCAGCTTTCCTGTGAGTGGAAAAGTACTGGCAAGATGTCTGACACTGGTGCATGTTGTTTTACTTGAATACATCTCCCATCAAGGCCTTGTGCTCCAGACACCATGCTGCTGTGTCAGCCATCTTGCTGGCACATTTACACTCACTGTGAGGGACACATAGTTCCAGTGGGTCTGTTTGGGCTGTGTGTGAGGAGGAGTGTTTGCTGTGACTACAACTATCAGGCCCGTGCTCACACCCACCTTCCCAGCCATCCCAAGCAGCCTACTTGTGACTGAGCCTTCCTGTGAGTGAGTGGAAAAGTACTGGCAAGATGTCCGACACTGGTGCATGTTGTTTGACTTGACTACAACTCCCATCAAGGCCTTGTGCTCCAGACATCATGCAGCAGTGTCAGCCATCTTGCTAGTACATTTGCGCTCACTGTGAGGGACACATAGTTCCAATGGGTCTGTTTGGGCAGTGTGTGATGAGGAGTGTTTGCTGTGACTGCAACTCCCATCAGGCATGTGCCCACACCCACCTTCCCAGCCATCGAAACAGCCTACCTGTGACTCAGCTTTCCTGTGAGTGGAAAAGTATGTTGTATGGAGCACAAAGGCTTGGTATGAGTTTGTGAGAAGTATGTACATGGTAATAGTTTGGTGCATTTTCATTTTCATTGCAGGTATATTTGTTATCAATATGACATACACATCACATGCTCTTTGACTCTATTTTCTTACTATGTTAAAACAGTCATTTGCTTACCTGTATCCTTTACAGTGATGTCTATGGAGGTGTAATTGGTAACTTTGTTTGAATGTGGAGTAGGTACTTACCAGACTCTGGTAGTCCAGAGACGCTCTCCGGTGGAATGATGGCATGCACTTTCTCCTCCCAGGAAGTGAAGTGCACAGGTGGTGCAGGAGGGCCACCGCCAGTCTGCTGGCTTTGGGCGTGTTCCCTGGCCAGCAGTTTCTTGACCCTTCGCACATCATAATACCTGTTTCTGATATCATCCATTGTGCGCAAGCAAGGTGCTGAGCATTCACCTAGTTGACTATCCTGTCCCACATCCTATTTCTCTGGAACAGGGGGTCTGTTGGACTAGGTTCCCAAATAACTCTGGCTCTACTCTGACTATCTCATCTACAAGCACTTTCAACTCCTCTGTGAAATGTGGCTGCTTCCTTGGGGCCATGGTGAGGGTGGGTGTGAAGGTGAGGGTGAGTGTGAAGGTGAGGGTGATTGTAAATGAGGAAAAGAGTGTGTGTTTGTGAGAATAGTTGTAACCAAACAAAAATCAGTGCAAGTTGTGTGGTGGGTGAAATGTGAGTGTATGAGGTGGAGAGCAGGAAATGTGTGGCAAATCCAGTGAGCTAGCAGCAGTTGTGTTGTAGCAAAGGATCATGGACATGCTTTTGGCCCTTTACATAGGTGGATTGGTGGGGTTGGCTATTTTTTTTTGGGGGAGTTGTCAATGGTTGTTTTGACTGTTTTTGACTTGTCCCACTTGACATTTGTTACACAGACCGACACAGTTCCGAAACCACATAGGATGCATCGTCATCTGTTTGCGGGTTAAACCGAATCTGATTCATAACCGGATTGCTATTCTTGAGCGTTTCCAAACGAGTCGGTTGCATCGGGCCTGTTTCCGGACTGTTCGGTCAAACTGATTGCATTCTGTACGACTCTGTTGGAGTTTAACATGCAGTGCATTGTAATCCGTCGTTCAGTGAGCTCGCGGGCGAGTCGGTCGCAAAGCATTCCAGAACCGATTCATTCGGAATGCTTTCCAAACGAGATCGGAATCGGGCCCTAAGTAGTATTTTCCTTTTAATTTCTTGAACAAGGATGGTTTAATTCATTAAATTTAATCCATGCCATGCAACATAATTAATGTACAGCCAACCAGTGTTTCACAGCCTAAAATTGCTTTTTTCAAAGTTCCTTAGATAACTTGTGTTATATTCCAACAATCCATCAATACTCTATTTTTTATCTTTATTTAGTGATTTTTCACAAACATAATACAGAAAAAAGAAAAATGAGACATTCGGCATTATGTCAACAAAATATGATCATGACTTGACTTAGTTATACAGAGGAAGAGTGCCACAATCATGTAGAAATAATACTTGACAATGTATTGATCAATGAGAGGATAGGCAATAATAGGGAGAGCATAAGGGGAGGTAGAATCAGGCTTATGCAATGGTGTCTTGATTAGCGTGACATAAAGAGGGTGTACTAGCAAGTGAGTGAGGGGCTGAGTCCGGGGAGTCGGGTTCCAGAGATAGCAAGAAGGATCAGAGAGGCTGCCAAATATCTTTAGGTCGAGCAGAGGGGGTAGTAATGAAGAGTAAACTTCATTCGTTAGGACACATTGTATCATACTTTGGAGCCATGCTTTAGTGGTCCGGTGTATTGCACTGCCCCAGCAAAGTGTGATTTCTCTCTTTGTCAGTAATAAAGTAATGGCAGAGAATCTATGGAGGTTCTTTGGAATGGACAAAACATTGCTCAGAAGCGCCAGGAGTGGGGAGGGATCTAGGATCAATACTCTATTAGGCACCAGAAGAGACTGCTTCATTGATCTATAATGTAGTAGTTATATCTGTCAACAGAATACTGTTATTCAATATAATGGATAAGTAATCAACCTTTCATATGGCCCATATCAAACCTCTGAAGTTTAAGCATCCATTAATAATTGAACCCATGACAAGCTTGCCTGTTTGGTGCTCGAACAACTACACCATCTTTGTTCTTTGTCTTTGTTAACCTCGTCAAAGGTCAGGAAAAGCTGCTCTTATTGATAGTGTTTAGTTTTTCTGCAAGTATATGTACACAAGGGAAACCCAAAGATATTAAGAGACCAAGGGTACTTGAGTAATCCTAGAGACAACGGCCCCTTAACAAAAAATGAAATACAGTTGTTCTGGATACAAAAATCAGTTCCATAAACAGATTCAATTATCAAAGTTTTCAATTTTATTACTACAATTTGAACAAAAATTTGAATTACCCCATCCGGAAGAATTTCAAAAACCAAAGATCAAGAGAGCAAAAAAACAATGAACTGAAAAAAACAATGAGCAAAAAAACAATAATGACCAGAAAACCAGGAATTAAAAACTGACAACAAAAAACATATAGACATGTACAGGCAAGCAAACAGTGATCAACATTAATATAACATCTTTAGGTCACTTCTTATTAAAAGCAAAACACTACTGTTTGATGGATAAAACAATACTGTTTGATGGATTATTGATATTTAACACAAGTTTTCTAAAGAACTTTGAAAGCAATTTTAGGCTAAGAAACACTGGTTGGCTGTACATGAATTATGTTGCCTGGCATGGTCTGAGGCTTTCCTCAGGTTTAGGCTGTCCGACCGAGATCATCGGTTTCACTTCTGACCGCCTAATTAAAATTTAGGCAGTCGGAAGTGAAACCGGCCAGTCATTCCGGCAGGCTTCCGACTGGGTCCTTGAGCCGTCCGGATTACAATGCACGGTTTCCGGCAGGCTTTTCATTCCGGGCTTTCCGACATGGAAAGTCTGTTGGAAAGTGTGTTTGGGGGCCCCTAGCAGGGCCCCCTCTGTTTGCGGCCTCCAGTTGGGGGCCGAGAGGGCACCTATGGTGCCTCCTTGTTGATCCCTGCACCATAAGGAAGGCACCCTGAGGTGCCGGCCATGCGGTGCAGGGATGAACACAACCTCTCATTTCCCTATGGGAGCTTGTGCTACGGCCAGCTTACGGCAGTAACACAGGCTCCAATAGGGAAATGTGAGTATGTGACCACACCATGTGTGTTTGCATCGTAATTCGGCGGTCGGGACCGCCGACTGGAGGTTGGTCGGTCCTGTTTCCGTGACAGTGTCAGGCAGACGCAAGTCCACCCGACATCGTAATAAGCCCCTTAATGTTAAAAAATACCTGTATTTACGTTCTTATGGAAGTTAACATTTTCAGGTGTTTACTGTTTTTGTTTAGGTAGGAGAATAAGTTATATTTCAGCTGTTTTAATTTTTGACAGGTTCTAATCTCAATATTCATTAATTAATTATTTTTGAAACATAATTAGTATATAATTAAAATATAACTACTATATATTATTTTTGTTTTATTTAAAATATCATTTAATTTTTATGTAGTAGTTATTTACATGTTTTTTGAAAATTATTAGGAGGTATAATTTTATTTCTAGTTCCTTCAACGTCTGACTTTTTCACTACTATTTTGTAGATTGGAGTGGGAATAGTAATTCTAACCCCTCTGAAGTCCAACTCTCTCCCTACTGTTCCTTAAACTGCAGTGAGAATAGTAAAGCTAACCCCTCCAAGTCCAACACTTTCCCTACTCTAGCTTAGATTGGAATGGGAATAGTAAATCTAACCTCACTGGGGTCCAATACTTTCTGACTGTTTTATAGAATTGAGTAGAAATAGTAATTTGAGATATTTTGAGATACATACTTTATGTAATGTTTGTAAATTATTATTTACATTAATTTATTTTACTATTGTTATTTTATTTTAGTTTTTTTATAATAATTTACATTTTTGTCTATCAGGAGAACATTTTTCTTTGAGATGTAATTTAGTTATAATAATTGTGTATGTTTAATTATTTATCATTTTATATATGTTTATAACAGTGTGTTTGTGGTTGCTAATGTTTTTTATTGTTTTTAATTGTACATTTTTGATAATGTATTTTAATATATATATAAATATATACAGTGTATATATATATATATATATATATATATATATATATATATATATATCGTCGTAACGCCGCAATCACGAATTTCCCTTCCGCGGGAAAGAACAAAGCGTGAACCCAATATTCGTGCTTAGTTGGTGTTTATTTCATCGCCTTCAATCCACCACAATTGCCATGACGCGTTTTGGCCGTACAACGGCCTTGATCACATGACGCGTTCTGGGAGTAACAGTTTCATTTTTAAAGTGCTAGTGCCTTTAACACGTGATTCCTGCTTAACCATAGAATGGGAAGACAGACTTACTGAAATCGTCATGAATATGTGCAAAACGGCAATAAATATATAAATATATGACCACACACACACATGATAAAACATAATTGCAGAGTTTCATCATAATAAATATTTAAATAAATATTTAAATATTTTTTAAAAAGTACAAATTTATGTAAAATACAATAACTTTGGCAGAATGTTTAAAAAGAACTTTTGTTAAATAGTTAAAAAATTCTTTATATTTAGTGCCAGAATGAATAAACATTCCTATGTTATGAATAATGATTGTATCTGTATAATACATCACGATCAACATTTATCAATTTGAGGATTACCATAATTATATATAAATGTTGTTTCCATTATTTAACGTGTGTAGGTCTGTTGCCTGTTTATACATTGCGCGATTTCTAAATCATATATTAGTCTAAGTAGACTTGTACCATATCGATCCCATTACTATCAAATACTCAGTGCTTTAAATGTGCAAAATGTGAGTAACTAATGAACAAGATGTTCACTGGTTGTGCAAAATAGTGCAAAATTAAAAAAAACATGTGCAAGTTTCTACAGCTTAAATGCTGAAAGCAGCAATATCAACTTAATTATTTCATCATATGTTTGATTTTAATGTCCTATATCCATGGGATTATATCATGTTTTGTTCCATCCGGACAGATTTACAAACATGTATAAAAATCCTCGCTAGAATTATGTCCATAAGGGGTTTTAGTGTCTAGTTCTAAAATATATTTGGTTTCTAGACTTCACAGTTTTGCCTCACGATTTCCTCCTCTTCTTAATGGTGGAATACAATCTATTAAGAAGTATTTAAAGTCATCAAGGTTGTTGACATGCCTTTCCTTGAAATGTCTGGCCACCGGGTAGGTTTGGTCAGAGTTGGTAATTGCTCTCATGTGTTGCAGTATTTTTTTGTCGGCTTGTAATTTAGTACTGCCCATATACTGCAACCCACATGAGCACTCCAACACATACACTACATACTCAGTACGACATGTCAGGAATTTGGTGATTTTAACGGGATCATCCCTAAAAGGGATGTTGTAATTAGTTTTATTGACCCCGTATTGGCATGCTCGACAATTATTACATTTAATGAATCCCTTGCGTGTAGTTAGCCAGTTCGCAGTTGGTCTGATCTCTGGACTGCTACTGACCAATGCATCACGCATAGATTTCGATTTTCTAAATGTAATAAGCGGATTCTTTGGAAGTTTTTACCAATAATAGGATCACTGCGTATGATTGACC
This sequence comes from Calotriton arnoldi, assembly GCA_963921515.1. NCBI lineage: Eukaryota > Metazoa > Chordata > Amphibia > Caudata > Salamandridae > Calotriton > Calotriton arnoldi. The sequence continues at coordinate 529,403 of CAWUFW010009891.1, read as the reverse complement.
AGTTTTTATGGAATATTTTGCGTATAATATTTTGTTGTCTACTGTATTTCAAGATTAGCCTTGTTTGTAACTCGGTTTCACCTTTTCCTTCTTGTAAGGTTGATTTTTTACTAAGCAAATGCAGTCTATCTAATTTGTTTGCTTTTTTAATGGCTATATCGATTGTGCTTTCTTTGTAGCCTCTCTCCATAAATCTCATTTTACTGGAATTTTGGGCAATCTGTAAGTCTGCCTCATTACTGCAAACCCTGCGGATCCTCAGCATTTCCCCGTAGGGGATGCTGTTTATCAAATGTTGAGGATGATGGCTAGTTTCATGTCATGTGCTATTGCCTGCTGTGGGTTTGCGATGGTGTCTTGTTTCGATTTTCTGATCCTTTATATAGACTTCAACATCTAAGAAGCATACTTGTTGGCTACTTATAGTGGCAGTAAAGTGCAAATTAATGTTGTTATTGTTCAGTTCTTTCGCAAATTCAGGAGCGTTTACTTCGGTTCCCTGCCATATAACAAACAGATCGTCTATATAGCGTAACCAAGTTATAACATGCCTTTCAACAGTTCTTATGTGCATTCTATTCAGGACCATCTCCTCCCACCAACCCATATGTAGGCATGAGTAGCTAGGGGAAAAACATGCCCCCATAGCTACCCCTCTTACTTGATGTAGTACCTGGTTTTGAAATAAAAAAGTTATTTTCAAGACAGTACATAATCATAGCAATTAGCATTTTGTTGTGGTGGAGAAGATGTAGTGGTCTAGAATTTAAGTAATGTTCGATGGCCTTGATTCCGTCCTTGTGATGAATACTAGTATATAGGGACGTGACATCTAGACACATCAAGAGGTAGTCCCGGTTGCCACTGACAAGAATTCAATTGTCGTAAAAAGTCCCCTGTATCCTGAACAAAAGATGGTAATTTTAGAACAAAGTCCTGTAAGAAGTAGTCCATGTACTTAGATATATTTTCCAAAAGACTACCCCTTGCCGAAATAATGGGCCTCCCTGGTGGTGTCATCGCATTTTTATGAAGTTTGGGAATAAAATAAATCACCGGCATTACCGGATGTTCGTTTTTCAAAAACTTCAATTCATCCATACTTAGTAGTCCTGCGCTTCGCCAGGCATTTAGTTTGGAGTAATAGTCTTTCCAAGAGGCTCAAACGGTTTGCATATTGCTTTTTTGTAACAATTACCATCGTTTAACTGTTGGTTTGCCTCTTTTAAATATTCCTGACGTGGCCATAACACTAGGTTTCCTCCTTTGTCGGAGTTCCTGATCACGACTTGCTCATTCGTTTGTAGTTTTTTTATCAAACGATTGTATGCATCACGTTGATGATGATATTTGGTCCGTGATCCCATTGTTTGATAATTCAATTTCTTTATTTCTGTGGTGACCAGTTCTCCAAAGATGTCTAAAGAGTCCCTTGGTGCCAATGGTTGAAATGTCGATTTGGGCTTGAAATTTGTTCGTATTGTCCCAAAAGTTATGCCTGCTGGGCTGCCACTTGTTGCCTCATCGTTAGTACTTTCGTATTCTAGTTGTTGTAGATTAAGCAATGTGTCTGCATCACCAGCTGTAAGTTGGTAAGAGGAGCCCTGCACATTTATGTTCCTACTCAAAGAGTCCGTTTTTGGTTGACAAGATGATATTTGTTTAATTTTAATTTTCTAATAAACTTGTAGACATCAATTCTGGTCTGGGCATAATCGAAATTGCTTTCAGGGCAATAAGAGAGCCCCAGTTCAAGAAGTTGTGTTTCAGCTTTGGTTAGACTCAACGAAGACGAATTCACCACTGTGTTCCGTGTATTACTCTGTGTTCGATTTATTTCCTTTTCCATTTTTGTTGTTCTGCGCTTTTTTGGTTTTGGTACTTCGGACACATTTGCGCCGCTCCCTGCGCCTCTGATTGTGTCTTTGTTTTGTTGTAAGGTTTGTTTGCGCGGTCGTAGTGTTTGCCTTCTGTCTTGTCTCAAACAGTTGACTTCCTCTGCCAGAGAGAATTTTTGAAACCCAAATCGGGCCGACACGCGGCTATGATCTGTTTCCGACTCACTCTCCACAGCCGAGCTTTAGTCAGATGCTGATGTGGACGACATAGCCGCTTCATTCATACCACTTGGTTGACTTTCTCGTGGATCAATTTTTCTTGCTATTTTTAGGGAATCAAATTTTTTGGCAAAGGTAAATATCTGTCCTTGTTCGTAATCTTGTTTGTCTCTTTGAAATTTGTATGTTTTACGCTTTTTAATTATCTCCTCCTCTTTTTGAATTCTGCTCAACATGTCTTCACGATATTTTGTGATTTTGGGCGTTATTTCGAATGCCGCAATTTCTTCATTCAACTTGTCCATTTGCTGTTGTAATTTAATTCTATCGCTGTCGGCATATTTAACTAGTATTTCAACCAAGCGCCTGGAGGAATCCAAGTTACATTCTGCCCATTCTCGTAACATCTGTGGGTCTGGGTTCTCGTAACTTGGAGCTATCATAATGCGCAAACCTCTCGGTATACGTCCGACTTGAAGGTATCTATCGAGACTTTTGTGCTCCCACCATTTGGACTGTTCAGATTTCATCAATTTTTCAAATTTTTTGAACAAATCCCTCACGTTTGCATTGCCACTCGTAGATGTATTTATTGGGGCAAGAGTCTGTTGCATCCTGCTTGGGGCATCATCAAACATATGTTCTGCTGCTGCCTCTCTACTCCTAAGCGCGTCGGCAGTCATGGTGGAAAAGTTTTTGTAGGCTAATTGCTGTTGCGGGCTCTCTGGGAATAATTCTTGCGCCTGTATTGCACACCTCCCCTACCGGACAAATCCCGTTGATCCTACCTTACACGTAGCAGTCGTATACCCCGTCCTCCGACTCGATTTCCGTGGCTGTCCTGAAGGTGGAATAGTGTCTTGGGAATCCGGGGGCTGCTTTGACTAACTCGTCCGAGTTAACACTCCTGATTTCCGGCGGCCGCCGGTCGTAGCCCCTTGTCTGTGCAGCCCAAGATGCGAGGAGGGGTTCACTGGTACCGAGGAAGCCTACTCGGTAAGCATATCGTCGTAACGCCGCATTCACGAATTTCCCTATATTCGTGCTTAGTTGGTGTTTATTTCATCGCCTTCAATCCACCACAATCGCCATGACGCGTTTCGGGCGTACAACGGCCTTGATCACATGACGCGCTCTGGGAGTAACAGTTTCATTTTTAAAGTGCTTGTGCCTTTAACACGTGATTCCTGCTTAACCATAGACTGGGAAGACAGACTTACTGAAATCGTCATAAATATGTGCAAAACAGCAATAAATATAGGACCACACACACACATGATAAAACTCTGCAATAAGTAAAAAAATATATATATAAATTTGTACTTTTTTAAATATTTAAATAAATATTTAAATATTTTTAAAAAGTACAAATTTATATATATATATATATATATATATATAAATCACAGAAGAGCTCCTTCTGGACTACATGGGACGCATGGAGAGTGGCGCGCACGCCGGCGGAGCACACCGGCTATTCCAATCCTTCCGTGAATGCCTTTCATCCGCGTGCTCTCAGTAAAGGAAGACTCTGTATCGATAGATATCCACTGCTGTGTTTATTCACAACGCGTTTCGCTTTCCCTGAAAGCTTGATCACGTGAACAGTGCAACAAAGAACGGCAACATAAGTATAGAATCAATGGTGATTGTAATCAAAAACGGACTAACCAACAATGAGCGGCAGACATGTTGGAATGGTAAAATGATACAAAATACGTAATTCATTATAATGGTAAATACATGACTCGAGTATGGACCACTCTGATCTTATAAAGATACCAAAAAAATATAACACACCGTTGAATCTACATGATCCATAATGAAAAAAATCATCAACAAGCCTATGATTCGCGGCAGTAATATCAAAACATATAAATATTGTAAAGCCATGTATGGTCAACTAAATACATCAATAGTTCGTAAAATTGGTTAGTCAGTTATCACAGATGGATATACACTTGAAACCACGAAGTGTTGTACTGGCACAGTGTCCAGACAGCAAATGAACGCTGTATACATTAATGTACGTATGTCACCAAATAGCTGTTGCTCATAAACTGCTGAGGGCATGTAGAACGCTATTGCCAGCTGTGGATTTTCTGAGCTGGCAATAGCGTTCTACATGCCCTCAGCAGTCATCCTGAGACCCTCAAATGGAGTATCCCCTATGGGGAACTGCTGAGGGCCAAAAGGAACTGCAATACAGATGAAGCGTACCAATTTGAAAGTACCAACATTGTCAAGCGCTTCAGAGAGAGGGGTTACCCAAAATGGGTGTTGAAGAGAGCATGTGACAGAGCAAGTTTGGTAGACAGGGCAGTGACCATTTCAGACAAACCAGAGAATAATGACATTGAGGGTAACAAATCTAGAATGATCATGACATTCAGCTCTGACGCCAGCAATATCAGGCGGATTGTGACTAAGAATTGGGATATCCTCAAAAGTGACAACGTAATTGGGGGCATTATCCCAGACAGACCGAGCATAACATACAGGAGGGGCAGGAATGTAAGGGATATGCTTGTACATAGTGATATCACTATATATCCACTAAGACAGCAACATGGTCTCAAGGGTTTTTACCCATGTGGCCATTGTAAGGCATGCAATAAGAGCAAATTTCGCAAGCAGGTAGTCTACAATGGCGTCAACAAGGAACTCACACAATTTCTCACGTGTAGCTCCACTTTTGTGATATATGCCATAGAATGCACTTGCAAACTATGGTACATAGGGAGCACGACATGTATGGCCAAAAAGCGCATTTTAGAGCATGGCAGGGCCATCACTAATTTTGATCCCAAGTACCCAGTGGCACGCCATTTTAAAAACAAACATTTTTCTAATACCAATGAGATGAGCTATCTTATCTTGTAACAAATAGACAAACATCCCAGAGGTGGCAATAGGGTTTTGCATCTGAGACAAAGGGAGTCTAAATATATCATAGACTTCCAAACTAAGAACCCGGGAGGATTGAATCAAGAGGAAGAACTTTTCATACATTTGAAAGAACAATAGTGGCTTAACAATATTCTGGGGTGGGATACACCCACATCACAGGCCACCTTTTTCCTCTGACTAAGTAGATCGTGTTTTCCCTCATTCTGCAGTACTCTTGACATTGAGGTCTCTTAATAGGTTTCTAGTAATTTACAGTATTTTCTCTTATCTAGTGTGTTTCTTTCTCTTTTGTTACATTCAGTAATGATTTCTCTCTGATACAGTGATTATTGGAGTATTTGTATTCTGAGTAGATTTCTTTTAGTAGTCCAAAGTAGAATTACATGTTTGAATAAGTCTTTTGTACAGGACATCCTGTTTTTAATCACTTTTTTCTTTCATTTTGTTCACAGGAGGAAAGGAAGGGGCCCACTCACAAGTACTCACCAGCATGGGCCACCTACCCTTTTTCTCTTTATGAGCACATTGTCACAATGATGTACAGCGGTAACTTTTTATTGAGTTGATGCTAATGATGGTGTTACATTTTGATAATAATGTTGTTTGAAATGCAGGCCAATTATTTATTTGACATATCTCTATTACATTTAAAGGTCATAATACATGATGTGTTATATGTGATGATAACAAGCTGAGCACAGCTGACATATATGGTACACATATTAGATTTTTCTTGGGACACGTGTACCCTCACTGGAGGGTTATTTTCATTGATTCATGTGGAGGCCCATGACTATAGTGTGTTTTACCATAGCATGCTATACTGATCGACATAGACATTATTGCTGGACACTTTAGCAGGTTTATGTTGGACAATGTATTGGTTTCTCTAAATTGAAAAACTTTATTGATATCTAACAATGATCTTGTATGGCCATAATCAGCGATGGTTGCACATAGGTGATGACATATTGCAGCGGGGAACGCATTTCATCAGCAATAGTATAATCAATTTCATTCGATGTTGGGAAATTTATGAGCAACAGCTATTTGGTGACATACGTACATTAATGTATACAGCGTTCATTTGCTGTCTGGACACTGTGCCAGTACAACACTTCGTGGTTTCAAGTGTATATCCATCTGTGATAACTGACTAACCAATTTTACGAACTATTGATGTATTTAGTTAACCATATATGGCTTTACAATATTTATATGTTTTGATATTACTGCCGCGAATCATAGGCTTGTTGATGATTTTTTTCATTTTTTTCATTATGGATCATGTAGATTCAACGGTGTGTTATATTTTTTGGTATCTTTATAAGATCAGAGTGGTCCATACTCGAGTCATGTATTTACCATTATAATGAATTACGTATTTTGTATCATTTTACCATTCCAACATGTCTGCCGCTCATTGTTGGTTAGTCCGTTTTTGATTACAATCACCATTGATTCTATACTTATGTTGCCGTTCTTTGTTGCACTGTTCACGTGATCAAGCTTTCAGGGAAAGCGAAACGCGTTGTGAATAAACACAGCAGTGGATATCTATCGATACAGAGTCTTCCTTTACTGAGAGCGCGCGGATGAAAGGCATTCACGGAAGGATATATATATATATATATATATATATATATATTTTTTTTTTTTTTACAATGAGTGGCCTAATTATGATGTCGGACATCGTATCGGGCTGGAACTGCCCGACCTTAGATTGGCGGTACCGACCGCCTGATTTGGATGTGAACGCCCATAGGGCAGTCGGAAACATCCATTCTACAATAGAAGCTTGTTCGGCGGGCGGAATAGGCCCGCAGCCCAAGCTTCAATTGTTGAATGGAGGTTTGCAGACATCCCTGCAGGCATGTTGAGTGGGGCACTGTAGGTGCCCTCCAGGCCCCATTGTGGAGGGACAGGGGGAAGGGGGCCCTACTAGGGGTCCCCATAAAGACACTTTCTGACAACCTTTTCATGTCGGAAATGCTGACATGAAATGGCTGTCGGAAACTGCCATCATAATCCCGACGGCGGAACTGAACCTGGCTCTGCCGTCATTAGGGATTATGGTGTGTTCCGACTGGCTCCTTGAGCGTGTCGAAAGCGCTGCGGACGGTCCCTCCGCCCGATGTCTACGCCCGCCGCATCGTAATGCGGTGGGCAGACGGAGGTACAGATGTAGGACTGACCGCAACCAACTGGCGGTCGGTTGCTGTCCTTCCGACATCGTAATCAGCCCCTAGGTGTTTATTTTGTTGATAATTTAGTTTATTTTTTAATTGTACATTTTTTGATAATATTTTAGCTAGATATATTGTTTTTTATATATTAAAATGTTATGTTTATTTTGTATTATTTATTTAAAGTGTGAAGTAAAAATATTTTCTATGTTTTTGTTGATTTTTAAATGTATTTATATATTTTCATTTTGTCTATGTCTATATTTACAATTTGGTTTTCGCTCTACAGTTCAATTTTATTTAAATATTTTTTAAATGTTATATTTAGTGTTTTATTTTTAATGAACATTTATTATATATAATTAATTAGAACTACTTACTTTACGTGTTAATAAGTTTAACTATTACACTATTTTAAATATATTACTGTAAAGTTTATACATTTCTTTTTTAAAACAATATTCTTAGCTTGTTTTTGACAATACTCCCATCCACAATATTCTTGACTCATTATTTATGCCATACCTTTTATAAGTATAGGAAGATGATATTTAGATTAGAATATTTAAAAAAATAATATTTTGAGATTTCTCTTCTCGATATTTCGCCATACAACTTCTCCATGCCCTGACATATACATAAATGAGATTTCCAGCCATTACTTTACCTTGTGAATTGGGTCCAATGGCTGTTGAAGGATATACAATGGATTTCTTGGTATTGAGAACAAGACCAAGCCTTGATAGCAGGAGAAATTTGGATTGCGCTAACTGACATACTTGAATAAGGAAGACCCGAGGAGCAAATTATCTGTAGGGAACACAACAAGACCTTTCCGCTGATGGCATATGGCCACTGATCCTATGCACTTGGTGAATGTTTGAGGAGCGGACCTTGAAATAGTAGTGCTGCCTATCTACCATGAGGCACAGTCATTTTCTGTGGTGGGGATGGATTGGAATATTGAAGTAAGTTCCTACAAGTTAACAGAGGTCAGGAAGTCGCCTTCTCTGATCAAATACAGGATCTACAGAAGAGTGTTTCTTAAGATAGTTATTGAGTTTGCACAAATCTAATATTGTGACAGTTCTTCCAACATTTCAAACTGTGAAAACATAACCGCATATTGATATGCATAGATATATTACAGTATTAATATTCACATATGTATGAATAAGAGTGCAGTGATATATTTTAATGATATATTTCTGAAAAAAATGTTGATGTTGTGAGAAAGTAGATTATTAGTTGTTATGGATAGCAGTCCACCACAAGTAATAATGGCATAATCCTTTGTACAGTCCAGAAAAGGTTTAATTAATTTAAACCTGAGCGCAATCCTTGGGAGCCATGGTAGAGAGCAGACAGGCTTAACTTGCGAAAATATGTTAAGTATTTAGTAACAACAAACAGTTAAAAATTCAAGAGCACATCAAGATAAAATTCCCACTCCAATTTATAAAAATATGGAATAACTTAATTAACAAAACGACATCAAAATGTCAAAACTCTAATAAGGGAAACCAGAGATATGATTTTTTAGGGCCTAATTAGGAGTGTTGGCGGTCATTGGACCGCCAGACTTGTGGTGGGGCGGCAGTGACGGTCGTCTGACTGCCACATTATGACCTTGCTGGTCGTGCCGCCCTGGGACCGCCGACTCCACCAGGGAACCGCCGTTCCCTGCCGGTGGCTCAGCGGTCAAGAGGCATCAATATATGCTTGGTGGAACTGCCGTGGTCCCGCCAAGCATATTACAACTTTCCTCAGCACCACTAATTTCATGGAGGTCTTTCCTCTATGAAAACAGTGGCAGTGAGGAAAGAAAGGGGGCCCTACAGGCTCATTGTGACTCACTCCATGTGGATGCACCCAAGGGGGCATAACATGTGCCCCCTGTGTGCATGCACCCGAAGTTACAGCATGGTATGGACTTCACAGTCCATGCCGTGCTGGAACTTCCTTTGACGTTCCCATTGCGGTGCCTATTTTATAGGCACCGCCGTGGGAAAGGCAAAGGAAATGCCCGCCAATGAATAAAAAAGTAATTATACGGCAGGCGGCTCTCACGTGGATTTGGCAGTGCAGCGGTGGGCCGTCCCACCGCTGCACCATCAAACTCATAATTGGGCCCATAGTGTTTTACTGGAAAATAGCACAAAAAGCGTTAAGCACCAACAGCGGTCATCTGGTTGCGTGTGATCAGTGCCTACTGCTAAGGTGTCCCATTTTGCATCTCTGAAAGTGAACAGTAACTGCTCAGTCATGAGGTGGATCTTGAGTAACATTACCAGAACATTCACATTTTTCCTCATGGTCATCAGTGTTATCAGCATCATTGTCCAAATCCTCCTGTTGTTGGCTTTGAGGTTGAACAGGTGCGGATGGAGGTTGTACTGGTGATGATAGGAAAATTGTGGAGGAGATGATGCAGGTTAAAGCAGTGACGTAGAAACTGAAGATACAGCATGTTGCAGCAACAGAGGCTGTTGCAGGGCAGCTGTGATTGGTAGCATATGCACTGACTCAGAAGAGGTCATAGGAGGAGGAAATATTTGGTATAAATCCTGCCCTATGTTTTTGCAGAAATGCAAATAGGCTCAATGGCAATTGGACCACTGGAGATTGAGGGCTGCTATATTGACTGGGTTCTGGGTAGTATTTACTGCACCTACAATGCATTCCCTCCCCTTCCCTCTGTACTGGCCTGTCGAACTTCTTTCAGGATAAGATCCAATCTATCTACTCCACTTTCCCGCCCAACATGTCTCTGCTTGAGCAAAATTCACTTCCTGATTGTCTTGAGACCTGGTCCGAATTCCGCCCACTTCCTCTTGATGTGTCCCTCAAGAAACTGTATGAATGTAAATCTGGTTCTCCTGGCGATCCCTGCTCCGGCTCAGTTTTTAAACTACTGGTCCTTTGTCTTAATGCCCCCTGAACCAGAATTGGAATTCTTCTTTGTGTTCAGGCATCTACCCAGTGGCATGGAAACAAGCATTCCTACTGCCAATCCTCAAGAAGCCGGATGCCTACCCTGCAGAGCATAAAAACTTCAGACCCATCTCTCTTCTACCGGCACCGGCTAAAATTCTTGAGCAGGTAGTTCAGAGTCAACTCTCTGAATTCCTGGAATCCAATAATCGATTCCATGACTCCCAATCAGGCTTTAGAGCAGGATACATCACGGAGACCACACTCCTGGAAGTTTCGGAGAGCGTTCATGAGACCACAGACCAGGGCAACGCAGCAATGCTAGTGCTGCTTGACCTGTCTGCTGCTTCTAATACTGTGGCCCATCCGATTCTCCTGGAAAGACTTAAACATCTGGGAGTTCGGGGCATTGCTCTGGCCTTGCTCCGGTCCTTCTTGGAGAACCGTTCACAACAAGTTTTTTTGCACCCCTTTGTCTCCTCCCAGAAGCCCCTTGTATGCGGGGTTCCACAGGGATCGGCACTGAGTCCTCTACTCTTTAATGTAGACCTCACCTCACTTGCAACATTAGTCGAGACTTTCAGGGTGAAAGTGATCTCCTACGCTGATGACACCCAGCTGATTTTCTCTTTTAAAGAACAATCGGAGGTTGCTTTAAACGGTGCCTGAGTAACATCTCGGCCTGGATGACCCAAAATTGCCTAAAGTTGAATTTAGAAAAAACTGAGGTGCTCTTCTTCATTCTTCCAGTCCCACCACCCTCTAAGCTCTGGTGGCCAACGGAACTGAATCCCCCACCGGATCCAGTTGATTCAGTGAGAAACCTGGGGTTTAAATTTGATAATGCTCTTTCTTGTCAGACCCAGATTTGTCAAGTCTCCTCCTCATGCTTCTGAAAATTGTGAGCTTTGAGGAAATTCCTCCACTTTCTCCCGCTGGACTGCAGGAGGACGGTAGTTCATGCCTTGGTCACATCTCAATTGGACTACTCTAATAGTCTCTACTTAGGACTTCCAGCATATCTGATCCACAGACTACAAATAGTTCAAAACACTGCGGCCAGACTGATCTGTAAGGTGCCTTTCCGTCATTCCATCTCCCTCCATCTGCGGAATCTTCACTGGCTGCCCGTCAGTAGGAGAATTGAATTTAAGGCACCTACTCTGGCTTACAGAGCCACCAGGGGTCGGGGCCTGGCATACCGGAGACTTAGATTGCAAAGTTACCAACACAACCAGGATCTGAGATCAAACCACATGAAATTGCTCACTACTCCCCGCTATCGTAAGGCCAGGGTAGGCGGCAGAGCATTTCTGGTCAGAACCGCGAAGCTCTGGAATACCATGCCTTTTTATCTCCGAATGACGGAATTAGAATCAGCCTTCAGGAGAGCTCTAAAAACCGCACCTAGTCCTTCTGTGTGCCCTTGTGTGAATCAGCTGCCTTAGCGCTGGGACACCTCCGTGGGAGGTAGCTGCGCGCTCTATACATTTCTAAATAATAAAATAATAATAAATAATAATAAATAATACCACAGGCATACATTTTCTTCCAATTTGAAATGGTCATACTAAATGCAGACATCCCCTGGAGTAGGGACTCTTTAAGTGCCACCATCCTGATTGTCATCATACTTAGGACCTGATTATAATGTCAGTCGGACTGACTATCCAACTGCCACGGCCACGATCCGATTCTGACCGCCGAGGCCAGGAAAGTTCCCCCCGCTGTATTACGATGCAACCGTTGCTGCTGCGGAGGTCTCATCTATGACAGTGCACATACCCCAGAATATGTCACTGCAAGTGCATGCAAAATCACAGGATAACATGTGATATGTACACACATGCAAGACATATGTCGGGATATGCCTTGTGCACCATGTACCCCATTGCTGGAGTGTGGCAATCTGTGAACAGCCCAGTCAATGGGGATACATGACACCTACGGATTTACCTGCATTCAGGCACCCACAGGGTCGTAGTCTTCGGGGTTCAGCTGCTGCGGTGTCGGGGGACCTGGAGAAAGGGATCCAGGTTGGAGACTGTCGGGAGAAGCTGATTTGGGTGAGTATGCATCCCAAAACCATCGTTTCGGATGACTTGAGGCAGGCGGTTGGACCGCCACGGTCGGGTCATCGGAAACACACATCGTAATCCTGGCGGCAGACGGAGATCCCTATACTGCCCTATGGATGCTATTTTTCTCCAACAGCCATCTTGGCGGTCGGAGAAAGGCTGGCTGAGTCGGCGGTCTTTCAGCAGCCGGAGTACAGGAGGCATGCATCGTAATCCAGCGGTTGGACCGACCGCTTCTGACGAGACTGCAGTGGTCATACCGCCTCTGACAGGACACTGTAAGCCGAGCCAACAGGCATCCTAATCAGGCCCTTACTTGCAATTTTCTCTATTTCTTGTTCCCTATCATCCTGTTCTTGGTGATCATCTTCACCTCCTTGCTCAAAGAAAAGGGTACTGTGACAATCAAGGAGGTTGAAGGGTATCCTGATTGGGGAGGCAAGTAGAGAAGGCAAAGGGATTGTAAATGCAATACATAGGAGATATGGTGAAGGCAGGAAGAAATAAAGAAGCTAAGGGAGCTGATGTATGAACAACCAACTGGGGTTTTCAATGTGGCCAGAAAAAGCAGTTTGATAGGCATGCATAAGAAAGCCGGTGGCAGATGATGGCATTTCAACAGTCGACAGACATGGAACCAACAGGAGCAAAACCAATTAGGATGCCATTAATGATTAATGTGCCAAATGGCTGGAAATGCAAGTTACCATCAACAAGAAAAAAAGAAACTGATTTGAGAATCAAAGAAAAGAGGACCTAACAAATTAATTGGTGATGGTGCAGCTGCAGACCAATGAGGTGTAACCAACAGGACAGCATCCAATGGTGATAGTAAAGCCAATCACCAATTTAGAAGGTGACGAGGCAAAATGCAGCACCAGCTTAGGATTTTGCAACTGAAGTTTTCGGGATACTGGACAGACTGATCTTTAGAGGAGACCTTGTCAATGGGCTTCTTTGAGGCTCCACAGCATGAGAAAAAATTAGAAAAAAGGCACAGTTGAAGTCTTAACTTTTGTCACAGATCAGATGAAGGTGGCTGTTGTGAAGTCTGCACCTTAGAGCTGGCTCAAAGTGTCTCTTGGTCATCGTGGTGATCTTGTTCATTCGAACAGTCAGGTCTTGAGTTCTTTCCTGAATTGCCGGAATGATGAGGCAGTCCTGAGGTACAGGGGAAGGTTGTTCCAAGCATTGGCCGCCAAGTGTGAGAAGGAGTGTCCTCCACTGTTACTACGGCGGATTCGGGGGTGGAGTGGGTCTGCAAGGTAGAGGGTGGTGGTTCATAGGTGTCTGGACGGTTGGTGGAAGGTCATTCATTTGTTGATGTATGCTGGTCCTTCGTTATGCAGGGCCTTGTATGCGTGGGTCAGTCTTGAACTGGCATCTCTTCTGGATCAGGAGCCAGTGTAACTTCTTGAGGTGGGGTGTGATGTGGGTCCATCTGCGGAGATTAAGGATGAGTCTTGCAGCTGAGTTTTGTATTGTCTTAAGTCTCTTCAGGAGGCATGCAGTGATTCCTATGTAGAGTATGTCGAGCCTGCTGGTGACGAGGGCCTGCATGACAGGCCTTCTATTGTTGACTGGGAGTCACTTTGCCTTCTCGAGAACCTTAGTTGGAAAGGGGAGCAGGAAGATGGGCCGGTACTTCTTCAGTTCTGCTGGGTCGGAGGATGGTTTCTTCTATAAAGGTGTTCAGGACTTTTTTTTAACTCGTCGCCAATCGTCTTGCTCCCGAGGTTGAAGATGTGGTGGGACAGTGGTCCGTGGGTGCTAACGAGTGCACAGAGATCATGATGGAGATTGTGGATTGAGTTGTGAGAGGGTCCCAATGGGTGAGCAGGTGTTTGGGGTTAGTATTCGTGGGTGTGAGCAGTTTGATGCTGTCAGCGGTGGGGGTTGGGGTTTGAAGTTTTTGTAGATGACTGCGATCTTGTCGAGGAAGAAGTCTGTCAAGGTGTCACACAGTTCTTGGGAGGGGGTGATGTAGTTCTCAGTGGCTGCCGGGTTGGAGAACTCCTTCACAATGGTGAAGAGCTCCTTGCTGCGGGTTGCGCTGGCTTCTATGTGTTGTGGTCTGCTAGGGCGTTCTGAGTTGTTTCTTTCAGGAGGCTGTGGTACTGGGTGAGTGCTGTCTTGAAGGTGGTGTGGTCTCCTGTCTCTCTTCTGGTGTGCCACTTCCTTGCTAGTTGCCGGCAGATGCGTTTGGTGGATTTCAGATCCACGGTGAACCAGCTGCTCTTCTGGCAGGTCTTTTTGCTTTGGCTGGTTTGGCGCTGGCGATTTTGTTGGTGCATTCTGTGATCCATTGAGAGAAGTCTTTAGCAGCCTGTTCTAGGTTGGATGTTGTGTCTGAGAGGTGAGAGTTCAGAGTGTTGTCCCATTGGTCTTTTAATACCTTTTCCAGTTTCTGCATGTGGAGCTGGCGGGCATGGTGCCAGTGTTGGTGGGTCCTGAGATGGTGAAGTGGACGCTGTAATGGTTGGTCCAGGTGAGCTGTGAGATGTGGTTGTACTTGACTGTCACTGGAAATGAAAATGGGCTCAGGCGTGTTTCCTGAGATGGGGGTAGGGTCAGTGACAAGTTGCTTGAGGCCGATGTTGCTCATGCTTTCTAGGAGGTTGCTCATGTTGGTATCGCTGGGGTCGTCAAGGTGGAAGTTAAGATCCCCCATGAAGATGTAGTGCTCAGAGTCGATGGTGATTGTGGCTATTAGGTTGGGGATGGCATTGCAGATTCTAGGCCATGGTCCTGGTGGTCTGTAGGCAAGGGGCTCGGATGGTGCTTTTTCCATCTATGTGAAGTTGGATGTTGAGATGCTCCTTTATCAGGGTTGAGTCATCTAAGGGGGTTGTGCAGCAGATGGTGTCCTTGTAGATGATGACAATTCCACCTCCGTGTTTGTTGGTTCGGTCCCAGTGTGAACGATAGAAGAACTAGGGGTGGGCAAAATGTCTCATTCTGCCCGCGGAATTTTGGTCAATCCGCATTACTTTTTAAGGTGGAGTTCCGGTCTATTCTGCCAATTGCCACTTGGTGGAATTTCTCTCCCGTGAGGCTCAAGAAAATTCGAGCTGGTGAGCGCAAGCAGGATTTGTCATCCACTACAGTAATTTTCTAACATGGGTGGTCGTTGTCAGTTGTGGTCAGAGGGCTGCCTCTCGAGTAGATTTGCTGCCGCTCAAGTAGAGTTTCTACTCGAGTGGCAGCAAAATCAACTCAAATGACAGTTCACTCTTGCACAACGCATGGTGCCATTCGCAATGATTTTTGAGAGCTGCTCGCATTACCGGCTCTAAATTGCAGTGTGGGCAGTGTGAGTAGCATATTTTCCACCTGTTGGCAGAACTCCGCAGAATCTCATGGAGTTTTTATGGAACTCTGCGAAATTCAGCGGAGTGAAACTCTGCGACTTCTGCCCACCCCTAAGAAGAACCCACCTTCCAGCTAGTGAGGACTCCGAAGGAAGGTGTATCACAGGCCCCACGCCACGTTGATACTCGCAGAAATGAATGAATAGATATGGTGCTGTTCTGCTCTCTCATCTTCACACAACACAGTGCTGCATGAAATCTTGGTAAATCTGACCCATAGTCTGTAACTGTGCCTAATGTCTACCTTTTCTGTTCATGTTCTTCAAACTTTGATAATGAACAAGTTACTTACCTTTGAAAACATTCTGATAAATACAGAGCTCGCGCAAACCATCTAAGTGAACCAAGCACAAGAGTGGATCCAGATATTTTTTCAAAGCCGTTCCCTGCCACTGGCACTAGGAGGCATCCAGTGACATCACAATCGATGTCACAAGAAAGTGCCAGGATTGACGCACACAGTACATAGAAAGTGCGCAAACTCTGGTGATATCAGTTTCTGTCAAAATCATCTGAGTCCCATCAGATGCATTGGGTGTTCGAGGATGGAGCCAAAATTTTAAAAATGCAAACAGAAAAATAATCCCACAAAGAGCGGTGGGCAAGTCATAAGGAATCTGTGGGAGGGTTTATATCAGAAAGAGCATTACCAATGTTGCACATTCCTTAACTGAACCCTTCCAAAGTAGTACACAGGAGGCAGGATCCTCTGCATCCTATCAAGAGGATAGAATGCAGACTTGCTCTACCAAATCTAGAACATTTCTTCTTGTCAGAAATGATATATTAATGTTTAGAAAAAGAATGAACCATTGACCAAGTGACTGCATTACATTTCTTTCCTGAAATGGGACTCTCCTCAAAAGAGCAGAAGAAGTTACATTGCTCCTTGTAGAATGACCCCTGAAACTGGCTGTGCATGTTTATTTGCCAAGTCATAACACTGAGCCATCGCTAAAGACATCCATCTAGAGATAGTGTGTTTCTGGATCGCCCTACCTTGCTGGAAACCAGAGAAAGCCGCAAACTGCCATCCACTCCAAAATTCTTAGTCCTGTGAATGTAACGCCTTAGTACGATAAGGAAGTGGAAAGAAAGAAAATACAGAAATCATTTGAGGCATATGAAATTCAGAAACTATCTTGGGCAAAAAGTAGACATTTTAACTCTCAAAAATACCCCTTTCATCTGAAATAATGTAAAGGGAAGAGAAGGTGGCAAAGTCAGCAGCTTACTTACTCGTCAGGCTGATGTTATAGCCAGCAAAAAAGCTGTCTTCCAAGAAGAAAATATCAACTCACATGTGTTGGAAATGGCCCTTTCTCCAGGGTCACCCCCAAGCTTTTTGCCTTCCTCTCCAATTTTTGCTAAATTCGTTTTCCTGGCCTCAGGACTGTGAGCACTTTACCACTGCTAACTAGTGCTAAAGTGCATGTGCTCTCTATGCTTAAAACATGGTAACATTTGGTTATCCAAAATTGCCATATTTAATTTACTGATACGTCCCTAGTAAAGTGTACTACATGTGCCCAGGGCCTGTAAGTTAAATGCTACTAGTGGGCCTGCAGCACTGATTTTGCCACCCACTTAAGTAGCCCTTTACCCATGTCTAAGGCCTGCCATTGCAGAGCCTGTGTGTGCAGTTTAAACTGCCATTTCGACTTGGCTAAATAAACTTTTTACTACGCCCAAGCCTTCCCTTTTTATACATATGTCACCCTTAAGGTAGCCCCTTGACAACCCAGAGGGCAGGGTGCAATGTATTTAAAATGTAGGGCATGTACTTTTATGTTTTATGTGTCCTAGTAGTGAAAAACTCTCAAAGTCGTTTTTACTACTACAAGGCCTATCTCTCCCATAGAATAACATTGGGATTTTTTATAAATGTAATTTCTAATTGGGAATAGATAAACCCTTCAAGTCTGGTGCCTCTGGAATACCAATTTAAAATCCAAACTTACTGTGAAGTCGGATTTTAAATTGCAATTCTGAAAAGGCCACTTTCAGAAAGTTAACCAACAAGTGGGGTTAGGCACAAAGAACCAGGGTCAGGTAGGGCCATATAACTCATAAAAAGGGGGAACCTGACACCTGCTTAACTTCTGTGCTGTCTCTTTATAGCAACGGTCAAACAACAACTATTTTAGTTTGATCTGGTTATTTATTTACCCTTATCATTCATTAGTATTTTATGCTTTTTTCACAGTAATTCAAATATATGAAAAGAATAACACTTGTTCATTCCAAAGACATGAACAATTTACAAAAACATTCAAAGATTCAACAATATTCATAAACAACAAACATTAAAACATGTGACATCACTACATAAAACAAATGGCTAACATTACAATGCACCATATCATATTTCTAAACAAAGCAAAACCTTGAGGCTACCACTCAGTCTGCCTCAAAGGAATGCTAAACACTGGGAACAATTATTACAAACAGGGGAAATACTTTTCATTTCATTTCCCTCTAATTAAATTAATGTTAATTCACAGCTCCTCGGTGTTTCGAATCCCAGGCAAGAAGTACTGGGGCTCTCATCAGGGCTTCATGTTTGTCAAATGTTGGTATAATCTAAAAATAAAAGGTGCAAAAAAAAGGGGGATTTCGTTTTAAAAGAATCTTTTATAGCAATACTCCCAGTCTCCAATTACTTCTGAGACTAACATATTTATGTGAACAGCATTACCTGGTGAGAGCTGGTCTCACAAGTCTAACTGCTCACAGGGGATCTTGAGGTGAATTTCCTACCCTATTTCAGTAAAAAATGAAATAAACTGTCATTTTCTTACGTTTGTAACGTTTATCTAAATGATTTAAGTGCCAAGTTTCCACGCATACCTGCACAAGTGAAATGTTGTTAACACAGGCCGTGCGAGCCGAATCTTCAAGGGATTGTCAGTTTATCTGAAAAATTCAAGAGCCCCAAAAGGCTGTCACTTGACCTTGCTCTTTGACATTAATATCAGAATTCAAGAATGATTTTAAAAGCTAAAAACAGACATACCAGAACGGGTGCTTGCCTCCCGAGTAGATATTATTTCCGTCTTGTTCTAATTGCTTTGCATTCCTAAAATGACAAAGCCATCTGTTTAATGTAAATATTCACACAACCACGAGCCGATTAACTACACGGCCGGCCGCATCTGTGTCAACTTACTTGAATTGGGTTAAAGAACCTAATCCTTCCTTTCATCACAGCCACAGGATTTGAAGTCGGACAGCTTCAGGCATTTCCTGGTAGCGTGAATAAAAGCACCTAACTGTGAAATGACTCATGGGGATTGACATGTGGCTAAAAACAACCAATAGCAGCATTATTCCTCAAAGGCTCACACCAGCACAACCCCAGTGTATTATGGGAGCTGTAGTTTTTTTGGCAGAAATCAGGGTTTTGGTTCTTTAACAACATTGTAATTTCTGGACAGAACCAAACATTATGTTCTTGATAATTCAGTCATTCCATTTAACCCAGAAGCCACACTGTTAAATTTCAAAATGAGATATGCCTCCTTTTTTTAGTAAGGCTGTATCAATATCAATCAGGCGCTTTGTTGTATTTAAAACAAACAACACCGTCCACTTGAATTCTTTCTCACTATGGGATTTCGACAAAAAATGCTCGACCATACGTGCAGTTATTACATTTTCTTTATTCTTGATCGGTGTTGCGTAATTCTTTGGTTTATTTGCTGGTTGGTTTTACCAATATAGATCTTAGGACAAGGACATACCACAGCATATACAAAAATGTTGTTTTACAGTTCGTAAAATCTGTGTGTCTCCATTTAATAGCGTTATGTATAAATTCAGATCCTTCAATGGCAGAGTCGCACGCAACACAAGTCCCACACTTATGGTGGCCATCTACAGGTTTTAATTGCCAGTGAGTGCTTAAGTTGCTTTTTGATTGTGGAGGAAATATATCAGGTCTTATAATTTGTTGTCCAATGCTTTGATTTTTCTTCATTGCAAATAATGGCTTCTCAAACGGACAGTCTAAATTTTGCAACAAGTGCCAGTTCTTTAAAACAATTTGTCGGAATTTATTAGTGTCTGGACTGAATGTTGAAACACAGACCAACCTCTCAAGTGGTGGTTTCGCTTTTATTTGGAGAAGATCCTCACGAGTAGTATACCATGCTCTTTTTGTTGAATGTTTTAGCATTTTTTTAGGGTAGCCTCTTTGGATCACTTGTTCACAGAAAATTGCTGCATGCTGCTCAAAATCACTTTTCCTGGTACAATTCCTTCGTATCCGTAATAGTTGACCATACGGAAGATTTTCTTTCAAACTCTTTGGATGAGCGCTTTTGTGGTGCAAGATGGTATTTTTATCCGTCATTTTACGATGCAACGATGTTGTCAGCCGGTTCTCATGTGGGAAAACTTCAACATCTAGGAACGTAAGGCTTGTTTTGCTTTTATTGAGGCAGAATTTAATATCCTTGTGTCGCGAGTTTAGCCACCCATGGAAGGTGTCTAATTCTTCCTGAGATCCTTGCCAGAGGCACCAGATATCATCTATGTATCGCAGCCACTGTAAAATTGCCTTCTGGAAAGGGTTGTTATTAAAGATGAATCTTTCTTCGTACTGTGCCATGAAGAGGACCGCCATTTCTGGGGCGAAAGGACAACCCATGGCGGTCCCCTTAGTCTGAATGTAAAACAAACCTTCAAACTTGAAGTAGTTTTTCTTGAGTGCAATCTCCGCAAGCTGTACAATAAATGATGTCGGCACTCTATGGGGACGTGGTCTACTCTCCAAATATATTTCAATCACTTGGAGTGCCTCATCTTGGGGTATCTGCGTATAAAGTGAGGTTACGTCAAAGGAAACCATCCATTGTGTTTGAACATTAAACTCATGGCCTTCCACCTTGATGATAAAATCGATGGTATCTTTCAAGTACGAGGGCACATCAATCAAAAAAGGTTCCAGGAAAAAATCCACGTATTTGGTAATTGGCTCTAGGAGGGAATCACTCCCCGAGACAATTGGCCTCCCTGGCGGATCACTAAGCCTCTTGTGGATCTTGGCCAAAAAGTAAATTACCGGAATCCTTGGATATTGTTTTGATAAAAATTCGAATTCCTTTGGTCCCAAGAACCCTTCATCCAATCCAGATGTTAATACCAGCCCAATTGCTCCTTGAGTTGATTTTGTAGGATCTTCTCTCACTTGGCGGTACCATTCCTGATTGTGAACTTGATTCCTGCCTTCTGTTAAATACATTTCCCGGGGCCAGATTACTAAGGCACCCCCCCCTTATCGGCCTGCTTTATCACTACTGTAGTGTCGTTCTTAAGATCCTTTATGGCCTTTTGTTGTCTAAAAGATATATTGCGTTTAGTGAAGGATTTTTTCTTCTCCAATTGATTTATTGAAGACATAATCACTTGCTCATACGAAACAATTTCTTTAGGGATGTTGTAAGTAGGTGGAACAAATTTAGATTTGTTAGCGAGACCTGGGGGCGTGGCTTAGCCGGCTGCAAAATGGCCGCACTCTAAGTGGGCTCTGCCGGCCAAGCCAATAATCCGCCAGAGATCCTGTGGACAACTGCAAGGCTGTCTCCCAGCGCCCTGACATCTCGACTCACCTCACTCCGGGGCGTTCATTGATCCTACTCCGGGCCCCCTCCGGCGACGCCACACCGGGATCCACCGCGCGGTGTCTGGGCCCTCCTGCTGGCGCGTGACTGGTGCCCGGCCCGGGCCGCAGCGGCGCCGCATACCTGCTGTGCGAATCCCCTGGGGGCCAGTGAGTTACGTTGCTGTGGGGGAATCCTGCGGCAGGGTAGGGGGCGTGCGAGCTGTACCGCCGGGCCCGGGCCTTCGCTCCGCGTGGGCGCCATCTTCCGATCCCTGGCGCCCGCTGCCACGGCCCATCCATTCCGGGTCCCACGACATGGGCAATGCGCCCCCCGCGACTCCCCGCCGCTACCGCTTCCACTGGCGCAGACTCTCCACCTCTCTGCTGGCCACATCACCGCCTGGGTCCGAGGCTGCACCACCCTCTCCTGCCTGCAAGCCGTGGCGGCCTGGTGCATCGACGCCACCTGCGTGCTCTCTACGCTGCCTGGGAACCTACGTCTGCGGCCACCCTCAGGCCTCACCGCCGGCACTGGCGTGCCCGATCTTCACCAGCGTCCTCCCGGATAGGCGGCCTTCCCGCCGGGCCTGGGCCTCTTGGTGGGCCGCCCTCGGGGGCGCCTCGGCCTCTCCACCCGCTCACCGTCTGGACACCAACTGCTGCGAGTCCCTCTGCTGCTGCCGGCCTGCCGAGACCGGGGCCTCTCCCGGCAACTGCCAACCATCTTCTCTCCCCGGTAGGTCTGGCTGCTGCTGGGGGCACCCCGCAGCGGGGTTGGGGGCATGCGTGTTGCACCGCGGGGCCTGGGTCTTTTTCACCCGCTTCCTGGCACCCGTTGGCACCTGAGGCGCTCTTCATCTTCCAGCGCCTCAGCCCAGGCGCCACGACGGGGGCGGCGTGCTCCCCATGTTCCCCCGCTGTCGGCTGCTCTGGCGCGCACTGGTCTGCCGCAACGATCCCCACTGGCGGCGGCCCTAGCCCAGCTACTGCTGTGGGCTTCTTCATTTCAGAGTGCCGGGGAGCCACTTACGTCATCTTGCTCACCACGCTCCCGGCACACTCTGCCCGTTTGGACTGGCTGGCCTGCCCTGACGCCCTGCCTGCCCGCCGATGCACTCTATGAAGCCCGCTCCACCGCCCGCTACTCATCAGGGACCCCTCCGGTGACTCTGGGACCTGTCGTGGTCCTTGCCTCCCAGAGCCTGGTGCACATCGGCTGGCGGCTTGGGATCTCCTCCCCCTCCACTTGGCCTTCTGCCTCTGCCCCGGCCTCCTCCCCGGTCGCTCTGCAGGTGTCTGTTGCTGCCACAACAGCGTTGATCCAGCCTGCGGACCCTGGCAGCCTGCTCCTTCCTCATCGGGCCCATTAGCTCGCCCTCAAACCTGTCCAGCTGCCGTCTTCCCTGGTGAGCCCAGCTGGCCGTATGGCGCCCCTCCTGCTCTGGTGTTTCATTTGGGCCTGGCGATCTCCGTCCCCTTTGGCGCTCTTCCTCGGCCACAGCTCTACTTACCGGCTCCTACCCCCTAGCACGCTGTCCCTCTGCCTCTATCTTCCTGGCGACGCGGCCGGCGAGCCCGCGTGGTACATGAGGGCCCTACAATGGGAAAGGCTGACTGTAAGCAGCCGAAGCTGGCCTTTGATCAACGCAGGCAGATGCAACAGGAGGGGGCGACCCTGGCGAGCCCACCACCCAACACGAGACCGGTCCTACTCGTGAGGACGACCTCAAAGCAATCATGTTGGATGTGAGGTCCACAGTTACTGGTATCGCCGCTCAGCTTGACCAGCTATCTGCTCGCCTGGACACGGTCGGGGCCCGGGTGTACACGCACGACGCGCGGCTGACTCACGTTGAGATGTGGGTGTCGGATGTTGAGGACTCCGCAGCCCAGGATCGCCATAAATTACTTTAAATGGATAAGGTGCTGGAACTTATCAAGAATAAGAATGAGGATTTGGAGGCAGGCTCCCGCAGAAGCAACCTCCACATCACGGGCGTGCCCGAATCCTCTAACATCGCCAAAATGGAGGACTTTGTTGAGCAGTTAATTCGGGATTTATTCGGCGAGGTTCTCTCTCCTGTATTCATCGTCGAGTGTGCCCACGGGTCTCTGGTGCCCCGGCCCGCTCCTGGCCTGCCTGCTCATCCTATCATCGCCAAACTACTAAATTACCGAGACCGAGATGCGGTCCTGCGAGCTGCCAGGGAGAGGGGCGAAATTCGCCATCAGGGAAACTCAATCTCCTTCTACCCTGATTATACGATGGCGGTTCAAGCTGCCTGCCGCGAATTTCTCCCGGCAAAACGACTGTTGCAGAAGCATGATGTCTCCTACTCCCTGGCATACCCGGCTAAGCTGCGGGTCAGGCATGGTTCACAAGTCCACACCTTCACGGAGCCAAAGGCCAAAAAACTGGACAAACCACAGCGCTCCACCCCCTCCAATTCCCAAACTGCTGCCGACGACAATCTAAGTGACAATGACTGATGCTGGCCTTCTATCTCATGGATGCTGGTTGTGCGCAATCTTATGGCATGACCTTGTTTGCCCCGGCCTGGCGATCTTTGGTTTCTTCAGTCGCTCGGGCTCTGGCCCGCACCTGCCGCTCTCCTGTTCTCTGGCTAGTGGGCATGGTGAACCTCTCTTGCTGCAGAATCGTCTACTGCTCCTGACTCATTAGCCCTATACACTTTTTTCCCACAAGCAGCAATGAGTAACTTATGCTCTATCTCACCTGCTCTTTTGTTTGTACCACCATTGTGCCCTGGTTTAGTGGGGTGCTCTCTTGGCCTCCTATGCCTTTGCTTTCAGTCCACCCTTATTCGTGGCTTGGCCACCCTGTCCCAGTGGCAGGGGGGTTCGCTGTGCCACGCCTCTACGGGATAATTCCTTACATCTCTTACTTGGTTCTTTCCCTTCCCAGTTGGGGGTTCCCTGGGTGGGTGGGTCTCTCAACCTGATTGGGGGGTTGGTGTGGGTGGTGGTGGGGGGATTCACAGGGTATGTTGCCTCGCCTCCGAGGCCTGTTGTTGGTTCTGTTCTATGACCCAATCTGTACCATGTCACTTGCTACACTGTCCTTTGCTTTGCACATCTCTTCTCAAGCGCATCTGGCTCCTCCTCTGCATCTGTTCACATCCGACACTCATCACCCTGGAATAGCACTATGACATCCACTACCCTCTGGACTTGGAACATCCGTGGTCTCAATGACTATCGGAAGGCCCGCCTCGTACATGCACACCTCATTCGCCATAAGGTTGACATCTGCTTCCTTCAAGAAACCCACTTGCTACCTGCCACTGCCTCCAGGCTTCACTCCAGGCATTGGGGGGAGATTCACTCCTCCTTCTACTCCTGCTACTCCCGTGGGGTATCCATCCTCATACGTAGAGGGCTCCCCTGGCATACCACCAAGGTTATTGCGGACCCCGAGGGGTGCTTCGTTGTCCTCCATGGCTTTCTCCTGGCCCAGCCCATGACCCTCGCAGCAATCTATGGCCCTAACTCCGACGACCCTGATTTCTTTGCACAGGTATGGCGACACATCTCCTCCCTGGGCCCTGCCTCCCTGTTGTGGGGGGGTGACTTTAACATCACACCCTCAGCTACCCTCGATCGCTCTGGTCCCCGTGCCCTGCACCCGCGCTCCACCTCCCTCTTGCTTTCCTTATTAGCCGAAAACTCCCTGCTTGACACGCGGCGACACACTCACCCTGATACGCGTGAGGGCACATGCGTTACGGGCTCCCTGGGCTGCTGGTCCCGCTTGGACCTCTGGATCACCACTCAAGACGCCTTCGCATGGATTTCTTCTGTAGAGCACATGACACGCACTCTTTCCGATCATGCTCCCGTTTGCCTAAGCCTGCTTCCCCCACACGCCCCGAAGCGCACGTTTTCCTGGCGGCTGCCCCATAATGCGCTCCGCGTCTCGGTGTTCTGCGGCGAAATCCAAACCGCAATAGAGAATTATTTTGAACTCAACACCGGCTCCGTGGACTCCCCTTCCACACTCTGGGAGGGTTTCAAGGTGGTGATCCGGGGCGAATGTATCTCCAAGCAATCCGGTGTTCTGCGCTCCATTCGTGGAGTCCTCGAGCGTCTGGAGGGGGAAATTAAGGCTCTGGACTCCTCGCACTCTCTCAGCCCTGATCCTGACACCCTCGCACAGCTCCGGGGTAAGCTATCTGAGTTTGAGGAAGAGGCCGATAGGGAACTCTCCTTTCTGGGTAGGGAGGCAAAGGCGCGCCGCTATGGCGAAGGTGATCACCCGGGTAAGACCTTAGCCAGTCTATTGCGGCGTCCCCACGCCGCCTTCTACATCACAGCGCTTCAAGATGGGGCCCAGAGCGCACTACCTCCCCTTCCGAGGTGGTATCCAGAATCACCTCCTTTTACACTCAGCTTTACACCGCCAGGATTGCTCCTTCGCGCGACATCCTTGATCAATACTTCGACACTCTTGAGCTCCTCTGGCTTGGTAATGCCCATCGGGAGTACCTTGACAAGCCTTTTTCTAAAGAAGAGATTCTCGCGGCCATTAATAGCTTGCCTGGGGATAAGGCGCCGAGTTCCGACGGTCTGCCCGCATCCTTCTACAAGACCTTTGCGCCCCTCCTCATCCCGCAGCTTGCCACTATGTATAACGACTCCGAGTCTGGCCATTTCCCTCCGTCGCTCCGCGAGGCCCTACTAACGCTACTCTTGAAGCCGGACAAGTCCCCCGAGCTTCTCGACTCTTATCGCCCCCTATCTCTCATCAACACCGACAATAAGATTTTCGCCAAGCTTTTGGCCTCCCGCCTTCTGCCCCTTATGCCAATGATAGCTCGTCCGGACCAGTCCGGTTTCATCTCCGGGCGTGCCACTTCACACAACCTCCGAACAATATTTGCTGTACTCCACCAGATAAACCCCGCTCTGCCGGCCGTGGCTGCTCTCCTGGACGCCACTAAGGCCTTTGACACTCTTGAGTGGCCCTTCCTCTTTTACCTTCTCCCCCGCCTAGGCTTCAGCCCGGTTTTTCTGCGCAAGGTCCATCTTCTCTACTCCCTCCCCACCGCTCGCCTTCGGATCAACGGTCAGATCACGGAGCCCATCCCTGTCTCAAGGGGTACGAGGCAGGGATGTCCCCTCTCACCCATGCTTTTCACTGTGGCTATGGAGCCCCTCGCCGCCAGGCTCCGGCAGCATCACACCCAGAGAGGTCTGGGCTTTGCGGCCCGAGCCCTGGTTGTCTCCATGTATGCTGACGATATCACGCTCTATGTCCGCCATCCTCAAGAGAATCTCGGCCCTATGATCCGTGAGGTGGTGCGTTTCGGAGGCCTATCTGGCATCCAGGTCAATTGGAGCAAATCTATTCTTTTTCCTCTCACGGATGCCACGGCCCCCTTCACTCCGGACTATCTGTTTGTGTGGGCATCAGGGCCTACCAGATATCTGGGAGTTTGGCTCAGCAGAGATGTGGATGAACTTTGGAAGGCGAATTTCGGCCGGGCGGTCGACTGGCTGGAGACTAAACTGCCTCTCTGGCGTCGTTTGCCCCTCTCCTTGGAGGAGCGCATTGCCATCGCCAAGATGGTGGTGCTCCCGAGGTTCTTATACTTGTTCCTTAACGTTCCCATTCCTCTTACGGCCCATTTTTTCCGCACACTCCACTCCCTCATCATTTCTCATGTCTGGGCTGGTCGTCAGCCTAGAATTGCATATGATATTCTCACTCTTACCCTTGCATGTGGCGGGATGGGCGCCCCGGACTTCAAACTATATGCCCTCAGTGCCCAGGCTAGTTTTCTTCACTTCTGGCTGCACCTGACGCCATTTCAGCCCCACGTGGCTGTTGAGACCGACCTAGCTGCCCCCTCCCCCCTCCGGACGGCCATTTTTGTCCCTGCAAAACCCCAGCGCGGAGAGATCGACACCGTGGAGACCCTGCGCTGGGCCTGGGACGGTCTTCGGAAATATTCTGGCTCCGGCTTCCTCTCCACTGATGCCATGCCTGTCGCATACAACCCGATATTTCCCTCACTGCACACAGCCGGGATGGTAAAACACGCGACTGGCATGGGGCTGGACACACTATCAGACCTCTACCCTAATGGCGTCTTTTTCTCACGCCCAGCTGAGTCCGGCCCAATGGATACGCTGCTCTATTATCAACTCAGGGTGTCCTGTCGGGAACTGCATCCCACCTTCCCTCAGCCTCCCCCTTCGATGGCTGCCCTCGACCTGGCATACACTTCCTCCTCTCCCCGCAAACTGGTCTCCAGACTTTATGCCACCACGTTAGCGGCATCCCCAATATCTGCTGATCGAGCCCGCGCTGCCTGGAGAGAGGATTTAGGCATTGACTTCTCTCAGGAGGACTGGTTGTACTGCTGTAAGCAGACCAAACGTCTGTCTCCCAACTACCGCCTGCGCCTCATACATTTTAAATATTTGCATAGACTGTACCGCTCCCCCGCTCAGCTGCACAGAATGGGCCTCGCTCCTAGCGATCGATGTCTCCGATGCTCGGCCCCGGCGGCGGACTTTTCTCATCTCGCTTGGCTGTGCCCCAAGGTGTCTGCATATTGGCGCGACGTGTACACCACCATCTCTGAGATTACCTCCACGTCTATCTCGCCAGACCCACTGTTTTGCCTCTTAGGCTTTGCGAAAAGTTGCCCTGACGCTTCCCGTCGGCTCACCGCTATGCTGCTTGTACTCGCGCGTCGCAGAGTCGCTATGCACTGGGGCTGTAGACCCGCCCCCGGGGTTTGCGCTTGGCTAGAAGATGCTGCGCGTTGTCAGACGCTCCTGTCGGAATTCTGGGAGTTGATGCCGGCGAGAGGCCGGCCACCTGATGTTTGGGGTCCTCTCGTCTCATACCTCCTCCACCGGAATGCTTCTCCCTCTGCGACCTCCCCCGCGCTCCCCGCCGGCTCACCGCCCGCGGCGGCCGCCGGTGCTGGTCCGTAGAGATCCGCTACCCTGACTCTGCACACTGTTGACCCTTTGCGACTCCTCCTGCCGGCATCCTGCCTGTATTGGGCGCTCTTCCATGTCCTGCTCTGCTTCATCTCATGATACTCCCTCCCATATTCCGTGGTGTGCCATTAATGTACAAATGCCTTTACGATGTATGTAACAGATGTGGTCTCTTGTTCCTTCCCCTTATTATTTGCCAAAACCATGATTGCTTACCCTGTAACTTGATGTGCAAGTATTTCAATAAACGTCTGTGAATTTATTTATTTTTAAAAACAAAAAAAAGATTTGTTAGCGAGACCTGACACCTCAGCACTACTTTTATACTCTTTGTCAGCAAAAAAAGCTTTCAACCGTATCTTGCGACAAAATTCAATTGCTTCCAATTTAAGTCTCGTAAAGTCAGTAGGTCTATTTGGGACAAATTTAAGTCCCAATTCCAGCACAAATTCCTCGTCTTTCGTCAGTTGTTTCTGGGACAGGTTCACAATAGATGTGGATTTCACGACTTGTAATACTGACGCCTGGTCCTCATCTCCCACGGTTGTTGTTTGAATCTTCCTCGTGGTTTCTGCTGGCCTTTGTCTAAAAAAGACACCTGTCTTTTAGAGGGCCCTTCCCTCGAGTCAGAATCACCAGATGAATCTGAGGATGATGTTTCAGAAAAAGTAAGAAATCGATTCCTGGAGCGCCCTTGATAACTTGAGAGAGCTCAACGGGATTCAGTGGAGGTGTAAAAATCGTCCTTAAGGTATGGATATACATGTTCAATATTGAATGATTTAGGGGCATATTATCAACGGCCAGCGATAATTATCGCTGGCCGTGCTGAGCGACGAATTCCCTAACGCAGGCTATCTCTGGTATTTATCGCCCTGGTAGCGCGTTATTAACAGCGCGTTTCCCCAGGGCGATAAAAATTCCAGAGATAGCGAGGTTATCGCCGTTTTGCAGGGAACATCGCTGGTTTTCCAGCGATGTTCCCTGCAAGCGGCGATAACTCTTGCTGATACGACCCTGTGGTCGTATCAGCATGATCCACCCCCTATGTCTAACATAGGTAAGTCAGGATTTAAGCAGACGTTAGATTTTGGCGAAAACGGCCGTTTTCGCCAAGATCTAACGTCTGCTTAAATCCTATGGGCTGCCTTGTAAATATCGCGATGTGAACATCAGCGTTATTTGCAAGGCAGTCCATCCGGGGTATGCCCAGTGACGCCCACTTTGCATCTCATTAGAGATGCAAAGATGGGCGTTGGGGGAAAGGGCGATAATGCAAGGATTCACGCGATAGCATGACCTTGCTGATTAGGCGATACAATTATCGCCGCTTTTCGTCCGAAAACGGACGCAAAAGCGGCGATAATTGTTTATCGCCTCGTTGATAATATGCCCCGTAGTGTCTTTCTCAAATTTTGAGGTTTTGATGTTAATAGTATTATCCTTAAATGTTAGAATATCTTTATCGATTTTCTCGAGCAATGCCTTAGCTTCTGGAACTGAATGATTACCCTTTATCGCCTGAGTGAGTTCTTCAAGTTCGTCTGCTTCTTTTTTACACAATCGTTGCGCTGTCTCTATGGTGTGAACCATTAAGTCACGGCTGCACTTGGTGTTTATAAAACTAAAACCCTTCTGATATTCGGGATCATCAGTAAATATAACCGGTATATTTTTAACCTGGAGACCCCAGGGTATGGTACCAGCTTGCTTTAGCCATTTGGTACCTGCAGCCTGTCTCTGATCACATGACTGGGTGTAGGTGGCAGTTGGACTTTGTGTAGCTCGGCTCATCCATTGTCGACGACAACCTCAACGACAATGAAGAAACTCCACATCGCAGCTTCACCACTAATCAGAACTGACGCATCGCCTCGACTGCACCTCGCATCCTTCACACAGCACTTCACATCGCAAGCCTTGCCACAGGATCCTCAACATCATCCTTGATATCCATGCATCGGGACTTCACACCGCAGCCTCATCGCATCTTGGAACCAACGCATCACCTCTGCTGTGTGATGGATCTTTGACACGGATCCACAAAACACTCAGCAACCAGGATTTAAGGTACCTTGAGCAGCAGGCCTGGGTCCCTGTAGCCGGCTAGAGCTCCAGCTCAGTCAGCCTGAACTTGTGACTTTGTCCTGGTCCGGCGCAACCAGATATCCCCCAATAGCACTTTGTGCTTTATGGCGCTATTTTTCCCTATAAACTTTCAAATTCAATATCCCCTGTTCTACTAATTGAATTTTTGTTGTTTTGGTCTAGTTTATTTATTAAAGTCTACTCTATTTTTTTTAAACCTAGCGTGGGACCTTTTTGTGTGGTGTTTAAAGTATTGCGCAAATCCTTTACACATTGCATCTAAGTTTAGCCTGACTGCTCTGAGCAAGGCTACCAGAGGGTGAGCACAGGTTAATTTAGAGTTTGCCTGCCTCCTACCCTGACTAGGATTGTGGTTGCTGCTTGACCAGGGCTCATAACCCAGTCAACCAACAACACAATTTCTAACAACAAGAATGTACATGTTCAAATGGTTGCTCCATTAGGTAAGTTACTATTGGATTAAAATCCCACCTACAGACCACAAAAGATGCAGGACAGAATACATACTGAAGACCTTTCAATAATCGACCAGCGACCCATGCTGAAAAGCAAATTTTAATGTGGACCAAACAAAGAAGCCAAATATCCTCTTTGGCAACTGTACAGCAGATTGAAGAATAACATTAACATCCCTTTCAAAAGGATCTACAGACTTGACTTTACACCAAGATTCTAAAGCTAACACACTCCAAGAATAAATCTTTCAAGTAGAAGGTGGCTTGTTAGCAAAAGTAATAGCCACCAATTCCGCATCCAATGAACTTGACCTTGCACGAAGATGTAGAAACTTCAAGTTGGTCCTATGAAAACAAATTGTTTCAGGTTAGGCAATCATCTCTGCAAGGATCATATTGCAGGTTATCCTGAATCAGGTGTAACAGATCAGGATATCATGGTCTCCTGGCCCACTCCGGAACCATTAAAAATGACTCTGGTCTTTTGCAACCTGAAGGACAGAAGGAATCATGTGTATTGTTGGTAAGGCATATTATAGGGACTGTGTCCATGGAATCTTGGATCCATGAACACATTCCCTAGTGTCTGGGATGAATTTATCTTTGAGCAAAATGGATTGCGCTTCTTGTTGCAAACAGAACTACATTTGGCACTTCCCAAAGAGCAAACCCTTGATCCGCTACTTGATGATGAAGTCACTATTCATGATTTAGTATAACAAAGTGACTCAAGAAATCCAATGTCAAATTCTCCCTCCCTGCCAAATGAATTGCTCATAACTCAAGATGCATGTTAAAACTCAATGGGCTACAGCTACAGCTTCTTGACAAAGAAGAAATTATCTGTTTCTCCCTGTTTGTTTTGGTAATACATTGTACTAGCATCATTGGTTAAAATGTGTGCTTGCTCTTCTGCCATGGCTGGCTGGAAAGCTCTTAGAGACAACCGAATTGCTCTGAACTCACATTTATATGTAACCTGGTTTCCTTTAGGAACCAAGAGCACTGAAGGTCAAATTATTCGGATGCGCTGCCCACCCAGACAGGGCGGCGTCTGTCATTGTTGTTACTTGGGGCATGGACGATGAAACCCTGATCCGTGAAGAGATTGTTTGTAGATGTACACCATCAGCCTCAACACACCCTGAAGACTACAGTTGAACTAATTCTATTGACTGGGTAACACCCACTGAAGATGATGCGTTAGCATCCAGGCATGAGAAACTAGAAACATGAAAGACATCATTAGACCCAGCAATCGGAGAATCATAGTGGCTTACTGATTTGTTCAAAGTGAAAACTGAGTTACCATCTCCTGAAGGTGAACTATCATTTCCTTCGAAGGAGAAGCCTTTGTTTGCAGTGTCCAGACCAGAACCTATAAACCTGAATGATTGCAACAGCACCAGTTTTGACTTCTCCTGATTAAAAGAAAAAAAAGTATGCAGAAGAGTGATTACAGTGTCAAACTGCTCAACATGCCTTGCAAGCAGTTCCCTTTAAAAGCCAGTCAGACAACTACAGGTATGAGTGTATCTTTTGCCTGTGAAGAAATTTTACAACCGCTTGCAGAACCTTTTTGAAAACCCTAGTGTGTGTCTGAACGGTAAAACGTTAAGCTGCAGATGCAAATCTCTACTACAATATGAAGATATTGAGTGTAGTATGGAAGAATCTGAATATGAAAATACATGCCCTGCAATTCCAGAGACACCAGCTAGACTTGAGACTGTAAGTCCACAAACATATGCAATAGGCAGTGGTTAATTTGTCAAATAAAAAGTGCCGGGGCTCTCCTCAGGAGGCAGAGCTAACAGGAGAAATGAGCTGGTGCAAACTGCCTCCTGACTAGAACCCCGACACTTATTATTCTGGAGAGGACTTGGCCTAATGGCTAGAGCTGCCGATTTCGGAGCTGGGGGAACCAGGTTCGAGTCTCGGCGTGGCTCAACATCCTGTGATTTTAGGGAAAATTATGTGCCTTGAAAATGAGTGTGTCCTTATTTGGTGCTATAAGCGCTGGTGCTGAAGATGAGTGCCGGTGCTGAGCACCGGAAAGCACCGGCTCAAATTAAGCACTGGCAATAGGGTCAGCATCTTTAACTTCTTCTTTTTGAGGAACTTATTTAAAACAAAGGCTGAAGATTGGTCAAAGTCCTCTCTATTTCCTGGGGATCAAGAAATACATTGATTGAGACCATTGAGCTCCCTGATTCAAACGCACTATCTACAATGCACCGTTGTTTGGTAAAAGAAGAACTCCTTTCATCAAGATCTTGGTCTTGTGGGGAGAAGGAAAAAGGGAGATGGGGGAGAAATCCCTGACAAAAGTAGGGCATAACAAGCGTTAATAAGTTCAAGGACCCATCCACCCGTTGTTATTTCTTGCTATTTGGTAAGTAATTGAGATAATCTGCTACCAAATGGAGTCTCATGGTACAAGTCAAACCTGCTTCGTCACAGAGGGAGCGGAGATGGAAGCCAAAGGAATCTGAGACTGCTTGCTTCTGGAAGAGCATTTCCCCATACACAGCCTGTAACACATCTATTAGTGTTGTTGCTGATTTTTTTTTGATTTTTTTATTAAACTTGCATTTGTATGTGACCAAAAAGATGTCTGTCACCTCATTATTTCTGGTACTGGTTACTAGGTGAAGGCAGGCCCAATCCTTGTGCAGTAGCCTTACTTTGTTTCAGTCTTTCCAGTGAGTTATCAGTTATCTCTATCAAAAGACATGGCCCATTGAAAGGCATATTCAACAGCCTAGCCATGAACACCCCCAGAAAAGCCTATTCTTCTCATTGAAGAGTGATGCATCAAAACTGTTGCAGAACCCTTGACCCAGAACCTTGATAAAGCATCTACAGAGTCCAACGCTGACTGCAATGTGTGCTTTGAAGCATTCATAACATCTTGGCATAATTCTGCAAATGACTACTTCAAGTCATCTAGGATCTGAGTGGCAACTGCCGCAGCCATATCTACAATGGGAACAACAGACACAAGCATTCTTCCCCTTCAGGGATGCACACCAGGAAGCAAACATTTTCCTTCCAAGCTGATCTAATCTTTTTGATTCAGTGCAGCAGAGCTAACGGGACTCAAGCATGCTTAACAGAAGCTGAGTATGCTTGTACTACAGAGCTCTCAGGATGAATATCGAAGTAAGGAAGATCAGAAGGAGATGACTTAAACTTCATAAAATGGTTCCTGGAAACTGCAAGAGTAGGCTGAGGTTTCTGTCATGGTTAGGATTCCTGATCTAAAAGGGCCCCATTACAAAGCACCAATCCTTCATTGGTCTCTTTTCCTGACAACATCTCCTCAAAAAAAGATGTTTATGTTCATCCACCGAAACCTGAAAAGACAGCATTCTCGGTGCTTTAGATACCACTGTCCAGAAGTGCACACGGTATGCTGACGGGAGACCCTCAGGTGGCTGTAAGTCTTCAGGATACATATCAAGGGCACAAAAGTCCTTTAGATTCATCATCAGCTGCGTGTGAGAATCCAAAGGTGGAGGATTATTCCCTTCATTGTCATCACCTTCAGGTATACCATCAGGCATCTGAATAGGGTCGAAATCAGACTCAAATAATTCTTTCATTTGTTGAAAAGGGTACTTTCTTGTTAAGAGAAGAGTATGTGGAAATGTTACCATGATGAAAACCTTTACAGTTTCTGACTTTGCCTCCTCTATAATCTGGACAGACTTGGAAAGTATTGTCAATGTCAATACTGGTGTTGAGGTCAGAAGACTCGACATCTTAGTAGTAGAAAGAAAATGAGGTTTGCAGACACATCCTCATGGAGAGACAAGCTACACCAGCAGCTTCAGAGGAGGGACAACTGGAACAGTGACTGAAGTGAACAAGATTGTTCCACCCTAGAATTGACTGGAGCTGAAGCAACAGCTGTTTCAATGACCAAAGAGGGGGCATTAGCACCTTTCACAAAACTTGTCACTATGGCGTCTCTTAAAAGCCTGAAAATCAGACATTTTTCTAGGGAGTGGTATGGGGCTTAGCACTGGAGTCTGCTCTGAATAGGGGACCTCTCTTTGGATCTTTTATGCTTCTTACCACACCTGGCTGGAGATCACCTAAGCATGTTCTTATGTATCTTATGAGACCTGGTTTAAGAGAATCACCGGGATCTAGACCTGCTTGTGTACTGCATCTGTACAAGAACTAAAATGGGCCCTTCAAGAACCCATCACTAATTAAGCTTCTCCTCTATAATACCCTTAGGGTTCGTGTAAAGACAAAGATTGCAAGATTTGGCATGGTGCTATGAATCCAGACATCATAACCACGCACACTGTGAATCTGTTACCTACATCGGTTGCCACAATTGATTTCAGAGAAAATATCTAAAAAGAAATCAGATTCCAGAAAAAAAGTTGAAAAAAATCAGCGCGAAAAAACTCAACTTCAGTTCTCACATCTCTGGGAGCACAGAAAAAGGAACTGGCATCAGTGGAGCCTGTGCTCCCATGTGTACCGCACCCATCACTTCTGGTACAGTCTTCGGACAGGGACAGTGCTGGGCGCCTCCTAGCAGCAGTAAGGAGGAATGGCTTGAAAAATCCAGGTCAAGGCTTTTGCCTGCTTATAAGGTTCACTGAAGGAACGTGTGGGAATCAAGATCCATTACTACTGAAACTAGGCAAACTGAGCTACTATCGCTTTAAAAGAGACAACGCCCTGGAAGCCTTAAAACAGCATCTGTCAAGTGTGCAGTTCTCGCTCAAATTTACTTTAGGACGAAAATGAATGTCCTCTCAACAATGCCCATTTGCAACACTATATTCTGTTTTTTTGTTCATTCCAACGAGGGGGCCAATTCCGATCTCGGCCGGTAGGGCATCGAATCGTATTCGGCTTTACCGGATCCGATTCGGAGG
The DNA here is from genome assembly GCA_963921515.1 of Calotriton arnoldi. Classification (NCBI taxonomy): domain Eukaryota; kingdom Metazoa; phylum Chordata; class Amphibia; order Caudata; family Salamandridae; genus Calotriton; species Calotriton arnoldi. The sequence continues at coordinate 493,813 of CAWUFW010009891.1, read as the reverse complement.
CCTATTTCCCGACCGATTCGTACGGGCGTCCGCGCGAGCAAGTATGCTGCGAGCGCACGCGAAATCGCCGACCGACTCGTTCCCGGGTCCGAACCGCTCCGACCGACTCGTACGGACACGGCTCGCACCACGCAATGGAGACGTTACCCGACCGAGCCAGTACGATGCGCGCTTCGAACAGCCCGACCGACTCGTAGCGTCCGGCTCAGAAGAGCTGTCGGAGCCGGACTTCGGGGGTCCGTGTCGGACCCCCCTGCACGCGTAGCCGCGTGAGTCGCACACAGAGGGGACCCAAGGGTCCCCCCTAAACATGCATGTACGGTGCGAGTCGCACCGACGCGTACCCACTGTAGGGGGCCCCCCTGTTCGCGACGTGCCCATTCAGTCAATGGGAGCCCGTGTACGCGTTGTACGACCGGCTCCCATTGACTTCAATGGGAGTCCGACCGAGTCGAGTCCGGCAGCATGCGGCCACATCGTACTCGCTCGGTCGGACTGCTGGAGTCCGGCTCGGTCGGAAAACTCTCCGGATCTGGCTCGGTCGGAGAGTTTTCCGGCCCAGATCGGAATTGGCCCGAGGTCTCGAAATCTACCTGCTCTTCTCTCTATATTGCGATTCTGATGTTAGCAGGTCACCCCCTGTCATGTGGCTCTTGCACTATGAGATCTTCCAGGCAGCAGGCTCCCAATAGGTAGCATTACGGGCCCAACTTCTGTGGTCTTGCTAATTTAGCCTCAGAATTCGTTATCCTTCTGGATGGAAACAGTTGGATGTAATCGTCATTCATGTCATCTTTCTGTGCCAGGTCTTTGTGGCACAGTGTCCTTTATTTATCGAGGTTGTGACAGACCTGAAGAGTTCCTGGAAGCCACTCATGTCATACATCTCAAGATAAGATTCTCCACACCACAGGCCACGCAAGGAGTCATGGGCGATTCCAATCAGGGTCTGTGAGTGAATCTGTGGTCATTATTTGATGCGTACATGTGAGACCCAGAAACGAGTTGTGAAAAAAATACCACCCCCTTCCCTCCCGATTCATCAAAGCTTACATCTTGTGGGAAATGATTGGACTCACAACGGTTCAGTGGTTCAGCCATAATACTTAGGGGTCATTTAGGGTTTGGCAGAGTTAAGTCATAACTCAGCAGGGCTCCTACTCTGTTAAACCGGCAGTTCTCTACCTCGTCTAGAGGTGGGGTAACCACCACATTTCTGAAAACGGGGACCCAGCTGGCTCTGCTGTTGAAAAATCATGACCCAGCTCCCTGCTTAAGGAAAATATTAAAATGTCTCTGACGTGTAGACAGAAAACTCCATGTGCATCAGGAACAAACCCTCCCTTTGTAGGGTTGTTTGCAAGACATAAAATAGAATTCTGAGCAGGCTGCGTCAACATGGAAGCCCACTCGACATTCAACTCTGACTAAAGGGCATCCGATGCACCAATGTACTGCTGCATTCACTTGTGCCACACAGTCCCTTGGCAGGCAGTTTGGGTAGAGGTAAAGGCCTCTACCGACCCAGGGAGCAGGTGGGGAGCCCACTGGGCTCTAAATGAGCCTGTTATTTATATTAAACATTGACTATGTACATTGAGACAATTCTAGGTTTAAGAATGAATGGTTGGAAAGCAATTCAGAATCTATTTTTTTTTAAAGATAGAGCCTTCAGAAACTTATAGAGACTATTATTGCATGTCCTGCATGAGCATGACTCAACACTATTAGCGTTGGCTAAAACATACTATTAGTAGCTAGTGACTGGGGCCCTGATTACGAATTTAGGGGCATATTATCAAGAACGGCGTTAAAAATTATCGCCGGCTTAGCGGCAGAAAACTGCCGCTAAAGCTGCGATAATGGGCTTGATAATATGCCCTGGAGAATTCCAATAGAAGCCCATGTTCACACCAGAACATGGACTTCTATTGGAATTCTCAAGGGCATATTATCAAGCCCATTATCGCCGCTTTAGCAGCAGTTTTCTGCCGCTAAACCGGCGATAATTTTTAACGCCGTTCTTGATAATATGCCCCTTAGGTGTTATAATAAATAACGATACCCCTCTTCCGAGTTTGTGTAGAATAACATGCAAATGTTGGTGTTTAACCCACTAAAATCAGCATGGTACGGTTAATACCCTGTGACCTTCAAACTTCAAATTTCGGTAGGTTTGTCCTGCCTAAATGCAACAACAGCTGAGGTATTTAATGCATCCGATAGATATCAGCTATGTTAAATACAGCCAAACTCGTAATTCCGTCCCATGCGTTAACAGTGGTTTACCCACGGATTGGAATTGCTATGTTAATCTTTTCATTGTGCCGCGAGGCATGTAAATGGCATTTTTTGTGTTTAGCACCTAATAGAATACTAAATTAAAAGGAAACACGGAGAAAAAAACATTTTTTATTATGAGAAGGCTGCAGCCCATACACCATTATAAGTGAGAAATAAATTATGAGCCACTGCTCTGCATTTTATTCGTGCACAATGTCTTTGAACTTTGTTCACTGCTGTCTTTTCTCGTTCTCATTTTTCTCAAAGGGAACCTCAGGCCTGGTAAACATGGAGAGTTTTTTATCACCAGGATCACCAGTGACGATAATCCAATGGTTCATAGTTTCTTCTGCTTTATGGGCATCCAGGAAGGTGCGAGCAGTGACTTCATATTCCTTTCCAAAGCAGGTCCTAAAAAAAAAATCCTGAATTATTTAATGAAATATTGTCAGTGTCTATCTTTAGCAGGGAGGATTTAGTCTGCTTGAAAATAGTAGTACCAGAGCACGTTAAAGAACTCCAATTTAGAATCTATATGGGACAATCGCAATTTGTTATACAGAGGTCGCACCTTACACAACGACAACTGGATCAAGAAAGGAATTTTCTTTCTTCACCAACTCTATACAGACACACATCCGCTGACCTTTAAGGAATTACAAACTACATACCACCTCGAACCTATAGAATTCTATTATTTCCTGAAAGTAAAAGCTGCCATATCCAAAACAAAAATTTCAACCTCACCGCCTTCCTTGGCAAAATATTTCTTAAAACTAAACTCCCTAGGCCACCAAGTTTCTTGGTTATACCGACTACTAGGCCCCAAACAGTCTACACTCAACGCGAAAACTATATCCTTTTGGAATTCAAAATATACCACCCCGGTCTCAGACTCTGACTGGACCTGGACGTGGAATTCGATATTTAAGAATAAAATTAGCCCTGTACTGTCCCAAACTAAGTTCTGGCTCCTCCACAGAGTATTCTGGACGCCCTCCCGCCTACACAAACATAAACTTCGAGAGGATGATGTCTGTTGGAATTGTAAGAATGCAGTAGGTGACCTGGAACATTTGCTACTGCTTTGCCCCTGTGTAACTTCCTACTGGGAGAGGGTCTTCAAATTCATATCTAACCTCTTTCCCTTTGACGCTTGTAATGACCTCTCATCACTCCTGTTCGCTCCCACAAGAGCAGACTCCTTGAGTGAAAACGACAAAGCACTCCTTGACCTCCTCATAATAGCGGCTATCAAAATCATCCTTACCAACTGGAAGGATACTAGTAAAGCGTCCTTTAACTGTTGGCAAAACTGGATCACCAACCTTCGAGGGCAGACAATATTGTGCTTCATAACTCTCCATGGAAAAACCCAGTCAGACATCTTTGGCTTTCTCTAGACATCTTCTTTGAATCACATAAACCACCGTGAGCCCCCTACTACTACTACTACTACTATTATTAAATAATCACACACAGCGACTACCAGAGGATGTTAAATTGCTCTGTTTGCGCCAAGCACTGTAACTGTAACCCTAACATTGTAACCCTAATATTATCTCCTTCAAGACCCCTAGCCAATACATGAGCCCAGTAATGCAAAAATGTACGCAATTAAAAAAATAGAAATGCTGAAACCGGCTTGGGATATATCTACTTGATTTAGATGATATTTTTCTCATTATATTTTGGTTTTATTAAATATTGTTTGCTTTGTACTTTATCGCTTTGAACAAAGGTATCTTTATTGTCTATTATTATCATGTGCTTTGTATTCTGATTATTTTTTTGTGCTCTATACTTATGTCTTTTTATATTTATGCTTTTGTCACTGTACATTTTGAACAACTAATAAAAACTTATTGAACTGAAATATTGTCAGTGTAAAATCTAATTTAGTGAGCAGGTCCAGAGGAACACCATTAATCCTTTGTTTATTCAAACCTTACAGTCGATTAAGGTGGGGCAATGCATGTGATAGAGCTAGAAATAACAACAGAACACATGAACAGGTAAAACAGATGCAGGAAATTTGGGAAAAAAAGGGAGCATCCTGTATATCCACTGGGTCATTGAATGTGCTGACGCGTGTGGGCCAGATCTTAGTCGCTGCACTTCAAAAAGGACAGAAACTCAGATTTAGATACAGAACTTGCAGATGGGGGTTTTCAGTCTACTCCATAAATATCGACTAAAGATCCAATACTAAACCAGTGAAAATAACAAGCACTACATTGGGTACACCGTAGGCAAACAGTGCTGCCATGCCCCATTTTGAATATGAACTCAGAGAAATGAATGTAGGAGTGCAAGTTCAAATTGACTGGTCAAAGTAGATTGTGGAGTCAGTTCACACTGCAGATGGAGTAGAATTTCCACAGACTATGGAGACTCTGGGCCTCATTTATGAGGCCCCTTCCGGCACTACTGGGCCACCAGAACATCACTTTTTTGCCGTTCCAGTGCCACGGCATATTTAGAAGGCCGCGTAAAGCCACTTTATGTGGCTTTTCATGGCCTTGTAAATATGCACAGTGTTTTGCGTGAAAGTGGCGTCCCATAGGTGTTGCTGTGTGTGTTGCCAAGCAACACCCATAGAATCTGAAGCATTCCAAGATTTATGAGAAATCATAAACCTGGGAATGCCTCAGAATCTAACACCATCCCAGGGGTGGCGTTAGGGAGGCGCATCGAGGAGAATTTTTAAAATTTCATTCTGCAGCATACATAGAAAGAAGAAATCAATCAGTCCAGTGGTGCAAGGGTGCCTGCGTTGGTGCATGGTGGCCCATTGTGCGCCAGCACATGGGAAAAGGACAGGAATGCACTGTATCTTATAGATACAGCACATTCCTGCCCTTTTGTTTTGACATAGGGCAGCACAGCAAGATTCTTTGCAACGCTGTCCTACGTCAAACCCTCATAAGTGAGGCCCTCAGTGTAAATGTAGAAGAGGCAGCACAGATTGAGGAGAGTTATGCACAGAAGCCATCTTCTAATGGATTTTCTTATATATCTTGAAAATCCATTAAAAGACAGCCAGTGTGCATGTGCACTCGTAAATAGCAGCCATCTCGCAATGGATTTCTGAAATTAACCAGTTATGGTTCACTGAAGTAACTATAACATGTGCATCCGCCATGCACTGCTTATCACCTCACATATTACATCACTCAGGACATGTTCTATGGCACCATTGATAACATCGCTGATGACATTGGAAATTACATAATTGATGATAGCACTATGAATGGCGGGGGCACAAGTGATAGTTAATTCAGTAAACTATAAATAGTGAATGTACTTTTGAGTTTGAGATGTTACGTTTTACATGACATTTTCAACTAACTATAACGCCACTTTAATCTTGGGGTTTTTCAGCTCTCATCCCCAACACCCTTAGACATGTGCTCTAACCCACCAGCCGTGCCCTGCCTCAAAAGACAACTCATGCCATTATATCAAATTAAACACAAGATGCTATTTAGCTTGCAAACAAACAAGAATAAAAAAAGAAGCCTGGTCCACTGATTTCAGACACTTATACCCATTTCACCAACAAAATACCCATATGCCAGTGAACATGCAATACTCCACAGCCAGATTTATCAACACTTTGCATAGGCGCAAAGTCACAAAAAGTGAAGCAAACCGGCACAGAGTGTTGATTTGTTATTTACTTTCCAGAACTAAACTTTATTTGCTCTGGAAAGTTACCTGCAATTGAAGCTAAGTAGTGCTATTTGCTACTTTTAGGTATGTGCTACATTGCAACAAAGAGACATCCCATTGGTGGCACATGGGTGTTCCCAAGCTACCACCGATGTTTTTTGATGCAAAACTCTAGCTACTAACCTCTGTAGGTCTACGCACCAGGAACTTGGCATTAGGTCACTGGTGGATATACTGTAGAGAATGTGGCAAGATGAAGATATAATGAGGGACGCATGTGTCATGATTCGAAGTAATTGGTACACTATGAACTAAATTAATGACAATTTGTTTGCATTATCACAGTGAAATATGTAGAGATGGCAGAGGGCTCAGGGTGGTCTAGAAAAATGGGAATGTACCATATGCATGAACTTACGTCTTCTCCATTACCCTTGACATACAGTGCTTCGTTGCTCACTAGCTATGTTCACTCTCACATAAGCATCAATATATTCAAATGATTTCATTGATGAGAAGGAACTATTTTCCAACCAAAGAAGGCTTTGAAGGTCTTCTTGAATTGCTGGAATATACAGAATAACCCACAATATTCCATAACAGAGGGTAAAGAGGGCAGGATACAAAAGGGATTTCCGTACCCATGCTATTGTATTTATCATGCCCACACACTAACTTTCAGATTAATATGAAATTTGAGTTCTCTCCTTTAAAGAACTGGATCATGCTGTGTTTTATTTGACATCACTTACCACAAAACAAATTTTCTAAGTACTGCCAGGCACTGGTTTGTTTTGCTGTGAATAATGAGCAGTTTGATGTTTGCCTGGGGAGTAAAACACACATGCATTAGGTCTGTTATTGCTTGCAGATTGAGAATCAAAGTGCCTCTTAGGCATATCGGAATTTGATCTTTGGTGTTGTTTTTCAAAATAAATGAGAAAATAATGCTGATAATTACTGTACGTCCAATTGTAGACCAGGAAACTATTCTAAACAAGCATAATTCGTAAGTGTCATTGATTGTTTTTCCTCATTCTTTTTCTTATTAATGCTGCAGAAATGCCAGCAAAGAGCAGTGTGTGAAAAGCAGAGTCCAAGGTGGGAAATCAAATTGTGCAACTAAAAAAGCAACCCTATAGGTTTTCTGTATAAAACTGGGAAAGTAAACACGTATGCAAACGCAACCAGGAAATAATTATTGTAATAGATTGACCATCAAACATCATTCCCCAAGCCAAGGAAGGTCAGCTGCTAAGGCAGTTTATCATTGTAGTGTTAAAAGCGCCTGGAAAACATTGTGCCTCCTAAGAGAGATGAAGGATTTGGCATAGCATGAAAAGATAAAACTTGGGGGCATATTAACAACGGCCAGCGATAATTATCGCTGGCCGTGCTTAGCGATAATTATATTATCGCAGGCTATCTCTGGTATTTATCGCCCTGGTGGCGCGTTATTAACAACGCGTTACTCCAGGGCGATAAAGATTCCAGAGATGGCGAGGTTATCGCCCTTTTGCAGGGAACATCGCTGGTTTTCCAGCGATGTTCCCCTCAAACGGCGATAACCTTGCTGATACGACCCTGTGGTCGTATCAGCAGAATCCATCTCCTATGTCTAACATAGGTAAGTCAGGATTATAGCAGACGTTAGATTTTGGCGAAAACGGCCTGTCACGACTTGCTCCCTGCATTCCCGTGTCCACCACCAGGGGGCTGAACTGGGGGACTTTCCAGTCCTCTAATAAGCTTCCAGACCCTCCCCTGCATGCAAATCCTGACTTCCAGCCATTTGGACACTTATTGGGAACGGACATCCATTCCCACTCCATGCCGGGTTTTGTGAAGCCAGCCTACTCATGCCTGAAAACTCCATTACCCAGGATTCCCGGCTCACTGCTTAGTCTCCACCCCTGTAGGCCAAGGATGGGTGGAGGAATTCCAGCTCACCTGTGGCTGGCTGCTGCTAGCCTGCTCACACCTGCTGCATATGATTACAGTGAGCTCTTTTAAGCCCCAGCTCCCTTCAGCCCAGTGTTGGTCATTGTAAGCTGTTATCCGGTGAGACCAGTCCTTGTTCCTGAGCTTTTGCTATTTCCTGCTTTCCTGAACCAGCACTGCTTGCAGTGCTTCCTTGATTCCTGAGACTTAACTTTTCCTTGTTCCTGACCTGTAGTGTTACTTTGACTCCTGAGCCTTTGCTCAATTCTTGCCCCAGCACTGCATCCTATGCTACTTTGTTTTCTTGTTTACTGACCCTGTACTATTCTAGTATACCCTTGTAGCCTCCCTTTCTGTATAGCCTTTTCCAGTCCCTGCCTTTCATCTCATTTCCTTGGTTCCAAGTCTAGTTTGCTATCTTTCTATTCTGCTGTCTCGCTTCTGTTACCTTGTATGTTTGTTACCTGCTTTCTGCCAAGTGTGCCCTGTGATTTCCTTCCTTTCCTGTTAAGCACTCCTCTTTGCTAGCTCCTTGTCTATTGTGCTTGTGTTTAGTTTTACCCCTTTGCTGTTACTGCCTTGCGTGTTCCTGTTTGATCGCCAGGATCCGTGGGCACGGCTGACTACCTAGGTGGTGTTTCTTGTTCACTGTGAGTATTGTCTTTGAGTTACTGTTATAACATCACCATAGGTATAAGCTCCACAGACCCTGCCTTTGTATACATATCCTATATGTGGGTATTTCCAGTCAGTATCTGTAACAGCAATTGTGGGTGATGAACTTACTGAGCTTCAGTCTTACCGTGTGGAGCTCCTGAGTGCTTTACCCCACATCCCCTTTATTGTTAACGTTGTTTCATGTTTAAGTGTATTGCACATCCGTCCTGGGTTTAAGTGATTCTGAATGCTGAGCCGCCTCATGAGTGCCCTTCCTTTCCGAGTCGTAATTGCACTCTCCTGGGTTAACAAGGATGACAAGGGTGTAGAGTACTCAATTATTACCTTGATTAACTACTTAACATTTTCATCGAGTGCTAGAGGGAGACACTCTCTTAACCCAGGAGAGTGCAATTACGGCTGGATCATCCTCATACTCAGGAGGACTTACCTTCTTGCACCACTTACTTGATTACCACTCGAATATTTTGATCATCCCAAGAGTGCGCTATTCTCTCTTTTTTCACACTTGTCTCCTCTTCTGAGTAATACAGAGAGCGCACCCACAACTACTATGGAAGAAATTGCTAAAACAACAGAATGTAGAGCAAACACGTTTGTTTATACTTCAGAGGAAAAACAACGAATTTATGCTTTATTTGAGGAAACAGAAGGAACCAGCACCAGTACCATTTCAACTCAATCCATTATTAAACAGTTGTTATACACTTCCAAAAGAGCTATCAACCAAAGATTATATATATGTACAATGAACATTCAGCACTACTTGGCTGACACCTTGTTTCCTTTTCTAGAGTATACTAGCCCCTGATGAAGGGCTTATCGGCCCGAAATGCATTGGGCATCTTTGAATGAACGTTGAATTCAAAGAACTGATTGATTTCATGAATAATTGAAAAATAAACCAAAGATATACAACGATGACAAGGGTGTAGAGTACTCAATTATTACCTTGATTAACTACTTAACATTTTCATCGAGTGCTAGAGGGAGACACTCTCTTAACCCAGGAGAGTGCAATTACGGCTGGATCATCCTCATACTCAGGAGGACTTACCTTCTTGCACCACTTACTTGATTACCACTCGAATATTTTGATCATCCCAAGAGTGCGCTATTCTCTCTTTTTTCACACTTCCTTTCCGAGTCTCACCCTTCTTGTTCACCTCTACAGGCTTCCCCTTTTGGATCTCTTTTCTCCTCTGACTTCCTGTGTGCTCCTGGGCAGCGCTGTACTCCTCTCTGTCTTTGTTTTCTACCCTGTTCCCAGTCCTTGCCCAAGTCCCTGACTGTGTTCCCCACACAGTCCCGGACAGACCCCGACACGGCCGTTTTCGCCAAAATTTAACGTCTGCTATAATCCTGTGGGCTGCCTTGTAAATATCGCGATGTGCACATCGGTGATATTTGCAACGTAGCCCATCCGAGGTATGCCTAATGACGCCACTTTGCATCTCATTAGAGATGCAAAGATGAGCGTTGAAAGAGGCGATAGTGCAAGGATTCACGCGATAGCGTGACCTTGCTGATTAGGCGATAAGATTATCGCTGCTTTTCGTCCGAAAACGGACGCTAAAGCGGCGATAATTGTTTATCGCCTCGTTGTTAATATGCCCCCAAGTTCTTAAGTGATTTAAATGAAGAGGTTATGGCTAAAAGGAAGCATTTTCAAAAATCTAAATAAACAACCAGAGAAAAGATCAAATAACTTACTTTCGACAACGTCTTTTCTGGTAGAGTCTCTATCAAACTATAGATTGCTCACCTTTTGAATACCTTCAGTGGTCAGACAGAATCAGGATAAGTTTGCATAGTAATTCCCTCCAGCACAGGGAGAAGGTGTTGTGCCATATTGTGTCACCTTGTGCCATTCTATCTTGTGCGGACGTCAGGACCAGTAAACATAGGTCACCTGTTCGCGGTGGTGTCAGTTTCTTTCTGTACTCTGTCGTACCAACAAATGTGGAGCCTTAGGAAACCACCATTAAAGCAGTGTGCATATTTTCAGTATTTGAATGTTCGTATCTATAGATTGTTATTTGTCCATTCCACACACTGGGGACATGGAAGAGCAGGTGAAGAATCTACGGTTAGATAGTCTCTACCAGAAAACACTTTACTGAAGCTAAGTAACTTGTTCTTCTGATAGAGACTTCTAGTTGCAGATCCCTCACCTTTTGACTAGATACCAAAGCAGTAGCTCTCAGGTGGTGGGTCTATGAAACAGATCAGACCAGAAAATCCTGAAGGACCGAATGGGCAAATCCAGACACTTGTGTTTAGTGAACGTATGGCGAGACGCCCAAGTAGCAGCCTTACAGATTTCTAAGACTGGAACACCATGCGCTAGCGCCGTAGTAGCAGCCTTTGTTCTAGTAGAGTGAGAACACAAGTCCAATAGGGGCTATTTTCTGGCCAGCCCATAACAGGTCTTAATACACAAGGCAATCCATCTGGAGGTAGTCCTCTTCATTACCGCTTTGCCCTTTTTAGCTCCAGAAAAAACAATAAAGAGCTGGTCATCCTGTCGGAATTCTCTGGTCCTCGCAATATAAAAACCAAGGGTCCTCTTGGGATCGAGGCGATGTAACAGTTCTTTCTTGGAAGTATGAGGTGGTGCATACAAAGACGACAAAGTAATGGACTGTCCTTCATGAAAGGGCATGACTTCCTTAGAAAGAAAAGCTGCCTTCGTTCAAAGGACCAATTTGTCAGGAAAAAAAGGAGAAATAAGGAGGCACTGATGGCAAAGCCTGAAGTTCACTCACTCAGCTTGCAGATGTAATGAGGAACGCTGTTTTTAGAATCAACGACCTCAAAGGACAACTGTAGCTCAAAGGGCAAGCACATCAGTTTGGTCAAGACCAAATTCCATTCCCATTGTGGCATCACAAATGAGACAGGAGGGTAACATATGAATCCACCCTTTCAAGAAACACATGACAAGAGAGATGGTGGAACTGGTAAAGGTAAAATGGCAGAAATGGTCGCTAAGTAACCTTTAACTTTGGCTACAGCAAAGCCTTCCTGAGCCAATGACAAACAAAACAAAAGAATATCAGAAAGGGAAGTTTGTTCGTTTGTAAGGTTTGCATATGACGGGAGAAACATCACACCACAAACTTCTACCAGTGTCCTGCATGAACAGTTTTGATGAAAGGACGCCTGGCTGCTAGGATCACACCAACCACTTCAGGATGGAGATCATATGCCATCTGCTATACCCGCTCAATCTCCATGCATGGAGGTGTAAGTTCTGCAGACTCAGGTGCAGGACCCTGCCCTGCTGCTGTGAGAGGAGACCCTCTCAAAGATTGGAGGGCAGATGCTCATGGCAGAAATTCCTAGTGCTACACTATCCTCGCCCGGTTTGGAGCCACTAGGATAACTTAGGCCCGGTCTACTTGAGTACTCTGGACAGGAGATGTAGGGGAGGAAAGGCATATAGGGGTCCCGAGCCCCAATGTAGGTGAAAAGTGTCTCCTAATGAAGACCGCCTTGAGAACTCCAAAGTCAAGACACTGAGGGGCATATTTACAAGCCTCTAATGCCACCGGAGCATCACTTTTTTTAATGCTCCGGTGACGCTGTGCGCTGGCCCATATTTGCAAAGTCACGCAAAGCCACTTTGCATGGCTTTACACCAGCTTGCAAATATGGCCCTCTTTCATGCAGTACTCTGCTTCAAAAGGGCATGTCATGGGTGTTGCTGTGGGTGTTCCCACGCAACACCCATGGCTTTTTGACACTGCCCCAGACTTACAAGGATTTCCAGGGGAGGCGTTAAAGTGGCGCAACGAGGAGAAATACTTTTATTTCTCCTCGCTTTTTGCTCTTTCTATGTGTGCTGCATCCTGCAGCACACATAGAAGGAGCAAAACGTCATTAATGATTGTTTTGTGCCGGAAGGCTTACCAGCCAGTTCCAAGACGTAGAGCTTCTAAGCACAGAACCCATGACCTCACGCCGCCCTGTTTGTTGCAATACCACACGGCAGTCATGTTGTCTGTGAGTACCTGTGCTTGCTTCCCCTTCATTTTCAGAAAAAGAGCCTTCAGAGCCAAGCGAATCGCTCGTAGCTCAACAGACTGGTCTCCGATGGAAGCTTGTCCCCACATCAAAGTCCTCTGATCTCCACCTCTCCCAAATGACCTCTTCAACCCACTAATAATGCATATGTCACGATGGTCAGCTCTGGATGGGGGCATGGAGAGGAGTGTGCCGTCTGTCCAATTATGGTCAAGTAACAACCACAGCAGCTCTTTCACAGGCTCCTCCAACACCTGGATGGAATCTGACAGATTTCCTTGGTGCGGAGCCCACCGAGACTTAAAATTCCATTGCAGAGCCTGTATGTGCCACCTGGTGTTGCCTATAAGCAGAATGCAGAAGGCCAAGAGACTCAGAAGCCTCAGAGCCACTCTCACAGTGACCTATGGTGCAGACTGAAACATTGTGATCATAGCCCAAACGTCCAGGACTTGTGGGATGGAAGGATGGCCTGAACAGCACTGTATCAGGAATGGCTCTGATGAAATTGAGACTCCGCCAAGGAGTCAGGTGTGACTTCAGCACGTTGATGGTATAACCCAACAGGTTGGCCATCATCTGGAGGTGGTTTACGACCATTTAAGGTGAGTCCGCCTTCAGTAACCAGACATTGAGGTGCGGGAAGACTGGTATCACCAACCTCTGCAGATGAGCTTTGTTAGAACTGGCATCCTTGGCAGGCTTCCCCCTAACTTTTTGCCTTCAGACCTCCTGTTTTTGCTGACTTCGTTTTTGCTGGCCTTAGAACTCTGCGCACTTTACCACTGCTAACCAGTGCTAAAGTGCTTGTGCTCTCCGCTCAAAACATGGTAACATTTGGCATGTACCCAATTGGCATTTTTAATTTACTTACAAGTCCCTAGTATAGTGCACTGCATGTGCTCAGAGCCTGTAAATTAAATGCTACTAGTGGGCCTGCATTTTTAGCGAACAAGGGAACCCCAACGGTACGACCTGGGGTGGTATACGTATTTTTAAAGAACAATGGTCAAGATGAGGCCAAACTGGTCCTCGGGTAGCCAGAGCTACTATTTAGTCGAGAAAATGCTTTCGTCTGAGCTCTCGTGTTACAAGAGAGGAGGAGGAGGAGAAACAACGTATGAAGGGACACTAGGTTGTAGGGATGACAAGACATTTATTACATCATAAACGCTATATCATCCACACATTTTTTCAGGATCTAGTCCTGGTGCTCACACATTGGGTGAAGTTGCGTGAAAAGGTGAAAAAGTGCTGGTGACTTAAAATTACATCACATTGACAACATAAGCAAAACTCGAATGAATTTTTACAGTTGGAGTTTTGGTTGTAATAGGTCGACGAGCGTTTCGATCTCTATAATTTAGAGACCGTCATCAGGACGAGTAACCGTGTGAGCAAGTAGAATCTGAATGGCGGGGAACTGCTACGTTCCGGTAATTACTTTAAGGGTTCCGGGCAATGTGTCCCGAGACTTGGTAGAAAATTAGATTAAAGGCAGGATACCGGGTCTCCTCCGGTGATTTCAAGCAGGCGGCGAGGCACTGCAAGGACGGCCTGCTGGATCAATCTGCTGTCAATGTGATGTAATTTTAAGTCACCAGCACTTTTTCACCTTTTCACTCAACTTTACCCAATGTGTGAGCACCAGGACTAGATCCTGAAAAAATGTGTGGATGATATAGCGTTTATGATGTGATAAATGTCTTGTCATCCCTACAACCTAGTGTCCCTTCATGCGTTGTTTCTCCTCCTCCTCCTCTCTTGTAACACGAGGCTCAGGCAGCATTTTCTCGACTAAATAGTAGCTCTGGCTACCCGAGGACCAGTTTGGCCTCATCTTGACCATTGTTCTTTAAAAATACTAGTGGGCCTGCAGCACTGATTGTGCAACTCACTGAAGAAGCCTTTAAACATGCCTCAGGCCTACCATTGCAGAGCCTATGTGTGCAGTTTTAACCTGCCATGTCGACCTGGCAAAATAAACCTTTTACAATAGATGGTTGTGATGCACTCAAAAGTGTTCAAATGTCCATACAACTTAAACAAACATATATGAGTCCCGCTTCTTTGCATTGCCACATACCGCTAATCATCTGCCGCCATTCCTGCTGCTATTCCTGCCCAAGGGGGCTGCTGACATCTGCCACCTGCCTCCATTTGTCACGCACGGTCCAGGGGGACCGCAACTCCCAGCCTGCTGTGCGTGGCACACAATCACCACGTCATCGTAGAAGCGCCAGGAGGTGCTTCAAAAGCGGGCGTGGGCTCCCGCAGCGCGGGTCCCGCTTCTTTGCATTGCCACATACCGCTAATCATCTGCCGCCATTCCTGCTGCTATTCCTGCCCAAGGGGGCTGCTGACATCTGCCACCTGCCTCCATTTGTCGCGCACGGTCCAGGGGGACCGCAACTCCCAGCCTGCTGTGCGTGGCACACAATCACCACGTCATCGTAGAAGCGCCAGGAGGCGCTTCAAGCGACCGCGGGGCTCCGCAGCGCGGTCCCGCTTCTTTGCATTGCCACATACCGCTAATCATCTGCCGCCATTCCTGCTGCTATTCCTGCCCAAGGGGGCTGCTGACATCTGCCACCTGCCTCCATTTGTCGCGCACGGTCCAGGGGGACCGCAACTCCCAGCCTGCTGTGCGTGGCACACAATCACGACGTCATCGTAGAAGCGCCAGGAGGCGCTTCAAAAACGGCCACGGGCTCCCGCAGCGCGGGACGTGCGCGGGCGTGCACGGGCCAAGGGCGGGCCCATCTGCGCCCGTCAGCAGCCGGAAGAGGCTGGGCTGGGCTAGGTTATTGTCATCTGGTACACTGGACATTTACGGACCTATACCCGGACTATTGGGCCTAGAGACCGCGAACTAGGATCCAGGAACTGAGGTACGAGGCCACTTAATTCCATTGCGGTATTGTGCTGTGTAAACATAATTTGCCGAGGAAAATGGCGCAGAAACTAACGGCAAAAAGGAAATCACTAGCAGGCCAAGGAGTGGTAGGGACATTGGATGCCTTTCTCTTAAGGGCAGAGTCAGCCCTTATCCACGAAATCGCTCTTACTGAGCGCAGGCTATCATTAGAACCACATTCCCTTGTAAGACAGCCTACATTGCTTGATCCTGCAGACCACACTAATCCTGGTTTAAGCTCTTCTCCGACTAATGTGCTGCCCAATCAGGTTCTTGTACCGGACGATGCCCCACAGATACTTGATACAGCCACTAGGCCCAAAGTACTCACCCGAGGGCAAAAAAGCAAAATCACTCAGGGGATAGCCCCTCGCACCAGACCAAAAAAAGGAAAGGGCAGAGCTCTAATAAGCAATCATATCCCCTATCAAAAAGAGGGCACTGAGGCACTACGAGGGAGGTCGTGGAGGAAGGGAATCGTCTAGTGACTGACATTGTTTCTACTGCCGAAGAGTTTTCCCCACTATCTTTATCCCCCCTGCAGATCGATGACAGCAGGGAGTTCTGGACTAAAATTAGCGAGGTTGTATCAGTCTTATTGAATCCCTTGTTGCAAAAGCTATTGAGGTTGGAAGCGAGCATAGAAAAATTAGAAAAGCTCGCAAGTATCACACACATAAACCAGGAGAGCCAGCAGAACCAGCAACGCTACACGAGCACCCAATCTCACCAGCAGCACCAGGTTATCACGTGCCATTGTAGCGCTAAGATTGCCCAGCCGACAGGGTCTAGTAGCTGCCCAAATGACCTGCTTGGTATTCCTGTTTCTGACCAAGTGTTAGCACCTCTCACTGCCCCATTGGATTCTTACTCTAAGAACGGTACAAGGATACCCACAGGGAGGCCAAATGATACGGTACATATCCCAACCAATATCCAAGAACGGCTGCTGAATATTCAAAAAGCCCCACCCCAACACAGGCCTAACAGTGCATGTAGGGTAGAAGCGCAGTCACAAAGTAGTCAAGGGCAACACAATAAGCCAGCGAGGGTAACGACAGATGCTAATACATTACATTTACCCCCAGAAGCAACACCTTACACCATAGTGTTGGCTAATGTTCCTACATTGCCACATGGAACTATGGAACATTGGACCAATCTCAGAAATAAATCATTGCATCAGATAAGTGTAAGGACAGGTCTATCAAATCCCCTCTTCACTGAGTTTAAAATGGTGAGACGGGTTAGTTGGTTAGGGAGCTCAAAAAAATCTTTAGAAGGCGACTGTGTGGTGCTATCGTTTGGGTCACCAGAACTGGTCCAAGCAATACTCGAGAGGGCGGGTAACTGGTTCCTAGAGAAAACGGGGATTAGTATCCTACCTCTTGGTTACTTTTACAAACCACCTGGTCTTACACCGTACACACAAGGGGATGTCCCGGGGGGGGGGGGCGGGCGGAGACATCATAGATGTGCCATCCCAGTGAATAATCACTTTGACGTTTTTAACCCCATTGATGATAATGATTGACTATCCTCATTGGATGGAGGATTAGTTATGGATACAAGTACCTTAAGGGATAACATGGCAGTAATAATATTGAAGGATTGCCTGGAAGCCCAGGAGACCCGCGATCCCATACCCTCCCATATGATAATTGCATAGGAATTCCCTGAGAAATGTACCATTGGCAGCCTCTACACGGGGCAAAGGCACAATAGTAGCTCCGATTCTAAAGCACCTACTATAGACCATCTGAACATTGATAATGAACCAACCCTTGGACCCCAGGCTAGTATCCACATTGTTGAATCAGTTACAAGTAATCTACACTCGACCATAATTATCGATGTGTTAACTAACAATACTCATAGTACAGCTAAGATTATGCCCCCGCGCAAAACCATCTAAGATCACGCCCGATTGACCCAACCAGTGTTAACAATTTTTCTAATTGTATAGATACCTATGGGTGTGCTCCCACAACCATAAAGGAGGTAAATAACAGTCTTACAATAATTTTGTGGAACCTGGCGAGTATCCACCTTAGACTCCAAGATCCAGATTGGTTCTCCTATATAGGGAAAAATGATATCTGTGTCTTTCAAGAGACCTGGGCCGTAGAAAGGGTACATATTAACGGTTATACCACCTATAGTGTGGAAGCTAACCCGCCCAAATCAACGGGTAGGGCTAGTGGTGGGCAGCTAATTTTCGTAAAAAATTCCCTAGCTTGCAAATATAGGCATTTACCAATTAATTCCCAAGATATTATGGGGATCCAGCTTGTCTTTTTGACCGGCTTAATTTGGACCGTGTTTAATGTTTATGCTAGGTCAGAATCATCTAGCTGCGAATCTCCTGTACTTTCACTGCTAGATGATTTGGTTGGAGTATACCAAACTAACTCTAAAATCAGAGTTGCAGGGGATTTTAACGCTGCATTTGAACCGTCTATCCTACTGAGTACTCTGCTCGAGGAAGAGGATGAGCTATGGGGTATCCCTAACCTGGTTGCTGGCAAACAAGGCCAACGCCTATCAAATGTCTCTTTGCAGATTGCTTCTTTAATTACAGGTAGGAGTTTGAGGGCTTGTAATGGAAGAACTGCGTCCGATTTAGGGAGGAAGGCCACCTTTAAAAGGGGTGCCTACACTAGTATTATCGATTATATATTTGTAGATGTAAGAGTTTGGTCTCTGGTAGAAGATATGAGTATTGAACAACGGGATGACAGCGACCATAATCCTTTACTATTAAAATTGAGGGGTACGGATCTGGACAGGAATTTTTTTAGTTATATTTCTAAAAACGAAGAGCCGTATGTAACTAACAATCGTAGAAGAGTTGCTTGGCCTAAAGTCCAAGCTGACCAGGACTTATATACTAGAATATACAAGCTCTTCGTTTTGTTTTTAACTAAATTGTGTAGTGGCGTGGGAAATACACAACCACCAGAACCAATGCATATTGTATCGGTGCACCACGAATTTTTTGAAGTCCTACAAACTGTTTTTAGTAGAAGTAGTTCTGGCAGAAGGCCCCCCAGCGTAGGGATAAATAAGTGGTTTAATAACGAATGCAAGAGAGCCAAGAAGGCTCTGCATTTAGCAGTTAGAGAGCGCTCTAGAACGGAAGAAATTTTGGCTCGCAAGAGTTATAAAGTAGCGCTAAACAAAGCCAAGCGAGACGCTGCCGATAAAAATTGGCAAGATTTGGTCCTAGCTGCTCAAAGTAGGGATAGCCGCCTCTTTTGGCATATTGTTTCAAAGGGGAGCACGGAGAATGTTTCCACTCTTAGCTATCATATCCAGCCGGAGACTTGGGTGGACCATTTTTCCAAATTATATTCCAGGACAGAGGATCAGGGCAGTTTAAACACCCACAGGGCTGAATATAATTCAGCTACTATTGCCCCTGTGGTGAATGCAAACAACCCAGCTCTGGCCTTCAGTCTAAAGGACACCCTGTCAGCGATCAGTAGATTAAAGGCAGGCAAAGCCCCTGGTCCTGATCTTATTCCGGGCGATCTATACAAATCTGAACCAATGATATGGGCCCGTATATAAATCTTTTGTCTAATTGCATTGTGGCTGGTGAGGACATCCCAGAAACCTGGAGGGGAGCGGAGATAATTACCATCTACAAAAAGGGCGATGCTGCCATCCCCTCCAACTACAGACCCATCAGCTTGATAGACAATTTACAAAAGATTTTTTCGAGGCAAGTCTTAGATAAACTACAATGCTGGATGGATGACCATATGATATTGTCAACATACCAGGCGGGCTTTCGTTCCAAAATAAGCACGTGTGACCAAGCTTTCAGATTCACTCTATTAACCTGGAAATATGTTCTACTCAGGAAACAGAAGCTCTATGTAGCATTTGTGGATCTGCGAGCTGCGTTTGATCTAGTACCACGTGACCTACTCTGGAATATCATGCTCGACCTAGGTGCCCCAGCGGATTTGGTAACAGTGATAGCCCGACTCCATATGGACAATTACGCCCAGGTCAGATGGGGGAAGAACGGTGAACTAACAGAGAAGATACCGATACAGCGAGGAGTGCGACAGGGGTGCGTTCTCGCCCCCACGCTGTTTTCACTGTTTATAAATGATGTGGCGAGTCGCTTAATGGCTTGTAGGAATGATGCACCCTCCTTGAACGGTGAGAAAGTCCCTATCCTGCTTTTTTCAGATGACTCCCTATTAATATCTAAAACTCCCATGGGTTTACAAATACTACTGGATGGATTCTTAGAATTTTGCAGGGATAGGAGATTAGAACTTAACACCTCTAAGACTAAATATATGGTGTTTGGGAAAGTACGGGGTGGCCTACGGGAGATCAAGATTACACATGAACCCCTGGAACGGGTAAATTTTTTGACTACCTAGGCATAGGTTTGAGCGAGTCACTCAAATGGGAACATCAGCTAAACAAGAGTTATCTAACCCTATGCCAAAGATCCAAATCTATATTAAGATTTCATAAACAATCCTACACCCAACCCCTTTCCCCAGCGCTGGAAATCTATCGCGCAAAAGCCCAAAGTGGAGCCTTGTACGGAGCCGAGATCTGGGGCTACACCACTGTTAATAAGCTAACGACTTGCAAAAATATTTTTGCTAGGTCCCTTATTTCGGCACCTATTACAACCCCTTTAATTCCCCTTTTTTGTGATCTTGGGTTGAAGAGAATTGGTGATTTGGCTGCCCTGAAACCTTTAACCTACTGGTTGCGCCTATGGATAACCCCCCAACTCACCGATTATCGAGATTCTCTTCGGGAGGTTATGAAGATCAATGGTGCAACAAAACTACCATGGTTTAAGCACATCGCAGATTGGTGCAAGTTAATGAATATGATGGATCTGTGGGAACATCCGGATAGGGCTACAAGAGACGATCTTTTGAGATTAAAAATCAGATACTGGGAGGTGGTGGGAGATCACTACACTAATAACTTGACTTATACGCCGACGACACCCAGCTGACCTACGCCGACGACACCCAGCTGATCCTCTCCCTCACCAAAGACCCTCACACCACCAAAGCCCACCTCCACGAAGGAATGAAGGCCGTCGGCGAATGGATGAGGACCAGCCGCCTGAAGCTGAACTCGGACAAGACGGAGGTCCTCATCCTTGGTTCCAACCCTTCAGCCTGGGACGACTCCTGGTGGCCAACATCACTGGGAACAGCCCCGCCACCCACCGACTACGTACGCAACCTAGGGGTCATCCTCGACCCCACCCTCTCCATGACTAAGCAGGTCAACGCCGTTTCCTCATCCTACTTCAACATCCTCCGAATGCTCCGCAGGATCTTCAAGTGGATCCCCACCGAAACAAGAAAAACAGTCACCCAGGCCCTCGTCACCAGCAGGCTGGACTACGGAAACGCCCTCTACGCAGGAACGACGGCTAAGCTCCTGAGACGGCTGCAACGCATCCAGAACGCCTCTGCACGTCTTATCCTCGACATCCCCCGACGCAGCCACATCACACCCCACCTGAGAGACCTGCACTGGCTCCCTGTCAACAAGAGGATAACCTTCAAGCTCCTCACCCACGCACACAAAGCACTCCACAACTCCGGACCAGCCTACCTCAACAGACGACTCAGCTTCTACACCCCCACCCGCCAGCTCCGCTCGACCAGCCTCGCCCTCGCCACAGTCCCCCGCATCCGGAAAACGACCGCCGGCGGCAGATCCTTCTCCCACCTCGCCGCCAAGACCTGGAACACCCTCCCCACCAACCTCCGACAGACCCAAGACCTACTGGCCTTCAGAAGACTCCTCAAGACCTGGCTCTTCGATCAGTAGCAGCACCACCCCCCTCTTCCCCCAGCGCCTTGAGACCCTCGCGGGTATGTAGTGCGCTTTATAAGTGACATGATTGATTGATTGATTGATTGATTGATTGATTGATTGATTGATTGATTGAGTGGCCAGCTATCATCCAAATTTTTTGCTATAAAATCATGTCCACAATTCGAACCTTTCCTGGACCAAATCTCGCCCCCCCTTGCAAAAAGTTTATATGTTAGATTCAAATACGGCAACTTGCTCCTAAAATTTCCTAGAAAGGAGGCGGTTGGCTTATTATTAGATTCATGTCCTGCCTGCACTACCGTTATAGAAACTGAAGAACATGTTTTGTTTTTCTGCCCCGGATATCAACAGTTACGCAGGAGGTGGATAAGACCAATCTGCCTTAATTTAGGAGCTAGGCAGCATCAGATTGCGTATAGAATCCTAAAAGCGGATGTATCTGAGCCGATAGTTTTTGCTGTTAGCCACTTTTTATTTGCCTTCTGGATAATCCAACAGAAGCTCATATCACAGATCGCACTGTAATATTAACTGTTTTATGTTATATATGCACTTTATGTATCGCGTACTGTAGGATTGTTCTCCCCTCATCTTTTAGGGCCCTGCATGCTGTATGGTTTATAGCAGGAAGCATGCCTTACAGTTGCTACTCAATGTATTTTGATGTATGCTTGGCTGGCTACTTTTATAGCCCTTTTTCTAATAGCTATTTGAAATGGACTTGTTTTATATTTTTTAATTGTAAATAGACAATGTTTTTATCTTTTGTATACTTTGATGATTTTGTACAAATAAAGTTATTTGATGATGATTTGATGATGAGTTCAAATTCTGGTGTGTCTCTGTAAGAAACTGGCTCTATATATACTACACCAAAATGAGGTATAGTGTGTATAGGGTCCAGGTGACTCCAAAGGTAGGCAGAGGTTAAAGTTAGATAGAACCTTACTCTCTACTTGTGGTAGCTTGGTCGAGCAGTAAGGCAGTATCAGAGGACAGTGTTAAGCATTTGATGTACACACTCAGTCAGCAAATGAATTGACACACTCAAGAACTGAACTCTAGGCCAATTGTTTTTGTATAAAAATATACTGTTGTTTATTTTTAGAACCAAGCAAGCCTGGCACAGGTAAGCATTAAATACTTTTCAGTAATAAGTTACTGGATATAGAACAGTTTCAAAATGCAATATAAATTGTACTTTGTTTGATTTACAGGGGAGCAGTAGGTTGCAACACTTAGCAAATACAGTACATTGGAATGAATAGGCTTTTTCAGTAAATTGCAGGTAAGTTACTTTTACATTACTTTTCTAACTCAGTGCTGGATACCTAGATTCAGCACTGGGACATTTCCTGCAAACAGGTAAGTAAATACGTTTTGGTTATTCGTGCGATTTTTAAAGAATATTTTCAGATTTCAAAACTCCACACAGAAAATTTTTGGAGCAGTACATTGAAATGAATAGGCTTTTTCAGTAAATTGCAGGTAAGTTACTTTTCACGTTACTTTTCTAACTCAGTGCTGGATACCTAGATTCAGCACTGGGACATTTCCTGCAAACAGGTAAGAAAACACGTTTTGGTTATTTGTACGATTTTTAAAGAATATCTTTAGTTTTCAAAACTCCACACAGTCGTTTTTGGAAGAAAAATTGTCTATGTTATCCTATGGAGGAAAAACGGGTTATCGGTATGCAGGTAAGCAAACGACTGTGGGAGTTAAGGTTCTGGGGTTAGACTCAGGGGTCCCCCAGGGTCAGTGATGCACTTTTGTTTCACCCTCAGCGGCACTAGGGCGGCAGGGTGCAGAGTGTTGAGGCCCAATGTTATCCTATGGAGGATAGGGGGTCTCCGGTTGGTGGCTGCTGACAAGCAGGCCACTGGGTTGTGGGAGCAAAGCTCCTAGGGTTTAGGTCAGGGCAGATAGGGAACCAAATTAGCACCAAAGGTGCACCCTCAGCGGCACTAGGGCGGCCGGGTGCAGGGTGCTGTTTTGAGGTCGGGTGCCCTGTTGTTTTCAATGGAGCGCCTCCGGTTAGAAGAAACACTGCAGGCTCGGGGACGAGGATCTTCTGGGTGCGACCACCACTTCGAGGGGTAAGTTGGGATGTCTTGGGTTGGTTAGGCACTGTTGGTTTGGCCACACAAGGCCGTGGGGCGTCGGGTGCAGGGGTGCCTTGGGACGTCGGAAAGTCTTACCCGCTCTGGTCGCGGTAGAGGGGATCCTCTGGATTGAGGCTGCAGGCGTCGATTGGAGGCTTGAGGCAGGTCAGGAGTCGCCGGATCTCGGCTCAGGATCGCCGGGGTGACCTCCTCGTGGTGTTTTTCCACTCGAGCGGGTGCAGAGTGGGCTGGATTTGCGGTGTCCGGCCGGAGCCAGAAGCTGCACTTTGAACAAGTCCGGTGTTCACGGGAGATTCAGTCTTTGAAGTGAAGGCAGGCAGGTCCTCCGGGGTTTTTGAGGTTGCTGGCTGCAGGTCACACCGGGATTTCACAGGAGCAGGTTCGAGGGGAGACAGGCCTGTAGGGCTGGGGCCAAGTCAGTGGGCGTCGCCCTCTTGTTAGCTCTGCACGGCTCTTCGGACCTTCTTCTTATCTTCTTTTCTTGTTGTTGCTGGATCTGAGGAAGCAAGGTTCAGGGTGCCCCCTAAATACTAGATTTAGGGGCGTTACAGGTAGGTAAAGGGCAGGGACCAATGGGTCCCTTCCTTGGGGTGGGTACACCCCCTATCGTACCACCCTCCCTGGTCGGCTAGGTCCCCCCATCCTCAAGATGGCAGGCACTCAGAGTTGTGCTTCACCTCGCCTCCCCCACCTGAGGGGTGGAGTTGGCAGAGGTGGGCACACCTCTCTCCCTCACTTGTTTTTCCCGCCTGCTCTCCCGCCCAAAGTGGGGGGTAGAACCAGTAGGGACCAGTTGCTGAAAGCAGCAATTGGTCTGGAGAGGCTCACAAAGGCAGCATGCCTTTGAAGCTTCTCCTTCGTGAACCCTGCCCATCCTGGGGGAGGAGGCTTGGCACCTTGTCCCAGGATGTGCATTGTTTCAGGCCCCCGAGAGCAGCAGGCTCTCGACCCAGGGGTCCAGAAACATGTCTGTTGGTGGCAGCCTAAGCAGCCACTCAGTCAGGTCACTAGAAGTTGGTCGAGTTTCAGGGGGCATCTCTAAGATGCCCTCTGTTGTGCATTTTACATTAAATCCCATACTGGCATCATAGATAGAATGTTGCCAAATACACTACGCCTCATAGTTGGGCACCTCATGAGGAAGGCATCACTACTACTGGTGAGTTTTACCGGAAGCGGAGAGCGGAGCGGAGAGCGAAATGCAGCGAGTTTGAGCCACCACCCGGCCACTAAGCTCTTGAGCTCTTGAGCCCCTGAGCCCTGAATCAAGAACCGAGAAACTGAGAACCGAGACCCGCAGGCACCCAAGCGAGCGGGGTGGGGTGGGGTTCGGCTCGGCGTGCACACACCAACCGTGCTCGCATCCACCCACCCACCTGCAATTTCCGGGCTCAAGGAGACAAGAGCGGACACAGCTGTGAGGCCGAGTGAGAGCCAAGTGAGAGTTGTCACGGCGGAGCTGTGCCGAGCTGGAGCGAGAGCAGCCTAAGCAGGAGCAGGACTAGGTGGGACAGTGTTGCGTTGCCGCTGCTGCTCGATTGCTCGCCGGTCAGCCTGCCGGTCCCACCTGTGCGAGAGCACTACCTGATACTCGGTTCAGTACCGCGGCCCCCGCAGCACCCAGCAGCTTTCCCCAGCATTTCCCAGGTCTGTAAAAAAAAAAAAAAAAGGAGGTGTAACTAAGGAGGAGGTGGTGGTGTGTGGTGGGACCTGGGAGTGCGGACTATAGCCCCAGGTTCTGCAGGGTGTGAAATCCTTAGGAGAGCCTCAGGAGAGCCTCCCGGCGCTGTGAAGTGCGCTGTGGAGTGACTGAGGAGTGACTGGCAGTGAGGCGGGGGCAGGAGCAGGAGCAGAGGCTGGGGAGCAGAAAGTAGTAGAAAGTAGCTCAGCCCCAGGATAGCCCCATGACAGCCTTCTGATAGTACGTTGCTGTCGTGTTGCCAGCTGTCCTGTGCCTCTACCGCGACAGTGATTGTGACCGAGCAGAGGGAGTAGAGTGAGCAAGAACAAAAGCAGAGAGCAGCTTGGTTCTGCCTGAAGTACACTTCTACTAGGGAGGAAGTGGCATATGCCTGGAGTGTCTCCTGGAGGGTGACATACAACAGTAATAGCATAACAGTACCAACAGCAAAAACAGTGGGCAAGGAACTCAGCCACTGGTGGTAGTGGATTGAGTGCACTGTAAGTTTGCAGAAGTGACCTAAGAAGCGGCTTGCAGGCTCTCCTATTGCCCAGCTCAATACACACTATCTAAATTACGGCAATGCGATCAGGCAGGGTGAGGAAGGCATTGGGAGAGAAAGCAGTCACGCAAAAAAGACTCGCCAAAGGGAAAAAAGGCGACAAACCAGCAAGAGTAAATGGTGGAAGTTCCACATTGAAGAGCCCGTTAATCTCACCTATTGCGTCTATGTTTGAAAAATCAATATTAAACAGAAAAACGACGCAAAACTCAAGATTTCACTACTTAAAGGATCCTGGTTCATCTCTCTGTGCTACAGCTGGAGAAACGTCAGGTCTGATGACCCCGTTGGCACCCCAAAAAATAGCACAACAGATACATCAAGGGGGGGACGAGCCAGTTCAAGAACCTACCCTAAAGAGATTAACATCAAACTCCAATCTAAACTCCATTGAGACACAGAACCCGAGCAGATAGAGAAGCTAGAGACCCAAGATAAGAATAGTCTAGTCGGGGTATTGCCATCATATAGCGCCATTTTAAGAACAGCAACAGTACATGCTAAAAAAAGCTGCATCAGTATCAGTCTGGAACATCAACATCGCAATCTACTACCTGCCTCAAGTAATATCTACGGGGAAAGCACGCCACGTAGTTCGGCTACAACGCATAAGCCCGACGACCCAATTAGATCAAGCAACTATTTCTCACACACTGCTGAGCAAGCACAAGAAGTTACCCAATATGACTTGCAATCAAACATAGATGACCTAGCACACCTTTGGTCAAGTCATGGTCTATCGCTAACTGACTTGGACGACTCAAGGGCGAGTAAACATGTGGAAGTTACACAGGAGATAAAGGTGGAAGGAAACGAGGATGGAAACGAGGTTAAGGAGTTGGTCGCCTCACAGGTGAGCAAACCTGTGGAAGACACACATGTGGCAAATGTGGAGGCCCAAGGAAGGGATGAAGAGAAAAAACAGACGCTCAGTCCAAATCACGCGGGAGGAAAAGACAAAACATCTGATCTCGGAGCCAAAGTTCATTCAAACCCAATGGATAAATCTGGAGAATTGCCTGAAAAAGGGACAAGTAACATCGAAAGCAATAAAAATGGGCAAACAGAACTAATTCCATCAGTACTGCAAGCACTGCAAATGTCGACAGCAACGCTGATAATGCAGTCGGATAAATTGGATATACAGATAGACCTCATGAATATCATTGCATCATATATAGCTGGAATAAATACAAAGCATGAAGATTTAACAAATTTAATAAAAAGAGTACAACCAATTTACTCACCACGGGAATCAACTTGCACATGTGGACCAATAATAGACAAACTAGGATTTTTACCAACAATAATGGAACAGATACTTTGCTTGAATAAGCGCTTGGTTTTGCCGGCTGTGAACTTAGAGACTGCTAATACACTAAAATCAGAGGAAATTAGAAATCAGAATCATGCACAGGCACTTACAAAAATAAATCAAGAGCAAAAGAAAGAATTTCAAATTCCAACTGCTGAGACGGATGATGTTTTAAGAACTAATCAGAGCGTCATAACTGAGCAACCTGAAAAGATGAGGCCACAATCTAGAAGGCAAAAGAAGAAGGAAAGGAAAGCAAGAAACAGGACGAATGATCCTAAACTGCAGCAAGGCAAAGAGTATATTCCATCTTTGCTAACACAACAGCAGGTGAGCCCCAAGAAGAATATCGTCCTGAATCAACACAGGATAGTGCTATAAGTAATGCAAACACTCCCAGTGAAGAACTCAAAGGTATAAAAAAGGAAAAAGATGAAGTCCCCAGAAATAATATTAACAATACAACTATAAAGGAAATCGAGGATTGCTCGCTAGCATCACCCAAATACCCCAAGAAAACTGAGTCAAAGGGTAAACATGTAGTCACCATAGTAAAGCAAGAAGAAAGTAATAGAACACATAAAGAATTAAACATTGCAGTAAATAGCAATAAGCCTGGAAAACATGACCTGTTCTTATCAACACGGCTACATATAAATGAAAATAAGGAGGAAGCAGGAAAAGAAAGGGTCAACTCAGAGGATAATTTAAACACTCCAAAACGGCGAGTTGCAATGAAGTTAGATACCTTGTTAAGCACTCAAGAACTAAGAACGGATCTAGTGGTAACGAGGGAACCTACTCATACTAATGACTGGAAATCTGTTACTGAGGCAATTACATATGCTGAGAAAATAAACACAACTTCCTTACCTCGTCATCCAGTAAAAGAAATGGCAGTTCAATGTATTACAGCACTACCTCAAAATTCTATACAAACCAAGCAGCAATGTCCCTCTTACGGTCAACTAAGCATCTGTCTTCCCAACTAAGTCAAATCTCAGACTAAGAGTATGGAGGACAAAGACATAAGAAGGGGAATGACAACTAGTGCCCAGGCAACTCACCAGCTAATATGGACCCCAGAATACGAAACGCAGGGAAATTGCGACATCTTAAATAGAGGCAATATCATGAAACTCATGGCTGAAATTCAGGAACTAAAACACATACAATCGTCAGATCTGGTAACAGTCCAATTTCTTCCAGGAGATAATAATACAACAAAAGAACGAACATTAACTACATGGCAGACGCCGGAGTAAGCACAGTTAATACTAAGTAGCTCTGATCAATTTTCCGCCTGGGGAATTCAATTAATAGCACCGGTAAGACCTCGTTATCCATTCCCACTGAAAGAAACTGAAAAGAAGGACGCAAAAAGGATAACAAATCAAAAGGAAGTTCCCGCACACGTTTACTCAATTCTACATAATGCAAAGGGTAGGGGTGACACAGCCCAGACCCCAGATGGATCAGTAAAAGGAGCATATGGGGAGACTGAACAAAATCAAGATCAATGGAACTGGCTACCCAGTATACTAAACAACAAATGTAGTGTCTGACATAAGAAAGCTATGGTTACCACCTCTGAAACAAATGCAATACACATGCTATCTTGGAACATAGCTGGAGCCAGGCGATTACTTGACGAAGGCCTTCCACTTAAGTAGTGGGCAGATTGCGATATAATAGCCCTGCAGGAAACTTGGTCGCAGGAAGAGATTCCGATAATGGGTTATACCCACCCTACAGTAGCTGCGGAAAAATGCAAGCATTATGGTCGGGCAGTAGGAGGATTGATAGTATATGTATCCACAGCCATAAAAATAACACCGGAACAGCTGAAATCACCGGATCCCAGTATACAACTTGTAAAATTCTCAGATCAATACACAAGTACAGGTAAAACGATGCTACTAATTAATTACTACACACAACCGAAGGCTCAAATAAAAAAGGAGAAAAATGCCCTTCTAATTAAAACAATATCAAGACTACGTTGTAGTGAGCCTACTTGGAATCTAATAGTGACAGGAGATTTTAATTCCAATCTGATATTTACGCCGGACGAAGATGAAATCTTAACAGCAGATAACTCGTTTTGGTGTGTTCCACAGCAACATCACGCTGGGATTTGTGGTGTGGACCGTATTGGTCAGCAACTAGTAACAGATCTTGAGTTTCAAGATATGCGGGTGCTTAACGGAAGAACAGACGAAGATCGCCCGCCGGAAAAAACATATTACGGTCCAAGGGCGCAATCGACGTTAGATTTTACACTTATAACCCTTCCATTGTTGCCAACATTAGCTCGCTCCTACATAGAGTACACCACCTTGAGTGATCACTCAATGCAGCACGTCATCTTTAATCTAAACACACCAAGATATCATTTTACTAATTCCCCTGGGAGCGAAATTACCTCAATTAATCTAAAACGTCTGAAATGGACAAACACAACCAAAACAGATTTGTTTTTAACAATAAAGGGTCTCCTGGCAGAACAAACAACAGAACCCATGAACAGAATACAAGCTTGGTCGCAATTTCTAAATAAATTAGCAAAAATAATGAAAGCCCCAGAAATAAGGGTTAAAAGATATGATCATACAAAAAATCTACCAAATGATCTACAAATGCTAAAGAGAGAACTAAGAAAAGCACAAAGGAATTTGCGTTTAGACAAATCCAAGGGGACATGCTGGAAAACATTTCAACAACTGAGAAAACAATTCAAAAAGAGAATATGGGAATTTTAAAAAGTGAAAGCCGAGAGCTTCTGGTCTAAACTAATTTACAATGTAAGACATTCAAATTCGAATACATTTTGGCAGACAATGAACAACATGTCGAGACCTCGAAACGCCTTAACATCGTACATACAAGAGCAGGAATGGGTTAATTTCCTCAGGGATAAATTTAAAGAAAAACAACTCCAAGATGTGGACGCTTGCCAATTGGTGACAGCGACGTGGACTATTGAGAATGAATTGATGTCACAGACAAAGCAATCGATTTACACAACAGAAGAAATAACAAATATAATAAAGAAAGGCAAAAGTGATGGAGCTCCTGGCCCGAATGGCATTCCGCAAGCCACTTTTAAACATGATTCGGAGTATTGGAGCTCGGTCTTAGAGAAACTTTATACTGACGTAGAAATTAATAATCAAGTTCCAGAAAGTTAGCAGGGATCAATCATTACCCCTATTTACAAAGGAGGTGACAGATCCAATCCTAAAAATTATAGGCTAATTGCCTTACAGGACGTTGAAGTCAAGTATTTTGCCCCACTAATCCTTAAAGATCTAGCTGACTGGTCAAGAGAATGTAACTTAATACCAAAAAATCAAACAGGTTTTAGAAGGGGCATCTGAACTATCTCGAATATCCTGTCAATTACACTGATTGCTGAAAAATGCAAAAGCAGAAAACAGGATCTTCACCTGTGTTATATAGACTTAAAAGCTGCCTTTGACAGCGTAGACCGGAAACTTATGTGGTCTAAATTAAAATCCTGGAATATACCGGAGAGAATATTGAGGGGTCTATTGATGTTTTATAGAGATACCTGGGTACGTGTGAAGCTTGGAAATGGAGCTAGAATATCCAGAGAAGTGTATACCAACACGGGACTGAAACAGGGGTGCGTGCTGGCTCCGCACCTATTTAATTTATTCATCTCAGACCTATCGAGAAAGCTTGATGGAATTAATTCACATTCACCGAAGTTGGGCAAACTACAATTGTCGCATCTTGCCTACGCAGATGATATAGTTCTTTTGGGCTTGACAAAGGTAGGCTTGACAAGACTACTAAATGAACTCTCTGAATTTCTGTCTGTAAATAAACTGGAACTCAATTTTTCCAAAACTAAATCAATGCTTATTACAAACCCAACAGCCTCGAATCACAACATTAGACTAAAAGGTAATTTGTTAGAGAATGTATCATGCTACAAATATTTGGGATTTTATGTGGACGATAAAATATAATTTCGAGACCAGAAAAAATATATGACGCAGCGAGCTGGGGCCCTAACATTTGCCCTCAAAGCACTTGCAAAGAAACTAGAGGGACCTTCATTAAGACCGTTATTGATGACTATTTCTGCTACAGCACTGCCAACACTATCATACGCCAGTGCTGCTATGCATGGGAAGGATTCAGAAACCCTAAACAAACTAATAACGAGTATTTATAAAAAGGTTCTTCAGCTCCCGAAGACTGCCTCACCAGCACAAATGCGCTTAGAGTTCGGGCTACTGAACGAAACATTGGGCAGACTCTACACATACATAAAAGTATGGTATCAGATAAAACAAAATGTAGAAGTAAATAGTCTCAACGAATTACTATGGCAGGAAATGGAACAGGACAAATACTCGCCAGCCTATACATTTTTGGAACATGCACTAAAGGTTACCTGCACTATTGATCTCTGGAATAAACATATGCCCTACCAAACATTCAAGTTAACATTAAACAAGGCCGCAACGTTCCACTCGCTGCTGGTTGATAAAGGCATTTTTTCCAAAAGAACTCATTCTTGGACAGTGATCAATACTTATAAAACATTGAAACAAGCGGCCTATTTGGACTCCACTTTCTCTATCTATGTAAAAAGACAATTAATAGCATTACGGTTTGGACAGTTCCCTACTCTTGCGGACGCTCCGCATTGGATGCATACGAAAAACGAAAATTGCCGGCATTGTGGTTATAAAAAGGAAGATTTGGTTCATCTTGTATGCCACTGTAAGACACTGCAACCAGCGCGAATTACATTATTACGGAGAGCGTTCTTGGACAGAGGCATAAAATCGTGTAGAACCGCTATTAGAAGAGGACTGGATTCTACCGATTCCCAAATGAACTGCAAATTGATTACGTTTTTACGCATTCATGAACAAGAACTGAAAGCTAAAGCAGCTCAATGATAAAATCTGAAGAATATTTTTACAATTATGTATATTTTATGACGTTTTTAGAATAATGTAACTTTTATGCAATTTCTCTTTTTCTAAATAGTGTATGTAATATTGTTATGGTTTTAACTAACTGAACAATCAATAAATTCTTATTCTTATTTTTACATACTGGCATCAGTGTGGGTTTAATGTGCTGAGAAGTTTGATACCAAACTTCCCAGTCTTCAGTGTAGCCATTATGGTGTTGTGGAGTTTGTGATGACAGACTCCCAGCACCATATACTCTTAATGGCAGCACTGCACTTACAGTGCCCAGGAATGGACTTGGGCACTGTAGGGGTACAGGGCTCGTGCACCTGTACCCTCACCACTGGCATAGGGCACCGAGCTAGAGGGGTGACTGATGTATGCCAGGGCAGTGGTTTGTGGGCATGGCACACAGGGATGTGTGCCATGTCGACGCTTCACTTTGTTCTGCACCAAAACACGCAGCCTGCAAAGGCAGTGTGTGTGTGTAAAGGTACAGGGCCTCTAAGGGTGGCACAATAAGTGCTGCAGTCCTTAGAGGTCTTCCCTGGTCACAGTGCCCTGGGTACCTGTGGTACCATTTACCAGGGGCTGACCTGTGGCCAGAGATGCCAATTGGGTTAGTTTTGGGGAAAGAACACAGGCCCTGGGAACCTGATTGGCAGGGACCCAGGGCACACCAAGAAAAAGTGCATCAGTAGTCTGGCAAAAAGTGGGGGGGTTACTGCAACAGAAACCCACTTTCCTACAGTCTCTGGTCACATAATTGGACGTTGTTGGCAGTTGGGGCTTTGTTTATTCCTCCTAGACAGCCACATATAATAGGAGCTTAGATGTGACTGGGTGAGCCATCACTGGCAGTATGGAAGGGAGGAGCTGGGCCCAGCCTCACTTACACATGAATAGGCTGTGCCCTGTTTCCACACAAAGGGCTGCATACCCATGTAGTTAGTCTGGAGTTAGGGCCAGGAAGGCAAGGCATCTGTGCACTTCAAAGGCATGCCTCTAGAAGTTGCACTCCACTTCAATGGCATAACTGTGTATAAAAGAAGGATCTCAGACACCACCACTTCAGTGCACTTCTAGACCTGTGGATACTCTGCCAGGAAGAAGGACTGCTGTGCTGCTACAAGGGCTGCCACTCTGCTGGACTGCTGCACTAAAGGAACTGCTGCCCTGCTGTGCTGACCTACTGAATGCTGCCCTCTTGCCGGGGAAGAACTGGATCTGCAACCCATCTTAAACCCAGGACCCTAGAGTGACCCAAAGAGCTAGTCATATGGTCTCCTGATCTGAGCTCAATACAAATGAGGGAGAAGGGGCACATATAGGTCCAGCATACAGGCCCCAAGAAATACAATGTAGCACCGAAGGAGTATGTAGTTCCTGTAGGGTGGGGAAAGAAGAGAAGGAGGCTAGGCTGGTCAAAACCCTTACTCAGTAATGAAGTGTGGGTGTCTCACAACTTGGGAAGTGGGGCCCTCACACACACCCATTTGGGTGTCATGCTTCATCATAGGGCTTGCTCCTCATCAGGCCGGCGCTGCAATGCCTGACGGGCACCCTATGAGGGGCTCATTGTCGGAGATCTTTTTCCCTAGCCGTATAGGTGAGGTGCGTGTGAGGGGCCTAGTGGTGTAAATGTGAGGTGATGTGAGGAGAAACAAAATGAGGCGAGGTGGTGCTCCCAAATGAATTTTAATCTGCGAGCCCACTCGTCTCAATTAAAACCAGAATAGGGATCCGCCAATTATACTCGTCGGAGGTGTCTATATGTGTGTAGTCATGGTCAACACGTTTCTTGCCTTATGTGTGTAAATCACTTGCCAATTCTTCAGGACCTATCTTGATGCACTATCTACACGGGTGGTTGGTTATGGAAAATGAACCAATCACTCTGATGACCTTTCAATGAGGTACCTTAATAATACAAATCATGGGACCAACCTAATGAGATTCAAAACAGAGAGAGAAAAACAACGGTACATGAATAAGGTATGCACATACAGTAATAATGCCTCCAAAATGAAATTAAAAACATGCCACAACCACATGCACAAATGGTTAGTGCAACTCAAGAGGTGCATGGCCAGACAAACATAATAAGCAGACTTGTGGCACACGTGACATATACAAAATATACTGGTATCATTGGTGGTAACCAACCACCGTAGGAAATGGCACGATGGAACTCACCCAATTCGGGTTCAAGTCACACCTCATCAATAGTTAGTCAGAGCAACGATCGTTACAAACATTAACGTCATGCTGATTTTGAGGAGAGAAAGGGGGAAGATAAAAACACGATGGGTATAAGCAAAGATGGAAGCCTGCCCAAGAATGAGCATCCTGTCAAAGTGGCATAGGTCTCTGGTGCCAAAAGGGGTTGGGTGCGAAGGGGGAAGGGGGAAGAACAGCAGAGACGCTTACTTACAGTTTTCCTGGAAAACAGGTGCCGGGAACCTCCCCTCTCTCTGCCTGGTTGGAAGCAAGGTGTTTGAAGCCGGTAGGTTTAAGTAGCAGGGAAACGACCCAGAAGTGGAAGGTCGAGGGACATACGGAGGCCAGCTTTGAAGGGGGTTGAAGCTACAAGCTCCCGGTCAAAACGGTGGCGGCTATCCTAGAACGTAGAATGCATGTGGCATCCACAGGTCGATAAATATATGGCAGCCATCTTTGAAGGGGGTAGAAGCTTAAAGCTATTGATTAAAGCTATGGCGGCCGTCTTATAACGTGGAATGAGCATAGCATCCAGAAGGTGGGTACTGTATTGGACGGGTCACGAGTGCACGTATATGCGCTAAAGAGTGCCCACCTTTGTGGGACATCTTGAGGCCAACGCCATTGGCAATGTAAAAAGGGGTGAAGGAAGTCCCCAATTGACCGACATTATCGGTCTGCAAGCCGGAGTCAGACAATCATAATGGGACACACAGGTCACGCAGTGGAGTGATTTCAAGTGGGTGAAGTCCCGGCATTGGGATGTAAACACTGACACCTCTACATGTGATAAATCCCGATGGGATGTCATGATAGTTATCACATGTAAGAGGTGAAGGAGGGAGTCCACATGGCCATGGCGACAGGGACTGTATGAAGCCAGGCTTGGGTATTATGGCAAAGTAGATCGCTGGTGATGGCTAGTATCTGCAGTTAGTGACATCAACTGCAAGCAGTGGGAATCAAGAGGGCAGATAGTGGGGGGAGGAGGCTCTAATTATTTACCTCCCCCCACAGAATATCCTCATTGAGCCCAGCGTCGCTCTCTCCTGAAGAGGCCTTGTTTGCTAAGGTTGGGGTGGGCCTCAATCACTGTCAACCTTAAGCTATCAGGTGCGTGTCCCTTCTCTGTGAAATGTTGACAGAGTTTGGTAGTTAGTCTGTTGCAGCGTATGTTGCTTCGGTGCTCCATAATCCTGCCCTTCACTGCCCTGGTTGTCATGCCAATGTACCTCTGTTTACAAGAGCAGGTAATGGTGTAAATACAATTGTTGGTGTTGCAATTGGTGTGAGACCTTTGGATCCATCTAAAATTGGGAGATAGCTGTAGTTCTATGGTTCTCTCAGTAAGAGGGCACACAGAACACAAGCCACACACTGAGTGACCTGTGACCCGAGGTAGACCCCATAAAGTTGGTTGGTTATTGTGGCGTGGACCAGGGCGGGGACGTGTGTGGACCAAAAGGTCCTTCAAGTTGCTGGTACGTTTGAACGCAAACCTGGGAGGGGCCAGTGCCAGGTTCCCTGTCTGTAGGATACCCCAGGTCTTTCTAATGATTTGTTTAATCCTGTTTGAATGTGGGGTGAATGTCGTCACAAAGGTCAGTATGTCCTCCTCAGTGTTGTGTATTTTCTCGAGTAAGGCCTCCCTGTTATTGTTCCTGGCCCTCTTCCTGGCAGTGTTAATGCTATGTACCGGGTAATCGCTTTGTATTAGGTTGTGTGTGAGTTGTGATGCCACATCGTCATAATCCCGGGTGGTGCTGCAATTACGCCTAAGGCACAGGAACTGCCAAAACGGAAGGTTGTCCCTAAGAGCCTTTGGATGATGGCTCCCATACAATAACAAACTGTTACGGTCAGTTGGTTTTTTGTGGACCTGGGTGTGTAATCTACCCTCCGTCAGTGTTATCTCCAAGTCCAGAAATGGAATACAAGTGTCAGAGATGGTGTTTGTGAAGCGTAAGTACGGGTTGAGAGTGTTCACCCACCTACAGAACTCGTTACATGTCTGTACATCCCCCTTCCTGAATACCAAGATGTCGTCTATGTACCTTCGCCATAGGAGTATGTTCTGGGAGAATGGGTTGGAGATGTCGAAAATGCACCTTGCCTCAAAGGCTGCCATATACATGCAGGCCAGGCTGGGTGCGAAGGTGCTCCCCATCGATGTGCCCTGTGTTTGGTGATAAAGTTGCCTTTTGAATTGAAAGAAATTTTGGGTCATTGCTAAAGAGGCACACTCCATAATGAAGCTGATTGGTGTGGGAGAGACCCAATCAACTGACCGCAATGCTGCTTCCACAACCTCAATTGTAGCCCCCTGTGGAATGTTTGTATATAGGGACTCGACGCACAAGTTACTTACTTGTGTAACGATATATCTGTAAGAGACATTAGTTAGTGATAGATTCCTTACTTTAGAATATCCACAGGCGTCAGACTGGATCCGGAAAGTTTTTCATCAGCAATACCCCTGCACGTCGGTAGGCGTCGTCGTACTGCTCCGCGTACGTCGCTGGCGTCGTGGTCGCCGAGATGACGTCATGGGAGCTATTTAGACGCGCCCACGCGCGCTGACGTCAGTTCTGTACACAACTTTTCCGCGCCAGGAGCGCAGAGCCATGCCAGAGACTGACTACTGGTGCAATAGAACTAGGGCCCTGAAAGGGATGACCTGAACCCTAGAGAACAGTTCGCAGAACGGGGAGGATGGGCGGGTGGTAAGGAATCTATCACTAACTAATGTCTCTTACAGATATATCGTTACACAAGTAAGTAACTTGTGCATCTGAAAGAGACACGTTAGTGATAGATTCCTTACCTTAGAATACATACCCAAGCAATACCATCCCCGGTGGTGGGTCTGCAAAGTGAAATCACACCAGAAAGTCACGGAGAACCGACCGGCCAAAGAAGCCGTCTCTCCGGACTTGACTGTCAAGGCAATAGTGCTTTGTGAAAGTATGCAACGAGGCCCAAGTGGCCGCCTGACAGATGTCTTGCAGGGGGACACCGCGTCCCAATGCTGTAGTAGCTGCTGTCGCCCTGGTAGAATGGGCGCGCAGCCCAACCGGGAGGTTTCTTTTTAGCCAGAGAGTAACAGGCTTTAATGCACAAGACAACCCATCGTGAGATAGTCCTCTTGTGCACAGCCCGGCCTTTCTTGGCGCCCACGTAGCCAACAAAGAGCTGGTCATCCACCCGGAACTGCTGTGTGCGGTTGAGATAGAACGAAAGTGCACGTTTTGGGTCCAGACGGTGGAGCCTCTCCTCTTCTCTTGAAGGGTGCGGAGGCGGAAAGAAAGTGGGCAGAGTCACAGTTTGCGTGAGATGAAAGGCAGAGACTACTTTTGGTAGAAAGGAGGGACGTGGTCGAAGAACCATTGTCCGGATGAACCGCCAGGAAAGGAGGTTTACAGGAAAGAGCTTGGAGCTCACTCACCCGCCGAGCGGAAGTGATGGCCACCAGGAACACAGTTTTCAAAGTTAATAACCGCAAAGGACAGTTATGAAGAGGCTCAAAGGGAGCGCACATTAAGTATGTGAGAACCAGGTTCAAGTCCCACTGAGGCATGACAAAAGGAACAGGAGGGAAAAGGTGAGTAATGCCTTTGAGAAATCTGTTAACAACAGGGGACTTGAAAAGAGAGGGCTGATCAGGCAGCCTAAGAAAGGCTGAAAGAGCAGAAAGGTAACCCTTGATAGTGCCCAGAGCAGAGCCCTGCTGGGCCAAAGATAGAAGGAACAAGAGGACGTCAGAAAGAGGGGCAGCAAGAGGATCTACAGCTTTTGCTGCACACCATGCCACAAATTTGTTCCACCGACAGGAGTATACCGTTTTAGTGGAGGGACGCCTGGCTGCCAGAATCACATTACAGACTTCGGGAGGCAAGTCAAATGGAATCAGCTGTCGCCGCTCAATCTCCACGCAAGGAGGTGGAGGCTGGACAGGTTCGGGTGGAGGACCGTCCCCTGGTGCTGCGACAGGAGATCCTCCCGAAGAGGCAGCCGGATCGGGGGATCCATGCTCATACTGAGTAGCTCGGGATACCAAACTCTTCGAGCCCAGTCCAGCGCCACAAGAATGACTTGGGCCCGGTCGCGTCTGATCTTCTTCAGCACTCTGGGTAGAAGTGGTATAGGCGGAAAGGCGTACAATAGACCGGAACTCCACTCGCGACGAAAAGCGTCGCCGAGCAAGTGCCGCCTTGGAAACTCCAATGCGCAGAGCTGCTGACATTGCGCGTTCTCTTCGGTGGCGAATAGATCTAACCAAGGCTCTCCCCACTGTTGAAAGAGACCTTGTGCCACCTCTGAGTGAAGACGCCATTCGTCATCCAACATGCACCTGCGGCTGAGTTCGTCCGCCCTGGTGTTTAGGGTACCTGCCAGGTGTTGAACCGCCAAGGAAATGCCTTGACGTTCCAGCCACGTCCAGAGATGGAGAGCCTCCTGACAAAGGATCCACGACCCCACCCCGCCCTGCTTGTTGCAGTACCACATGGTGGTGGTGTTGTCTGTTAACACCTGCACTACTCTCCCCTTGACAGAGGGAAGGAATGCTTTCAGTGCAAGTAGGATCGCCCTGAGCTCCAAAAGGTTGATATGGAGCTTGGACTCCGCCGGAGACCAGAGGCCTCTGATCTCCGCCTCTCCCATGTGGCCGCCCCATCACAGGAGGGACGCGTCCGTCACCACTGTGTGATCCGGTTGGGGAAGGGAGAGGGATCTGCCGCTGACCCAACGCTGGTCCGTGAGCCACCACTGCAAGTCCTGTGCAGTGCCCTCCGAGATGTGGACGTAATCGGACAGATTCCCCTGATGCTGCGTCCACTGGAACTTCAGGTCCCACTGCAGAGCCCGCATATGCCATCTGGCATGATTGATCAGCAGGATGCAGGAGGCCATGAGGCCCAGTAGCCTCAGGGTCTTCCTGACCGACACCCAAGACCAGGGCCGAAAGATCGGAATCATACCCCGAATGTCCCGGACTCGCTGTTCGGGAGGATAAACCCGGAAC
Source organism: Calotriton arnoldi (assembly GCA_963921515.1). Taxonomy (NCBI): domain Eukaryota; kingdom Metazoa; phylum Chordata; class Amphibia; order Caudata; family Salamandridae; genus Calotriton; species Calotriton arnoldi. The sequence goes on along the minus strand of CAWUFW010009891.1, from coordinate 454,555 downwards.
TGCGCCGTGTCCAAAACCGCTCCGATGAAGAGGAGCTTTTGAGAGGGAATCAGGTGTGACTTCGGCACGTTGATGGAAAACCCCAGCAAATGCAGGAGGTCGGCCGTAGTCTAGAGGTGGGAGACGACTGCCTGGGGCGATCCCGCCTTCAACAGCCAGTTGTCGAGATAGGGGAAGACTGAAACCCCGATCTGCGCAGATGAGCTGCGACCACCACCATCACTTTTGTGAACACCCGAGGGGCGCTGGTAAGGCCGAAAGGGAGCACGGTGAACTGAAAGTGCTCGTGGCCTACCGTGAACCGTAGGTAACGCCAGTGGGCAGGCAGGATGGGAATATGAAAATAAGCATCCTGCAAGTCCAACGCTACCAGCCAGTCTTGCGGGTCTAGGGCAGACAAGACCTGAGCAAGCGTGAGCATCTTGAACTTCTCCTTCCGGAGGAAGCAATTGACGTTCCGTAGGTCTAAGATAGGACGCAGACCTTTGTCCTTCTTCGGAACCACGAAGTAGTGGGAGTAACAACCACGACCTACTTCTGGCGTCGGAACGCGCTCGATGAAATCTGCCGTGTCAAGTCCACAACGGATGGTGAATTTTGCAGCATCTCTCCCCTCTGTAACAGCCTGGGAGAGCACCGTCCGAGCCTCCACCGGGCACTGAGGAGGCACCTGTGCCACGGTGCCCCATACGGAATGTGAATAGCGGCCCATCAGGCACGCTGTATTCACCGCCCGCAACCCTGAACTGGCAGAAGTGAAGATCTTTTTTCCAAACTGCTCCAGTTTCTTAGATTCCTTGTCCGGGGGAGCAGAAGGGAATGCGCTCGGAGAGGCAGAGGCCTGGACAACCAGACTCTCAGTTGTTGGGTGTTGCGTGAGGAAGCTGGGGTCGCCCGGCGCCGGGCGATGACGGCGTGCCACCCCTTATCCACAGGAACCCCTGTGTTAGGCTTGCCCCAGGTGCTCAATAGGACATCAGTGAGTGCCTCATTGAAGGGCAGCAGCGGCTCCGCAGAGAAGGACGCTGGCTGCAACACCTCAGTCAGAAGATTCGTTCTGATAGGCACAGAAGGGAGCTCAAGGTTAAGAGCCTGAGCCGCCCTACGCAGCACCACTGAAAAAGTCCCCACCTCCTCCGTAGCCACAGAAGAAGGGGACAGTGTGCCAGGGTGTGGAGAGAAATCCAGATCCACAGGACCCTCCAGGTCTTCTTCCCATTCAGGCTCGTTCTCGCATTGAGCTGCAAGAGGGTCCTCAGACCCCTCCCAGTACTCTCCTTCAGCTACCGGTGTTGGAAGAGGCCGGTAAGGACGAGGTGCCCGGGGAAATGGGAGAAACTCTGTACCAAGAATTGGAATCGGGGGGTAAGAGACCAATTCTGGTTCGGCGCCGTACGGCGTCAGTTGCGGCGCCGCGCCCGGCGTCGAGGCCGGCGCCGCGCCCGGCGTCGAGGCCGGCGCCGGAGGCGGCGCCGAGGCCGGATCCAGCGCCGACGCTGGCGCCGAGGCCGGATCCGGCGCCGAAGCCGGAGCCGGCGGCGACGCAGGGTACTTTGCCGGCGTAGCCGAGGCCAAAGGCGGCGGCACAAGGGCAGACCCACCCAACGGGTCCGCGGGGCCCGAAGGCGCTCCGGCGGGACCCGATGGGCCAAACAAATGGCCCATGGCCGACAGGAAGACCTGTATCTCATCCGACGTTGTGTGCGGGCCCGGAAAGGACGGGTAGGCCGCAGGCAACGACGGGGGCTCCAGCGGAGCCGCGGGGGAGTGACCCCCTGCGCCCTCCACCACGTCCTGGGACTGGTGAGGGGTAGAAGACGAACGACGTCGCTTCTTTGATTTTTTATGGCGCCGTGACTTACCTGTCCCCGAGTCCGACGAGCGAAAGTAACGGCTCTGCGACCGGTCTCTCGACCTCCCATGGGAGCGGGACCTTAATCGACGCGGAGCCGACTGCTGGGCCTCCAACAGCTTTCGGGAACGCTCCCGCAAAGCTTTCGGCGCCATGGCCCGGCAATCGGGGCACGCCTCGGGGTCATGGGCGTGCCCCAAGCAGAAGAGACACACGTCGTGCTGGTCCGCTACCGACATGTTGCGACGGCAGGCCCCACAGGATTTAAACCCGGACATCCCTACTGCACCAGAGTCGATTACTGGACAAACAATTACCAAGTTAAAACTTTTAACTAGGGGTACTGCTCTCTCTCGGATCTGCGCTGCTGGCGCGGATAAAGAAAGAACTGACGTCAGCGCGCGTGGGCGCATCTAAATAGCTCCCATGACGTCATCTCGGCGACCACGACGCCAGCGACGTACGCGGAGCAGTACGACGACGCCTACCGATGCGCAGGGGTATTGCTGACGAAAAACTTTCCGGATCCAGTCTGTTGCCTGGGGATATTCTAAGGTAAGGAATCTATCACTAACGTGTCTCTTTAAGATATCAAGTGTCACTAGTAGTTGGATCTCCTGGTCAGTGTCAATGGTATTGATAAGTCTCAGGACGTCCCTGGTGTCCTGCAAGAATGATGGGGTCTTCTGGACCACTGGTTGGAGGAAGTGGTCGCAGAACCTGGAGAGGGGTTCGAGTAAAGAATCAATCCCGGAGACAATTGGCCGTCCGGGTGGGGGAATCCGATTTTTATGGATCTTAGGGACTAAGTAGAAGTAAGGGACCTTAGGGTCTTTCTTGACCAGGAAGTCTGCCTCTTTCTTGCTGATCCATCCCTCAGTCTCAGCAGTATACACCATGGAGGTGATACGAGTGGTTAAAACCCCCGTCGGGTCTTGATCAATGGGGGTATAATACTGGCGATTGGATAGTTGCGCCAAGCACTCCCTATCGTAATCGTCAGTGGATAAGATCACGATGGCCCCTCCCTTGTCTGCCGGTTTGATCGTGATAGAGGTGTCATTAGCAAGGGTGTTAACTGCTGTTGTTTCAACATAGGAGAGATTGTAGAAAGGTTGTTTCTTAATCTACTTGGTTGCCTCCTTCAGGACCGCCTGCTCAAAAGTGAGGATCTCGTGGGGGATTTGGCCAGCATGAGGAGTGAATTTAGAAGGGTTAAGTAAACCCGAGTCATCCTGTGACTGTTCCGGTTTGCCCTGGAAGAACGCTCTTAAGCGTATCTTCCTAAAGAACTGGTGTAACTCACAGGACTCCCGGAAGTCGTCCTGTTTGGGGGTAGGAACAAACCCAAGTCCTTTTTCCAAGACTTTAGTCTTTGTCGTTGTCAGAGGCCTGGGGGATAGGTTCACTATTAGTTTAGTTTGCCTGTCTGGCTCTGGGTCTGTGCCTGGGTGGAGCCAATGCACACTGCGTATATTTTAAAGAATTGGTAACAATAAGTATCTAACAAAGCTGCGCTCTCATGACAGACCTAAACAGTCCCCAGTACCTCAAATGATTTTAGTACGATAAACATTACATAGTGATGTAATGGATGGATTACACATACAAATAGGAAGCACCCATATGTTTCAGATAAAGGTCAGCAGACCAGTAGGGGGCCTTCATAAGGATGTTATATTTCATGTATCTGTGGTTTGGTGCTTATGGCTGGAACAAATGAGCATGGAAGTAGAAAGAGAGCTGCAAGGGTTGAAACTTGTGATCATTCTCTGCCCCTGGTCCATATATTGTGAAAGAAGCTAGGGGGCAGTGTGTATGCGTCTGCCTCCCCAAATAGCACTCACTACTTCCAAAATGTTGTCTGAAAATGCAAACACTTTGTGGTTCAGTACGTAATGGAAGTGGGGAACACATATTCCACAACAGTTTGCGTTATCCACTGGATAAGCACATGGGTGCTTGTTTGTGATTCTTTTTTTCTTCTAAAACAATCAAATTTCACAGAACTTCAATGATGGCAACTCAAACATTAAAAGTTACCCCATCTGCAGGAGCATCTTGTTTGTGTACAGTGACCCCTTACGGGAAAGAGCACCTCATTCAGTTTATTATAATGCCGAAAGAAGACCACCACTGGCAAAATGTGGTATTGAAGTTCATCAGTTGAAATGCTGGAAAACGGAGCTGTGACGGTGACCATGGAATGCTGGGAAGCACAGCACACAGCTCTGTTGAGGGTAAGAAGTGCACAAATAATCAGGGGGCAGGCAGACCCAGGAGAGATTCCATCGCTAGCACTCGGTTAATCAACTTAAATGTGCCTACTTACTGGAACGGGTTCACCCTCAAACTCCATGCGCATCTGTGGGTCAAAGTAGGAGGTTTGCCAGCAGGTCAGATAGGAGGGTTCTGCCGTCAAAAACACTTCCTGCATGCGGGACTTCCGAGCACACTTCACAAATGTCTTCTGGTCACTAGCAAGATACAGCTAAAAAAAGAGAAAGAATAATCACATAGATAAATATCCAGAAAAAAGATCTAAAGAAATGCAATGCTGTTTATTCTCAGTGACCAACTAGAACTAAGCATGCCGCAATAAATGTACTCAGTCTCGTCAAAAATTCACTTATAAACAAAAGGGCTAGTACAATCCATTTCTGAACACTCAGCTTGTCCAATGTTTTTACATATTTACGTATTTCATCCTTAAATTGTTTTTATCAAATGACAAACAGTATGCCATTTATTAAAACACCATGGAAGATGGCATGTGAACATATGTTGCCTGCTGGTGAAAGGGTGGCACCATTTCCCCTGGTGACGCGTTAGCCTGAGAGTGGTTCACCCGCCACTTTCCTGACATTTCTGGCACAATATTTAAGCCACATGGCTTTTCATTTTTTACCAAGCCTACTGTGAATGGAATAAAAAATATAAAAGGAACACTACCTTGTCCCACAGTAACTAACCTATCAGGTGCACCATGAAGAAGAAGCAGGCCACTCTCCAGGTTGCATGTCGGTGCCTGTAATAACATGTACACAAGTGCTGCTTCCCCACCAAGAGCAATGTTAACAGTTCAACCTTTGCCAATAAATGCCACAGGTAATACTCCATGCACACAGAACTCCCACGCCTCATAGCCAGGGGTATGCAAATATCTATGCAAAACATTCCAACTTCACAAAGGTTGCAAAGTTCTTTCCTTTGATATTTGTCGTTCAAAATCGTGACTTTTAAAACTTTCTTTAAAATTGCCAATTCTGCATAAGATGTGTTTTGCACAAAATAGTAAGTCCCTCAATCTGAGTCTGACAATAAAACCATACAGACAATTCTGCATTGGCAAACACATACACTGAATGGTGAAAACACTGACACAAAACACGATTCGTAGTGAAAATGAATTGCAGAATCCTGGTATTTCAGCATAGGACAACTCCATGCGGTTTCAACGCAAGCACTAAAACCGCATGCACTTTGACTGCAGTGTCCAAGCTTTCAGTCCCTGACGCTCCGCCATGTTAAAGAGACTGACCCTTGTCTTAAGAAACCTCCTCCTCACTCACTCAGCTGTGCAGTGCAGCCTGGTACTTTTCCTCAAGCAACATAGAATACTGTATCAATCGGGAGAAGGACAACAGTTGAGTCTATGGTGATGCTTTTGAGAGTTAATGAGAACTGCATTCATGGGCTGTACGTGTTCCTTACTGTGGTCATTGTGGCATTGTTGATAATTGATGGATATGATTTTTTTTTTGGTGGGGGGGATCTGTAGTATTGAAATATCTTTTTTTTTCTGAGTTGACATCCATCTGCTTTTGTGCACTTTCCCTCTGGGAAAAGGGTATAACTTTTTTCCTTACTTTTTTTTTTGTTTGATCTGTTTATTGAATTTTTTTGTTTAGCATATATGATACATTCAACAAGCAGTTACACTGTCTATAGAACCAGTACGCAATCTTCAAAACAAATTCTTCAATCCATTATAGCGGTATTTGAACATAAAGCACATGACAATCTATATCTATGCCACATATCACCTTAGAGCTTAATATAGCAAATAAATAAGGTCAATCTGAGTTTGTTACAATTTCCTTATTGGGGCACAATGCAATCTGTAGTATCCTGTTCATGTGAATGTCCTGCCATTATTTCCCTACCTGCTCAGCCAGTGTGAATGTGCTGTGTGCTGCATGGAATGTTGGTGTGATGATGCGGATTGGAATGTTGGGTGCCTGGAGGTGAAGTGGACAGTTGAAGAATGGGCTGAGCAGCAGGCAGGCTGCTCCTGGTGGGGCTGCTTCACTACAACTCATCTACATGTAACTTACTTCAATAAATCTACTTAAACTACATCCTACCTGCGTGGACCTCATTACTACTCAATCGTTTTATACAAGTACATATTAATTCCATACGTAGGTCTCAAAGGGCTCTTCTCGACTATGCTGCCTCGACCGAGTGTTCGATCAAGCGACATATGTGCAACGTTTGAACTTTAAAACAACCAATTGAGGAACAGGAGGGGAGAGCAGGGAAGCCTGGGTGGTGGGGAAGGCATTCAGTATCTGTTACAATATCACCAAATACACATTTGTACATATGCATGCTATATCACCATATAGTTATTGCTTGCTGGTCTGGGGTGCGTGATGCATGTTACACATTCTAGGCCACATTGTTTGCAGAGCATGTTACAAAAAAATTGTTGACAAGTATTAGTCAGTATTAGGAATGTCCGGGGGGTCATCCGGAGTTACCATCACTTGAAGTGCGCTCAATATTGTGTTCCAGGCTATTGAGATGGGATATTTACGCAACCCTAACGTGTCTTCCCTTATTAATGCGACTGCTTCAGCTCTGGCCCAATTCAGCATAGATTGGGACCATGCCTTTAGTGATGGGGGGGGGGTCTCCTGCCTTCCAGCGATGAGTGATGAGTCTTTTCGCCACCACCAAACCCAGGTCTAAAAATCTGGAGGAGGCTTTGTGTTTCTTCCTTCTAGGGAACATCCCTGTTATGCAGACTTCCCATGAATTCGCAACGTTCTGTCTGTACAGGCAGACAAAGATTGGATCACCCCGTACCAATAGGGTTTCAGTTTGGGGCATGACCATAACATATGCAACAGATCGGCATCTACCAGTTTGCAACGTGGGCAGCATGAGTCTGCTCTATTAAAATATCTGTTAATTTTGTCAGGGGATAAGTACGCTCTATGAACTATATAAAATTGGATCAGCCTAAATCTAGCATTTCTGGGTATCTGTCTAGGACTTTCCAACAACATGGTCCGTTCATTGGGTGTGCATGGTCATGCCATATCTGTCTCCCATTTATTACGCAATAGCGCTAGATCCATCTTAGTGTGTTCTCGGATTGAATCTGCGAACCATTTCACGAGATGTCGCCCCGTGCCCATCACATGTACATACTGCATTAGAAGATGCGTTGGGGGTTCCTGTGAGATATTACCCCATTGTCGCCCCAGCATGGCCAACCAAGAAGCGTGAGTCAAGAATTGTCCAGGAGGGACGCCCTCTTCTTCAGACAGGGAGATAAAGGGCCGCATCACACTCTCCATGTATAGATCACCAATTGTATGTATATCTGCCCCATGCCAGTCTGTGAGGTCAGTCTCTCTGACTCGTCCCCCCCCTTTCAGCATACCAAATAATGGAATAGCAGGCGCGTATGGTATGACATGCCTAGTAAGGTATAATGCCCTACGGAAACATTTCTGGGCTATCTGCAACAAAAGGGGAAGCGGTGTGTGTGGCCTAGTGCATGGAGGAAAGAGAAAAAGAATTCTATTCAATGTGTACGGAGGCCCATGTTCCACTGTGTCTGCTAGGTGTAGTCCCGCCACCCATTTCGCCACCCACAGTATTTGGGGCACCAAGTAGTAGTTCTCCATGTTTGGTAGAGCCTGTCCACCCTGTGTCTGAGGCAGGTATAACTTTGCTAACGCCACCCTACAACGCGTATTGTTCCAAATAAGATCTCTCATAATTCACTCTAGTGATCGGAAGAAGGACGCCGGTAAATATATCGGGAAGTTGGCAACATAATAGAGAAGACGTGGTAGCATCACCATTTTTATAAGTTCCACCCTGCCTGCCACTGAGAGGTTAAGCGTTTTCCAAAATTCGATTTGCGATTTTAGAGCTGTGACTGCTCTGGATAGATTGCCATCCAGGAGATCCCGATCAGTGTGGTAAATGTGTATACCTAAATATCGGAACACCGCCGGTTGCCAGGTCACCAATGCTCCATCCACCACCATGTGAGGGGAGGCTTCCCCAGGGGAAAAGGGGAACAAGCAAGATTTACCCCAATTCACGCCCGGACAGTGAAGCAAATAATTTAAGAGTGTCTGGAATTATCTGTGGTATTGCCTGTAGATCTCTAACATAGAGCAATATATCATCCGCGTATAACGAAACAGCATGCATCTCTTCCCCTAGACGTATCCCCCAATGTGCTGCTGACTGACGCAATGCTATTGCCAGTGGTTCAATAGCTAAGGAAAAAACCAATGGAGAAAGGGGACACCCCTGTCTTGTTCCCCTCCTTATCGGTATGGGTCTAGAGAATAGGGTCCCCAACCGAACACGGACTGCAGGTGCTCCATACAACAATTTGATTAAACTCAGGAAGTAGGGCCGAAATCCAAAGTGTCGCAGCACCTCAAACATATACTGCCATTCAACCATATCGAAAGCTTTTTCTAAGTTCAACACCAGGCAGCCTGCTGTTGGCCAGTCTATTGCAACGCTCCGCATCACCCGAAAAAGTCTGCGTATATTGAGAGATGTGCTTCGAACTGGCACAAAGCCGTTCTGGTCCTGATGAACCAAATACGGAGTGACTGGCGCTAACCTGCCTGCCAAAACCCCGGCTAAGATCTTATAATCTCCATTCAGAAGCGCTAGGGGCCGATACGCACTTGTGTCCGTGGGATCTCTACCTGGCTTAGGAAGTGTGATCAGTGTGGCTTCTGTCAGAGAGGCAGGGAGGGGAATACCTTCAAGCGCTTCCTTATAAACCTTAAGTAAGTGCGGGCTTAACAGGTCTGCATATGTTTTATAAAATTTGTGGGGAAGACCGTCAGGGCCAGGTACCTTGCCAGATGGCAAAGCTCTCATCGTATCCCTCACCTCCTCCAGTGTGAGCGAGGCCTCTAATTCTGTATGCTGCTCGGGTGTGAGACTAGGGAAGGAGAGGCCATCCAAAAAAGCGTGGATCTTTGTCTCAGGGACGTTCAAGGCAGATCTATATAATTGCGTAAAATGTGTGGTCAATTCGCTATGGATTTCATGTTGAGTATATTTGAGCCCCCCTCCCCGAGACCGAAGAGCAGTGATGGGTCCTGCTGATTGGTCCTGTTTGACCAACCAGGCCAAAAGAGGTCCCGATCAATCCGCTTTAGCATGCGCTGACGCTGAATGCGCCGCGAAGTTCAGGCATCGCTGACGTTCAAGAAGTTCTGCGTGCTTCCTACGCGCCTCTAACAGGGCGGCAAAATCTGGAGCATCTTCTATCGCCTGAGATTATAGTGTCAACAGCTCTCTTTCCGCTGAAAGTAGGCCCAGCTCTATCTGCTACCGCAGGCCGCAACCCAGGCCTAGACACTTCCCACGAAGCGTAACCTTCATGGCCGCCCACTTCACCATAGATGATGAAGCAGACCCGGAGTTATGTGTGAAGTACTCTAATACAGCTTACTCCACCGAATCCCGGAAGTCTGGGTCCTCGAGCATCGCCGGCTGTAGTCAGAGAAACGCTGGGAGCCCCACTTTCCCACGCCAGTGCGACATAGTGTGGGTTGTGATCAGAATGCGTACGACCCGATAGTCCGAGCCTATTACATATGGAAGAAGGGAGGGAGAGCTGAGAAACCTATCTAACCTGATATGCAAGTCATGAGGCACTGAATAGAAGGAATACACCCGCACACCGGGATTGCGATGCTTCCAGACATTGGTCAAGTCCCACCCACGCACCCATCCGCTCAGTACCGTGGAGTTGGCTGTGGCAGTCGTACCTCTGAGTGGGGGGAAAGATCTATCCAAGCTTGTATCCATGACACTATTAAAATCGCCTCCAAGCAGCCATGGTACATCACACCATTTCGTCAGCAATTGGGACAGCAGTTTGAGAAACTGGCCCAGATCTATGTTAGGAGCGTACACGTTCCCTAACAGGATATAGCGCCCATCTAGTTTTCCCTTCAGGAATACATACCTACCCTCTTTGTCGGCTATAAACTCCTCAACCGTAAAAGGCGTGCCAGGCCGAACCCAGATTATGGCCCCACGTGCAAACAGAGAATAGTCAGTAGCGTAAACTTTACCCCTCCATTTAAGTTGCAGTCTGGCTGTTTCCACCCTGTTTAAATGTGTCTCTTGTAGAAGCATAATGCGCACATTGTGTCTCTTAAGGTAAGAGTAAACCGCACATCTGCGGGATGGTGTACGGAGGCCCTGTACATTCCAGGTAATTATCGTGTGGTCCGTCACGGCGTTACATTATATGAAAAGTAGAGTGCACCTCGACCTATGCGTGCAGCTGTGTGTATGAATCGGCAATGCGCTAAATCATCTCCTATACCCCCCAGGAAGGTTACCGCAATCAGGAGGGACAGGGGTAAACCAAAAAGGTAAAGAAAAAAGATTATTAGAGCAGCCCCCTGAAACACGGGGTGTTACACAAACTTAACAAACCGCAACGCAGCCGCATGCCCAACTGGTTCCCTATATAAGGGAGAAGTGGAGGGGATGTGTAACCTTGCAGGGCAAGACACTGTGAATCCCCAAATAACTCAATCATGCGTGTAAGGATGTGTATAACGGAGGAGAACCCACAGGCACCGTGTGTAGTCTCATGTGTAGTACCCCATGAGCAGGCATCACTGCACAATAGAACAATGTAAGAGTCATAATACCAAAGCAGTTCTGTAGGCAGTTCATGACACAGGCGCTATCTCCAAGCTGCTTCATACAATACCATCCGAAGTCTGTGGCGTGACGTCGGGCATTCGCAGCGAAACAGAGTTCGAAAGTCCCACTTCTGATGAGCCCCCATCTCCTGAGGAGTGAATCAAGGTTCCCACTTTGTCGTTCAGCTCCGCAGCTTCAGCCATTTGCTCCGCAACACGAACCACAGCCTGTCTCTCCTGGCGGATTTGGTCCGGGCCCGGTACCGCCGAGAGGCCAAGGAGTCGTTTCCTGGGTCGGCGCCGGCGATTTCTATCTCCACTTGCTTCGCCGTTCCAGGCGTCTGATGAGCTCATAGGTTGCAGGCCTGAGCACAGCCCTGAAGTCTCCAGCCAGTCCCAAACGTCTTGCGGTGTGTCAAAAAACTTGGTTTTCCCATCAGAGACCACACGGAGTCTTGCAGGAAAAAGGAGTGAGTAAGAGGTGTCCAATTGTCTAAACTTCTGTTTGACTGGCAGGAAGGACCCTCGTTGACGCTGAACCTTTATATATAAAGAATCAGGGAAGAACAGGACCTTGGTGTTTTCGTAATTTACCTCAGCCAGCTTCCGAGTTTCACGTAAAATCATGTCTCTATCTCTGAAATGCAGCAGCTTAAAGATGAGTGGTCGTGCTCTAGCGCCTGGAGCCGGTTTCCTACCCGGGACACGATGCGCTCGTTCAATAGTAAAGAACGGGGAGAACGTAGTTGAAGGTAATATGGTCTTGAGCCTCTGCTCCATGAACTCTAAAGCGTCCTGACCTTCCGCTCCCTCCGGCAGCCCAATCAATCGTATATTATTCCTCCTGGAGTGTCCCTCCACATCTTCCACCCGCTCTTCAAGGAATCGTATTCTGACCTCATGCGCATTTTGTTGCTTCTCCTGGAAGTCTGTGGCAGGCTTCAGTTCTGCAGTGTCCTGCTCCACCACATTAACACGATCCTTTAATTTCCGGTGGTCAGCATGTAGCAGTGTAAAATCCAGCGCAACTTTATCCAGTTTGGCTTCCATCGATTCTCTGGAGCGATCTATGGGGTTCAGGATAGCATCTAATTGATCATCCGGGGGGTTCGCCAGTGCTGACGATTGCGGTCGGTCCACGTCCACCAAACCAGTGGTCTGTGAGGAGGCCCTTGATCCCGTTCCCTTAGTGTGGCCCATCAGTCCTACTGGACCCCTCAACGCACTTCAATTAACTCGGTGTCCGCAGTAGGATATATTGATACGCACTCACTCGGTATGAGGCTCACCACGTTAAATCTGTAGGCAGGAGCACACCCTCCAACAGTTCCAGGTACAGGACCAGCTCCGTATGTGTAACATTATAGGCTAGACTCAATCAGTGTCACAGCTCCCAGACCATCAGTCTAGATTCGTGCGCACCTCCCCATCCAATAGACCACTCCGTCTCATGAGAACTGTTATAGCCACCCAGTGTTTCAGGTCATTCCCTCGATCTGTTCTCTCCACTCCGTGGCCCTTGATGCTTCCCGTTAGTCTTCCTGGCAATCACCAGTGTCCACCCCGATCACTGGCCTCCGCGCCCCGTGGGGTCCATCCAGCCGGGTCACATCTCATAGGCATGTAGCTGCTCCTCACCACACCAATCCGGACACTCACATCATCACTGAGCCTTATCGCAGGTCCCACCAGCAGCAATCGTCTCTACTCACCGGCTACCACCGTGTGCAGGGTATATCCCTCCTCCGGCCTCCTGGTTCAGACCCAGCCCGAGCCGCTTACAAGGGCAGCCACTGTGCTCCTATTTGGCCTGACGAACGTAGGGTCATCGATGGTGACCGCAGTCGCTCCCAGGGTGCCTCTTAGCCCACTTCTCATCAGCCTTCACCTCTTTCACGAGGGTGAGCTGGCCTGGGGCTTCCCCACCCCCAGAGCGGCAACCAAATTTCAAGCTTCCGGCAGCACCCATCTCCCACTCTGAGTGCTGCTACTCGCATCAGACTGTAGGCCCCTTTCTGCTGCCCGGCAGAGCAGCGCGTATCACCGGCCCAATCTTGACCCACTCCGCGGTCGGATCTGCGTGCCAGTCCCAACGCAGGCCGCATCCAGGTCGCGTCCGTCCTGTCCGATCCCGCCTCTGTGCTCCAGCGTTTACTCCCTCTGATGCACAGCTGTGTTACTGGGTCCCCCGATGGCTGCGGCAGTCACGCCATGATGCCCCTGCAGGGCACGCCCCCACCTTTTTTACTTACTTACAATCATTTACCGCATGCTTTTAGAAGGATGAGTCTTTCTGGCATAAATCCACATGTTTAGCTTTACGGATTGTATCTTGTAATTGCTGCATTTTACAGTATGCAGTGTTAGGGGATGTAGTTTTACTGTGCAATTTTATCACGTGGTAAATTTACACTCAGAAAAACCACAAGCTGTAAAATCTCCTGCTTACTCATAATCAATTTTTGCTGTGGCTTCTCAGCCAAAAAGTGCGGTAACAAGTTTACCACTACACTCAGAATAAAAGGCCTTTCTTGAGTAATGCAATTATGAATAGAAAAGTTCTGAAAATAGTGAACAATTCTGAAACATTTGCCACTGTCCATAAGATAAACTTGCATAGAAGCATTCTGTGTCCATTGACAACTCAACTCAGTCGCATTAGGAGTGAAAACAATTGTGACTGCAATGTGGAAACAAAACTTTGCTAGCATGAAGGTAAACCAGGAGAATTTAGAACTTCTAAAAAAGTGTGCCCTGGTCATAACATGTTACAAAGAAATATAAATGCAAAAACAACAATTGATGGACAGAATGCAGAACAATGTCGTACATTCACCCCAGTACAGAGATCTGGGCCTAAATCCATTGTTCTTTTGCTCACCATGCCATTCCAGTTTGGACCCAGCCATATGCAAATCAGTCTTGACCCTGCGCCCAATGGGAACAGTCCAGCCCGAACTGCCAGGCCAGGTCCTTCCTGGACTGGAAACAAGCATCCTAGGACCGGTTTCGGGCTTTCAGCCCTCATCAGCCAGGATAGCTTGACTCCAGTGGCATGGAGAGCAAGGGACCCACGTCTGGGCATACCCGTCCCACTCGGGGTGACAAATGCAAAAACAACAATTGATGGACAGAATGCAGAACAATGTCGTACATTCACCCCAGACGTGGGTCCCTTGCTCACTGCGCCACTGGATTCAAGCTAGCCTGGCTGAAGAAGGGTGACATACCCTGGAAACCGGTCCCAGGATGCTTGTTTCCGTTCCAGGGAGGACCTGGCCTGGCAGTTCGGTCTGGACTGTTCCCATGGGGCACAGGGTCAAGACTGATTTGCATATGGCTGGGTCCAAACTGGGGTGGCGTAGTGGGCAAAAGAACGATGGATTTAACCCAGATCTTTTGACTGGGGGAGAATGTTTGCATTGTCAGCATTCCGGCCATCATTTGTTTGCTGTAACAAAGAAATATAACACAGCAACCGACTGACGGAAGAACATATTAAGCATATGATTCCCCAAATACCCATTAGAAGATGTGCAGAAACATTCACTCTTGAAAATTTGCTTGGAAATTTCAAAAGATTTAAGAACTGGTTGGTGGTTATAAAGTATTGAAGCAACAATGCGTATACACTCATTTCAGACAGAAATGTCATAAGTAGAGGTTTCAGAGCAGAACGTCTTCAATCTATATAAGATTATATTTCTTTTTGCCATGTGATTTTTATGGAACCAATCTTTTATTCGTTTTGAGAGACAATTCTGAAGCATTATACAGCTGTATGCCTACAACCACAATGTCCGGCAGCGTGGGTCTAGGAGCAGGTTACATTTACACAGCTTCAATGCCTACAACCCGGGGGCTGGCAGCGATGTCTGGATTGTATGAACAAACCTATCTACATTAATAAAATCTAAGCTATTAACAACATATATATAAAAGAAGAAAAAGGAAAAACCCTTCCCTCCCACCCCAAAAAGGAAAATAAAGGGGGTCCTGCACCGGTCAAGGTTCAACTCACAGTTAAACCGTCCGTCATGAGCTATTAGCCTTCATTTCTGATATGACCCACTACATGCGGGGCGTCGTCGCCTTCTTTGCTTCAGAAATCAAATGCAATATTTGGAGATATTTGGGGCACGTTACCTCCCTGAGCTCCTTTGACAGTTGTTTGATGAAAGGGTCCCATAATTCTGTACAGGTCTCGCCCTTATGGTCTTGGACTAGAGAGAGGCGTTCCATGGCTAGAGACAACCAAAGTCTGTGTAGCCAGGCTGTGTGGTCCGGGACGTTCATGGTGCCCCATTGTGCAAGGAGTGTTTGTCGTGCTGCTAGTAGTGCCAGCGCCATCTGCCTACCCCTCAATGAGCGAAGTGGAAATGTCAGCGCGTTTGGTAACCCCAGTAGTGTGTACGCCGGGAAGCGTGCGATTTCTGTATCAAAGGCTTTGTCGATGTCATTCAGCACCCCCTCCCAGAAGCGCTCCAATCTTGGGCAGTGCCAGAGTAAGTGCACCAGAGAGCCGGAAAGGCCACACCCCCTCCAACACTTCTCAGTGTGATTTTTGTCCCAGCTGTGGATGCGAACCGGTGTGAGATACCAATAAGATGTAACTTTGAAAGCTGATTCGGCCCCAGCGGTGTTATGGGCTGTGTGATGTGCCCTGTAGTGGATGTTCTCCCATTCTTTGTCAGATACGGCCCTACCTAGCTCCTCCTCCCAGCGTAGTTGACCCTTTGTACGCCCCCCTTTCTACCCAGTGGCGAGCAAAGTGTACAGTTCAGAGATCAGATGTTTGTCATCTGTTTTGCATATTAACCATTTCTCAAAGGAAGTGAGCAGTCGAGAGGCCTGCCCTAGGTAGGGTGTTGAAGTGACCCAGTGTCTGAGTTGCAGGTAGTGGAACTCATCGGTTTTAGGCAGATCACAGTCCGATCTCAGTTGCTCATAGGGAAGAATGCCTTCAGCATCAAACAGCAAGCCCAGCCTTTTACACCCTGCTTCCCTCCATCTCTGAAAGACCTCGTATTTGCAGCCCGGTGGGAAATCTGGATTGTCCACTATCGGGAACATCGGGGAGGGAAATGTCGTCAGGCCTCTTTTAAGCACCACGGCATCCCACACTTTTAGTGTCGCTGCGGTAACTGGAGAAGAGTAGAGACCCCAGGCCCTTAACTTACGCGGCAGCCAGGCCTCCCTCCATATATTTGCTCCAGCTATGACTGATCCATAAAGGTCCAGTGCTTTTCAGAGAGTGAACGATTCCACTCAACAATATAACGAAGGTGGGAGACTTGAAGATATCTATGCACTAACGGCAGGCCCACTCCTCCATCTTGCTTAGACTGTGACATTTGGGATATGGGTAAGCGCGCCTTTTTCCCTCCCCAGACAAATTTGTTGATAGCTAATTGTAAGGTGCACAGAGCTTTCGGAGGGGGTACCAGAGACAGAGTCTGGAAAATGTATAGAATCCGCGGTAGTACCGTCATTTTAAGGGCTGCTATACGCCCAAACCAGGCCAGTTTTAGTCCAGACCATCTGTCCAGGGCCTTCGTTGTCTGTTCCACCAGCGCCGAGTAATTCAGCCCCAGTGTTTCCAACAGCGTCGGAGCCAGGAGGATACCTAGGTAAGTTATCGATTGCTTGGCCCATTGTAGAGGGAATCTCTCTCTTAGAATCTCTTCGTGTGCCTGGGGGGAGGATAAGTTAAGAACCTGTGACTTGCTTAGGTTTACTTTGATTCCCGAGATTTCCCCGAAGACCTCCATCTCGGCCAAGAGGGCGGGCAAGAAGGTGAGTGGCTCCGCGAGTGATAAAATTACATCGTCCGCGTAGAGGCTTATCTTATGGACATCACCTCCAAATCGTAGCCCCTGTATTTGCGGGTGGTCCCGAATCTGTTGGGCAAAGGGCTCCATATATAGGGCGAAGAGGAGGGGCGAGAGCGGGCACCCCTGCCTCATGCCCCCTGCTATCGGAAAGGATGCCCCATTCACTCTGACGAAAGCCCGAGGAGCCCGGTAGATACATTGGACGCATTTTATAAAGCGCTTGCCGAAGCCGAAGCGACAAAGTGTGTCGAACAGGTAGCTCCACCGTACTCTGTCGAACGCTTTCTCCACGTCTGTTGACAGAAATAGGGCTTCCTTACGAGATCTACGTACACTATCCATAAGATGTAGGAGGCGCTTTGTGTTATCACCCCCCTGCCGAGTGGGGATAAACCCGGCCTGGTCTGGGTCAATCAGACCCACCATCAGCGGGTTCAGAAGGGCCGCCAGTATCCCGGTGAAGAGTTTTGCGTCCAAGTTAAGTAGAGATATTGGGCGGTAAGAACCGCACAGACTTGGATCTTTGTGAGGTTTGAGGATCACTGAAATTGCCGCTTCCGCCATGGAGTCAGAGACCTCACCGCTCTCCAGAAAGGAATTGAATAGTCGCGTCAGCAAGGGCGCCAACTCCATGCAGAAGGTTTTATAGAATAGAGCAGGATACCCGTCGGGACCAGGGGCTTTGTTCAATTTCAGCCTAGCGATGGCCGAGATAACTTCCTCCGAACGTATGGGCTCGCCAAGTTGGCTCGCCTGCTCCCTGGGGAGGCGTGTGAGATTGCTCGCCTCAAGGTATGCACATGCGTCTTGATGTACTGTATCCTCCTCGGTGTATAGAGACTGATAGCATTGCCTGAATGTTTCAGCTGTCTGAGAGTCCGCGTGCACTTCCTCGCCCGAGGGCTTCTTGATCAAAGGTATAGCCTCCGCCAATGTTTTGGCTCTAAGCCTTTGAGCCAACAACCTCCCGCATTTGTCGCTGCTCAACGTAATGTGGGCGGCAAACTCCGCTCCGTCGGCAGAGTGAGCGGAGTTTTTGCAACTCCGCTTTGAACGTGAAGTATGACAAAGCTCCGCCACCCAACGGCGGAGCGGAGTTTAGTAAGGGTTTTACAAAAATATTACCACCAGGACCAGTGCATGCTCAGCTCTTCATTTTGTTTACTGCCCATCCATGTCATTATTTGCAGAGGGGGAACATTCAGGCCCTTTTTTACAGCTTAGCGCCACTCCAAAATGCTCCGGCGCATCAGGCGGCAAGTATTTTTTTTTTCTTTGGGACTGGAGCCGCAAGTCCCTTCGCACTGCTATTGTTCTTTGCACTGCAGCGTGTTGTTTGCACTGCAGCGGCGCCAGAAATGTGTCTGGCAGGTTAAGCCTCCTTTTGAGTCCTCTCTCTTAGTCTCATGCTGTGTGAGTCGGTAGAGACGGAGAGAGACTCGGAGTCCTCGGCCACCGGCTGAGTGAGTGGTGGTGCTGGTGTGATCTGGTGTGTGCCTAGTGCATAGACTAGAGCTTGTCTCAGCTGCATGAGTGCCGCGCGCGTCCATTCATTGTGCTATCTTGAGGGCTGGCACAGTGAGGAATCGGATCCGGACGCGTTGTGTAGGGAGGAGCACCACCCAGAGCCCGGCAGGTACTACTGAGCCCAGCATCACGCTGAGGCCCGGCCCCCCGCAGGGTGAAGAAGACATCTGGCAAGAGGCAGACGGTGCTCTACGGAGGAGCTGGGACTGATGCATGAGAAAGCACTGACGATGTCATGAAGTGGGGTGAGGTGGGCAAGGGATACCTGAGACCCCCATGGCACACAAGAACTGTTCTAAGGAGGGGTGTGCCCTGTGAGCTGGACTCTCACACCCCTCTGTGCAGGCCTCACCAGCTACTGAGCCAAGCACCGGAAGAGAAGGCGAGCGAGCTGCGAGGGACACCCTGCCACTGAGGACATCATTCACCAGATGCCATTGCCGAACCGAGTACCGGAATAGAAGGTGAGTGAGCTGTGAGGGACATCGTGCCCTCTCCCTCTGTTCTGGGGTCACTCATTCTTCTTCGTCTTCCCTCCCTGCTCATCACCTCCTTTCACACTTCATCCTCTTCCCTTCACTTGTTCGTTTGGGCCCGCGCGGGAGGCCTGTTAAGTGTTGACAGAACTGAGGCACTAGTGTAAAGTTATTTTATTTGGGGCACACAAGAACTATGTCCGACCCCCATCCTCCGTCGTGACGCATTTGGGCATTGTTCTGTCATTTTCTAAACAGGGTGGCAGGCAGCAGAATCTGAAATATGTGCAGCTGTTTGACATTTGGTAAATTATTGGGTATCTAAGCAGCATCAGTGGTAATAAATGGGTTTCCAAAGTTACTCCGCCTGTTCACGGAACTCCGCAGAATTTTGCGGAGTTTTCCAGCAACTCCGCGGAATTCCGCGGAGTGACACTCCACGAACTACGCCCACCCTTATGCTCAAGTAGAACTTATGACGAAGGCAGAGTAAGGCATACTCCGCCCTGTCCAGGTCAAGGCGCTTCAAGAGGAGTCTTTTTTTCTCCAGTTCTCTCCACACTCTCGGCGCACCTGTGCGCTTATGTATCGCCTCCAGCTCTCTCACCTCCTGTTCTATGCTGTGCCACGCTTCCCTGCGCTTTCTATTGTCAGCGGCTGATATGGCCAAAAATTCCCCCCTTACTACTAACTTCAGGGCCTCCGAAACCGCGGCCAGCAAAGTATCCTCCCTATCATTGTGTTGAATGAATTCTACAATTTTTGCTCGCATCTCCTTCACCGTGCTTGGTGATTGTAGCAGGCCCTCTGTAAGGCACCACCTCGCATGTTTATGATTGGCCTCGCCTGCTTGGATGGTGACTGTGATTAGAGCGTGATCCGACAGAGAGCGTGGCTCTATAGATGCCTCCTGCACCCTAGGCAAAAGTGCTGTGGAATCTAGGAAATTATCTAGGCGCGCATAGGATTTGTGCGCAGCTAAGTAGTGTGTGTAATCTCGTGTCTCTGGGTGGTGAAGGCATCAAATATCATGCAGCCCACTCTCTGTGAGCCATCACTTACCCTCTGGGGAGAGTGCTCCTGTCTGTGCAAGACTCTGGCAACAACGATCCTTAACATTATACACCACTAAATTGAAATCGCCACCTATTAGAATCGCTGCGTCAGATGATGCTAGCCCCTCCGAGAGAGTCCTAATAAGGAAGGGCTCCTGATGCGTGTTTGGCGTGTAGATGTTGATTAGGGTGAAAAGAGTGGAACCCCATTGAATCCTTAGTGCAAGAAACCTCCCCTTCACTTCGTAAAGAGTTGAGAGGACCTTCCCCTCGAATTTTGCGTTAAGCAAAATAGCAACCCCATTTTTTTTTGCAGCGCTTGAGGACCAGCATCGGTGTGGGAATCGGCGTGTACGCATGCGGGCTGAATCTTTAGATAACAGATGGGTTTCTTGTAACATGCAAATATTGCCTTCAGCGCTTTCCAGCAAGGCGAGGATGGCAGAGCGTTTTACAGGGTGATTAAGGCCCCGTACACTGAGAGATATGACCTTGAGATCCTTACCCATGGAGCTTAACTGATGAAAAGAGAGGCGAGAGGCCGTGCTCAGAATAGGGAGGTTGGAGGATAGTGGGTCTGAGGGAGCATAAGCGTGTCTTCATGTACCTGGCTTCCCTAGGACCGGTGCAGTGTACCCAACCAAAAATAAACCCCAGGTGAATGAACATTGTGTCGTCACCCATCTAACAGGATGGAGCAAAAACAAGAGTCCCTTATGACAAAAGTTTGTCTAGAGTGAACTGGTAAAGGGGGCGAAAGCCCAAGGCAGACCTGCAAAAGGAGAAGCGGGCGGGCTCCGACTCCGCCTCAATGTTGTGCTCTCCATGCTTTCTCAGTGCAATCAGCTGGGGGCCGGGTGGACTGGGTCAGTGGACAGTGAGGAAATGACTGCTTCTCTCTCCTTTACCATAGTTGCTGTGTCCGGCTTATGGGGGGACGAGGACTTCCGGACTCTTTGCCAGCGGGGCTGGGCGTGACTGGACCCCTCTAAGGACCTGCGCTGCGTCTCCGGAGACAAAGGCTTCGCAATTCCCAGGACATCTCTGGCCTCCTGAAGGGAACAAATCTGTCGCAACTTGCCCTCATGGCGGAAGGTGATCCGAAAAGGATGACCCCAGGAATAAGCAATTCCCTTCTCTTTCAGGTGAAGCGTAATCGGTCAAAATTCCCGGCGTTTGTACAGGGTGGTAGCCGAAAGATCCTGGAATAATGTTGGAGAGTGGCCGCGAAAATGCAAGGGATGTGCAGCTCTCGCCTTTTTTTATTATCAGTTCCTTCAACTGAAAATTGTGCACACATACCAGAATGTCCGGTGGCGGAGCCTTGCCACTTCTCGGCAGACCTACTCGGTGGGCCCTGTCGGTCTGAATATCGGCCGAGTGGTCGTCGCCCAACACCTGGTGAAAGAGGGCAGAGACAAATTCTCTGATGTCTCCCCCCTCTGCTCCTGATCTCACACTTCTGATGTGCACATTGTTGCGGCGGGAGCGATTTTCCAAGTCTTCCGCGTGGCCCTGCAATTCAATATGTTGCTCATTGAGCCGGAGGATTTCTTGCTGCATCATTTCAAGTTCTTCGTCCCGACCGGTTTCGTGTTCTTCAAGAGTCGCCACCCGCTCACCTATTTCCTCAACGTCGCACTTTACTTCTTTGAGGTTGGATGAGAGTTGTCCCTTGAGTTCTTGAAGATCTTCACATAAGGATGTGAACAGCACAGTCATGAAGGCTTTCGTAGCCAGGGCATCCGCTCCCTCCTGCCCTCCCTGTAGCCCCTCCACGTCCTGGCCCATATTTTCAGTGGCTCCCTACGTGGACTGTTTCAGAAGCATCTCCTTAACAGTACGCTCGTTTTTCAGCCGTGCGCTTGCCATTGTTCCCGCTACAGTGCAGCTTGTGAGTAGCAGTCCTTAGGCCACTTTGCTCTTGACGCCGTTGAGACCCTGGATCCCGGTTAGGACGCATTGGCTGGCCGCAGGGGTCAGCTCCCTCTTCCAGACTGGACCTGCGCCCTCCTGGCCTCACACCTCAGCAGGCATTGGCACAAAGCAGAGGTGTCACACAGGGCCACCGATCCCAATCATCATCGCGAGGATCTCGTGCCAACTGTATAAGGGCCCACTGTTGACAAAAGGCCCTGCACACCACTTGCAAAAGGGGGCAGGGGCTATGTCCTCAGGCGTACCACTCATTCAGTTTGCACTCCGTACGTCCATGACCTGGAAACATTTATGGGTACCTCCTCACCCCGGTCCTCTCAGCAGCTTTGAGGACGTCACACCTTAATGTCTGTATGCTCCGGTCTGAGCTGGATCAGTATGAGGCTGGCACCAGCCGCATACGCGCGTTGCTGCTCTCCCCCCGGGGACCCGGAGACATCCCCCGACTCCGTTTGTTCTCTGCTCTACTCCTAGGGGAGCTCAGGGCCCAGTGTTATTTCTTGGAATCCCCCCGCGTCCTGCACTCACCGTCTGAGCTCAGCTTCTATCGTGCAGTAGGTGCCGGTGGGGAGCTGTCGGTGTATTCCTACACTCCTCGGAGCTGGTCAGTCCTCAGCCACGGATGCAGCATCTACAGGAGCTCCGACTCCTCTGTCTAGCAGGGCCAGCGCAAGCAACCCGAGGGTGGTACCTCCCAACAGGCCCAGGGGCCCAATCAGATGCTGCAACGGAGCTCCTTCATCTGCTCCTTGGTCCTCTGCTCTGCCGGTGCCAGGGGGCCTCCCCGCAGTCTCGCACAGCTCAGGGCCGCACGCCGCTCGGTGCCCACTAGGTCGTGGGCAGCGGCCCCTCCTCCTCCGCGGGGCCGAGTTCGCTTCTCGGGCGCCCAGGCCTCAGGACACCGCCCTGCTGCTTATTCAATGGGCCACCCCTCGCTCACCTTCGTCCCGCACTCCATGGGACTGGCCCAGCACAGGAGGATTCCGGGTATTGCCTCCGGTCGCCATCATGGCCCAGGCTGCCGCTTCATAGGCCTCCGCACACGCGTCGCACCAGGTAGGCCGCAATTCTCTTACTCGTTCCGGGGCCCACTGCGCTGATTCTCCTTGGACTTCTGCACTACTGGACCCGGGGGCCTTCCGACAGTCTCGCACAGCTCAGGGACGCACGCTGCCCGGCACTCACAGGTTCGCAGGCAGCGGTCCCCTCTCCTCCGCGGGGCCTACTTCGCTTATCGGGCGCCTAGGCCCCGGGTCACAGCCCCTGCCGCTCAATCCATGGGTCACCCTTCGCACACCTTCACCCCGATATCCGCAGGAATGGCCCAGTTGAGGAGGGGTCGGAGGATCGCCTCCGGCTGCTGTTACGGCTCAGCCCGCCGCAGGCCACCGCCCACGGGTCACACCAGGCAGGCCGCAACCCTCTCACTCGCTCCGGGGCCCACTGTGCTGGTTCTCGGAGCTCTCCGCTCCACCAGGAGGCTCAATGGTCTTCCGGGGCCCAGTCCTCAACCCCCGGACCGAGGGCCAAGCCGCAGAGCAGGCGATTGCGATACGATTGCTTGGCGGAGCCGGAGAGACCGTAAAACACGTCTTATCCGGCCGCCATCTTGGCCACGCCCCCCACCATGTGATTTATAGAGGGTTTCTGGCTTTCATCTACTCAAAAATCATCCAAATCCTTAGTTCTAAATAGGGACAATGATGAAAAAGCTCTGATGGCTATTAAGGACACCATGATACAAGATTGTACAGTGGAGTCAGATGTATGAGTTTAAGCCTTTCTTCTTTTCCATCAAAGTAAAGGTAACCCAATCGCCATGGCAGCAGCTCTTGAGCACAGACAGCTATCAAGATGATTGATCACAAATGCAGGACAACTTTGGAAATATCACCAGCAACTAAGGAAACACACTCATGCAGCAGGTCAGCCACCAATGGATGCTAGCATTGGACAGGCTGATCAATCTGCACTGATTCTCCAGACCAGCTGACCATGAGTGGCAATCAAATATTCATTCTACAGCCCAACCTGACAAAGGCCACCATCAATGACAATTGAAGCAGTTGATCAAACCCTTCCTGACTGTGGGGAGCACTGATTTCTCACAAGAGCCAGTGCTGTTAAAAGTGATCTACAAAGGTTGTACCCAATTGCTTTACTCTATGCCTGAGGCACAAGGATATCTACAGCAACATCAAGGCTTTGTGACAGAGAAAAATGGAAAATGTTCTGATAACGAGTGATCTGTTTGATGACTAAATTAAATTGCATGATATTGTTCAAACGATTAACTATTTTTCTGCCCCAATGCCCTGCTAGGGTACAATGTATGACTAGTGTACCACTGACTAAAAATCAGAAGGTGTGCTACTAGATTTATGGAGTTAGATAAACAGGAAGTTGTTGCGACACAAGTGCAGCTTGGGTCCAAGGTATCTTCTAGGGAGGGATTGGGATTTACAAGGAAGAGAGGAAGATAGGGGTGGTGAATGGGGGACATGGTAGGCAGTTGGAAAGCACTGGGAAAACTATGTGGCTTACCAAATGACAGGGAGAAATACCACACTGAACAAGCTTCAATGGCAACCGCTTGAGAGTCTTGGCTGGAAGGTGATAGGCATTATTGCAAGGGACAATTAAAAGTTATTGGACATGAGACTGATTAGAGGGGGCTGATGTAACTTTTCTGGTGGAAAGTGGCATTGCCCACCACGATAAGAAAATCATTAGGTGATGGGGTACAATATGATTATCTCAACCAACCTGTTGTTCCTATCAGTGCAAGAATGAGAAAAATGCTCATAGTTTTAAAATCCAACCTAGAGGATATAAATTATAACACAAGTGCTCTATTTAGCAGCAGCAGCTTGTTCTGGCGGAGGTCTAAAGCCCAATTATAGACGATTCCATATCGTATCAGTAGCTACATATATAGCTGGCACTTTGGGAATCATCCCTTTTTTTGGGAGGATTTGAACTGTTTTGAGGCACAGCAGAGGACACGATGAACCAGCAGGTAGCCCTATATCTACTAAACATATCTAGGACTCTCCTAAATTTACAATTAATGTACAACATTTGGGTTTTAGGAACGTGATTGCAGGTCTTGTGCAGATTTTGTAATGCAATATCAGAGTCATACCCTTTTAAGGTGTTTAGTAACATCAGCAAAGTTACCTATTTTGGAAATCTTGTAGTCACAGTCATCCTCAACATTTGGTATTTTTAAGTAAGGGGAAGTGGTGTCAGTGTACCTTCCGATAAAAATAGTACAATTTATGAAGAGGGTTGACAATCAAGAATGGAAAGCATTTTCTTGATTAGTTATATTATTTGTATGTATGCATGCAGATATATACGTATGTTTGTATGTATGTATTGAAACTTAT
Source organism: Calotriton arnoldi (assembly GCA_963921515.1). Taxonomy (NCBI): domain Eukaryota; kingdom Metazoa; phylum Chordata; class Amphibia; order Caudata; family Salamandridae; genus Calotriton; species Calotriton arnoldi. Next base: position 429,533 of record CAWUFW010009891.1, on the reverse strand, counting down.
ACAGTGCAGTTCTTTTTGGAAAACAATGGAGTGAAGAACCGTGGGCGCAAGGTGTGAATCATATCATAGAGGAGGGAGGAAGTGGTTATTGTCTGTAGGATAGTAATCCTCCTTGATGAGATGTGTCTTCAGTTTTATTCCAAAATAGTAAAAGTGTCAGAGCAGTGTTATATGAATAGGAATTGTATTTAAAAACCTAGGTCCTTTGAGGAAGAAAGCTTTTCTACTTGAGGCACAGTAATGTAAGACATGGATTAGCCTAATACATTAACCAGAAACCTAGAACAATAGTAATATATTGTATATAAAACAGATGTTCGCTGTGAACACATTTTGAGGTGGATGCATAATCTATCCAGACACAAAAAGCGATTGTTAGAATACTTAAGACCAACCAAACAATAATTGAAAAATGCAGTACATTATGTGTATTTGCTATACAAGTATGCAATAGTGTTTCTAGAATTTAAGTGCTCTGATCAGTATTCATACAGTGTGTCAAATGTGAAAAAATAGACGTGTATACATACATAAAGAAGACAAATCACTCTTTACTCCCAAAATGTCTTTAACATTGGGATTACTGTATCTATAGGTGTGTCTACTACAGACGATGACGTTTCAACCTCTTATGAGAAATGGGAGACCATGACTAGGGAGCAGTTAAGAGCAGTACCCGGAAAAATGTGTTGCAGGGCAGCATAATGGCGCAAAGACTCCAAATAAGATACTGAATTCATCAATTAAGTATAAGGATGATTAAGTGGAAAGATAGTTGGGCAATTATTCTCACTCTATAGTGCAGGAGAAGGTTGGTGGAAGAGAAAAGTTGTGCACATTATCAATTAGAAAGAAGGGAAATCAGTGCCCAATGCATAGCTGTCCTGTTTTTAGTGTTACTTAAGTTATAATTTGGCGTAACTCTACACGGGGTGCTTTCCCACCCACGGGTTAACTTGGTTTAATGCACCAGCGATGAATAAGAAAGACAAGTTATTGTAGCCCCACAAACACTACTCAATGTGTAATTGATACAGAGGTATTGCTTTTGGGTTACTAACAATCCCATAAAGGGATCAGGGGCACCGTGGAAACAGCAACAACCTATTTTGTTATTCACAGTATGTTTATTTTTTGTGAATTTAATTGGTGTTTTCCCAATCTTTTGTAGTCCATGCTTATCAGTGTTTATTCAGCTGCCTAGCCCCGAAATAGACACAAACTGTTTTTCCAGTGTTTTCAGAACATGTTGTTTTTTTGCAGTGATTGTTGTAAAGCACATACTTAATTTAAAAGAGAAGTAATGCCGCATGTCTTCTCATTGGCAGTATGTCCAGTGTACTTATGGTAGGCTGGCGTAAGCACAGAAAGTCTGTGCATTGCACTCACTCACATTCACACTCATGCTGTCAGGACTCTGTCTGGTTTACATGTCTCTTAATGGATCTAGAAAGTTAAAGTGCTATATTCAAATGTTTTAATAAATACGTTCCTGGTCACAGTTGGCAGTCATTCTCTTACTCCTTACACAATATGACACTGTAGGGGTGGCCAACCCTTCCAAGAGCATAGTACCATGCGAAGCCTTTAAAATTTTGAATTACACCAGATTAATTTGTATCCCTGCATTCTAAGGCACATTTAACATGATGCTTCAAGCATGCTCATCACTGCTTTGCTGCACTATTTGCCTGACTACATTAAGGTGGCACTGCTGTTGTGTGGCCATTCATAGCTGTCAAGTATCCCCATGGCAGATGTCTCACTTTAAGACAGTCCTGACATCACATTGTATTCTGGGACTTGAAATGATGCTTTTAATATTGTAACTATAGGCTAAATACGCATAGCAGTAAAGTGCAGTTGGGTAAAACACAAGGATTAATTGAAGGTATCACACATAATAATGGGACACTATGCAGCTATAAATTTTGTTGGCATGTGAAAAGTCTCTTGTCATGCTTTCGCCACTAACCCATGTGCATGGGGACAGCACTCTTTTCATAGATAGCATTTCACTGAACGTTTAAATATTTGGGTGTTTGAAAGATGACCTACTATCAATACTAAGTTGTTAGAAAAGGGGGGCTCATGTAACAAAGGCTTTTGCCCATTCTGTGTCTGTGTAAATGTAATAGTATATATTGGACAAACCTATTATGAGCAAGATATTTCACAAATCAGTGAAATAATTAAACACTGCCAAATGATCAAATGTGATTTTAATATTCCCAAATTCTATATAGGGGTCGATTCTGATGCGGGTTGGAAAAGCTTCCCGACCGAATCGGTTGGGAAATGGTTTCCGACCCATTCGGATCGGGAAAGTCCAACCGGCGGAGTAGGATGCATCCAGATGCTTCCAGATACGATTTGGTTGAACTCCCATTGACTTCAATGGGAACATTTGTTCCTAACCGCATCAGAATTGGGCCCTCGGTCGGGAAGACATGTTCCCGATCCGATTTGGAAGGAGCAAATGCCGTTAGGAGGCCTTCCTAACCGCATCAGAATCAGGCCCTCGGTCGGGAAGCTTTTCCAACCCGCATCAGAATTGGGCCCATAGTGTATAAAATAATTAGATCTGACCTAAAACATGCTTCTTAACTCTGCACCACAAAGGGAAGAATAAACAATATTTTAGTAACATCCCTAAACAACAAAACTCAAGCAGAATAATCCTACCCATCTTTCTTGCTGCTACCTTGAATGACAAGGTTACAGGATCACTGACATAATATCGACGCCAACAATATCGACCTACCAGAATATCGTGTCAAGAATATCGATGGACAAAATATCAACATCCTATCTCTACAAAGGTAAGTACAAAAATATCGAAACCAAAATATTGCTGTTTAAAATATCGTTGTTCAAAATATCGTTTTTTTTAAATGTCTTAAAAATAATATTAAATAAATTAAATAATAAATATAATTAATAAAAACAGTTAGAATTATTTAAAAATGTTAAAAATTATAAATAATGAATGTAATATCAAAATAAATTAAACATACATATTTAAAAAATATATATATATTTACTTAATAATATTAATACATACTTATTTTATTAAATTATAAAACGTTACAAACATAATAAAAATTATAAATACATAGATATATATATATTTTTTTGTAGCAAAGATCCAATAATCACGCTCACTCAGGAATTTCCAATGGACTTAGGTTTATTCTTCAGTTACGCGTTTCGGGGAACACAGTCCCCTTGCTCACACACTGAATAATAGTGAACACCACCAAATAAGTAGTTCATGAAACATAAAAGAAAGACCACACTATCGGTCATCTCTGCGCATTTTCGTAGTAAAAAACGGCATCCATTTTGTAGTGGAGTAGTAAATGATCTCCGTATACAATACATATTTGATTTCAGTCATATTATTGTAAAGCATAATACGTAAATGCACACCCGTATATTTCATACATAGTATACAGGCCGTCATGTCAATAAAGCAAAGCTGCTTACAAAAATATAAAAATTGTACCAATCGGTAAATACAATGAGGAAACAGTCAAATAAACATTGTGGCGCATGAGAGCAGGTTCATTGGAGTTCAAATCCTGTCCGCGCTCTTGTGGCATTATATACCGAGTAGTTTAATTACTGCCTACTATCCTGTATCGCCTACTGAGAACAGGAAGGCAAACTCCGAGGACAACACCAACCCCGAAAACACGAGGGAGAGGCCGAGGACAGAGGGGGAGAGGAGACGAAAGCGAGACAAACAGAGGGAACAGAAGAGGCAGAGGACGGGGAAGAGTGCCAGTGGGAAGCAAGGCATCCACCTCCAAGAAAGCATGATGGACAACGACATGGTAAGCAAAACAATTGTTAACTTATCAAACAGACCACTCACAGATTTTGAGAAAAGAACACTCTGCTTAGGCCTATCCTTTTGCCCGACCAGCCATTTTAATTATCCAGAGACACGAATAGATATGTTTAAATACATCAGGAAATTAAAATTAAAAAAGTGGCATAAACTGTACAAACAAGGACAAGATAACATAGGGAACCCCCCGGGTACCTCTAACCAAAACCCTGAAACCGACATAGAGGGAGAAGATATCCTCAACATCAGAGACGCAGGTACTCTCCTCGCATTACAAGGACTTCTGGTAGAAAATGACCTGGATGAAATCGAAACATTGGAGCACATGGGCATTGTCACTGACCATACCACCACAACAAGTTTCAAACCTACATCCAAATTCTATCCTAACCTCAACCATGACAATATTGACACTTTTCATGACACCATGACACATGACCTAATCAACACCCGCCAGCAGAAGAATAAAAGACCTACACAATGGAACATATGGCAGGCACAAGATGAAGCCATCAAATCCCTAGCTGAAGATGAGACAATCGTGATTCGTCCTTCAGAGAAAGGAGGCAACATAGTGATATGGGACAAAAAACTTTACACACAAGAAGCATTGAGACAACTAGAAGATAGGCACTTTTACTCCAAAAGTGACATTGGGGAGTATAATCAAAGCATCACCGCTATATGGGAAAAACTTGAAGGGTGGAAGGCACACGGCATACTACACTGGGAAGAATTCTGCTACCTTAAACGTGACTACCCTAGACTACCCATATTCTATCTTCTCCCCAAGATTCACAAGAACCCTACCACACTACCAGGAAGACCGATTGTCTCCTCCATTGGGAGTGTAACTGAAAACATTTCTAAATATGTTGATTATTTTCTCAGAAATTTTGTCACAGGTCTACCCTCGCATGTAAAGGACACCAAAGATTTTCTGGTGAAAATACAAGGAATAAAGTGGGAGGAAAATTACATCATGATCACTATGGATGTAAATTTGTTGTATACGATCATTGACCATGACATAGACGTGAAATCTTGTCAACACTTCCTTGAACAGAGACCAATCCAGTACCTTGAACATACAAATATGATTATTGAGATGATGAAATTCTGCCTCGTTAATAATATTTTTATGTTCAATAATGAAATATACAAACACTTGGCACAGCGATGGGTACTTGCTTTGCCCCCAGCTTTGCCAACCTGTTCCTGGGGGCATGGAAAGAAGAGATCCGGGGAGAACAAACCTTGCTGCCCCTGTGGAGCCATGTTATCATCTGGCTCCGCTACATAGATGATCTCTTCGTTATCTGTGAAGGAAGTGAGACCAGTGCTTCAAAATTCATTTAACAACTCAATATGAACAACCATAACATCAAACTTACACATAACATGAGTAGGGAGACAATTGAGTTTCTGGATGCAGTGGTAACAACAGATGGCGAGAAACTGAACACTAAATTACACAGAAAGAATACAGCGGGCAACAGTCTTGTTCACGCTCTCAGCAGCCACCCGGATGTACTCAAATGGAGTATCCCATTTGGGGAGCTGCTGAGAGCAAAAAGAAACTGTAGCACCCCCGAAGCATTAGAGTTAGAGTCAAAAATCATGAGAAAAAGATTCAAAGAGCGAGGGTATCCAAACTGGGTAATCAAAAGAGCAGCGAAAAAAGTTAAACAAGTTACCAGAGATCAAACACTCCAGGATAACTCCTCACACAAAGATACCGAGAATGTTACAAGGGTTATCCTTACATACAATAGAGAATCCAAACAAATATCCAAAATCCTGAACAACAACTGGAACATCCTTAAAAGTGATCCAGTGATTGGACAGGAATTGCTTAACCGTCCCAGCATCACATACAGGAAAGGGAGGAGTTTTAGGGACATTCTAGTCAAAGGGGACATCACCCCGAGATACAGACATTCACAACATAGCCTACAAGGATTCTTTCCCTGTGGACATTGTAAGGCCTGTAGATTTAGTCACATGGTCAAAACATACAACACACCTAGCACAACCAAAAACATCAACCAATTTCTGACATGTAGTACGACACATGTCATCTACGTGCTAGAATGTCCATGTAAAAAGAGATACGTAGGAAGCACGATCTTTGCTGCGAACAAAAGAGTACTTGAACACCTCAGGGCCATTACTAACAAGGACAGACACTACTCAGTGGCCCGTCACTTTGAAGACTTCCATCTCTCAAATCGCTCACTTTTAAGATTTTTCATAATCGAACAAGTCCAACCGAACAAACGGGGAGGTAACAGAACACTCCTCCTTAGAAAAAGAGAATCGTGGCACATTATTGACTTGCAGACAAGAAATCCGTGGGGTCACAATCAGGACGAAGAATTGACTATACATTTACATGAAGTATAGTGGGCATCTAGACTGCTGTTCGTTGACATCCATCACGAACAATTAGGCAGAGCAGTTGAGTAGACTCACAGAGGAACAAATTACATTTGGTTTGCCTTATGTATACAGCATTCTGATATATGTTTGGTTCACTTCTATTTAGTTTTAATCTATTTTATCTTTTTATCTTTCCACAGTAGGAAAGGAAGGGACCCACTGACACCTCCAAAATCTGTTAAGGTCACCTACCCTTTTCTTCGTCATTATAAGGAAGCGACACAATGCACGTCGGAAGATAAGACTTTTTCATTTATTTAATTGAACACTATTAATTGCACAGTTCATTTGGGTGTTTTTCATTTAGAGCACTTGTATAAGTGGGAGCAAATCAGGAATTCCAGGACTGGAGACTACCACCACCACTCATAGTTTTTCATCAGGAAAGTTCAGAGACCACTGTCCATAGAAAGTTACACAGCTTTATCGACAAGATGCCACTAGAGCGCTCTTAACACCAGATACCTATGTACAAATACACCCATTAGTACCATACATTAACAATGTCTCAATAAGCTGTAGTAGTCCGAAGCAAGAATGACATGCAGTTTGACAAATTGCCACTAGAGCGCGTCAATGTACCAGCCATCTTTGGACAAAGAGGGTCTTTGTTTTTCTGTCTGTTAGAGGCCACAACAAACAGATATCCATCCCTAACATGCTACTAGCACATCCTAAGAATGTTATACATCCTGTATTCTATGTGCACCTATACACATGTTCGGAGACATTAAACACAGTGGGCTTGGTACACACAATCCGCCCCACTACAATATGGCCGCCGAACAGGATAGTAGGCAGTAATTAAACTTCTCGGTATATAATGCCACAAGAGCGCTGACAGGTTTTGAACTCCAATGAACCTACTCTCGTGCGCCACAATGTTTATTTGACTGTTTTCTCATTGTATTTACCGATTGGTACAATTTTTATATTTTTGTAAGCAGCTTTGCTTTATTGACATGACGGCCTGTATACTATGTATGAAATATACGGGTGTGCATTTACGTATTATGCTTTACAATAATATGACTGAAATCAAATATGTATTGTATACGGAGATCATTTACTACTCCACTACAAAATGGATGCCGTTTTTTACTACGAAAATGCGCAGAGATGACCGATAGTGTGGTCTTTCTTTTATGTTTCATGAACTTCTTATGTGGTGGTGTTCACTATTATTCAGTGTGTGAGCAAGGGGACTGTGTTCCCCGAAACGCGTAACTGAAGAATAAACCTAAGTCCATTGGAAATTCTTGAGTGAGCGTGATTATTGGATCTTTGCTACAAAAAACTTTGACCCGGTAAGCTTCGCCGGGACACGCTCCATTTACTAAGGGCTGAGTGGAGCAGAAGAAGCAGTGTGACACATTATATATATATATATATATATATATATATATATATATATATATATATATATATACATAAACCTGTAAGATAAATATAAAAATAAATTATATATATAATAAAATAAAATATTAAAATAAATATTTATCTTTAAAACAACATTTTACACTACATTAACTAAAACAGTAGGGAAAATATTGGATAGCGTAGGGCATAAAATTACTATTCCCACTCCAAGGAGTGCAACAGTAGGGAAAGTGTTGGATAGCGGAGAGGATAAAATTACTATTCCCGCTCCAGCAAGTGCAACAGTAGTGAAAGTGTTGGGTAGCGGAGGGAATAATTTACTATTCCCACTCCACAGAGTGCAACAGTAGGGAAAGTGTTGGATAGCGTAGGGGATACAATTACTATTCCCACTCCAACTAATGCAACAGTAAGGAAAGTGTTGGATAGCGGAGGGGAATAATTTACTATTACCACTCCAGCAAGTGCAACAGTAGGGAAAGTATTGGATAGCGGAGGGGAATAATTTACTATTCCCACTCCACAGAGTGCAACAGTAGGGAAAGTGTTGGATAGTGGAGGGGATAAAATTACTATTCCCACTCCAACAATTACAAAAATAGGGAAAGTGTTGGATAGCGGAGGTGAATAATTTACTATTCCCACTCCAGCAAAATAATAAACATTAATTAACAAATACTTAAATAATAAAAAATAATTTACCTCTCACCAAATACCCCTATAAATAACACCACCACTATTGTAAAACATGACACAATTAACATAATTGCTTAACAATTAATTAATTAACTAACAATATACAAAAAAAATAAAAACAATGAGTAATAAATTAATTCATACTTTTAAGACTATAAAATAACAATAAATAAATATTATCTGAAAAAATTAAAAATTATATTAATTTTTAATTACTTGCCACACTACTCCCCTCTAAATACACAACTCGCTCATAAAGAATTGACACAATTTACAAATTTACCAATTAATTATTAATAATTAATAACCAATTAATAATTAATAAATAACACATTATTTAACACAATTAACAATATTAAATATTAAATACACAAATAGTAATTAATAAAAATTATTAATTAATTAATTATAATTACATTACTTCCCACCCTACTACCCAATAAACCCACAACCCGCTCTTAAAAAAATAACACAATTAAGATATTTACCAATTAATTATTAATAATTAATATCCAATTAATAACTAATTAATGACAAAATATTTAACACAATTAACATAAAATATTAAATACATAAATATTAATTGATAAAATTATTAATTAATTAATTATAATTAAATTACTTCCCACCCTACTCCTCTATAAACCCACAACCCGCCCCTAAAAATATAACACAATTAACATATTTACCAATTAATTATTAATAATTAATAACCAATTAATAACTAATTAATAACAAATTAATTAACACAGTTAACAATATAAATTATTAAACACAAAAATATTAATTAATTAACATTATTAATTAATTAATTGTAATCAAATTACTTCCCACCCTATTCCCCTATAAACCCACAACCCGCTACGGAACTAAAACGCAATATTTAATTTCTTTAAAAATTAATAATTTCTAAAAATGTATTAACAAATATATTATAATTAAATTACTTCCCACCCTATTCCCCTATAAACCCACAACCCGCTACGGAACTAAAATACGCAAAAATTACTGAACATAAAATTAATAACTTCTAAAAATTTCAAACATACATTAGAAAAATAAACTATACTTTTAACACATATACTAAAATACAGAACACTAAAATAAATTTCGATATTATTAACAACGATATTTTTTTTTATATAAATCTTTTTATTGTGTCAAAAATAAACAAAAAGCAGCCGAAAAGACCTTATTTAAAGGTCACATTACGCAATTGCAAATCTCAAATCAGTTGACAATATGGAATCACAATACTTTCTCCAATGCACAATCACTTTATACAGTTTGTATTGTCCGGCAGATGAAACTGGGCCCCCAATCAGCAGCGCGATGTGTACGGCCATGACATCCCAGAAACAGCATACATAGTAGTGTTTTTAGTCGTCCCCATGTAGAATCACATTATCGGGTTCCAATACATTCAATGATGTACGACCATCACGGCGTAGTTCAACTGTCGGAGACAGACATATGTTGCCTCTGTGTCTGTTCCACCCACCCCACTTGTGATCCCATTTTTTGGGGCAGCCTCTATGTTTAAAGACATCTTTTTCAGCGATCATGGCTTTTATCCATGTCGGCGGCCCAGTCGCGTAGTGTCGGGACCACTCCCACTCCCCACCACTGGGCAATATTTCGTTTGGCAATAGCCCACCCCAATGAGGCCCATGTTTTCTCAGTCTGCGTAAGGTCAGTGGCATCCCAGGTATTCAGTAGGCAGACCGGGGGAGAAGTGGTCAATGTCTTACCTCAACTTCCACCTCGACAACCAACTGGACCCCAACAACACATCCCTCCTGGACAACCTCCACAACATTGCACTCCGCCAGATCGTGACCGAGCCCACGCACTCAGCAGGACACACCCTCGACCCCCTCTTCACTACAGGAAACTCCATCACCTTCAGCCACACCACCGAACTCCCATGGACCGACCATCGTTGCGTCCACTTCACCTTCAGAACACCCACCATCCACAGACACCAGCACCTGCTTCCACGAAGAAACTGGACCAAAATCACCGACGACCAGCTCACCTCCTCACTCAACAACTCCACCCCAACCATCGCGGAAAACGACGACCCCAACACCGCAGCCCGAACCCTGCATAGATGGATCTTGGACAGCACCAACACCATAGCCCCCCTCAAGAAAAACAACAATACCCGCGCCAAGAAAGCCAGATGGTTTACCACCGAACTTCGAGAGTCCAGACGCACATGCCGCCGCCTCGAAAAGGCCTGGAGGAACACCAAATCCACAGAAGCCCACAACAACTTCAGAGCTGCCACCAACGCCCACCATCAACTCATCAGAGAAACGAGGAAAAAAGCGATTGAAGACAGAATCTCCACCCACGCGCACAACAGCAAGGAACTCTTCAGCATCAACAAGGAGTTCGCCCAACCCACCAGCGAGTCTACCGACATCCCTCCCTCACAAGACCTCTGCGACAAACTCAGCACCTTTTTCCACCACAAAATCAAGAGTATCTACGACAACTTCGACGAAGACAACCAACACATTGAACCCTCACCAACCACCCCCGACACCCGGAAACCAGCGATTGATGACTGGACAGCCCTCACCACCGAAGATACACTGAAGACAATGAAGTCAATCCACTCAGGGGCCCCCACGGACCCCTGCCCCCACCACATCTTCAACAGAGCCGCCGACACCATCGCACCCATGCTCCGCCACACCATCAACCGCTCCCTGGCGACCGCCTCGTTCCCCGACGACTGGAAACACGCCGAGGTCAACCCCCTCCTAAAGAAACCCTCAGCGGACCCCACCGACCTCAAAAACTACAGACCCATCTCCCTGCTCCCGTTCCCAGCGAAAGTCATCGAGAAAGCCATCAACAGCCAACTCGCCACATTCATTGAAGAACACAACATCCTCGACTCCTCCCAATCCGGCTTCAGAAAAAACCACAGTACGGAAACCGCCCTCCTCACCGCAACAGACGACATCCGCACCCTACTGGACAAAGGAGAAACAGTAGCCCTCATCCTCCTCGACCTATCAGCGGCGTTCGACACAGTCTCCCACCGCACCCTAATACGCAGACTCTACGACGCAGGAATCCAGGACAAGGCCCTCGACTGGATCTGCTCCTTCCTCTCCGGCAGGACGCAGCGGGTCAGACTCCCCCCTTTCCTCTCGGACCCCACACCTACCACCTGCGGAGTCCCCCACGGCTCCTCCCTCAGCCCGACGCTCTTCAACGTCTACATGGCTCCACTTGCCCCCATCGTCAGAACCTACGGACTCAACATCGTGTCATACGCAGACGACACCCAGCTCATCCTCTCCCTATCCAACGAGCCCAACACCGCCAGACGCAACTTTCGAGAAGGCATGGAAGCCGTCGCCAATTGGATGAAAAACAGCTGCCTACAACTAAACACCAACAAAACAGAAGTACTCATCATGGGCCCAAACCCCGACGCCTGGAGCGACACCTGGTGGCCCCCCGCCCTCGGAAACCCGCCAACCCCCACAGACCACGCACGCAAACTGGGAATCATCCTGGACTCCGAGCTCAAAATGGACCGCCAGATCAACTCTGTCTCGTCTTCCTGCTTCCACACCCTCCACCTCCTTCGTAAGACCTTCAAATGGATCCCCCTCGAACACCGAAAGACAGTCACTCACGCCCTGGTCACCAGCAGACTCGACTACGGCAACGCACTCTACGCCGGAATAAACAAAAACCTCATCCGCAAGCTACAGAACATCCAGAACGCCGCCGCAAGACTGGTCCTCAACCTGCCAAAACACTGCCACATCTCCCAGCACCTGCGCACACTCCACTGGCTCCCCGTCGAGGCGAGAATCACCTTTAAGATGCTCACCCACGCACACAAGGCCCTCCACGGCGCCGGACCAGCATACCTGAACAGCCGACTCAAATTCCACGCACCCCAAAGGACCCTACGATCAGCCCAGCTCTCCTACGCCGTGGTCCCCCGCACCAGAAAGACCAGATCGGGAGGCCGCTCCTTCTCCTTCCTCGCAGCCAAAGCATGGAATGCCCTTCCGCTCCACCTCAGACAGACAACATCGCTCCCCATCTTCGCAAGAAACCTCAAAACCTGGCTCTTCGACAGACCCTCTCCTTGATGGAATGGAACCTGCAACAACAAAAACCTCATCCGCAAGCTACAGAACATCCAGAACGCCGCCGCAAGACTGGTCCTCAACCTGCCAAAACACTGCCACATCTCCCAGCACCTGCGCAGACTCCACTGGCTCCCCGTCGAGGCGAGAATCACCTTTAAGATGCTCACCCACGCACACAAGGCCCTCCACGGCACCGGACCAGCATACCTGAACAGCCGACTCAAATTCCACGCACCCCAAAGGACCCTACGATCAGCCCAGCTCTCCTACGCCATGGTCCCCCGCACCAGAAAGACCAGATCAGGAGGCCGCTCCTTCTCCTTCCTCGCAGCCAAAGCATGGAACGCCCTTCCGCTCCACCTCAGACAGACAACATCGCTCCCCATCTTCGCAAGAAACCTCAAAACCTGGCTCTTCGACAGACCCCCTCCTTGATGGAATTACGGGTGAGTAGTCGCGCTTTAACAAACTCCTGATTGATTGATTGATTGATTACCCACCACCCTTTCCATTTGCTTTGTAAGCTTATCCCAGTATGTACATATGTTGGGGCAGTCCCAAACGATGTGGAAAAAGGACCCTGGTTGATGACATTGTCTGAGACACAGAGGGTCCGTTCTCCTCCCCATCTTGACCAGGATCCCCGCATCTAAATATATGCGGTGTAGGATCTTCAATTGGACCAAGCGCAGTCTCATGGGGATGGCCACCTCCCTGGGAGAGGCGAGAGCGTCTCGCCAATCCTCGTCTTCTAGGTCACCCAGGTCCGTCTCCCAATATTGTCGCAGGCGTAGTAAGGGGTCTTGGCGGTTATTTATCAACTTTTTATATGTGAGTGATATGGCTTTTTTGTTCATTGGGTTGAGCAAAAGCCTGTCCTTGAGCGGGGAGGCCTCGGGGAGGGGGCTGTGTTTGGGCAGCACTGTTTTGATTGCATGGCTGATTTGTAAATATCGGAATGCTTCCGCCTGTGCCAATTGATACTTCTGTTGGAGAGCAGCAAAGGTGGCCAATTTCCCCTCTATCCACATATCGCCAACCGTAGAGATACCTATGAGGTCCCATTTATCGAATCCAGGACATGTGCCTAAGTGGCCAAGGAGGTCTGGTTCCCAAAGTGGTGTGGCACACATGAGTGTATTGTGCCAGCCCATTTGTCTGCTGACTCCGTGCCATAAGTCTACAGTACGTGCTGTAGGCCCAGTGAGGTTCAGCTTTCGAGGGTTCGTGTAGAGTGCCCTATTGTATCCCCCCTGTCCCAGGAGCCAGCGATCAGTACGGAAGTTTGGCTCATCGTGATCCGCACACACCCACCTATTGATCACTGCCAGTTGGGACGCTTGATCGTAGAGTCTGATGTCGGGCAGCGCGATGCCCCCATCATACCATCCGGAGGTCAATTTATTCAGGGCAATTCAGGGGGCACGACCGTCCCACAGCAATGCACTCACAGTACTGTCAATATTAGTGAAATAAGAGTCTGGGATCCTATCGGGGGTGTTTTGCAACACATATAGAAAGCGTGGTAATGCTAGCATCTTGAAAAGGGCTGCACGTCCCAGCAGGGTAAGAGGAAGTGTGCGCCAGTGCTTAACATCAGCATGAAAACGAGCCAGGGGCTCGAGCAAGTTGGCCTCATAGAAGAGGGCCGGGTCGGATGTGACGTATATACCTAAATATTTAAAGCCCTTCGATGCCACCGGTATACTGTATCCCCGAGGAGAACACGGGGGCGACCCCCACAACACGTAAAGCTGGGATCTAGTCCAATTTATAGTGTAACCAGAATGAGTGCCGAAGATATGAAATATGTGTAGGACACGACGGAGGGATTGTGATGGAGAGGCCAAGTATAGCAGAATATCATCGGCATATAATGAAATGCGGTCTTCATGGCTCTCCGTCCACTTCAGGCCGCATATCATTGGGTCCCCCCTGACCCATATCGCCAGTGGTTCGAGCACCAGGGCGAAAAGCAAGGGTGATAAAGGGCACCCCTGTCTGGTCCCGCGTCGCAGTTGAAACCGCTCGGAAGTATGGTTATTTACCACTAGTTGTGCGGTTGGGCGGGTATATAGCAATTGAATCCATCTAATGAAGTTAGGGCCAAATCCCATCCGCCTCAAGACTGCAAACAGAAAATCCCATTTGATGGTGTCGAACGCCATCGTGGCGTCCAAGGACAATAGGGTCGCGTCTTCCCTAATCGTGGTCCTTCTTCCCAAAACCCCATGCAAGCGCCGTAGGTTCAAGGCCGTATTCCTCCCTGGCACGAAACCGGACTGGTCTGGATGAACCAGTCCAGTAAAATGGGGATTTAGTCTGTTGGCCAATAGTTTAGCCAATATTTTTGCCTCGACCGTGAGGAGTGAGATAGGTCGGCCCCACATTCCTTTGGTGGTTTGCCAGGCTTATGAATAACCACTATGGAGGTTATCATGATATCCGCAGGCAAGACCCCTTTCTCAAAACTTTCGGTGTACATCTGGAGCAGGTAGGGAGCCAATTTAGAAGACATTGGTTTAAGGAGTTCTATTGGAAGTCCATTGGGCCCCATTGCCTTGCCCGAGCGAACACCCTGGACGGCCACTTGAAGTTCGTGGTCAGTAAGCTCCTCTTCGAGAGCGTCTCTATCCTCTACAGACAGACACTTAATATTCATGGTCGAAAGCAACTCCGCGGCTGCTGATGGCTGAACGGCCGCTGCTGAGGTATAGACTGTTGAGAAGTGAGCGGCAAACGCGTCCGCTATCTGCTGGGGGTCTGTGATTGTCTCTCCGGTAGTCCCGCGCAGTTGATGAACCCATCTGGACATCTGTTCCTTTTTTTCCAGCCAAGCAAGTAGTTTGCCCGTTCTCTCTCCGTGTTCATATATTCTATCACACGTTGATTGGTATCGTGCCTTAGCACCTTCCGTGAGAAGTTGACGATAGTCGAGACGTACGGCTGCCAATGAGTGTTGCGCCTCAGGATCAGGGGCCAGAGCAAGGGCCCCTTCCCTGAGTAGGATGTCTGTCTCGAGGTCCTCTATTCGTTTAGTGAGTCCTCTTGTGGCCGACCATCAAAGCCAGGGCTCTACCTTTTATAACTGCACCCCAAAGGGTCTGGGCCGAAGAGACCGATCCGGCGTTTTCCTGGAAGTATAGGTCAGCTTCCTTAAGGAGCGTTTCTTTGATGTGGGGTACCTTGAGTGCCCAGGGATTCACGGCGAGGGTCATTCGCCGCCTGGGCACCCCTACTGTAAGCGTAGTAAGGATGGGCGAGTGATCTGAAATACCGCGTGCCAAGCAGCGGGACTCAGTGAACTCGTGGACGTCTTGCGCGAGGGTAAACATATAGTCAATCCGTGATTGACTATTGTGGGCCCCAGAGTGAAACATAAATTGTATGATGGTGGGATTCAGCCGTCTCCAGACATCGACGAGACCCAAGGCGGACAAGAATTCTGCTAGTTGGGAGCCCCCCATAGGGTCCCTGCGGGACGGAAGGCGATCTTGGGCACCGTCTACTGCTAGATTAAAGTCCCCCCCCCCCAGTGCTAACAGGCCAAGCGGAAGATCAAGAAGTTGTTTCCCGAGGTCATGCAACGAAGGGCGCTGCAGCCCCGGGGGGGCATAAAACGATACTATATTGAGGGTCCTCCCTTCCCAAGTGCCGGACAGCGCCACATACCTGCCCTGCACATCCACCCAGGGTTTGCGCACGATATATGGGCAGCTCCTACGCAGAAGTATCCCCGTCCCCCGTGAACCCGAGGTGAACCCCGCATGTACCACCAGTCAATACCCCCATCTGTTCAAGGCGCCGCATGAGTTGCCAATTAAGTGTGTTTCTTGAAGGAGGACCAGGTCAGGCGCCTGCCTCTTCAGGTATTGGAGGACTATTCCCCTTTTGATCTTGTCCCCCAGGCCATTAACGTTCCATGTAAGGAGCTTAAGGTTTATGGGTGTAGTCATGAATAGGGAGACGAGTGAATTGGGTGTGCTCGAAGAAGAGAAGACCCCCCGGCTGGTGCCCCACGAAGGCACTTGGGGAAATGATTGTGAATTGTGGCTGTAGGACAATCCGGCCCCCATCAGTGACGACGGGGGGCCAAGGGTATGTGTAGCAGGGCATCGCCTGTGACTCTTGTGATCGTGCAACCGAAACGTGGATGGTGACCTGTGCTCTGACGAGTGAGAAATGCTGCAGCAACATTGCAAAACATCCCAACGTGGGACCCCCCTCCCTCAAAGAATAAACGTAACAAGTTCCCCCTCCCCCAATGACCCCCCCTCATTCCCCCACTCTGCCTCCCTGCATGACGGGCAATAAACCACCCGCCACCCCCAACTTGCAGAGTGCCTATCGCCCACCCTCAAAAAATAGGTGCGTGAACCAACTCCACTCCCTAAAGCGACAATACAAACTAAGATTCGCCCCATACATTGTTACTTAAAGAAAAGGCTGAGTTAAGTCCCAGGTCATAAACTAGGAAGCCCCCAGTGCCCCACAGTGCTTATATAGTTACGTCACTGGAGCCGCTGCGTTGTCGGCAGATGGCCCCAAGCTGCCACTGCAAAAGAGTCTAGGCGAGGATAAGTCTATGTCCACAGCTACGCAGCAGCATATGCCGCTCGAGTTGAAGTTCCGGGGTTTCAGCCTCAGTCCGCATGGGCTGACCCCGACAAAGCGTCCGCCGCCGTGGCGCCCCCTCCCGGCGATCCATGGTGGGATATCGAACGATCTGAACGGCCATTTCCTTGACGGGTTTTGTTGTTCCGTTTACCAACTGTACGCCAGCCCTCGAGCCAGTCCCAGGCATCCTCGGGGCTGGAAAAGAACCAGGTCTTGCCTTCAGATTCCACACGCAGTTTCGCAGGGAAAAGCATGGCGTATTTGATCTCCTGGTCCCGTAGGGCACGCTTCACCTCCAGGAAGCTGCACCGCTGCCGCTGTACCTTCAACGTAAAGTCAGGAAAGAAAGTGACTGCACTGTTGTCTATTCGGACTGGAGGAGCCGCTCTCGCCGTCTGCAGTATGACATCCCGGTCACGATAGTTGAACACCCGCGCCAGGAGGGGACGGGGCGGTGCTCCAGGTTTAGGCCTGCCACCAGGCACCCTATGCGCCCTTTCGATGGAGAAATACTTAGACAGTCCCTTTGATTGGAGGTGTTGCAATATTCGATTTTCGATTAAAAGGTCCGCTGCCTGCCCCTCGGCGCGCTCCGGTACTCCCAGTATGCGGACGTTGTTGCGGCGCATACGGCCCTCATAATCATCAAGCTGCCGCACCAACTGTTCCTGGTTGACCTGCAATTCGGTCACCTGGCGCTTGAGCAGAGCCGTGTCAGTTCCAAGTTCCTTGGTAGTGGACTCCACGACAGCGAGACGCTCGGCCGTCTTTTTCATGTCCGCTCTAATCAGGGAGACTTCAGTTGCGACGGTATGGATGGGACCCTCGAGGAAAGTGCGCACCGTCGTGACGGCGGCAAGTATGTCCTGCAGTGTAGGTTCCGGAGGACTCACGGTCTTAGTGGGGGTAGTTTGCGCCTTCTCCTGACCCCTTTGCCATGCATATTTTTCAAGCTTCGTTTGGAGCACATTTCGGCCACCACGGCCACTCGCCATTTTGGAAACAGTCCCCTGGAGGCTGTGATGGGGAAGTAGTACACCCGCCGGCTACTCACCGCCGCCTGCGTGAAGGGCCAAGCCCAAACCGGCCTGTCGGGTTTCACCAGCCGGGTTGTGGCAAGGATGGCGGATTGTCGACCGTTCCTGGTCCAAGATGGGGGGAGGGGCCCTGTGTAGCGGCCTGCTAGGGTGACTCTGGTTGAACGTCGCTCACCCCCGGCTGCTGCTGCAAGTCCGTTGTATGGTGGTTGGCTTTTTGAGGCAATTTCGTGGCATGTTGCGCAAAGACATTTAGGGCATCTATGGCCCGTGTGCCGAGTCTTCTCCGGGCCCCAGGGGCAGAATAGTATGCAGAGCGCACTATAGTGGGTGCACGTTCCGTGGGGGGCGGTGTTGGACTCAGTTCCAGCCCCCCCCTTCACCACACTCACCGCTGCAGTATCGTAGGGTGCTCCGCTCCCGCCGCCTTCTCAGCAAACACGACAGGGGCAGTGCACACACCCCACGCCAGGCCGCTATTCATGCAGGTCGCGCAGATCCGCCATGCGGGTATTGACTGCCAGGTTGAGCACCGCCGGTCACTCAGGGCCGCCACGTTCTTCAGCGGCGCAGTGCAGACACCCCCGGCTGGGGGCCCCCCCGCCATCCGCTCACCTCCTCGTCGATGCCGGTCACAGTGGGCCGTATCTGGAGGCCCTCAACGCCTCCCCAGGCAGCAATCAAGCCCTCCGCGTCTAGGTCCGGGATCGGGCAGTCAAAGGCAGCGTGGGCGCCGGATGCGCCTCCGGCAGGGGTACTCAGATCAGCCCGGGGCCGGCCTTGATGAGAAATCATCAGATCTGATGCCGGGGGGCCGCCAAGCGCGCCCCCCGCCTGGAAGCTCCACAAACGGGGACACAGCCGCCGCGGGTCAGCCCGATGCAGAGCAGCCGCCAGGCATGGAGAGCCGACCACTCTCAGGACGGCAACTGGGAGTGATACCGGAGCCGCCGCTCCCAAGCCGTTAGGCCGCACGTAGGCCTCACCCCTCCGGCGCTGTGTCAGCGGCTACAATCGGCAGACCCAGACCGCAATCGGTAGGGCGGTGCTTCACTGCCCCTGCTGCAACAGGACCAATTTTCGGGCGCTTCTGCCCG
Source organism: Calotriton arnoldi (assembly GCA_963921515.1). Taxonomy (NCBI): domain Eukaryota; kingdom Metazoa; phylum Chordata; class Amphibia; order Caudata; family Salamandridae; genus Calotriton; species Calotriton arnoldi. The sequence continues at coordinate 410,275 of CAWUFW010009891.1, read as the reverse complement.
GGGCAACACTGGATTTAACGGATGGTTAGGGAGTGGAATGGCGGAGCTCCGCTAACGAGCGGCCATCTCCCTTGGCAGTTGGCCACGCCACCAACAACGATATTTTGACTAACGATATTACTAACTTCGATATTAACAAAAACGATATTTCTTACCTGCATGTCGATATTCTGGTTGACGATATTCTTGCAGGTCGATATTGTGTCACATCGATATTTAAACATCGATATTATGGCATATCGATATTTAAACATCGATATTATGACTCTATACCAAGGTTACATTGTGCTAGCTCCTTCAGAAAGATGTCAAAATGACTAATTCTCTCTCACTTTCCTTCTTTGAATATCATTTTAGGTTGTGGTTGTGCAGGTTTTTAGCAGTGTTTTTATGTTTACCCTGATACAAGCTGTTTCCCTTTTGTCAGGGTATTGGTTGCAAATTTAGACTCTCTTGGAGGCCATCCCATTGGAGAACATTACAGTGATAATGGCCTGCTAGGGTCAGCAGATCACCATGTCTGTGATTTCTTTTTAATAAAGCTAACTTGTTTTATATCTAGGCTGTTTTTCTTAAAGGAAACGTAACTGCATTTAAAAAGAAAAGTTAACTTTTGTTTGGTTTCTTTAAGAGTTGGGAGTGCCAAGGGTACACCTTCCCTTTTAAGAAGGCATTACAACCTCCTTTGAGGTGTTGGTAAAATGACAATTTTTCACAACTGGATTTCAGTCGCAAACAATGAAACATAAGATACCTGTTATACCTGGTATCCTTGGCATGGTTTCCCCCTAACTTTATTCCTTCAGACCTCCTGTTTTGCTAACTTTGTTTTTGCTGGCCTTACGACTTTGTGCCCTTTACCTCTGCTAAACAGTGCTAAAGTGCTTGTGCTCTCTCCTTAAAACATAGTAAGATTGGCTTACACCTAACTGCATATTTAATTTACTTGTAAGTCCCTATTAAGGTGGCAATACTTGTGCCCAGTGCCTGCAAATTAAATGCTATTAGTGGGCCTGCATCACTGATTGTGCCACCCACTTAAGTAGCACTTGAAACATGTCTAAGGCCTGCCATTGCAGCCTGTGTGTGCAGTTTTAAACTGCCATTTCGACCTAGCAAATGTAAACTGGTTGCCAGACCCAAACCTTCCTTTTTGATACACATAAGGCACCCCTAAAGTAGGCCCTTGACAGCCCAGAAGGCAGGGTGCAATGTAATTTAGAGTTGGAAATTACGTTTTTAAGTTTTACATGTCCTGCTAGTCAAAAACCCTTAAATTTGTGTTTTACTAATGCAAGGCCTACTTCTCTCATAGGATAGCATTGGAGGTACCTTATTACATTCAATATGCTGTAATTTCCAAATGGGAGCAGGACACCAGTTCATGTTTGGTGTCTTTGGAATTGTAATGAAAAATCCTAACTCATGGTGAAGTCGATTTTTAAATTACAATTCTGAAAATACCACTAGGGAAGGAGGAGCTGGTCTCAACCCCACTTACACTTGAATAGGCTGTGTCCTGCCTCCAAACAAAGGGCTGCCGCCACTTCAAAGGCACAACTTGATATAAATATTGGACCTCAGACACCAACTCTTCAGTACAATCTTCAATACTCTTCTGGACCTATGGATACTCTGCCAGGAAGAAAGACTACTGTGCTGCTGAAAGGACTGCCACTATGCTGGACTGCTGCTCTGAAGGACTGCTGCCCTGCTGTGCTGACCAGCTGCCCTCTTGCCTGTGTGAGAAGGACTCCAAGGGCTAGTTTGCTGGCCTCCTGATCTGAAGCCTCAGGGACACAACAGGCTTCCAACAACCTTTCACCTTCACCTGGACTTTGCCATCAGTGAGTCAACCCTGCCAAGTGGGGCTACCTTAGTCCTGGATCCTTGGAAGTGAGCTTAAGGTGCTCTGCCAGCCTTTGTGGATCCAAGGTAACCAACACATCTCCTCTGCTGCGAGACGCAACCACAAGCAGAACTGATACATCTCTGCTGCTGCGACTTTGCCCCGACTGCACAACACATCCTCGATGCCGGACTTCGCATTGCAAGCCCCTGTCGATGGGATTCTCGATGACAGCCAACGCAGGACCTCGCTTCACAGCCGCGCTGGACGTCAGACCCAGTGCAACACATCTTCGTGGATCCTCGCAACGCACCGCAAACCAGGACCTAAGGTACTTTGTTCAGCAGGCCTAACTAGGTCTCTGTAGCTGGCCCAGGCTCCATCGCAGTTGGCCTGAACTTGTTGCTTTGTCCCGGTTCGGCGCGACCAGATATCCTTAGTTGGCACTTTGTGCTTTTTGGTGCTATCTTCACTACAATCTTTAAAATTGCATATCTCTGGTCCTACTAATTGGATTTTTGTTGTGTGGTCTTATTCATTTAAAAAACTCTGTTTTTCTAACTTGGTGTGGAATCCTATTTGTGTGGTGTTTTTCACTTTATTACTGTTTGAATTGTTGCACAAATACTTTAAGCATTGCCTCTAAGTTAAGCCTGACAGCTCTCTGCCAAGCTACCAGAGGGTTGAGCACAGGTTAATTTGAGGTTGGCTTCTGCCTCTCCCTGACAAGGATTGTGGTTGCTGCTTGACCAGGGCTCACACCCCAGTCAACCATAACCACAATTTCTTACAATACCGATATAGTATTTGGAAGGCCCCAGTATAACCCTTCAAAAGACTGAATTGGTATCCTTCAGGATCATATTTTAGGGGTCAGGAAAAAAACTTTTCTGACTCCTAAAATGGGATTAGTACGTATGAAAAAGCATTTTAATGGTTGTAAACACCAAATTGGAGTATTTGCAAATGTGAAAAAGCTTAGTACATCTAGACCATAGTTTCATGTGTCGCTGTGGTTACAATTCAAGCAGTAGGCCACAGGTTCTGTACTTGGGTCTTGTATTTATTTGGAGTATGTGGGGAAGCCTAGGAGTTCATATTTTAAGGAAGCTGGCATATCCTTTCTGGCATTAAACAAATGGCTTTCCTTTAGGCTTTCTAAGAGTGAGACACGTGTAATGAATGGGTGGCTAGTAAGGCATAGGGAGAACCTCACATGTCATGGTAGTCTGTGTGTGCTCGTTATAGCTACAGTTGTGTCCAGAGAACTATGGCAGTTTGCACCCATCTGACTCCTAACAAAGAGCCTTGAAACTGGATGAGTGAGATTTTCCAAACATGCCTCTAGTGGAAAGTAGATGTATGTGAAATTGCAAAGTGTCCCAAATCAGAACTTCGTGATTTTTTTAATTGCAAACATCACAAACTTCAAACTTTTCTTTTTTTTTAAATGGGACCTTCCCTGATACTTCGCTGGAGGGAAAAACATTCCAACTGCAGCAAAGGGCTGTGCAGGGCCCCTCTACAGCAATCTGTAATTCTTTGGTCTAGAACTCAATGCTGACACCCGCACCCAAGGTGTCACATGCTCTTCGGCACCAGAGCTGTTGCTGCTCAGCCTGCAGTTCCTCTGCTTGCACCAAAGTAGAGCCTGACTACCCTAAACACTCGTCCCTCATTAACCCGGATACCTTGGGTGCCCTGTGGCCCTCTACCGAGGCTTCCACGCTGTTGGCTCACCCCTTCCCTCCCCACGCTGCATATCTTATTAGGAAGGGGTTTCTGCATAAAGCAGCAGGTCTGCTGCCACTGGATATGCTGCCCACTAGATATCTCACAGCAGGAAATCCTGCTTTGACCTCACCCAGCGGAGTGCTTTGGCTTTTTAAAAAAAAAAAAATGTTATTGGCATTTTCATATAAGAATACAAAACAGTGGCATTTCTTACACAATAATGTGGTACAAGTCGATCTGTCAAGTAACATTTGGGAAGTAGCAACTGATATGACTTATCATGAGCATTTCCTTGTTATTTTTTTTGTATTTTTTTTTGTGTGAATATGGTACAGTACAACAATACTTTACACTTTCGGCCTAATAGTACATCTGGGTAAGCAGGATGGAGGGTAACCAACATGTTTGTCATTTTCTTACACATCTTAGCCTGTAGGTTACCTCGCGCTTTCCAGGATGGCGCATGGTACTTGGCACTATGACACTGCGTTCTTGTCTAAGTTTCCGCTATATCTACAGAACCCAACCAACTCACAAATGGCTCCCATATGTCTCTGGGGCGGGAGCGTATCGGCATTAGCTCCCAGTATTCCGCCAGCTGGGTCCTACAGTAGGCTACCTCCCTGACCCATTCCTTCGTGGTCGGAGGATGAACAGCCCCCCAGTGCATTGCCACCTGTCTCTTAGCCATCAGTAATAACATAGCCGGCAGTTTCCTCACCTTCGGTGGTATATGAGGGCCACCAAGGGCGTGCAGGGTAAGGTTAATCTCGTTATGATACCAATGTAGTGCATTATTTTAGACCAGAAGTTTGCTATTGGCCCACATTGCCACGCCAAATGTATGAATGTTGCTTGTGGCGCTCCACATTTCCAGCAGTTATCATCTGTGCGCAGCCCCATCCGCTGTAATTGCATGGGATTTCTATAAAATCGGTGTATGTACTTAAAGTGTATTAGCTTGAGCCGATAGTTTGGGGTCATCTGTTTCAGCTGCCTGCAGCTGAAAGCCCATTGCTCTTCTGTGAGGTTCTCGCCGAGATCTGCCTCCCATGCTGCACGAGATATCGGTACTATGATCAGGTGATCTCTTTGTGTGAGCGTATAAAGTCGTGTGATTAGTTTACGACCAGATTCTACTGTATGTTTTCTAGTGTGGACAGCCGTGGGGGCGGCGCTGGAAATGTTTCGAATTTGCTTTTGCAGGCCACCCGTATCTGATAATAAAGCAGCATATCTGACGCTGATGGGGCCATAGGCCCACACATCTGCTGTAGTGTGAGGAAGTTGTCCCCAGGGTATAAGTCCTGACCTGTCTGTATATTGTGTACCTGGGCTCGCGCCTGCACTTGTTTCTCCATTAGTGGTGGAATTAGCGGGTTATCTGGCAAGGGCATGGAGGGAGCATATGGTATGTCTATATTGGCACGTTTGCATAGACCCCCCCACGCCCACCGCAGCGCTTCCACAGAGTCCACTTCATTGCGCGGGCGCTTGAAGGGTTTATATATGGCAGTCCTAAGCGGGAGGGGAGCAGCTCTGTCCAGTTCGATAGCAACGTGGGGTTGAAATGGGGTGGGGTGCACCCAGTAGTGCAGGAACAGCGCCTGCGCACAATACGCGTATAGGGCGAAGTCTGGAGCCGCCAGTCCGCCCTGTGCCTGCGGCAGCGTGAGTGTTTCCCAAGAGACCCTTGGCTGTCACCCCGCCCAGACCAGTTCAATCATTGAGGAGCGGATTTTGTTGAGAAATTGTGTTGTGAGGGGGATAGGGACATTTACAAACAGATATAATAATTTTGGCAGGATGACCATTTTGGCCACCGCTATGCGACCTATCAGAGAGAGGGGGGAGAGTCTTCCACCTACACACTTTGTCGTCTATCCAGTCCATCACTCTTCCATAATTGTATGTCCAGAGTTCTTGCAAGTCGTTACTGATCCATACACCCAGGTATCGTGTCGGCCCAGTTGCCCACCTATAGGGTAATCAGTATCGAAGGGCTGTGTCTCAGGTGTCAACGGAATTATGACCGATTTGCTCCAGTTTATCTCTATCCCCGACAACCCCCCGTATCGCACCAACTCTCGCGTCATGGGTGAGAAATTATCCCTCGGATTTACCATATACAAGGTGATATCGTCTGCGTACATTGACACAGTGAGTCCTCGTGTGGTAAACCCGATGCCCTTGTCTGTGTGGTGCTGCCTGATCCTGGCCGCCAGTGGCTCAGTAGCTATGGCGAATAATAATGGCGACAAGGGGCATCCTTGTTGCGTGCCCCTTGTTATGGATATCGGGTTGGAGACCAGTCCATTCACTTGAAGCCGCGCCGTGGGTCTGGTATAGAGCAGTTGGATTTGTTTAATAAATAATGGGCTCATGCCCAGTCAGTGCAAGAGCGGGAACAGGAATCCCCACTCTAAGGAGTCAAATGCCTTGGTGGCATCCAGTAGCGCTGCCACCGCGGGCACATGGGGAGCGAGGTAGTGCATAAGTGCAAACAGTGTTCTCAAGTTATGAGAGGTGGATCTCCCCGGTATGAAACCGGATTGATCCGGTCTGACTATCAGGGGCAATTATGGCTGAAGGCGAGTTGCCAGTAGCTTGGCGAAAATCTTTGCGTCCAGATTAATGAGGGAGAGTGGCCGATAAGAATCGCACTGTATGGGGTCTTTGTCGGGATTTAATATGGTGATGATTATGGCCTCGCGCATGGAGTCGAGCAGAATGCCCAACTCCGCGGCTTCTTGGTAAACAGCTAATAGCCGTGGTGCCAGGATTTCGGAGTATTCTTTATAAAATGTGGGCGTTAGGCCGTCCGCCCCAGGTGCCTTATCGGCTGGTAGGCTGCCTATTGCTCGTCGCACGTCCTCAACAGTGAAGGGAAAGTCCGTATATTCTCGGTGGGCTCTACCAAACCACAGTAGCTACACCGAGTCAAAGTATTCTTGCAGTACCTCGGTCGGAGGGTGGGACCGGGAGGTGTATAGCTGTTCATAAAACTCTGTCATAGTGTCTAGAATGTCAGGCGGGGTGTGCACTACGGTGTTCTCCGGGGTAGTGAGTTCAGTGATGAATGTGGACCCTCGGGGGTTCCGGAGGATGTTTGCGAGTGTCTTTCCCGGTCTGTCCCCTTCCCCGTAACAGCGCGCCTTCGTATGTTTGTGTAGGAATTTGGTTTCCCGGTCTGCCTCCTCCTGGTACTCAGTCAATTTTGCTTGAATATTGGCTAGGATCACAGGGGTGGGCGTATGGTAGTACTGTGTCTCCAGCGTAATGTATCTCTGCTTCCAGTCTGGTTAAGCATCCCCTGATGTCACAGAGCACTCCTGATTGTCCTGCTATGCAGTGCCCACGTATCACCACTTTAAACGCCTCCCACAGAGTTCCCATCGTGTCTACTGAGCCCGAGTTCTGCTCGAAGTAGTCTGTAATTTGTGTTTGAAGGGTTTCCCTGAATGCTGTGTCTAAAAGGGCATTGGGGGGGAAGCCGCCACGCGAACGGCTGTATATAGGGTTGTGGTACTGCGAGGGTTAGCGTCACCGGGGAGTGGTCTGATAATGTGCGGGCTTGATGTTGTACATCCACCACCCATGCATGTAGGTCTTTGGTCACTAGCCAGAAATCTAGTCTGGACCACGCTTTATATTGCTGTGTAACACATGTGCCTTCCCGGGTCGTGGGGTGGAGTGTGCGCCACGAGTCTACCAAGTGGTGGTCCTGTAGTATTCCCTGCAGCACCGCAGTGGCTCGTGGGTGATGCGTGCGGTATACTCCCTCCCTGTCCCTGTCGAGCGAAGGAACAATGTTGAAATTCCCTCCCCACAGCAGTGCAGCATTGCCCAGTAACTGTATCTTGTGCCACATTCGTTGGAAATAAGTGGGATCGTCTGTGTTGGGCCCATATGTATTTGCTATGATCACCGGTTGGTTGTATAGCAACCCCCTTAGTATTAGGTACCAGCCTTCTGTGTCACTTACTGTTTTGTGTGTCTGCCAAGGTATACCTTTCCTGATCATTATAGCCACCCCGCGGGAGTAGCTTGAGTAACTTGATACATGCACCTCACCCCATCTGCTATTGGACAATCTCTTCCTGGTGTTGTCATTCAGGTGGGTCTCCTGTAGAAGACATATGTCCGACTTGTGCCTGGCTAGATATGTCTGTACCAGTCTCACTTTCCGGTGGTCGTTAAGACCGCGGACGTTCCAGGTGATGCAGTTTAGTTTGGACAGTGGATGATGCAGCATTTGTGCCATATGTATCTTAGGATCCCAATTACGGGGTGTCCTCTCGCTAGATCCCACTCTCATCCAGTCATGTAGTGTATGCCTGTGAAATGCCTCATTTTGGTCCCATGGTTGTGTTGTACTCCTCCACTTGGTAGTTTTGACCGACAGATCTGAAGTGTAATGAATTTGCCAACTCAAAACATAACCAACCCCTGCCCTCCCCCTCCCACACCAACCCCCCAATCAGGTTGTGCATCCCTCAGAACCCCACCCGCTTCATATTTCGACCAGTATAACATAAGGTCAGTGGGAATCATCCGGTGGCAATCATGGAGTTGCCGGCATACCGCCCCGTCAGCATGACAGGGTGGCCGATCATTGTTCCTGCGTAACATAACATTTCAAAGCAAACCTGAAGCACCAAGTAGAGTGTGACACTGTGAGCACCACACTCATGCATGCCAGTTCGTTCTGCTGCCAGTTCTCAGTCATTGTTGCTCAGTTGGCTGCTTGGGGATCCTGCAGTCTCTGCGCCCTTGTTTTGTTGCTTTCTTGCCGTCTGCTTAGCAAACTTCAGCGCCACGTTTGCTTTGGTGAATATCAAAGGTTTGCCCCCAGTCTGCACTCTCAGCTTCGCCGGGTATAACATTGCATATTTTGTGCCAGTTTTTTGGAATAGCTTCTTTGCGGGGATGAATTCTCGCCGCGCTGCCTGCACTGCTTGGGTGAAATCCGGATAGAATGCAACGCTGTTCCCTTGATGTCTCAAATCTCCTTTCTCTCTAGCCAGTCTTAGGATGGTGTCTCTATCCCTGTAGTTGAGTAAGCGGGCTAGGATTGTTCTGGGTTGGGTGCCGGGGGGGGTCTAGGCCCCAGCGTGCGGTGTGCTCGCTCTACCAGGAACATCGGCGATAGGTCAGGGTCAAACAGATCTTTCAGGAGTTCCTCTACAAATTTTTCCATGGTTGTGATATTTGTGGACTCTGGTATCCCCGTTATTCGAACATTATTTCTGCGGGACCTCGCTTCAAGGTCTTCGTTGCGGGCCTTGATGACGTCCAGTACTTTATCCATTCGGAGTAGGTGCTCCTGCGTCTCCACTTGCCGATCGTCCGAGTCCGAGACTCTGGTCTCCAGAGTGTCTATTCTGGCTTCATGTTTATCCACTTTTTGCGTGACATGATCCATCCGCTGCGCTAGGGAGTCCAGTTTAGCGTCTATCGCTCTGAGGCTGACTTTCACCTCCCGGAGCATGCTTTTGATATCGTCCTCTTGCTCCAGTTCCATCTGCGTTTCTGGCACCACCGTTAGCGGCGTCGAGTCGACGTTCTGCAGTCTGGAATAGCGTTTCTCAAAAGTGATTTTGGCTTGCCTGTTGTCCGGTTTCCCCATTGCTGTTTTTCTCCTGTCTCGCCTGTCTGCAGCGTGTAGAGTCACTAGACCCAGTCCCTCCAGATCCGCAGGCCCCAAAGTCTTTGAGGGATGGTACCGTTTGTCTCGGGGGAAGTCGCTAGGCCTGTTGAGCTGCCGTGTTTCGCCAGGGGGATGCTCCGCCGCCCAGATCCCGACTGTCCCGCACCGCGTGATCGGTGCTCACCCGGGTTGTGATTCTATCGGCCGCGGAGCACTCTGTCTCCTGGGCCTACGCAAGCTATGTGAGGATTTCAGCCCTGTTATAGAGGGCCGTTCTTCCACTGGTGTCCTCCTAGTAATGGCGGATGTGTGCCCTGTGGACTGCCCCCGCTAGCCTCACTCTTAGCCCTGTGCAGACGGGAGTTGTCCATCACCACGCTTGTCCGCTTCGCGGTATGTCGTCCTGTGCGTGGTCTGTCCCCGTTAGCCCCACTCATTCCCGGTTGGTGCTGGTCGCCGCGGGCGCAGGCACCAATGGCTCGTTACTGTGGCACACAGGGCCCCCGCGGGATTTCCAAGCCAGTATTCGGCTCCTTTATCAATTACGCAGGCTCGGATTCTTGTGGCAGAAGGAGTGTTCTCTCGCTGCTTACGCGCGTCTTCTTGCACCACTGCAGGCCTCCGCAGCCCTCCTGATGAACACCAGGACTCGCGGGCGGGCTCCGCAATAGACGCTCACTCACCCGGTTGTCTTCAACTGGATACGCCGTCAACTCCGGATTTCTGCCGGTCCGCCGGTCGCCGCCACCAGGCCGCGCCGGCGCGCTCGCCTCGCGGCTCACCCAGTGGTGGTTGCTAGCTTCGCTTGGCTTGGTGAGTACCGCTCTGGTCCTCCGTCATGCAGTCGGCGCCATCTTGACTGCCGCGGCAGGGGACCCACCCGGCAGCACCGCTTCAATTTTCTCCCGCAATACTGAGCGAGCCGCCGTTAAAATTCCCTCTGCGTGCTCCGCTGCTGTTACAGCTGCGCCCTGGCTGCTTTTAGGCTGCGGATTCGTGGTTAAGCGCCGGATAATGGACGGATTTTGCGCTCGGCCGGCAGAGCCACACCAGTGAGCGGCCATCTTGCAGCTCGGCTCGGCCACGCCCCGAGTGCTTTGGCTTAAGTTGCGCAAAGAGACAAAACTTACCTTGGCTTTATCGACATGAATTCACCAGCACAGGTTTCCATTCTCCATAGCCCTAGTGAGTGCCTGTGGTACAGCTTTATAGTGCATATATGAACTCTAGCTCAGCCAGAATGGTGTGCAGGCGAGTCTTCTAGGCTGAGAGGTCAGTGTAGCCAAGCATAAGTAGGTTGCTTATAATGTCCATAGTCATCCTAAATCACTCTAGATAGTCCAGTTTGTGCAGTGTAGAGGTTTTCCTGTTTCATGCAGCTCCTTCTCTTGATGGTTTGCATATGAATGTGCAGCAGTAGAAGTTGCATTTCAAGTGTGTGAGTGTGTGAGTTTCTGTGTGAGTCCAAAGGACATATTGCTTCATTGATTTGTGCCCACTTTTGCGATGTTCATTCCTTCCTTGTATTCCTAAGTGGGATTATGTGAAACAGATGTTAATATTGTTGGGTCTTTAGTGCATACATAAACTGCCTTCTTTGCTTTATTTGGTATGAGTGGTCATACAAAATATTTTCTTTTGCTGGAGCAAAAATAACATCTAGCGCCTTATTTCCCTGTGTGGCTAAGTCCATAACCAGGGGGAAACCTTATGAAGTATCTACTTATGTTCATGGGGCAGGCCTCGCCTAGAATTAAATGGCATTCTTCCTTTACAAACAATATTTGATACGGTGTTTGGTGACCTCTGAACCAAAGAGATACATTTATGGCTGACCACAGAGATGGAAAGGGAATCCAGATCGGTTCTGCTATATAGACCACTTGTGTAGAGCATACGTTATCCTGCTCAGTCCACAACTTTAAGTGGAAGGATTCCACAATGTCACAGATAGATGTGGGTCCTCCCATTGATCTATACACAAGCTAGACATAGAGATCAATAGAGGCGCCATGGTTCCACACTGCACCCAAGTGGCAGGAACTGGTGTGCATGTATAGATCCCAAATTATTGAGCCAAGCTGAAGCAAAAGGTGGATGCCAAGAAACATGAAACTCATGTGAGGGCCACCAATCCTTGCATGCCAGCTGACTAGGGTCAATATGAAGCTGTGCAGTCACCTTTCGGTGCTGTACTGGTGTAAGGTTGAGATGCCAGCATGGAGCTGTTCAGTTTCATCTAAGTGAACTGGTCATCCCAAACAGTTTTCCAGTGTTATCCTGGGCAAGACCTAGACTGTACCATATATATTAATTGTGGTTTAACATTCTACATTGTACAAGTGCAAATATATTTGGGACTCAATTACCTCCATCTGTAGGGGACAGTACCGTCTCTTGTGTTCACCTTAATAACCATCAACATCCTCCCCTTGAGCCCCAAATTAAACTACAAACTCATCCTTAAGCACCTTCATAATTTATTACAGGCAATACTCCTAAAAATGTATTTCGTCACAAAATTAATAACGTAACAGATCATAAAATAATGGCCACCACTGAATCTTTCATAAACCTCGGGTTAAGCCTAAAGACAGGCATTAAAATATGCATTAAAGTCTACTCCTCTGCCAGATCTCTTAACAGAATTTATTTTAAACAGTCCAAGTTCTTCTTACAGCACTGGTACAACTTTCAGTCCTAAGGCACAATCACAAACATGTTTGACTTACATGTCCAGTAAAGTCGTCCGTAGTTCGAAGAGCAAAATTCTGGCCATATCTTAGAACGTCACCTTGAGGACTTCCATCAATGCTGTTAAGAATAAATTGAAAGACGTGTTAAAATGACATGGATAGGTCAGAACTTGAAAAATGTGGAAGTAAAGATTCTGCTGTTTTGTTAGTTCTGCACTCACTGCATACTGGACAGATGACAGGGCAACAGACAACATTCATCCTTTGCATTTTTTCACTCCATGCTATACTGCATAAGAAAAGGTTCTTTACCTATAATGCTAGTTCTCCTGCTGTTACCGGTTCTGCGCAGCATTGGAGGAATGATAAATTATGGTACCATAACTTATGTTTCATAGATGATGACCGAAGAAAGTATGAACTCGTTGACATGTAGATAAGTATGTCTCTCTGTGAAGGTACTGTCCAGTCCCCTCGGTTGCAAAGATTAGAGTGATCCCCCGCCTTTCCTCCTTATGAAAGCAGTAGATCTATGTTAGAGATCTGAAATATGATGATTGGGGTGTTGAGGGAAATGTGTACCTTCACTATATATGTTTTAACTTGTGGATAGCTGGAGAAAGAGAATAGATTTAGTTCTGTGGACCACTCATTCCATATCAATTTTTACATCGTGTATTTAGTAATCCAACCCGTGTCACAGACAACACTTTTAACATTGAGGGACCATGTAGCTCCAGGACCCGGTATAACTTAAGGTGTTTTGGTGCGCACATAACATACCACACAGTAATCTTCTGAAAATACAAACCACACGTAGCACATTTTTGGAGCAGCGAATTTACTACATCATGCCAGCCAGGGGGGGCACTTCGAAAGATCAGAACAAACCTCTGGCCGCACAAGACGCCCCCGCCCACTTTGCAAAGGCCAGGTTTATACAATCCATATCGGAGTATTCCAATAAAACGTTGATGTCTGTGAGGCACCCATCTTGCCGTCAGGCAGTGTCCATCCCTTACCTACTTTTGATGGCGAGCGATGGATCGCACTTATTACCTACGACTTTATCCATCTCTGTGGGCAGAGGAATGGGGATACGCCTACCTTACACAGAGCGATGGGTCGCGAACAAAATCCTTAATACATTTAAACCAGTGACCAAAAAAGTCACCCAAACTAGAGCCTCAACACTACAAGCATTTGCAATGCAATAGGTCTCGCATTTATGCGAGTTTAAGCTATTGGCATTCTAAATGACAATGCCTTTTTATTTATGTTTTAAAAACAAAAACAAAAATAAAAGACATTGTTATTTGCAATGTCAATAGCTCAAACTCGTGTAAATGTGAGACCTATTGCATTGCAAATGCTTGTTATGTCTATTACCGGTTTTGTGTTCAGCTGGGTTAATAGCTATTGAATTTGGAGACATAGAAGTGTAGGATTTAACCTATTAATAAGAAAATACGGGGTGTCTAATATACTATTTAGTAAAAGGGTCTTTTTGCGACATGCTATCATGCCCATTGCCTGCTCTTAGATACAAATATGTGAGAAAATCAAATGGGTGTTTAGTGCAGCACTGGGGTACAAGGTCCTTTTTATTAGGTCTCGCCTAGCGTTGCTGAGCACATGCACAGCTTGCTCGGCAAGATTTATTGCAGATGAGGACTTTGAGATAAGGGCTTGAAGCCCCGCCCCTTATTCCCATTGGCTTGCGTCACCGTTTATGTTAAACGGTGGGCTGCCATTGGAAATAAGGTTTCTGGGGTGCCTCCTTTTCGCTTTTTTGTCCGGCCCATCCGGTCTGGCTCGCCTGCATTACGGCTGTCGTGACGAAGTTTCTTATCAGAAGCTTCGTCACGCTGCCTTGCACGCGCCAGTCTGGCTCTCTGATTGGGCGCTGTGAGAACACTCTTCATATGGTAGCGGGCTTGTTTTAGTAGGATTTCCGCATCTTTGGGCGTCCTTCCAAGGTGTGCATGGCTTACGTAGCTGCTTTTTCTTACTTTGTTTTTCTTAACATCTTAACATTTATATAGCGCGAACTCGACCCGAAGCTTTCGGAGCGCTTCACATAAGCACCATATTCCAGCACTGTCATCACCATTCGCCCTCATACACCCGCCAGGCTCCAACAGACATGGCGTCCTTCCAAGGTGTGCATGGCATGCGTAGCTGCTTTTTCTTACTTTGTTTTTCTTAACATCTTAACATTTATATAGCGCGAACTCGACCCGAAGCTTTCGAAGCGCTTCACATAAGCACCATATTCCAGCACTGTCATCACCAGTCGCCCTCATACACCCGCCAGGCTCCAACAGACATACACGGAGAAGCCCATTAGGGGTTATAGCCACAACACAGACACCTGGGCACCGTGGCGGGTGTATGCACGCGCCACAAACTGAATTCGACCCAAGTGTGCACGCCGGCACGGGCACACTCCGGCACCTACAGCGAATGCACGGACACGCCCAAGCCACCCGGGACACCAGGAGGCACAATCTGACTGAAGCAGAATACCACTGGTCAATCCGTTCAGCCCATCCTTTCCGGGTCCTTACACGTAAACTCTACCTAGCCTCCAGGGCCACCGTTGCCTGTTGAGCTATTGTAGGAATCCACTTATACACACCGTGGCATGGGAACGCAGTCAGAATGCGCGCATGGTCTTTTATAAAGTGATCTACTCATAAATAGCGCGAACTAATAGCTGAAGGTATTGGAGCGCTTTACATAAGCTCCGGTTACGTTACACAAGGGCACATTCAGGCACGGGGAGATTATGTGATCGGCAGGCAGGGCTGCTCGGGAAGAGCGCTTGAGGCAGGCTGGCACGGTGTTTTTTTTAATGCAGATTTCTATAGCGCGAACTCTACCTGAAGGTATTAGAGCGCTTTACATGAGCTCCGGTTACGTTACACAAGGGCACATTCAGGCACGGGGAGATTATGTGATCGGCAGCCAGGGCTGCTCGGGAGGAGCGCTTGAGGCAGGCTGGCACTGTGTTTTTTTTAATGCAGATTTCTATAGCGCGAGCTCTACCTGAAGGTATTAGAGCGCTTTACATGACCTCCGTTTACGTTACACAAGGGCACATTCAGGCACGGGGAGATTATGTGATCGGCAGGCAGGGCTGCTCGGGAGGAGCGCTTGAGGCAGGCTGGCATGGTGTTTTTTTAATGCAGATTTCTATAGCGCGAACTCTACCTGAAGGTATTGGAGCGCTTTACATGAGCTCCGGTTACGTTACACAAGGGCACATTCAGGCACGGGGAGATTATGTGATCGGCAGGCAGGGCTGCTCGGGAGGAGCGCTTGAGGCAGGCTGGCACGGTGTTTTTTTTAATGCAGATTTCTATAGCGCGAACTCTACCTGAAGGTATTGGAGCGCTTTACATGAGCTCCGGTTACGTTACACAAGGGCACATTCAGGCACGGGAGATTATGTGATCGGCAGGCAGGGCTGGTCGGGAGGAGTGCTTGAGGCAGGCTGGCACAGTGTTTTTTTTATGCAGATTTCTATAGCGCGAACTCTACCTGAAGGTATTAGAGAGCTTTACATGAGCTCCGGTTACGTTACACAAGGGCACATTCAGGCATGGGGAGATTATGTGATCGGCAGGCAGAGCTGCTCGGGAGGAGCGCTTGAGGCAGGCTGTCACAGTGTTTTTTTTAATGCAGATTTCTATAGCGCGAACTCTAGCTGAAGGTATTGGAGCGCTTTACATGAGCTCCGGTTACGTTACACAAGGGCACATTCAGGCACGGGGAGATTATGTGATCGGCAGGCAGGGCTGCTCTAGAGGAGCGCTTGAGGCAGGCTGGCACGGTGTTTTTTTTTTATGTATGGCGCCGCCCCTAACTTCTTTGGAGACCTCATCTCCAGACCTTCTTCGTGACAGTGGAATCCCCTCTAATTCTCAGACGTGAACAGCATGGGACTTGCCTCAATTTGGAACCTTCATGCCATAGCTTTAGATCATCAGCGCGCAACTTAGCCTCCCCAAGTTAATGCGCTTAAACTTTTTTTATTCATTGCTTCTCTTTTCAACCTCGTTGTTCGCGTCTCACGTTCCTGACTTATATTTCAAAACTAAATTGTGTGTCCCGTATATCGTGTAGAATCTGCGTTCAGGACCTGGACACTGTATCCGTGACCAATAGGAACAAGCATTAAAAATGCAATTGGTCTCGCCTTTCATTAAGTTAAAGCCATTTGCTTTGCTATACAATACCATTAGCAAAGCAAATGGCTTTAACTTAATCAAAGGCGAGACCTATTGCATTTTCAATGCTTGTTTCTCATATAGATTGGCAGGACGTTCAAGAGTCTAAGAGCCAAACACTCCTTGTGCATCCGAGCGGCAAGCTGAATGTTATTCTTTGATCTCAAAGCATGCTCTGAGCAGATGTCTGCAGCTTACCCCTGAGATATCAAGGCCCTTCTCTGAGCAGTCATTCTTGATTAATTAATAGACCTTTGAAGTGTATTTAGTCTTCCACTTTTATCGGGAGGATGCATCGTTGGATGCAGGTACATATTCATGCACTGGTCCAGAATTCTGGCATTCAAGTGATGTGGGACTCTTTTAAAAATGGATTGCTTTAGATAAAAGGCAATCTGTAATGCTTACAAACATAAATACAGTTTAATTAACTACTAATAACCTCAATAATGAGTTTGTTTAATGGAGACCAAACTCTCTAATGCACCTGTCTGGGATACCGGTCAGTAGTTGATGAAACAAGAAGTCAAGAGTGTTTTGAAAAGCTCAGTGCTGTAGATTCTTACGCGTCCACGTCTCTTGACTTGCCCTTCTAGAGTAGCATGATTTATGCACACTCTGATAAGGTATAGTTTAGAGGTGGGTAAAACTGCAATTTGTTTTTCCAATGTAATATACGTAGATCTTAAAATAATTATGCCTTTTCTACTCATTATATGAAGGCTGGTGTCAGCTGCAAAAATGTATGCCCTTGCATTCAAAATGCAGAAGAGATTCTAGCTCTGTGTATTGTCCGTGCAGTTTCTAAAATTACCCAATGAAAATTGCTAGGGTATCAATATACAGCAAGGGCGCATACACAGTTTCTCGGTTCCCACAAGATACTTGCTGCATAAACCAAGTCTCCAGTGAGCAAAAATGATGTGATTAGTGTAAGCGAAAGAAAAAAAGAAAATATATGCAGTACAGATAACCCAATAATTGGGATATTCACAGACTTACACAATCCTAGTCCTCTGCCCCATGAACCTGGGACTCATAACCAACGTTGGGTGAAATGTAGATGGTAGGGTGAACAATTTTCTGGTTGGCTATGTCCCTGAGGTGCCAGTAAGGGTTAACCCCCTCAGACCCTCCGTCCAAAGAACACACACTTCAGTCAGTCAAATAACTTTATTCGATGCTTAACTTGTTAAGGTCATAAAAGTACAAAAAGCACAATATAAAATATACATTCCAAAAAATACAACTTTCATGATTCAAATAGTAACAGTAATTTGTTTAAAACAGTAAATTTAAAAGCAGGATTAGATTCTTAATGCATAAGACAAAATGGTCCAGCCACCTAGTCTTCCATGAAAGGAGTAAATATGAGGCCACAGTAGAACATACTAATTCGTTAGATAATAATTGTAAAAAATACAGAGCCGGGCGACACTGAGTAAAATGATATTTTCGCATAAGGGGCCAAATAAATCTTTTGCGGTGCGTCTTATAAAATTTACAAAAAAAGAGAATGTGTAAATTTGATTGGGGAGAGGAGCCATCGCACGGATGGGCGGAAGATCCGCTATAGAATAAATAGCAGCTGGAAAAGAAAGCATACAAGGAATGAGGTTCAAACGAAACCTTGCTAAAAATAAATCGATGGCGTGAATTGGTCACAAAAAATAAATATCCCGGGCGCCTTCCTGTTCAATTGGGCTCTCTAAATATAATTTTACTGAACGCTTTCGAGCAATTTTATTTAGATTGCTCCAGTGTCCTTTGATTAATTTCTTTTTTTGATACTGTGATGCAGGTTGAAGGAGATGTAAATGGTCGGCCTAAACCGAGAGAGGTGAGGCTGTTTTTAATATATAATAACCACGAAATCTTTAGCACATGTTCCAAGGTGAGACAATCTTCTATTAGTCTCTGGGTAAGGTTTACTGAAGTTCTTCTTCAGATGGAATGCCATAACAATATGGGTGCCAACCTAATTATGTCGTCGATATAAGGGACATCCAGCTCAGTGTGGCATAAAAAGTTAGAACAGCTGGCTGGAAGGCCAATGAGTCTTTTCCAAAAGGAATTTTCGATGGTCTGGAGAGAGTGGGCATTGGTGTATCCCCATATTCCTGCCCCGTAAGTTGCCACTGATATTGATTTGGCAGAATAAACCTTTTTGATCATCTCAAGGGGCTTTGCACCCAATTTCTTTGTAAAGGAATTAAGTGCTATTATACTTTTTTTCAGTGCTAGGCCTCTAGTTATGATCATGTTGGACCAGGATAGTTGGCTCTCAAAGGTTATTCCGAGATACGAAAAGGTGTCAGTATGGGCCAATTCACGTCCTTCTATATAAAAATGTGGAGGCCTCTTCTCTCTACGTCCGGTTATTAAAACAAGAGACTTTGCCTCATTTGTTTTTAGATCTAGACTACTCATGTAGTTTACATAAATCCCTAATAGTTGTTGTAAGGCTCGGCCAGTACGAGCAATCAAGACAGCATCGTCTGCATATAGCAGAATTGGGGTGCGTACATTCTTAATCGATGGGACGTCCGGGGTGGAGTTCAGCAGGGGTGCTTCTACCCCATTCGTATAGATGGAAAAGAGGAATGGGGCAAGAACACACCCCTGGCGGACTCCCCTCAAGATTGGGAACGACCTAGAGCACTCACCCTGGTTTCCATAGCGCATGATTGCCCATGCTGAAGAATAAAGCTGTCTAACAAAGGTGGTTATTGCATCGTCTATACCCATTTCTGCCATTATTTCCCAGAGGCAGTGATGGGTTACGCAGTCGAATGCTGCTGAGAGGTCCATGAATGCCAGATATAGTTTCTCCTGCTTTGCTTTAGTATACTTAGCCATTAGTAGGGTCAGATTGAGGCTTTGATCCTGGGTGCCACTCCCCTTTTTGAACCCGTATTGTACCGGGATCAAGATGTTATTGTCAGTGGCCCATTCCTCTAATCTATTAAGTAAGACACGACCCATCAATTTGGCGGTACTATCTAGTAAAGAAATTGGACGATAGTTTTTGGGCTGGGCTTTGTCTCCTTTTTTGTGAATTGGAATTATAATAGACCTCTTCCAAGAATCAGGTGGACCCACTGTGGCTATTACATTAAAAACGTTAGTGAGCACCGGCCCCCACAGGTCGGGGTGCTCCATCAAAAGGTCTACTGGAGTGCCATCTGGGCCAGGGGCTCTATTAGTGAAGGACTGTGAGAGGGCCAATCTAATTTCCTGTAAGTTAAAACACAAGGGCAGATTTGTGGGGGGGCTATTTGGTAGCAACTGGGTAAAAATAGAGGAAAAATTTGCGATCCAAGAATCCTCGTCCACATGGCACGCGGTGCTCGGATCTTCCAAAGGTTTAAGGAATGGGGCATTAATGACTGTCCAAAAATACCTAGAGTTTTTTGAGAGAGCCGCTTGATGAAGTTTCTCCCAGGCGTCTTCCTTGAGAGTGTTGGTTCTTTGCTTCCTGGCCTCTGAGTAACGAAGCCGTAGGGTCTTAACCAGTGATGCGTCCCTTGGGGTAGATCTAAGTGCTAGATGTAAATTTGAAAGGGACTTCGTGCAGGACTGGTCAAACCATTTAGGGCCTGGATTGTTAGAGGTTCCTCTTTCTCTAGTTATTGACTTTTTTGCCTCTGACAATATCCTTTCGAATGCTGTTATTGGCGGTACAGGGTCAGGGATTGCTGCCAGACAGGTCATAATATCGTCAAGACTATTGCCAACCACACCTGTGATAAATGTCACTTTATCTATAATTTCCCATTTTAAAATTATCCCATTTTTCCTTGTTATCACTGGGTTGATATGTCTTATCTGCTCCAGAGCAGTTCCTCCCCATACCAAGTTGGCAGTTATGGCGTGATGGTCACTAAATCCATATGGCTTAATTGCAATATTAGAGATAGATTTACCCAGGGACGAAGAAATGAATAAATAATCTAGAGTTGAACCCTGGCTGGTCAATCCAAAGGCATATTTTAGTGAACCAGAGCTGGGGTCAATTGGATTCATAATTTCCAGGTCATTAATAAAAAATAGTCTATTCAGAGCGTCGCCATAGGCATTGTGTACAAAATGGGAAATTGGATCACCTGAATCATTAAACAAGCTGCATACTATTTTATTTGGTAAAGTGCAGCAATGTGCATTAAAATCACCCGCCCATAGGATTTTTGGAGGCTGCTTGAAACTCTTAAAAAAGATATTAACATCTCTTTCCAGCATATCAACAATCTCTTTCATATTCGCATTAAACTTGTTATTATAATAATTAATTAAAAGAATGGTATCACCACTTGGTTCTTTTAAATGAAGAAAGTGGTAATAGGAAGAAGTATTGAAAAATGATAAGACTACTAATTTTAAAGTGTTTTTTAACAACACACACTTCATTTCTCTACCCTCAAGTCACCGCCATGTTCTGTAAGGGAGAGCATCCAGTTTTATGTGCCTAGAAATATTACAATCTGGATTACTTGAGCTAATCGCAGCTGCTATCTATAGTCCATTGAACTACAATAATTTTCTCTAAGGGTTCTTGGAGGTCAGCCATCATACTAATAGGAAACGGTGGCAGGCAGGTAGTAGAACAAGGATGCAGGTAGCCTCACACTAGTAAATATAAAGTGTTATATACGGGAAACAACCTTTAGAACGCATGCATTACATCGCATGCCATTAGATTGCGGTTTTTACAACGAAAGTCGTTACAACGACTTGCACTGGAGGACGCCATAGGACAAGGAGTAGTTTAAATTACTATCCAACACCTTCCCTACTGTACGTAGGCTGGAGTTGGAATAGTACATTAAACTACTCCTAAGTCCACGCTTCTCCAACGCAAGTCGTTGTAACGACTTGCGTTGTTAAAACCGCGATCTAATGGCATGCGATGTAATGCATGCGTGGTATCGTCATACATCCGTTATATACAAATGCAAGGCTGGTCAAGAATGGTGATGGAACAACAGCTGTTCAGAGGTGAGATATTGGCACACAAGATTTTTGCTAGGTGTTCGTTAGGCACGTGTCATATCTTGTGCTATAACTGGTGTGTCCCCAAGTTCTTTTTTTAAGAGGTCAAACTAATATCATAAGAAAATAGAATCACCCTCCCATTATCTACGCACACTGCTTATTGTCAGCTGTGTGATGCTGCTCTATGTGCAACTCTAGACCACCTACATTTCCTGCCAAGTGAACTTTGCATTATGGAAATGAATGTCATACTGGCAAAAGGAAAGGAAAAACTATGTGCCCTGAATACAAAAATGACATTGGCCAAAAAACAGCATTAGCCAAAGGCAACGACCACAACACATCTCAATCCAGTAGCCATGCAGTTCATGCTCCATCTTTTTGGCTGCAAGATCTCAAATTAAAAATGTCTATGAGAAATAACACATCTTTTCTATAGATTCTAGGACATGTGGGTCAAGCTGTCTGTGATGCAAGAGTGTCCTCTGGGTTTGTTTTCTCAAAGAAGGTGAATTTGGGTGGCACCTGTATACATTTTAAATTGTAGGAGGCATTGTTCAATTAGTAGAATTAGCAGGAGTGTATACAATTGAAGAGTAATTGGGTATGTCCCAATGTCCGCCACTCATATAGCCTTCTACCTTGTGGACTGACTGGCCCACTCTGATAGTTCACATTAATAGCAATGCTTCTGGCAGATACCATAGGGTTGCACAAGCTGATTTACGCGTCTTAGTACATTATCGTGTTGATACTTTTTGCAACTCTTTAGGGTTTGGACAATAACCCAAGTGGAACTAGTGCATTAGCAAGGGCCATTGCAGAGATTTTTAGTCAATATCTGATTCAGGAAATATTTGATTGAGAACAGTAGGTCAATGTGTGGATGAGGTTTGGAGAAAAATATTACTTTGGGATTTAAAAATGCATGTTTATAGTAAACCGAATTCCTAGACAATTGTATGTTCTGCTTTTGTCCGTGGTAGATTTATGAGTGGCCTGCACTGTAGTACTTGAGTCAGTAGCTGATTGTCTATAGCAGTATTTTGAAGTTTCTGTCACTTTTATCTTCCGAGACCACGTTTGGAAAATTGAGTTAGATGAGAGACATTTTCAGAAACGCATCTGAAATTTGAAGAGGGGAGCCGACGCAGTTAGTATTAAAGGTGAAGAACAGTGAGTTCCGAATCAAGCTTTGCACAGTCATTTTCGGGTGGGTGAAAGTCAGAGGAAAAGAGATCGACATCTACAGACTGCAGGGACTTTTTCAAAGTAAGCTTAGCTATGCTTACAAACACTGAAAGCAGTGTTGCAGCTTATGCAAAAGCCATGGTCAAAGTGTGTCTTGGGAAGCTCTATTACACAACACAAGCATGGGTTTAAAACCCAAACACAATCAAGATGGCGACCAAAATTCTAATTCAGCTAATATAAAACTGTTCCGCACTGAAAATGACTTATCAGAATTACGATTCCTGATTACTGACTTCGGCTTTAACCAGTTCCTCAGCAACTGTAACTAGATTTGACTGAAAAGAACCGGAACAGTAGGTATTTAGGCCCTCATGCCAAGGGAGAGGTGGGCGCATGATGTTTTCTGTTAAGTAGCAGCAACACCTTTAATAATAAAGAGAATATACACAGAGACATACAAATGGAGCAAGATACTTTAGGAGTATTAAGTATGCATGCTTATCTCAGGTGGATAGTGGATAATGGAAAAAAGTTGAAAGTGTCCACCTAAACTATTAAAATGATGCAGGCTTATTTATTGCCATTCTCTGTTGGTAATCTATAGATCCTACAAAACAAGCTGCCTCGTATGTAAGGCATATTAACTACTTTACAGTAACCTGCGGTTCTCTCAACACAATTGCCACATTTTCTTTATATTGTCAGTTGACAAGTGCATTAAATCAAGTGTCAGAAAATCACATTGCCAATTCGTTATGTGTTCCGGTAGCATAATAATGACCAGACGTTACCTACTGGTTAACCATGTAATAGCTGACATCCGCACACACGCACAGCTGTTATATGTCGAAGATATCTGGTCAAATGATTTCCTGCTTTCTTCAGAAAAAATCTGTATACCTTCCTTTTCAAATCTTATTTTTAAGTCTAGAACTGCCCTTCCTTTTATCTTCCTTAGTTCTAACTCTACCACCATCCTAACCGCCCCCTCTCAAATAAGACATCCCATCCACTGCCATTTGTACAATACAGTTAATATGACCTACTTCCTTTACTGCATAGAGTAAGGACTCTTTTCTGTACTTTAAGGAGCATCATAAAGCAGTGCATGGAGTGGCAGAGACAACTATACATCAATGTAATTGATTTTGAGAAGGCCTTTGACAGTATCCACCGTGACAATCTCTGGCATATACTGAGAGTCTATGGCATTCCTCAGCAGATAGTTCTCCTAATCAAGACCTTCTATGATAATGTTACCTGCAAGGAGGGAGACAGTGAGTATAGCTTTGAAATCAAGAGCGGTATGAGACAGGGATGCGTGATGTTAGCATTGCTCTTCAACCTAGACATCGACTGGGTGATGCAACACAAAACTGAAAACTAACACTGAGGCATCAGAAGGACCTTATTCCCTATACTTGACTGGAGAATTCACCTACCGAGGCAGCACTATCAGACATGATGGAGGGGTAGGCAGTGATGGAGGGGCAGGCAGTGACATCAAGAGCAGACTGAAGAAGGCCAGAAATGCCTTGATGATGCTGGACAATGTATGGAGGTCATCTCAGTACAGCACCAACACCAAGCTGAAGCTTTACCAGAGCTGCGTTCTGTCCGCACTCTTGTATTGATCAGAATACAGGCAGATGATGAAAAGCAACATCACCAAACTGTCAGACTTCCACACCAGTATCCTGAGAAGAATCTTGTGCATTTTCTGTCCATAAACCTTCTCCAACCAGGAACTGCATGCAAGAGAGTATGAACACCATCATTATGAGAAAAAGATTGAGATGGGTAGGACACACCATTGGAAGAGAACAAGACTCCATCACAAGAACAGCTCTCCACTAGACCCCAGGAGGCAAACGGAGGAGAGGCAGGTCAAAGAACACCTGGAGGCGAACTTTGAAAACAGACCCTGAACCACAACTGGAGCACCATACAGAAACTTGCCCAAGAGAGAGAGAAGTGGAGGTCCTTAAGTGCTGCCCTACAAGCCAGCCAGCATAACGGGCAGTAAATACTACCTTCACTTTATTTTTTGCTAATTGTAAAACGCTCCACAGTCCATTTGGCTGGGTAGGAGCTATATAAATATATATAATAAATAAATATGCTTATTCTGTATAAATGAAGACCTATGTTCAACATAATAATGTAAATATGCAATGCTAGTACCTTGTGATGACGTAGGTGTTTCTGATGCAAGCATTCATATTTCTGCTGGCGGTCACTCCACTGTAGGAACCTAAGCACTGGCTTGAGTAGGCCGCGCTATCGTCCGGAGTCAGCGAGAGGCTTACTTCATCACACACCGGTACAAGAGTGGGGGTAGAAGCTGGATCACCTCCAAGGACCTCCAGAACATCGTCATTCACAAGCATAACAGCATCCCCAAAATGAAGAAACCCATCAGTCGGAGCTGTCAAACATGCCTACAAAAAATAGAAGTGCATTTGTGATGTGAGGCAAGATGCAAAATCATGGGTTAGAAGAACTTGTAAAGGGTTAAAAGTCTAATAATAAGAAGCTGCGTATATGACAAAAGCCCCTGAAGTGTACTGTTGGAGCAGGAGATTTAGAAAGTGATTTTAATCGTGTGATCACATCTAACACTATAATATTGACCAGAAATCTAAATCAGATGGCAACGGACGTGGAGAAGGACTATGACTCCTGCATGAACTAGCGTAAACACAACTGTTTGCATTTTCTGGGGAGTCTGAATTTAAGGCTCAGAATGTTCTCCATCCTGCCTCTCTCCTTTCTAAGCAGAGCAAACCAAGAAAGGCTTTAGGCAAATGTCTGGCTCTTGAAATGCATTATCTATTTGTACATCAACACAAGCCAATGCTGTGCCCGAAATCTTAGGGATTTTCTAATGGACTGGGCATTCTGTCACTTTGGCATTTCCCACATAGGCTGCAGGATAGGGTGCTGCTTTCCAAGCAGAACAAGCAGGGCGGACTGCCATCAAGGGTGCAAGCAGAGCACATCTCTGCCTTACGACTAACTTCAGCCATACAGTTTATTGTTAAAGTCACATAATGAGCAGCATCAACAGCCATGTTTGCAACAATGCCCACAGAGACTCCTTCCTGTTCCAATGCTGTTTTCTTAATGACTGGAGGAGTGGGAGTGGGTTTTGGCAGTGATGCTTTGATGAGTTCTTGCCTCCCAAAAGCAGGTCATGATGGAGATGGCATAATGGAGTATGGTGACTCCAGGAACAAAAGCAGTGGCAAATTAATGGTGATTAGGGCCCTAATGCAAGCAAGGAAAATGGAGTACTTAAGCCCCCGCTGTGTGGGAAAAGGCTGCCATAATTGAGGCCAGTGAGTGCTCACATCTCTCATCCCCAGAGCCACTGCATTTGCTTCATTAATGAGAACTACTGTCCTTTATAAATGTTGGCTCCACCTGTGAATGTCCATTAGTCAAATATCTTGCCCAAGGTCAATTATCCTTGAGGGGAAAGGCCATACAAATTGCCCTGGGACATCACCAGATTGTTATCCTATACCAGAGAATATGTAAGCAGTGAGAACTTTGAGTCCTGGACACTTTCCTGCTGGGTAAACTAGTGGATCATAAAACATGCATATATCCCTTTTAGGTTTCAGGTAAGTATCCATGTCAATAATTCCCTAACTTTTCTTCTCTTTCAACTCTTTTAAAGATTTTTAGGTCTGGTCTTTGAGACACGCCAGATTATTGTTTTTCCCCAAATAAATCATGCATAATATACATACAGACAGGGACTTTTGGTCAGTGGGCATCATCTATTGATCGGTTAAATGTCATTCACACTTTGCTTCTGCCCACTTTTTGCATATTGATTGGGACAATGTGTCAGCCAACTCCACCCATTTGTTTGCTTCACTTTGAGTGACTGTACAAAGCCTGTGCACATTGTTCGCATTAAAAATAATGAATTTATCTTCCAAGAAAAGCTGGTTCAAATGTTACTTTATTTTATTTATTTTTTTATGTTTACTTTAAATACTGATTATTTATTTTGCCTGCACTTTGGTTGCCCACTTAGGTGGTGATTTATTTTCTTTCTCCTTTTTAAAGTTGAGGTAATAAAGTGTTGAGATGACACAGTAACATTGTAAGTGCCTGCAATTTAAGTACTTAGGGGCACATTACGATGGCCGGCGGACAAAGTCCGCCCGCCACCGCAACGGAATGCGGGACCGTCCGCAAGGGGTGCGGCGGTCCCACCATGGGTATTAGGATGCCACCGCCACGGTGGCGGTGGCATCCCGTATTGTTCGCATTGCGGCGGGCGGTGCTGTCACCAGCACCCGCCGCAATGCGAAAACGCATGTTGTGCATTTGAATGCACAACGTGACAGGCACCGTGCGGTGCCTGCCACCTTGTGCATTCAAATGTAGGGGGGTACCATAGGTACCCCCCATGTGCACCCCCCACCCCCCACCAAATCCTGGGGGCCCGCAACGGGCCCCCAGAAGCAAAGACCACATGCCTTTCCATGACGGCAACACTGCCATGGAAAGGCTGCTTTCCGCCAACATCCTAATATGGATGGCGGTGTCTTGCAGACACCGCCACCATATTAGGGTCCTTTACCGCCCGGTCCCCTGTGGGACCGGCGGAAAAGTGGCGGACGGTCTTTCCGTCCGCCGGGCTCCCCCCGCCATCGTAATATGGCGGGGGGAAATGGCATGCGGGCGGTGGGAAATGGCGGGCGGATCGCCACCGCCATACGGGCGATCCACCCGTCATTGTAATGACCCCCTTGGTTTGGTGATGGTTTTATTCTTGTCTCCTTATGCATAGAACAATGGAACGACATAGTATTTAGAAACATCAGTGAGTGTGAAGGTTAAAATAGGTCTAGGGCAGCCTAAACTAATGTATTTGTTCCCAAGGGGCACTAGCCTAACTAACAAGCATTGGCATAGCCAATAGGTCTCGCCTTTGGGACCTTATAAGTGTTTACCCATGCAACAGTTGATGTTGTTGCACCAAGGATATTGTGCTGCATAACTAAATACTTATAAGGTCCCAAAGGCGAGACCTATTGGCTATGCCAATGCTTGTTTAAACACGCTTCCTACCGGTTGTGCGGTCCTCAGACTGAGTGCCTGTGTGCTCATGTTTGATCCCTCGCTATTAAAGTTGCAGAGGAACCCCCAACGTTATTTGCTCTTAACAGTTTATTAAAGGCAGTGGCTCACTTTTGCTATTGCAGCACATCAAATGGTGGGTAAGACTACGCAGGCCAATTTAGCAGAGGCCCGCACCTGGAGGGGGCTAGAGGGACCGGCGCTGCAAACAGTGCCAAAGAACCAGGAACTGTTATCCCTGGGAGGGGACACAACAAAGGGCAGGAAATTACAACCCACCCCCTAAGACCAACAGAGAGGGATGTGGTGGGGGAAGCGCCAAATTGGAAAAGAGTGGCACAAAACCTGCCGGCCAATGGGGGCGGCGTGCGGGGTTTGAAATGTGCACACGGGGCATCAAGGCCCTATTCAAGGTGAAGCGCCCGTACCCAGTCACTGTTCATGCTGGGACGGCGCCGAGGGGTCAACAAAACTGTTGCCCGAACTCACCTCCTGTAATGCTGGCCTTGTGTGAAGGTATTGCGACACTTCCTTGCTAAACATTCAGAAGGACGATTCCTGGCCCTTGCCCAGGCTCTTTGCTTCAACACTGGGACCGCATGCGGAAGACAGGAGAGTGCCTCATTGACCGGACCCGGGCCCATTGCCGGCAGAAGACCACTACTTAGCGCGGCGATGTGACTCTGCGTGACCAACTGCACGCGGGTCCATTGCTATGCTTAGCACTTGGAGGAACCGAGCTTGTTAGCGGCAGAGGACGGCTGCTTAAGTGCGGCAACGCGACTCTGCGAGGCTAACATCGCGAGGGCCAATAGTTACCGTGTTCAGGTAGCCAGGGGAAGGCTTTGAGGACCACCGTAGCGGTGAGCGGCAGTGTCCGGTTTCATTGTTGTCAGCCAGGCAAGAGAAGAGATTAGGCAGAGGCGCGCCCCCACCCATTAAAGGGACAGGCTACAACACACGGCTTCAGAGCAAGAGTGGAGCATGTGCCTTAAAGGTAAAGCATCATATTCCCTGGGGGCCGGCAGAGGACAGCTGCAGATCGCAGCAACCTGACTTGGCTATCAAACATGTGCACTATGCAAGGTGAGGCCAAGAGGGCAAGGCAGTAACTTTGAACCGCGCAAGCTAATTACAGTTAAAGTGAGAGCATCCCCTGGGCATTAGTCATGAAGTGCAATTGTAGGACTGAGGCTGTGGTGGTCAAAGGTGGGGTTTAGTTTTACGTGGCTCCCAGTTTAGGAGACTTGATCTGGTTGTTTGCAGGCCATGTCACTGGGGTGGTTATTACCCAGCCGGGGCCCCTGGCCTGAAGCCAAACTAAGTGCCTATGGACTACATTTTAACTGGACTCTGAGAGAGTGGCAAAGGGCAGGAGCAGGCGGACAAAAGAGAACCAAATCCCAGTAGGAGCTCCTGACCTGAAATAACAAGCGTGCGCGCCTCGCGCTGAAAGTTAAAAAAAAAAAAGTTTGATGAGGAGAGGAGGAGGCAGCAGGGGGAGGGGAGAGAGGAGGGGGCCTGCGCCTGTTTCCCTTGCGGGAGCAAGCAGGAACCATCTGTTAATTACAAACAGATGGTTTCAAAGCTCGCTCCCACAAGGGAATCGCCAAACGTGCACGCGTTGACATTCAAAGCAATGCAATGCGTGCACATTTTTGCCTGAAAAACGGAATCGATTTCTAAAGGTCTCCTCCTATGCAGCGCATGCGCGCTGCGTAGGCGAGACCTAAAAATAGTGAGCCCTAGCTGGATGTAATGATCCTAAAGGGCTAGTGTGGTGCATAGGGTTGACATGTTTCATGCCAAATTAGCCCCTAACGGGTCTAGCGGCACTTCATCAGGACCAAAAGGGTGATTCAAAGGTACTTTAGCACTACCGCAAACCTGGTTCAGTAATTCCTAACTAGTAACCAGATGCAGCTGAGCACCCCGGGTCATTCCCGGAAGCACGCACTACGGGGCCCTGAGCCAGGGTAGGACGGACGCTAGTTGCGCTGCCTCCTCACCATCAAAGCAACGAAGTGCTCTGCTAACCCCGTCAGCACAAGCCCTAATCTCTCGGGGTCTTCCTCCTCGGGATCAAATGACCCGGAGTGCCCAACTGCATCTGGTTACTAGTTAGGAATTACTTATTTCATTCTAAACAAAAAAGTCCATCAAGCACAAGAGCCGCAAACACCGGCCCTTCGCATTGTTCCCACGCGACCACACACAGGAGGGCTCATGTAACACGAGAGCACTGACAGCACTCTGGGAGAAGGGAGTGAGAAGAATAGTGTGAGACGTCACTAATCAAGCATCCTGCAACTGCGTCATATGTATAGAGTGCATAGACAATGACGCCAAGGAGAAAGGAGCGACATGACCTATGTAAAGGGAATGAACGGAGACAGCCCCTAAGAGAAGGGAGAGACGGGGCTCGTGGAAGGGAGTGCACTGGTACAGTACTATGGCAGAAGGGAGCGGGAGGGCTCATGTAAAAATGTAAAGGATACAGGACCCTAAGAGAAGGGAGAGACAGGACTCATGGAAGGGAGTGCACCGGTACGGCAGCAGAAGGGAGCGGGAGGGCTTGTGTAAAGTGAATGCACGGATACAGCACCCTAAGAGAAGGGAGATACAGGACTCGTGGAAGTGAGTGCACTGGTACGGCAGGAGAAGGGAGCGGGAGGGCTTGTGTAAAGGGAATGCACGGATACAGCACCCGTGGAACTCGTGGAAGGGAGTGCACTGGTACAGTACTATGGCAGAAGGGAGCGAGAGGGCTCATGTAAAAATGTAAAGGGAGTGCACAGATACAGCCCCGAAGAGAAGAGAGAGACAGGACTCATGCAAGCAGGGCCGTTTCTATCATTAGGCAAGACTAGGCGGCCGCCTAGGGCGGCAAAAAACATAAATATGCCCCTTTTATTTGTGCTGTACTGCACGCCCCGGACTCTCTCTCTCCCCCTCACAGGCCCGGCGTTTCCAATACGAGTGCGTGCTCTCCCGCGTGAAGCGCCCCGCGCTGCAGTGCAGCAGGCTTCTTTCAAGCATTGTGAGTGGATGTCTCTATGAGGCATGCTGAGTGAGTGGGAGCGCCGAGGGAGGGGTAAACAAAGGCATGGCGGAGGGGCGGCGGTGCGAAGGAGGGACAGAAGCGGAGAGAACAGAGAGAGGAGAGGCATAGGTAACTGGAATGATGCTTCCAGACATGAACATAACGAAAGAGGCAGACATGAATGGAGCGCGGAACGAGAGAGACAAAGTCAAGTCAATAATGACTGCGAGATCTACCGATCGCAGTAGAGTGTGGGTGAATCACGTCTTCAGTCCCGTGAGACACGACCAGGGGGCAGCTGAGGGGGCAGGTGGGCAGGCAGAAAGTTGGCAAAGGTGGGCAGAGCACAAGTGAAATAGGGCACGTGGTACAAGGGTGTACGGACAAAGCACGGGGACGTGAAGGTCTCATGAGAAAGGCTGTCACAGATGAAAATAGGCCACAGTGAAAGGAGGCAAGAGCGAAAGGAGGACACAAATTCAAGAGGCGCAGGTGTAATGCCAGGTGAAATGGGAGCGTGTGTGCAATAGGAAAGGTAAACGAGGGGACAGAGTTGAAGGACAGCCCGGCCAAAACAACCATTGCTAACGAGATCAGAACTGAAAGTTGCTAAGAAGGAAGAACGGACGGGGACTGGGAGGGCTTGAGGTGCCCCGTCTGGCAGGGTTACTATTGAGCGCTCCCAGCGGGCAGGGGCACAGCTGGAGGTGGGCATGTGTAGAATTAACTAACCCCCGATGGGGCGCAGTGCTGGAAGCTGACAGAGCTGGAAGAGGGCAGTGCTGAGAAGGGACAGAACTGTAAGGGAGCACAGCTGGGTGGAGTTGTGAGGTTTTCTGTCCACTCTCGGAAAGTAGAAGCTAAGCTCAGGAAATCACCATGTCCCATCACATCCTGCTGACTGAGTCCGATAAAAAGAGGGAGTAGTGGCTTTTAAAGGCGCCCTTGTGTTTCTCTAGTAGCCCTACTGTTCTCCCAACTCAAGCCCATGATAGCATAACTGAGTTAATACCCTCAGAACAGGGCAATAACACTTACATAGCCGCAACAATTGACACAGATGACTTACTTTAATATGGATTTGACAGTCCAGACTAGATAGAGAGGCACCAAAGCAGGCCTCTATTCCCCAACACCTGGATGACAGGGGGAGAGAGTGATGGTAGTAAAAGGGAGGGGGCGGCATTTTTCAATTCTCGCCTAGGGCGGCAAAACACCTAGAAACGGCCCTGCATGCAAGGGAGTGCACTGGTACAGTACTATGGCAGAAGGGAGCGGGAGGGCTTGTGTAAAGTGAATGCACGGATATAGCCCCTAAGAGAAGAGAGAGACAGGACTCGTGGAAGGGAATGCACTGGTACAGTACTATGGCAGAAGGGAGCAGGAGGGCTCACGTGCAGGGAGTGCACGGACACAGCCCCTAAGAGAAGGGAGACACAGGACTCATGGAAAGGAGTGCACTGGTACAGCAGGAGAAGGGAGCGGAAGGGCTTGTGTAAAGTGAATGCAAAATTGAGTGGTGGGTCATGTAAAGGGGATGCACGGACACAGCCCCTAAGAGAAGGGAGAGGCAGGACTCATGGAAGGGACTGCACTGGTACGGCAGATGAAGGGAGCAGAGGGTCGTGTAAAGGGAATGCACAGATGCAGCACCCCAGAAAGGAGAGACAGGACTCATGGAAGGGAGTGCACCAGTACAGTACTGTGGCAGAAGGGAGCGGTAGGGCTCATGTAAAAATGTAAAGGGAGTGCATGGATAACGCACCCTAAGAGAAGGGGGAGACAGGGCTCGTGGAAGGGAGTGCACTGGTACGGCAGGAGAAGGGAGCAGGAGGGCTCATGTAAAGGGAATGCACGGATGCAGCACCCTATGAGAAAGGAGAGACAGGACTCATTGAGGGGAGTGCACTGATACAGCACTATGGCAGAAGGGAGTGGGAGGGCTTGTGTAAAGTGAATGCACGGATACAGTCCCGAAGAGAAGAGAGAGACAGGACTTATGGAAGGGAGTGCACTGGTACAACACAATTGCAGAAGGGAGCGGGAGGGCTCGCGCACAGGGAATGCACGGACACAGCCCCTAAGAGAAGGGAGAGACAGGACTCATGGAAGGGAGTGCACTGGTACAGTACTATGGCAGAAGGGAGCGGGAGGGCTCATGTAAAAGGAATGCATGGATACAGCACCCTAAGAGAAGGAGAGACAGGACTCATAGAAGGGAGTGCACCGGTACGGCAGCAGAAGGGAGGGGGAGAGCTCACGTAAAGGGAATGCACGGACACAACCCCTAAGAAAAGGGAGAGACAGGGCTCGTGGAAGGCAGTGCACTGGTACGGCAGAAGGGAGGGGGAGGGCTCACGTAAAGGGAGTGCATGGATAACGCACCCTAAGAGAAGGGAGAGACAGGACTCATGGATGGGAGTGCACTGGTACAGCAGGAGAACAGAGCAGAAGGGTAGTGTTAAGGGAATGCATGGACACGGCCCCTAAGAGAAGGGAGAGACAAGACTCATGGAAGGAAGTGCACTGGTACTTTACTATGGTAGAAGGGAGTGAGAGGCCTCACATAAAGGGAATGCACAGATGTATCACCCTAGAAAGGAGAGACAGGACTCATGGAAGGGAGTGCACCGGTACGGCAACAGAAGGGAGGGGGAGAGCTCATGTAAAGGGAATGCACGGATTCAGCCCCTAAGAGAAGGGAGAGACAGGACTCGTGGAAGGGAGTGCACTGGTACGGAAGGAGAAGGGAGGGGTGGGTCATGTAAAGGGAGTGCATGGATAACGCACCCTAAGAGAAGGGAGAGACAGGACTCATGGAAGGGAGTGCACTGGTACGGCAGGAGAAGGGAGCGAGAGGGTTGTGTAAAGGGAATCCACGGATACAGCACTCTAGAACGGAGAGACAGGACTCGTGGAAGGGAGTGCACTGGTACAGTACTATGGCAGAAGGGAGCAGGAGGACTCATGTAAAAATGTAAAGGGAGTGCATGGATACAGGACCCTAAGAGAAGGGAGAGACAGGACTCATGGAAGGGAGTGCACTGGTACAGCAGGAGAAGGGAGAGGGAGGGCTTGTGTAAAGTGAATGCAGAGGCACAGCCCCTAAGAGAAGGGAGAGACAGGACTTATGGAAGGGAGTGCACTGGTACAGCAGGAGAAGGGAGAGGGAGGGCTTGTGTAAAGTGAATGCAGAGGCACAGCCCCTAAGAGAAGGGAGAGACAGGACTCATGGAAGGGAGTGCACTGGTACAGCAGGAGAAGGGAAAGGGAGGGCTTGTGTAAAGTGAATGCAGAGACACAGCCCCTAAGAGAAGGGAGAGACAGGACTCGTGGAAGGGAGTGCACTGTTACAGTACAATGGCAGAAGGGAGCAAGAGGCTTCACATAAAGGGAGTGCATGGATACAGCACCCTAGAAAGGAGAGACGGGGCTCATGGAAGGGAGTGCACCGGTACAGCAGCAGAAGGGAGCGGGAGGGCTTGTGTAAAGTGAATGCACGGATGCAGCCCCTAAGAGAAGGGAGAGACAGGACTCGTGGAAGGGAGTGCACTGGTACAGTACTATGGCAGAAGGGAGCGGTGGGTCATGTAAAGGGAATGCACGGACAGAGCCCATAAGAGAAGGGAGAGACAGGACTCATGGACGGGAGTGCACTGGTACGGCAGGAAAAGGAAGCGGGGGTGTCATGTAAAGGAAATGCACGGATAACGCACTCTAGAACGGAGAGACAGGACTCGTGGAAGGGAGTGCACTGGTACAGTACTATGGCAGAAGGGAGCGAGAGGGCTCATGTAAAAATGTAAAGGGTGTGCATGGATACAGGACCCTAAGAGAAGGGAGAGACAGGACTCATGGAAGGGAGTGCACAGGTACGGCAGGAGAAGGGAGCGGGAGCGAGAGGGCTCACATAAAGGGAGTGCACAGATGCAGCACCCTAGAAAGGAGAGACAGGACTCATGGAAGGAAGTGCACTGGTACAGTACTATGGCAGAAGGGAGCGGGAGAGCTTGTGTAAAGTGAATGCATGGATACAGCCCCTAAGAGAAGGGAGAGACAGGACTCATTGTAGTGAGTGCACTGGTAAGGCAGGAGAAGGGAGCGGTGGGTCATGTAAAGGGAATGCAGAGATAAGCACCCTAGAACGGAGAGGCAGGACTCGTGGAAGGGAGTGCACTGGTACAGTACTATGGCAGAAGGGAGCGGGAGGGCTTGTGTAAAGTGAATGCACGGATACAGCACCCTAAGAGAAGGGAGAGACAGGACTCATTGTAGTGAGTGCACCGGTACGCCAGGAGAAGGGAGCGGTGGGTCATGTAAAGGGAATGCACGGACACAGCCCCTAAGAGAAGGGAGAGACAGGACTCATGGAAGGGAGTGCACTGGTAAGGCAGGAGAAGGGAGCGGTGGGTCATGTAAAGGGAATGCAGAGATAAGCACCCTAGAACGGAGAGGCAGGACTCGTGGAAGGGAGTGCACTGGTACAGTACTATGGCAGAAGGGAGCGGGAGGGCTTGTGTAAAGTGAATGCACGGATACAGCACCCTAAGAGAAGGGAGAGACAGGACTCATTGTAGTGAGTGCACCGGTATGGCAGGAGAAGGGAGCGGTGGGTCATGTAAAGGGAATGCACGGACACTGCCCCTAAGAGAAGGGAGAGACAGGACTCATGGAAGGGAGTGCACTGGTACGGCAGGAGAAGGGAGCGGGAGGGTCATGTAAAGGGAATGAAGAGATACAGCACCCTAGAACGGAGAGACAGGATTTGTGGAAGGGAGTGCACTGGTACAGTGCTATGGCAGAAGGGAGCGAGAGGGCTCATGTAAAAATGTAAAGGGAGTGCATGGATACAGGACCCTAAGAGAAGGGAGAGACAGGACTCGTGCAAGGGAGTGCACTGGTACAGTACTATGGCAGAAGGGAGCAAGAGGCCTGACATAAAGGGAGTGCATGGATACAGCACCCTAGAAAGAAGAGACGGGGCTCATGGAAGGGAGTGCACTGGTACGGCAGGAGAAGGGAGCGGGAGGTCGTGTAAAGGGAATGCACGGATGCAGTACCCTAAGAGAAGGGAGAGACAGCACTCGTGGAAGGGAGTGCACTGGTACAGTACTAGGGCAGAAGGGAGCGAGAGGGCTCATGTTAGATTTGGGGGTCTCTAGTTGGCAGAGGTAGGTACCTTTGTCCAAATGGGGACCCTTGAATCTAGTCAGGGAAAGTAGGTACACTCCTGAAATAACCCCTGCTCACCCCCTTGGTAGCTTGGCACGAGCAGACAGGCTTAGTTCAGAGGCAGTGTGTAAAGCATTTGTGAACACATACAGTAATCAAGTGACAACACTACAAATGGACACCACACAGGTTGTATATTTATAAAAATAAGAATATTTTATATAGATTTACCACAAGACCATAAACGACAAAAATAATCCACAAAACTGTCAAGAATGCTTAGTTCTGATCAAAAAGGCTTAATTCAAGGTTCTGTGCGAGTCGGTAGCCTCCTCCGGCTACGGCGATGTCAAGAACAAACAGAGTCTAACAAATCCAGCTGACCGCGTCGAGACGGGCCAACACAGCGTAGACTGACTCGGTCACAGTACCTTTTACTTGATGCGCCAGGCACGGGCGTGCGAGCCGGATGGCTGTACGTCGCGGTCGCGATGCAAAAATGGAAGCGTTGCAGGACGCGTTGTCCCTCGATGCGGTGCAGGCAGCGGCTCATTTACGTCGTCGAGACGGAGTCGGTGAGACCAGGGCTGTGCGTTGCAGGGCGAGACGGTGCTTCGATGCAGTGCTGGCAGGTTGCGGTGCGGCGACGGAGCCGGATTCGGGGGCTGGCGTCGATCAGTCCGGACAGCGGTGCGAGTCGGGCGGTGCGTCGCGAAGCGTGCGAGCGGTGCCCAACTCCGGTGCGGTCACAAGACTTGAACTCAGCAGCAGTGACCGTGTCGGTCGGACCAGTTCGTTTCGGCGTAGCGAAGCGTTGCAGGACGCGTTGTCCCTCGATGCGGTGCAGGCAGCGGTTCGTTGACAGAGTCGGTGAGACCAGGGCCGTGCGTTGCAGGGCGAGGCGGTGCTTCGATGCGGTGCTTACAGGACACCGAGCCGGTCGTCAGAGTCGGTCACAGCTCCCTAACCCTGTAGCCACTGAAACAGCGTTTCCAGCAGCAATTCACAAGGCTGGTGAAGTCCAATGGTCCTGGGACTTCGATCAGGGGGCAAGCTCTCTTTCAAGCCCTTGGAGATCCTTCACAAGTTGATGAAAGTTACAGCAAAGCAAAAGTTCCTTTCTCCTTTCTTTGGCAGTCAGGCAAACCACTGCAGGCCAATCTCTCAAGCAGCACTTCAGGCTTAGGGATAGTCTCTCCTCAGTTTCTTCTTGGTTCCGCTCCTCAGCAAAGGTTTCTTCTTGTTCCCAAAAGTGATCAAATTTCCTTGGGGTCTGGGTGCCCCTCTTATACCATGATTCTCTTTGTTATCTGGAGCCAGAGAGGCCTTTGCCTAGTTTAAACCAGTTCTGTGCAGTTTTGGAGCACTCTGTGTACATGACTCCTTCTTTCCTTTCAAAATGTGGGGCAGGGTACTCAGACGCCCGGCAGGAGGTGGAGCCAGCATTGTGGAAGGCAGGCACAGCCCTATTCAGACCCAGATGCAACTCCTCCCTCCACTCTGGATGCAGATCTTTCTATTCAGCCCTGTGCTGCCTCACCCTGTCTCCTGTAGCCACCCCCAGCCCCAGTCACGCACAAACCAGACACACAATACACAAGCTGGCAGAGGCAGGATGGATAGTTAGGCAAGAAAATACCCACTTTCTAAAAGTGGTATTTTCAAACACAGAATGTTAAAATCATCTTCCCTAAAAGATGCATTTTATCATTCTGAGTTCAGGCATACTAAACTCGAATTTCTACCTAGTTCCCTGAGTCAGTTAAGGATTATAAGATGATTCTGGCCTATGGGGAACAGGTAGCCTTGCAATAGTGAAAAACGAAAGTGGCTGTAATTCACTATTAGGACATGCCACACACACCAGGCATGTCCTACCTTATCATTACAATGCACCCTGCCCTTAGGCCTACCATAGGGGTGGCTGATATGACGAAAAGGGAAGGTTTAGGGACTGCTAAGTGGGTGCACTTACCAAGTCGACATGGCAGTCACAGACTGCACGCAGGCTCTGCAATGGCAGGCCTGAGACACACTTTACAAGCTGCTTCTGTGGGTGGCACAACCAGTGCTGCAAGCCCACCCGCAGCATTTGATTTACAAGCCCTGGGCACACTCAGTGCACTGTACTAGGGTCTGACAGTAATTCAAATAAGCCAAACATGGAGTCACTAATTCATCACACAATTTACAATAGGGAGCACTTGCACTTTGGCACTGATTAGCAGTGGCAAAGTGCCCATGAGCATCTAGTCCAGCAAAAACATATCAACAACAGTGGAGGCATTATGAAAAAATGGAAGGGAGACCCACGCCAAGGATGCCAGGTCTAACAGCTCACATAAAGGGAGTGCACAGATGCAGCACCCTAGAAAGGAGAGACAGGACTCATGGAAGGGAGTGCACTGGTACAGTACTATGGCAGAAGGGAGCGGGAGGGCTTGTGTAAAGTGAATGCATGGATACAGCCCCTAAGAGAAGGGAGAGACAGGACTCATTGTAGTGAGTGCACTGGTAAGGCAGGAGAAGGGAGCGGTGGGTCATGTAAAGGGAATGCACGGACACAGCCCCTAAGAGAAGGGAGAGACAGGACTCATGGAAGGGAGTGCACTGGTACGGCAGGAGAAGGGAGCGGTGGGTCATGTAAAGGGAATGCAGAGATAAGCACCCTAGAACGGAGAGGCAGGACTCGTGGAAGGGAGTGCACTGGTACAGTACTATGGCAGAAGGGAGCGGGAGGGCTTGTGTAAAGTGAATGCACGGATACAGCACCCTAAGAGAAGGGAGAGACAGGACTCATTGTAGTGAGTGCACCGGTACGCTAGGAGAAGGGAGCGGTGAGTCATGTAAAGGGAATGCACGGACACAGCCCCTAAGAGAAGGGAGAGACAGGACTCATGGAAGGGAGTGCACTGGTACGGCAGGAGAAGGGAGCGGGAGGGTCATGTAAAGGGAATGCAGAGATACAGCACCCTAGAACGGAGAGACAGGATTTGTGGAAGGGAGTGCACTGGTACAGTACTATGGCAGAAGGGAGCGAGAGGGCTCATGTAAAAATGTAAAGGGTGTGCATGGATACAGGACCCTAAGAGAAGGGAGAGACAGGACTCATGGAAGGGAGTGCACAGGTACGGCAGGAGAAGGGAGCGGGAGCGAGAGGGCTCACATAAAGGGAGTGCACAGATGCAGCACCCTAGAAAGGAGAGACAGGACTCATGGAAGGAAGTGCACTGGTACAGTACTATGGCAGAAGGGAGCGGGAGAGCTTGTGTAAAGTGAATGCATGGATACAGCCCCTAAGAGAAGGGAGAGACAGGACTCATTGTAGTGAGTGCACCGGTACGCCAGGAGAAGGGAGCGGTGAGTCATGTAAAGGGAATGCACGGACACAGCCCCTAAGAGAAGGGAGAGACAGGACTCATGGAAGGGAGTGCACTGGTAAGGCAGGAGAAGGGAGCGGTGGGTCATGTAAAGGGAATGCAGAGATAAGCACCCTAGAACGGAGAGACAGGACTCGTGCAAGGGAGTGCACTGGTACAGTACTATGGCAGAAGGGAGCGGGAGGGCTCACATAAAGGGAGTGCACAGATGCAGCACCCTAGAACGGAGAGGCAGGACTCGTGGAAGGGAGTGCACTGGTACAGTACTATGGCAGAAGGGAGCAAGAGACCTGACATAAAGGGAGTGCATGGATACAGCACCCTAGAAAGGAGAGACGGGGCTCATGGAAGGGGTTGCACTGGTACAGTACTAGGGCAGAAGGGAGCGAGAGGGCTCACATAAAGGGAGTGCACAGATGCAGCACCCTAGAAAGGAGAGACAGGACTCATGGAAGGAAGTGCACTGGTACAGTACTATGGCAGAAGGGAGCGGGAGAGCTTGTGTAAAGTGAATGCATGGATACAGCCCCTAAGAGAAGGGAGAGACAGGACTCATTGTAGTGAGTGCACTGGTATGGCAGGAGAAGGGAGCGGTGGGTCATGTAAAGGGAATGCACGCACAAAGCCCCCTAAGAGAAGGGAGAGACAGGGCTCATGGAAGGGAGTGCACTGGTACGGCAGGAGAAGGGAGCGGGAGGGTCATGTAAAGGGAATGCAGAGATACAGCACCCTAGAACGGAGAGACAGGACTCATGGAAGGGAGTGCACTGGTACAGTACTATGGCAGAAGGGAGCGGGAGGGCTCATGTAAAAATGTAAAGGGAGTGCATGGATAACGCACCCTAAGAGAAGGGGGAGACAGGACTCGTGGAAGGGAGTGCACCGGTAAGGCAGGAGAAGGGAGCGGAAGGTCGTGTAAAGGGAATGCAGAGATACAGCACCCTAGAACGGAGAGACAGGACTCGTGGAAGGGAGTGCACTGGTTAGGCAGGAGAAGGGAGGGCTCATGTGAAGGAAGGGAACCGATAGATTTACCCTGAATCGGGGGAACAGAAACGCGCTTGTCATTATATTTACCAAAATGATACAATAAGAACAATGAAAGAAAATGAAGATACTGTACCGGTTTTAAAACTTGGCTTTTCAGATTACTTGATTTCTGTATTAGAAGCTCGCCTTTTTCTCTCTTATCCAAAAAGTCCTTCAGTAGTTCCTGTAAATAAACCATAAAAACATTTACAATACAAACACATTTTAACGCGCCTTGAAGTGAGTAGCAAAGTATTCGGCTGCGGACACGCTTTCCATTTCTTCTTAGAGTGGTCCGGTTACCTGAGGCCTGGGTGGGTGCAGGATAAGCATTCTGTCAGGTCGTGAGAATGCACTGTGTGTGCAGAGGTTCAGGGCTTAGCTTGTCCCTGAACGAATGAATCCTGGTTTCGGACTGTTTCAGTTGTGAAGGATAGAATCTAAGCGCTACTATACAAACCAATGGGTCCAGTGCACCTGAACAAGAGCCCAGATTTTCTAAATGCGTTTTTTAGGGTACAAACGT
This sequence comes from Calotriton arnoldi, assembly GCA_963921515.1. Taxonomy (NCBI): domain Eukaryota; kingdom Metazoa; phylum Chordata; class Amphibia; order Caudata; family Salamandridae; genus Calotriton; species Calotriton arnoldi. The sequence continues at coordinate 369,672 of CAWUFW010009891.1, read as the reverse complement.
GACAATAATCATGAATCGCAGCATTTAGCACACAAGGATCCTCACTACTTTGCAAGACATTTTGAGGCAAGCAAGTAAATATTATAAAGTGTGATGATGAGACCTTTCAACACAAATAACAGCTGGAAATGGGGTCCTTGTGTCCACTTTCAGATTGTTCTACTGAGGATGCTATTCTAAGGGGGATTTTATAGTATCAAATGGTAGGGTTACATTCGGGGACACAGCAGTGGCATAACGCAAAATGAAGTGGTCCCCCTACAAAATATGAAGAGGGGGTCCTGAGTCTCCTATATCTCAGATATTCATTGGCCTTCGGCAGGGTCGGACTGAGACAGAAAATAGACACGGGCACCAAAATAAAAGTGGCCCCCATTAGTGACTATATTAACAACAAAAAATTGTACACTTTTGCAAATAGCACCGTTTTGAACTTGTAAAGACACGCTGTATAGATGTTTTGCAAGGTATGGAAGTTTCCTAGGTCCATGCATGATGTGCTACTCCAGCCCAACTTTTATTTCTTTGAATTCTGGGACTTGTAGTCCTGTTTTATTATGAAATAAACAAGACTACTAGCCCCAGAATTTAAAAAAAAAACCCTGGACTGGAGCAGCACCTCGCACATGAACCTGGGGAACTTGGCAGGGCTGTGGAAGACTGCATGTATTTGTGCTTGCTGCAGGCAATGTTTGTTTTAAAATCTGGGAAAGCAACAGTAAAAACAGCCCACGAGACACAAAACAGCCCCACAGGCAGCCAAAAAATCAGCCCATACACAGACTTACCAGTTACCAGACCAGCCCATCAGGCACTGCCTGATTCCCCTATGGGCCAGGTCGACCCTGACCATCGGCTGAATGGGGCCCCCTAAAGGCTGGGGACCCATTGTGCCACAGGGGCCTGCGTTCCTCCACTATAACACAGCCGTCATCGCTTTTGGGGTGCCGAGATATGGTTCACATTTCTGCTTTAGCCTACAGTTCACCTTTGTTTAATGGTGGGTGCTGGCCGATTCATTTGATTGTGCACTTTCTAATAGTAAAGCCAGGTCTATGAATTTAGTTTTAGATTTCTCTTTTTTAGACCGATTCATTAAACATAGAAGACGAATATCTGATTTGAGTAAATTAGTTTGGGTACAAATTCATTTGTAACTATTAGACAATAATTAATGGGCAACCTCAGACCGTGTGGTATTAGTCGACTTTGCCATTCCTTCATCTTGAAGTTGCCTTCTCAGTGGGCGGGTATGTCCTGTGTAAATAATTGTATTGAACTAGTTAAAATCCCGTACCGAAAGACACATCAGATGGGTAACTAAATAATAAGCTCTGTTCCGTATCTCGAATGTCACTGCCCAGACCCTCCTCCATTTTACATTAAGTTTTTTCCCAGTCAATCTTTGGACAGGTTTGTCATTGAGCAAATACTGAGGTGTTCATCTTCCTCTGTCGCCCCTTCTGTGAGTAAAAGGTGAAACGCAGCATGTAAGGGAGGCTCTGTAGTGTTGCACTCCGTGTCGCCTGTACATACATTAGGAACGGCCCTGCCGGTATACTATAGGTGGTCCGCATCACGTCAGTAAACGTGCCTCATGCTGGAGTTCTCAAGCGGAACCGAAATACTTAATTCACCAACCATAGTGTATGTGGCCTTCCCTAATATCACTTCCAACTGCTGCACGTGGGTGTGCACCACAGAAGGGTAAACCAGGAGCATATGTTGGGTTTCTGAACCCTCCAGCGCCCAAACCTTGCAAGTATCTATCCCAACAGTAGCGAGTTGTGCACCATTAATGGACGTCATACAGCTGCGACCCCTGTCTTGCCCTTTGCGACCTCCCTGGCAATGCCTTTGCGACCCCTGGCCTCAGAGGTGGCAAAAATCAGTGGCAGGAACACAGGGGCAGCTAGTCCTTATGGACGACGGTTGGGGCTCTACTTTCCTTGTTTTCTGTAATTTTTGTATTACACTATTAGTGAATAATAACATATTATTCACTATTAGTGTAATAAAGAATGTATTTATTTAGAGTACAATTAGCTCGAATATAACTCTCCCTGACAGCTGAGGTAAGTAAAAATGCATTTAAATGTATATTTTGTGCGTTGTTGCAAATGTGAGCGTGTTTGTGTGTGAATGTGTGTGTGTGTGAGTAAAAGTAAAGGCCAAATGGCGTACCCCCATTTCTAACAATGTCACTTACACTACCCCTGGCATTTTGGTGAATTGATGACCATGGTGCAGCTTAGTCAAGAGTTGTATTGTGTCTCTTACCCCAAATCATGTCAGCTAGTATCCTGTCACCTAACGCCCACTCCAGAAATCTGGTTACTGCCATCTTAGTTTTGGCATCCTCTTAGCTAGCCATTGATGCTGAGCCACCCAATAATAAAGCTCAAAATCTGGAACTTCCAAACACTCCTCAGCCACAGGTAAGCAGAGTGTATGCAGGGCTACCCTCCAAGATTCAGATGCTCCAAATCAAATCTCTATGGTGTGAATCCAATTCCTTAAATAAGGATCTAAGGGCTAGATGTATAAACAATACAAATATTGATTACCAAATAGCGATTTTTTGCAAATATCTATTTGGTAATCGCTATCACTAATGTACAAAGGGGTTATTTAGCCCCAATTCCTAAAATAGCGATTCGTAGTGGGTTGCAAATAGACCTACCTTATGAATATTAAAGAGGTAGGTCGCAATTTGTGGCCCACTATCATTCGCTGGCATCACAGGGATGGTGGCCTTCTGGGGTCAGCAGACCACAATGTCTGTCACTGCTTTTAAATAAAGCAATCTTTTTTGTAAACGCAGCATGTTTTCCTTAAAGGAAAACGGGATGCGTTTAAAAAAAAAAAATGAAAAGTTTAAGCTGCATTTTTTTTTTTATATACATTTGTTTAACATCCCTAAGACTTCATTTCCATGGCTATTAAACCTTTTTCAATCTGGCAAATTATTTTACATAACTTGGCAATAAGGAGTAGGAACATAGCCAACCTCAATTTCAAATAACATTTCCTGCATTCAATATTAGGCATGTCTGATAAACATGGTTGATTCCCCTTCTTCCAGTCCAAATGACTCAAAATTGTGTGTGGAATCACAAGTGCTTTAGGTGTGGCTTAACAGCGCAGCTAACTGCAAGACCTGTGTTACCAGTTAGACATAGACTCAGCGAGGACTTTGTCTCTGCACCACAGGAGTTAGACTCTCCCACATCATTCTACTTGTTGTTTGATGTATCATACCGCACCCTTTGGAGTGCTTGCTTTGGAATGTTCGAGGGACTATTTTACATCACAAATTTACACTGGATCATCACACAATAAATTATTTATGACACAGATGCATTACATACATAAAACATGTTTTTTTACACAATAGCTGTTTTTTTAACATTTTCATTATGACTCAAAATGCAAGTCGGACCTATTGGCTGTACCAACGCCTGTTTAAACAATAATGGTCTTACACAAAAGTGAAGGGGTGAGGGATTCAGACCCCTCTACTCCGGCCCCCCTGGCCACAACTTGAACATACCAAAAGGAGCAGAGAGTGACAAAATATCTGTCTCTATGGTGGCACGTGCTCTGTGTCGAAATACTGCCCTCACTCACACAATTGTGTGACATGCTTCATCATAGGGCTGCTTGAGTACACCCCTGCGCAGACCAACGCCTGGGGTGGAACAATAGGGTAGGGGAAGACGAGACACAACATATAAAGATATATAGAAACAGTTTGACTGGGATCAGCGAAAGTGGAAGTGCAGTGTGAGTTAAAACTAGCTCGGAGGTGTCGCTATGTGTAAATTTTATTCCTGGACCCTCCGGCCAGGATTAAAAACGTGAAGGATGGTGGTGACTGGATGAGATTATGAACTCCTTACACCCCTCCTTACTGCCAATTTGTCGACATGTTTCAGCCGTAATGATGTGCCCACAGTATAGGGTCACGCAGGCCTTCGTCAGGACCTTTCCGATCCCAAGACCACGGTCACCTCGTTACCTACCTTCACTGCGAGAGCGGACAAGCAGTCAGAGGGAGGAGCACCCACCTTGAAGAAAGTGTGACTACAGGGGGTCTTTCCTTGTCTCTCGCCAGTTCTAGCAATGCTCTAATGTAAACTCTTATTGCTGGAGAGTGTTACTTAGGGGATACCTCGGTGCAGGAACAATTGGTTCATGTACCACCGCACTCTAGGTAACGAGGTGACCGTGGTCTTGGGATCGGAAAGATCCTGACGAAGGCCGGCACGACCCTATACTGTGGGCACATCATTACGGCTGAAACATGTCAACAAATTGGCAGTAAGGAGGGGTGTAAGGAGTTCATAATCTCTTCTAGTCACCACCATCCTTCCCGTTTTTAATCCTGGCCGGAGGGTCCAGGAATAAAATTTACGCATAGCGACACCTCCGAGCTAGTTTTAACTCACACTGCACTTCCACTTTCGGTGATCCCAGTCAAACTGTTTCTATATATCTTTATATGTTGTGTCTTGTCTTCCCCTACCCTATTGCTCCACCACAGGCGTTGGTCTGCGCAGGGGTGTACTGAAGCAGCCCTATGATGAAGCATGTCACACAATTGTGTGAGTGAGGGCAGTATTTCGACACAGAGCACGTGCCACCACAGAGACAGATATTTTGTCACTCTCTACTCCTTTTGGTGTGTTTAAACAATAATGGTGACATTTCTGAAAAAAGCAAGTTATCTGAAATTCCAAAATTCAACAAGGCGGCCAGAAATAGTGCTTACTCGGTGACTGTGCCGCTGTCCATGTCACATTGCTATTTTGTACTGAACTAACAAATTGATGCCCTTTTAGGTTTAAATCTTTTTATTGGTTTGGGAGACAAAAAAAGACAAGAAACAATGCATAAGGCAGTGATGCCCATTACATGGGCCAGAGGCGATTAAAACGCTACATAGTGCAATCAAAACAATCAGAAAAGAACTGCCCATCCTCCCCCCACCCCCTGATCCCTCCCTACCCCCTTCCCCTCATCCCTCCCCCCTCGCTCCCCCCGCCCCTGATATTGCCAAGGAAATGTCTGGGGTCAATAGGAAGTGGATTAGTGGCCTTGAGATTGAGTGGATTCTTGCGATAGTGTGATAAGTCACAAGAGGCGCACATATTGAGGGCATGTGAGTTCACGGATTTCAGAGCTTAAGAGGCCAATAAAAGGCCACCACAGATCTGAAAAAGAGGCCCTGTCACCCTGAATTTTTTTTTTAAATTTTCGTACTTGTAAAGCGCACGGCTACCCCCGAAGCGGTGTCCCGGCGCTGTAAGCATACCGCTGTGGAACCCTTCCTGGCTTTTCCCTGTGAGATGTCCACTCCTGGGCACCCCCAAGGTGAAGCCAGGCATCCCAGCGCTGGTGGGGCCGTTGTGGAGATTAAGCAAGCTATTGCCCAGAGTTGCAGAGTGGGACCCATGATCAGAATAGGCACCGAGGCGAGAATTATCAGGTCCGAGGAAATTGAGCCCAAGACCCACCGAGGCGGGAATTGAACCCTGGTCCCGGGCCAGATCTCTGCATCAGGGTCTGCCGCTCTAACCATTGAGCCACACTTCTCCACAGAGAAAGAGATGCGCCCCATGCCCAACACGTACCACAGCCTGTGCAGCCACCCCTGTATCGAAGGTGCCCTTGCGGAGCCCCATGTTGAGAGTATATTCTGCAAAGCCACCCCTAAAGCAATGCCCATCTACTTCCCCTTGCGTGATTTGAGGGGAAATGTAAGTCTATCAGAGACGCCTAAAATAACATATTCTGGAAATCGTAGGATAGTAGTGTCAAAATGGAGATCTATGTCGTCCAAGACTTGTGTCCAGTAGGGCTTGAGAGTGGGGCTGTCCCACAGGATATGAAACAAGGTGCCGACACCTCCACATCCCCTCCAGCAGCTCGGAAAGCGGTTAGGGTCCCTCCTGTGTAGCCTATGAGGGGTAAGGTACCAGTATGTCGCGATCTTAGTGGCAGACTCTACACTGGAGATGTTGCATGCTGTGTGTCTGGCCCTATAGTGACTATCGCTCCACTCTTTCAGAGTCAATGCCCGCCCCAACTCTGCTTCCCATCTTGTCTGCCCTGCGGATTTAATCTCTTGTTCCGGGGGGCGCAAGATGTGATAGAGTTCTGTGATGAGTCGTTTGGAGGACTGTTTGGATAGTAACCAACGCTCGTAGGGGGTAAGCCTTCTCTCGGCTCCTTGACGCACCTGGGGCTGCATCACCCAGTGCCGAATTTGTTGGTAACGATATTGTTCCAATTCAGGCATGGCAAAATCGGCTCTAAAATCTGCAAAAGACATGGGCCCCTACTCATTGAAAAAGTGTCCTATAGATCTGCGGCCCTCTTTCTCCCATTGGGAAAAGGCTGTCTGATCAAGTCTCGGAGTGAAATCAGTGTTGCCCGTGATAGGAGTGAGGGGCGATGGGAACGTGATGAAGCCGTTGCGAGTGGCAGTAGAGTCCCAGGCGTTAAGCGTGGCTCGCCCGATTGGGGAGCCGTAGAGACCTGGAGGTCTGAAGGTTTTGCAGAGAAAAGGGACCTTCCACAGAGGCTGCCCAGCAAGTGCTCGCTCCATAAAGAGACAATGCTTCTCGGACATCGGCTGAGCCCACTCAAGCAATACGCGGATCTGAAAAGCCTTGTAGTAATGGTCCAGGTTGCGCATTCCCAAGCCCTCCTTCCCGGGGGATCTGAAACTCATATCCCTGCTCATCCGTGGCTTCCTGTCCGCCCAGACAAAAGAAGAGAATTCTGCTTGGAGCTGCTTCAGCATACCTGTGGGCGGCTCCACAGGTAATGTTTGAAAGAGGTAGAGAATTTTGGGGAGTATGTTCATTTTAAGAGCTGCTACCCGACCCAACCACGAGAGGCCAAACGGGCGCCAGCGCTGCAGGTCGCGCCGTACCAGGTTTAGTAAACGCATATAGTTTAACGAGACTGTCTCCATGGTGGAGGTTGCCAGCGTTATACCCAGGTAGGGGATGGTTTTTTGATCCCACCGAGTTGGACATGCCTGGACAAGGGCGTCTACAGTTGAAGGCTGCAAGGAGAAGCCCAAGGCCTGCGATTTAGCAACATTTACACGAAAGCCAGAGGCGGTGGAGAACTCCTCCAGCTCCGCGAGGAAGGCCGGGACAGACGACCCTGGAGCTTCTAGCATGGCTATGATGTCATCTGCATAGAGGCTGATGGTCTCTCCCCCCCGAAAAGAACCCCACTGATTCACTGGTTTTCCCTAATCATCTGGGCCAGCGGCTCCATATAAAGAGCGAATAGGAGTGGGGAGAGCGGGCAGCCTTGTCGCGCGCCCCTGGCTATCGGGAAGGGTTCAGATGTGCAGCCATTCACCCGGACGGTGGCTGAGGGATGGCTATACCCACTAAGCACCCACTTGCGGAATCTATTTCCTATTCCAAATCGCTCCATCGTGGCCTCTAAGAAAGGCCAGTGCACCCTATCAAACGCCTTTTTGGCGTCGACAGAAAGTACCACTCTCTCCACTGCTTGGCGGTGCACCTTGTCCAGGAGATGAAGCAGCCTCCTAGTGTTGTCACTGCACTGCCTCGTTGCCACAAATCCGGCTTGGTCTGGTTCTATTAGTCCAGGCATCAACTGGCCCAGTCTATTTGCCAATATCCCAGTGAACATCTTGAGATCGATGTTCAACAGGGAGATAAGCCTGTACGAGGCACAGTACCTGCCATCTTTGCCGGGCTTGGGCAGAGCTACTAAAGATTCCATGAGCATCGTGGGGGGCATCACTGAAGTGTCTCCGATCACATTGAATAGCCGTGTCAGAATTGGGGCTAGAACAGAGCAAAAAGTTTTGTAGAATATGGCTGTGAACCCGTCCGGGCCGGGGGATTTGAGGAGCTTAAGCCTTGCAATAGCTGAGATTACCTCCTCAGTTCAAATCGGGCTGTCTAAGGTGGCGGCCTGGTCGGGCGATAAGCGGGAGTGTGTTATGTCCCTAAAATATGCTGAGGGATTTTGCTCCGGGATTTGTTGTGCCGAATATAAGTTAGCATAAAAATCCCTAAAGGCGCGAGAAATATCCGCCTCTCGGGAGAGTTCAGAGCCCTTCTCGTCTATTATCGTTGGAACCGCCGCTGCTTGACATTGGGCGCGGAGTTTGTGCTCCAGTGAGCGGCCACATCTGTGTCCCCCAGTATAGAACATATGTTTGAGTCGGAGGGCTGCGTGTTCCGCTCGGTCGAGGTCCAAGCTAGCAAAATGGGCTTGTGCAGACTTTAGTTGCCTCCATACCCTCGGAGCGCCTGTTTTTTTGTGGATCCCTCTAATTCGGATACCTGCCAGGAAAGCTCCTACCTTTTCTCCCTACGGGGTTTGTTGTCCGCAGAGGATGTAGCTATTAGGTCTCCTCTGGCCACTAGTTTGAGTGTTTCCCATAGGTACACTATAGATGTTTCGGGAGTGTCATTCACAGTTAGTCTTCTAATGTCTTGGTGAGGCGGTCAATGACTTCGTGGCGGTGGAGGAGTGTGTCCCTAAGCCTCCACGAGAAAGATGGGCGAGAGGCCGGGGGAGACAGCAGTGCCGTGGTCAATGCTGCGTGATCCGACAGCGACTGCGGTTCGATAACCGAGTATTGTAGCAAGGAGAGGAGAGATCGGGACCCCAAAAAATAATCTAAGCGAGCACAGGTTCCACGAGCATGGGAGTAGAAAGTGTAATCGTTTGAGTGGGGGTGAAAGTGACGCCACACATCGAATAACCCCAGATCATAAAGCCACTGCCTCGTGCCATCCGATAAGGCGCCAGTCTGTCCCTGCCTCTGCGCTGAGCGGTCTCGCTGGCCATCGAAAACAATATTCAGTCCGCCCCCTATAAGTATTTGCCTGTCAGAGGAGGTTGTCAAGTCAGCCACTGCTTCGCGTAGAAAAGCCTCTTGACCCTCGTTGGGGGCATAAATAGTAGCTAGTGTGATCGTGTGTGACCCCCACAGTGAGAGAAAGTGCCAAAAGTCTCCCCCTAATCTCCAGCACCTTCGCCCCCACCACCCCCGGGAAAGAGCGAGAAAAGAGAATGGCGACCACAGCCTTCTTAGTTGGGAGAGAGGAGAAGTATTGCTGGGGAAAGGCCTTGGAGCAAAGGCTGTGTGTGTCGCAGTAAATGGGTCTCTTGAAGCAAGCAAATGTGGGCATTGGAGTTTTCCAGGTAAGTCAGGTTGGCTTTGCGTTTGACAGGGTTGTTAAGCCCTTTCACGTTAAGGGTCAGGATTTTAATACTCATCCGGGCTGGTAAAGAGGGAACATTGCGATATTGTTGCTATGGAGCATATCATGCATACCTTGTTCGGGCCAGTGTGGGGCAACATCCATGAGGCTCTAACTAGGCCATGAGATGCGCGTGGGGGAGGGGAGGGGACCCATTACAAACAAGAAAAACACCCCAACAAAGAGATAACATTGAGGATGAAAAATTACAAAGAGTCATTGTCCAGAGCGTACTGCTCCCAGGAGAAGAAGAATAGGGTAAACGTGACAAGCAGCTCCCCGTTCCCCCCAAGCTGCTCCCAACAAGGAGTAAACTGAGTCCAGCGGCCGGCTCAAGTGAAAACTGCACATTTCAGAGCTTCTGCTTTGGTGTGTTCATTCACTCCGAGTGCACCCCCGTTATGGACGCCAGGACTGCCCGACGTTCTCTGGGCATAGTGTCCGAATCTGGGCGTACTGACGGACTGAGAGGTTTGATAGTGGTCCACCCATGTCCACTGCGGTGGCTACGCGGGGTTGTTCTGAGATGATGTTTCTGCTGTAGGATCCTCGATGCCCAATAGATCGCACGCTGCCAGCAGGGATTGGATTTGTCTCAGTTCTCCCTGGAATTGAAAGATCAGTCTAAAGGGGTGCCCCCAGGAATATTTGATACCAGCGTCTCTGAGAAAGGATGTGATCGGGCGGAAGGGCGTTTGAGTAGTGTGGAGGCTGCCAGATCCTGATACAGTGTAGGCTTTGAACCATCGTAGGAGAAGTCCGGGCACCGTAGGGCCTCCCTGAGGATCCGCTCCTTTAGTTGATAATCATGTACGCACGTCAGGATATCCGCTGGTGGGGCCAGCGCCTTCCTCCTGGGGCCCACCCTGTGGGTACGGTCCAGCTTGATGGGGAACTCAGGGGGCTCCCCCAAAATGGAGCGAAAGAGGCCCACCACCAATGCCTCGATGTCACCCTCTCCCTCGCCCTGAGCCATGCCACGGATGCGGATGTTATTCCGGCAGGACTGGTTCTCCAGGTCCTCTGTGTGGGCCTGGAGGTCCAAGTTCTGTTTGCGCAGTTTAAGGACTTCTTGCTGGAGGAGCTCGATTTCTTCGTCCTGACCCGCCTCATGGTCTTCCAACGTGTTTATTCGTTCCCCCAGAGAATCCACATCGCGCCGGACTTCTCTCATGTCCGCCGAGAGCTCCCGTTTCATGGTGGTCAAATCCTCGCGGAGCGAGGAGAATAGCGACTCTAAGAAGGATCGGCTGATCGGATCTTCCGGAACCCCATCCGGGTGCTTTGTCGGTGGCGGGCCTTCCATTTGCTGAGCCGCCGACTTGAGAAGCAAATCTTTGACTGATCTGTCTTTTTTGCCTTTCGAGGCCGCCATTTCGTAGGCTCTGTGGGGCCTTTCAGTATAAGCGGCGACCCGGAGTGGGCGGCCTACCAGGCAGGACGGCGCAGGAGGACTCAGACGTGCCGAGGTGCCAGTGTGCCGGGCTCTTCGTGCCCGCTCTTGCCTGTGGGTGCCAGGAAGGACATGCTCACTACGCCACTGGAGGCTCAGCATCGCGGCCGCCCCGCGTCAGGTCCGATGGAGGCGGGTGCAAGGGTGTCTGAATAGTAGTTGCCTTGGGAATATGTGCGGTCGGGCCCTTCAGCTGCTTTATGTTTGCTTATGCCCCGGGGAGGGAAGCCACTCAGTCCCAGTAGTGTCCGTGGAGCGCCGGCCTCCGACCCCTCAGGTGAGTGCAGACACAGGGGAAGCCCAACAAGGCCAGCCAGCTAGGAGCCCCCACGGAGTGCGCAGCCAGGGCTCGCCCCAAACGCCTCTAATTTGTGGCTGTGCTATTGCTGCTGGGGGCGCTGACAGGTGCGGAAAAACGTAGCGGTGGCGGCCCACGTATGCCAGCCCAGGGGGGAGAGACCGCGTGAGTGTCCTTGCCGTCCGGTGTGGGGGAGTCTATGTGCCGCGGGGCCCCCCGTCTGCCAAATGCTGATGGCTGCCCTTCAGGCTAATGCTGCAGCAATGAAGGCCTGCCCGGGCCGGCCAGGCCGTGGGCCCCAGGGAAAGCACGCGTCCCAAGTTCACCTCCTGCACCGCCAACGGGGCCCGGGTCAGCGCCGCCTGGAACGTTGCCGGAGGGCGGGCGTGGTATTCTGGTGGCGGCTCCCTTATAACTCTCCGGGGCCCGCCGGAAAGTCTGCTGTAGCTTCAGGTATGGTCCGTTCAGGGCAGTCAACAGTGCGAGGCCCCCCTTCTTTGGTATGTATGCAGCCTTTGTCCATGCAGTTGTTGGCTCTGAGGAGGTCCGGACAGGCGTGCCGAGCCGGAGCCTCACGCAGGCCGCGTCTCCCGGATCCCCGCCGGCAGCTTCCGATGTGTGCACCCCCGGCTGCCGCGCAGGACTCTGCGCGCTGATCAATGCGTGATGGCACTGGCGGCCCCCTAATCCTGCTCCAGGGGGGCCGCCCCGAGCTCTCACTGGGGTTTGGAGGTGCGGGCTCACCGCTGCGGCCGCCCTCGAAGCTCTGGCGTGCTCCGAGCCACTCCGCCTCGGGCTCCTCGCAGCCTCCCTCCTCGGGGATCGGGACAACGCTTCATCTCTGGGTGTGCCGCAGCTCTCCCTCGACCACTCGGGCTGGCTCTGGCGTTGCTGCGGCCGCTGGAAGTGCAAAAAGAAGCCCAGTGGGAGCGGAGAGTTGAACGGCCGCGTCCTATCGAGACGCCATCTTGGCCACGCCCCATTAAGCTTCATTTTTTAAGAGTAGGCAGTGGTCCCTTGGACCACTGCCTGCTCTAAAAAAATATTTTTTCAACCATTCTCAAAGGGGAAGGGGTCTCTTGGGTACTCCTTCCCATTTACGAATGGGTTACCATCAACTTTGAGTTGGCGGTAAAGTGTAAATGTTTTGCAACCGCATTTCGGTCGCAAAACAAATCGGTATTTGGAAGGGACGCCCTAAACACGCCCCTTCCAAATACCGAATCGCAATTAGGGCTTTGTATATTTGAAAATGCCTTTTTGCATTGAGAAACAGCCCGAATCTGCTAATCGGGCCATTTGCGACTACAAAAAGGCTTTGTACATCTACCATAGGTAACATTTATTTATTTATTTATTTATTAAGAAGTTTTATATAGCGCTGGCCAGACCCGAGGGTATCGGAGCACTTTACAACAGATTTAAAGCAGAAATCACATAAAAAGGCAAAGGTAAACGTAAAAGTTCGAAAGATCCAGTGTGCTGTGCGTCATTGAGGTAGGGAGGTCCTGAGATAGCATCGATGAGTGCACAATGTCTTGGGCTAAACCTCCTTCCGGGAAGAGGGAATGAGGAGGGGGTAGGGGAGCGGGGATGAGGTAGGTAGTGGTGGAACATTGTCAAGGGGTTGTAAAGTGCAGGAAGAGGTAGGTTGTGATGGAACATTGTCAGGTGACTGCAGAGTGCAGGCTTGTGCGTTTCGGCGGCGATTCTCGGTTCGGGAAGGCACGGTTGAGGTAGAGGTCTTTTAGGAGTCTTTTGAATTTTATAAAGGAAGGGATAGTCCTGATATTGGCTGGGATGGAGTTCCAGATTTTGGGTGCGTTTCCAGCGAAGGATCGTGCAGCGGTTTTTTGTATGCATGTTTTCATAGGGATGAGTAAGAGGGTGTTGGAGCTCCTGAGGTTTCTTGTCTGGCCGGCTTTCTTGAGTTTGGAGGCCAGGTATTCCGGTTTCCCTGTGTGCAGGGCTTTGTGCGTGAGGCAGGCAGTTCTAAAGCTGGCACGCATTTCGACTGGGAGCCATTTTAGTTCTCTGAGTGCGGGAGATAAGTGGTCATATTTCTTAACTCCAGTGACCATTCTGGCAGCTGCATTTAGAGTTGTTTTGAGTGGCGCTAGGTGGGATTGCGCTGTACCGGTGAGTACTGCGTTTCCGTAGTCAAGTCTAGATAGCACCAGTGATTGGGTGGCTTGTTTGAGGTCCTTGGGCGGGATGAAGGGCTTAATTTTGTTGAGAAGCTTCAGATTGAGGAAGGCACTCTTCGCGGAGATCTTGATGTGTTTGGTCATGTTTAGTTTTGAGTCGAGGGTGATTCCTAGAGATTTTACCGAGTTAGCCAGGGTGAGATTACCGTTGAGAGCATCGATTGCTTTCAGCCACTCTACAATTTGAGGGTTTTCTTCTTTGTTGGAGATGAGGAGGATTTCGGTTTTGTCTTGATTGAGTTTAAGGTGGTTTGTTGCTAGCCACTGTTGAACTTCTCTAAGAGTGTTGTTGAGTCTTAGAATGTCGTTTATGGAGGAGGTTTCCAAGTAGATCTGGGTGTCATCTGCATATAGGTGAAAGGGGATGTTGGCTTTTTGAGAAGGGTGGTGAGGGGTTCCATGTATATGTTGAACAGTTGAGGGAGAGCACTGAGCCTCGGGGGACACCTCTGTTGACGGGGTGTAGGTCGGACGTAAAGGTTTTGATTTTTATCCTTTGGGAGCGGTTGTGTAAGAAGGAGGAGAACCATTGTAGGACCACCTCGTCCGCACCTACTCTGTCTTGAAGAGCCTTGATGAGTAGATTGTGATCAACCGTGTCAAAGGCTGCCGATAAGTCCAGGAGGATGAGTAGGCAGCATTTGTCAGTATCAAGAGACTTGTGGATGTCATCCACGATGTTAAGGATCGCGGTTTCAGTGCTACAGCCTTTTCTGAAGCCCGATTGGTGGTGATCTAGCAGGTTGATGTTGTCTATGTGCTGAGTCAGTTGTAGGAGAACGCACTTTTCAAGGATTTTGGATAGGAAGGGGAGGTTGGAAACAGGTCTGAAGTTGTTCAGATCGGTGTTGTCTAGGCCTGGCTTTTTCAATAGTGGCGTGACTTGGCCGACTTTGAGGCAGTCTGGTATGATGCCGGTTTTCAAGGAGCTGTTTATGATTTCGCTCCAGAGTGGGGCGAGTGAGAGTTTCAGCTTTTTGGTCAATTGGGTGGGTACAGGATCGAGGATGTGGGATGCGGGCTTGGAGGAGGAGATCAGTTTAAGAATCTCAGCTTCAGGTACGGGGTCGAAGGATTTCCAGGCTTTTGTGGGGAGCTTGCTCATGGTGGTTTCGATTGTTGGGGTTGGGTTTATGAAGGAGGGATAGAGGTTGATGTCAAGAGATAGCTCAATCTTGGTGATTTTGTCGTTGAAGAAGTTGGCGAAGTTGTCACACAGGTCTTTGGAGGCCTGGACTGGGGTTGCAGAGGTCTTGGAGGTTTGTTGCCTGATGATGTTAAAGAGTTCTTTGGGCCTGCTTTTCGCGTTGTCAAGAGCGGTACAGAAAAAGTTGGTTTTTTCATTGTTGATATGTTTTCTGTAATTCCTACGGGCTGCTTTGAGTTGCTCGCAGAGGCTTGTGGGGGGATTGTTTCTCCATAGACGTTCTGTAGCTCTAAGTTGTCTCCTTTTAGCGTTAATGTCCGTGTTGAACCAGGATCTGGAAGGAATGTTCCTGGTTTTTTTCAGTTTCAGGGGGGCAAGTTGGTCTAAGATGGACGACATAGTTGTGTTGTAATGAGATGTGAGTTCTGTTGTGGAGAGACCGTCTGGGGAGATGGGCAGGAGCGTGCTTATCTTTTCTTCTAACATGGCAGGCAAACTGGTAAAGTGATATCACAGTCTTTGCAATACTACCATTTTAGATAAAACATTTTTCCCATCAATGTTAACAGTAATTTTCTCTAAAAGAAGAGGCATCTCACCAAACTCTTTATAGATTTTTGTATATTACATGATATTACATCTTTATCACAATCATGCACTTTTACCCCTTGGTACCTAAATGTGACTGGTTCCCACCTTAGGATGAGGTAAATGATGGTTCAGCATCTGATTGTATCAACTTCATCATTGGAAACATGCATGTACAATTTATCCCAATTTAGGCTTAATCCTGTAAAAGAACCAACATCTCCGAGCATCTGCATTACAGGCTCCAGTCCAGGTAAGCATTGTTGAGGTACAAAAGCACATCATCTGCATAGAGCGATATAGTAAGCCACTCATTTGCCATTACTATGCCCCTTAAACTGCCTCGTCTTCCCATTTCACAAGCTGTGGTTCCATTGCCACTGCAAATAAGGGAAGCAAAAGGGGACAACCTTACCTAGGGCCTCTCTCCACTCACCAGGGGTCTGATATATTTCTTTCCTCACAAACACAGGTCGCAGGATCAGTAAATAGCAATCTAATTCATGGTAGTACATCAGTACATATTCCTTATTCCTGTAGCCACCCATATATAGAAGTCATTTCAAATACATAAAAAAGACTGAATATTTGCTGATGTGTTCCTTGCTGGTACAAACCCCATATTGATTGGGGTGGACAAACTCCAGCAGGATGGTTACCAATCTTTTAGAGAGGATCCTGCTCAAAATTGTATAATCTGTATTTAGCATTGAGAGCGAGTAATAGGACTTTTTATCTAGGAAGTCCCATCCGGGTATTGGTACCAGTATAATTACTACTTCTTGGATGGCATTGGGCAACACACCTTTCAATCTCACTAATTCATATAGTTACACTAAGTTTAGCACCAATATTTTAGTTTAGGTAGCATACAACTCAGCCAGGAAACTGTTCAATCTCAATTTGACTGATTTAGAGATTCTTCCATTTATAGATGCATTCAGTATCTCCCTATGCTAAAGCATCATCTTCTGAGTGACGGTAGATGTCACAAACCTAGTTAGTTAAATTTTACCAATACTAATGTCCAAATAATCTTATCATGTGAGTGTAATAAGTCATTGGGTTCTGCTCTTATCATTGCTATTGGGGAACCTTGAGACACAGGTTTTGATAATCATGCCAACAGCGTACCTTCTTTGTCTTTCATCGTATTGTTTTGTTATGGATTCCCTCTTGAGAATCATTTGAATCCTTCGGTAAGTGATATATTGTCCTCTTATTACTAGCTGAAAGGGCTCCCATTCTACAAGAGGGTCTTTCTTGGAGCCTGCATTCTCAGTATAGTGTTGGATTTAATCTTTAATGGTTTCCCTAAAAGCCTTGTCCTCCAATGCGTAAGCTCATAAGTGCCATATGAGTATATCAGCTGTTGGTTTTCCCCATCCCAGAGTAATAAGTAATGGAGCCAGATAGCATCCTCCCTAAGTATTCAGGATCTGTTATTCGAGAAATGATTCTACTAGTGCACAAGATGCTATCTAGTCTTGTGTAGATACCATATATAGTGTTGTGAAAAAACAAGTCTCTTTTGTGAGGTATACACCCTCTAGGCGTCAACTAGGTCCCAATCCCCCAGCCACTCTGTGAAGGTCTTTGCTAATCGTATAGCGGGTTATCCAGACAAAGGTGGGTGAGACCTATCTAGGCAGTGGTCTGCTATTCAACTGAAGTTACCTCTCCCCCACAACCACGGTATGTATATCCTTTCAGATAAACTTTTCAACATGCCTCTCAGGAAGTCTATTTGGTTCATTTTTGGGGTGTACATACATACTGACAACGTCCCCTCCCCATCTAGTCTTGCCTTTACTATCACATATATTCCTATTGGATCCTCCACCACCGTGTCAGCCGAAAAGGGGACCACATGACATTCCCGAATAAGTGATGCCCTCTAGCCTTCAATGAATATCCTACATTAGACAACTGGCCTCTCCACCTGTGTTTCAATTTCTCTCTTTTCCCACAAACTCTCACTTGGCTCTCACTCTTCTTTATATCATTATATGATTATATCATTCAGCTTCAGTGAATCTGTTCACACCAAACCTCTATGCAGTCCATGTCTAGACTGGACTCCATTCTGGTGCCGCAACATCAGCTGGGTAGGATTCAGGAACACATAATTTCTGCCTAGAGGCATATCTGACCACTCGCCCATAGTCTCATCCATACAGACAGATACACCAGGTATGAGGGTAACTACAGACTAGACTCGTAGAAGCTGACTGACTGTAACCAAGAAGATGATTACTGAGAACACTGACCTCTACTTCAAAGAGAATAAAGGAATGGCAAGCTAAGACGTTGGCTTGTGGAAGGCCTACAAAACGGTGATAAGTGGTCAATTGATTGCACATGTGACAGGGAAAAAGAGAAAGAGAGGCAGGGAAAGTAGGGACTTGGGGACCAAACTACTGTACTGGGAATAGGAGTATATGGCCTCCCCTCACAGGGTCTGGTGCAAAAGACTGAAGGCACTATAGAAGAGTACAAGACCCATATGCAGCAAGAAATGAGGGCCCAATACAGAGCGATGCAGGTTAGGCTCTATGAGGTGAGCAATAGGGCAGAGAAACTCTTCACCTGGTTGGCGAAAAAGGAAGAGGGGCAACAATGGGTACAGAAGGTCAATGCAGAGGCCGGTGAGAAGGCTGAGACCCCCGCTGAGATTGTGCATGTCTTCGCCAAGTATTTGGAGGCCCTATATAGGGCGCAGACTGAGGATGGAGCGGGAGGCATGGGGGGGTTCAGCAATGACATCCCAGCCCGCAGGCTTGGGAATGAGGCGCTCCTTTCTCTTGAAATGGAGATTGTAGAGACGGAAATCTTGGCAACATTGACCCAGTTGAAGGGCGATAAAACCCCAGGCCCTAACGGCTTACTGTGGGGATTCTTTAAAAGTATGAGATTTCGTATAGTGGACCTACTCCATAAAATGTTTTACAGAGCCTGAAAGGATGTTATGCTCCCATGGGATCTACATCAAGTGATGATTTTCTTGATCCATAAGACGGGGAAAGCACCAGAGGTCTGCGCCTCCTATAGTCTGGTATCGCTGCTGAATGTAGAGACAAAGATACCGGCAAAAGTTGTGGCAAATTGCCTGATGCAGGTGATAGACTCACTAGTGGCCCCATATCAAGCGAGCTTTATGCCCTATAGGGCGATGAGGTACAACCTTCGGAGGCTTGCCGAGTGTCTAGCTTGCAGGGACCGCATATTTGAACTAGCTATCCTGGTGGCCATAGATGCTGAAAAAGAATTTAATTCAACAGATTGGCTGTACACAATGGCTATTCTCCAGAAGATGGGTTTTGATCTAACAGATTTGTCCTGGATGAGGTTGTTGTACAAAGACCCAATAGTTAGAGTCAGGGTCAACAGGGTGTTCTCTGCAGAATTTGGGCTGAGCAGGGGCACTTGTCAAGGTTGCCCACTGTCTCCCCTAGTTTTCAAGGTAGTGGTTGAGCCACTGACTATGCGCATATGCAGGGATGCACTGATCCGTGGCCTACGATGAGACCCTGAATAGGAGAACGTCATTTCGTTATATGCTGACGATGTCCTGTTATACCTGGCAGACCCAAAGCACTCCGTCCTGAGAGGACTGCAGACCCTCGAAGTATTTGGGTCATATGCAGGGATCCGTATCAATTGGCGCAAGTCAGTGGCATTCCAGCTATCCAATGGCGATCTAGGTCGGGACTGGGGTTACTCCCCTGCCCCCCAAATGGGAGTCCTGAGGCTTCACCTATGTGGGGATTTTCATAACAGAGGATCGGGACCTAGTCTTCCAACCAACCTGATCGGAATCCTGGAGGAATATAGAAACGATGCAAGAAATGGAGAATACTTCCAATTTCACTGCTAAGAAGGGCGCCCTTTATAAGATGATCTATTTGCTGATATTTTTATACTGCAAAACACTCCATTTAAAGTTCTGGTAGGTTTTTCCACTCAGTGCATGAGATGACACATGCGCTACTATGGGACTGGGGGACAACTAGGATCGCCTTGGTATCCCTGACGAGACAACCCTCAAAGGTGGGAATCACACTCCCAAGTCTATGACTGTACTACTGGGCTGCACAGTTGGTGGTAATTAATGACTGGGCCTTCGCTACACAAGAGCCATCACTGTCTGCGGATAGGCAGGAGTGCTACTTCCAGAGACTTTATGGGGGATTGGGGATGGCTCCCTTACCCCCTCTGATGGCCACCGTAATTAAGACATGGAGGCAGATGACCCAGGTCCTAGGCTTGGAAGGCAAGCTGATGTTAGAGACCCCCCTTATGGGAGTCAGATACGTTGAGAGGTCTGCAGGCAATGGGGAACTACAAAAAATTGGACACACTGGGTATTTCTAAACTGGGTGATGTGACATCTGGAAAGACGGAGATATGATTCCTTTCTCTACAAGAGGAATACAAACTAACATGGAGCCAGTTCCTTTGTAATCAGCAATTGAGGCACATACTATGTGACTATGAGGACTTATTGACAGACATAGCAGAGGATTCCCCATTAGAATATAGAGTGTTCCCCCTTCACCCCCCACCAGCCACGCAAAGTCCCAAATCTACCCCAAGCTTCTCCAAAACAGCCTCCCACTGTTAGACACGCTGACAGAGAGATGGGAGGGTGATTTAGGAAGACTGGAAGACATTGACTGGGGGATGACATGCCCATACCCGGGGAAGGTGACTAAAAGGGCGGGGTTTCGGTTAATCCAACTGAAGGCATACTATACTAGACAGGGCATACTATACTACATATAAGGCGTTCTCCAACCACATACTATACTAGAACCAGGGTGTTGTGCATGTGGAGGATTGACAACAATCTCTGCCTTAGGGATTCTCGAAAGAGGGGTACCCTGCTACATACAATTTTGGATTTCCCGAGAGCCCAATAGTACTGGGGTAAAGTGGGTACCAGAATTTTGGCAGAGATAGATTACTTGTGATGCTTACCCAGCAACTGGTGACCCTAGGTATCTCGGGAGAACAGTCTCTCGATCATTACCTACTCCTCTTCTGCAATGTGGCCCTAATGGTTGCACAACAGGATTTGATTAAATATCAAGGGAGAGGAACGCTGTCGACCATTTAGGAATGGGTGGGGAAAAATACAGATTGGTACATGAGGACGTGCACCCAAGTTTGAAAACATATGGGGCCCATGGAGAAAAGCTGAAGTCATGGCATCCTAAAGAGAGACATAAGGGTAGGGGACTTGACCAAGGAAGGAATCGAGGTGTCATTGGGCTTATGGCAAGGAGCTGTATATATGTATTATGTCAACCTATGCAAAGATAGGCCGTTTGACTACAACCTTTCACAGGTGAATTGGAAAAATGGTGAAGATAGCCCTGACAACATGCCATTTATTTGTCATTTATTTGAAGCTCCATGGACACCTTCAAACACGGTCACCAGGGTGCCCACTGTCATGTAGCCAGCGGGAACTATCCAAGTCAGAGGTGGCCCGGCCACTGGCCCTGTTCAGCAAGTCTCTCCAGTGGCCCTGCTTGAAGGCACCCATGGACCTTCCACGGCTTCCTTCTCTTGAGTTTTCTAATTGGCTGACTGGCAATGATCGTCACTGATCACCCTAGGTCTTGCAAGGACTCTAGATGTGCATAGATATTTCCTTCCTACATTATATATATGGTGCTGTCCATTTATATTGCTGTTGATGTGCATAGTACTATTATAGTGCTGGTGGTTACTACGGATGGTTTGCGGCAGTGGTGTGTGCCTGCCTGTTACACTACTGATCATGTGTGTAGTCTTCAATTGACCTTTAAAGTAATTTTATATTGATATTAGGCTCACAGTGTGGACGCTGATAGGCCCAGTACTTCTGAACAGAGCTTCCTCACTGTAAGTCTAAAACGAAAACAATTAATGCAGTTTGTTTAACCCTGATTTTAAAAAAAACTATTTAAAGGCCATCATAACCTATAGGTAACCTGGTCCTCCTCAAATTGCAGCCACAATACAGTTCAAACATATTGTATTCCAGTTACAGCAATGGTAATCTTCTACAGATGAAGGGTGTTAAAAGCACACGATGCCCTGTACTCATCCCCTTGTTTTGCTGGGATGCTTAAATGTGCTCCATCATTCCTACTAAGTATCGCTGTTTCAAAACTCTACTTTGACTTACCTCTTCCCATGACATGTCTTCATTCCAGTTGCCCACTTTGACCGTCCGCTGATATGTCCCAATGCTCAGGTTTGGCTCCAAGTGCTGCATGCTTGAAATTCTGTGGATTAGAAGCAGATGTTAAATTCATGGGCATAGCAAACGGTAGATAGGAGCGCTGTGGGTGCAGCAATGCTTAGATTTGACAGACAACTAAAGTATTGTTTTTTTCCTTAGCTAGACAGCTTTTGGACAAGACCCGAATGATTAGTAGCCCCAGATCTGTGGATACCTCTTCTCAGTGCTGGACTATCAGGCAGCTTCTGCACAGAGCTGTGGAGTAACAAGAGAGCTATGTCTGTCGACCTCTTTTTTGAGCTGTTGATCACCAGGCAGTCATTCTTAGGGCAATATTTGGAAGCTAAGGCCAGAATATGTGTCCTTTGACATTTGACATGGCCGATGGATCTTTCTTCCACGCTGTGAAGTTTCAGGCAGGCATGAGCTGGGAACATGCCCCCTGAGCTGCGGTCTGTAGGCAGCCATGGCCCGGGTATTAGTCCTCTCAGTAATCATAGCATGGAGATCTTTGCGTTAGGCTGTGGAGTATCAGACAGACATGGACTTGGGATATTCATTCTCAGCTGCAGAGTTTCAAACAACACGTGGCCTGGGGATCTTTGCTGGCAGCTGTAGAGTATCAGGCGGCCATGTCCTGGAGGTCGTTTCTCTCTGCTGCAGTGTATCAGGCAGATGGCCTGGGGATCTTTGCTCTCAGCTGCAGACTATAAGGCAGACATTGTCTGGGGATCTTTACTGACAGCTGTAGAGAGCCAGGCCACCCTAGGAATAACCCATTACCATCTTCTATAATCTTATATTTTATATATCCCCATACTTTTCCTAAGTTCCTCCACTCATAGTTATTCCTTCAATTAGCCTAGATACAGTGTTGACCTTCCACCCAGTAGGTACGGTCACTTTGACCCTACTCCATTCCAAGATGGCGCCCAGTCTTGAGTGCCTCTTCCCGTGACCCGGATCCAGAAACGGCTCTGGCTCACGGTGTTCAAAAGGCCCCCGTAACACGGGGTCTTTGCTCATGCCGACCGATTCAGATGATACGTCAGTGACCGGACGTTGCCCAATCTAAGTAAGGGACCTTTCTTGATGCGGTCCGCCGGATTCCATGCGGACTATTAAAACATAGTTTCAGTCCTGAGGCAGTAACCTGGACGGCTGAGTGGACAGCCTGCATTTTTTCTAAAACTTGTGTATCACAATTCTGTCTCCCCACATATAGATACCTATAATTTCGCAGCGCCAGAGAAAGGATTTCATCCTGCTATTATTATAAAATCACAGTTAGCGCGGTCTAACACGGCCCGCAGGGAATTAGGAACACCTACTCCTACTAATAGGAACTTTGTCCTAGATTAGACTTTTCTCTCCACATGCCCCCCGGGATAATCAAGTCGAGCACTTATGTCCACATACGCTAAAAACAGGCCTTCACCTCCTACTAAATGGTATTTTTTACACAGGCCATTTGCTAATAAACCACAATGGAAGAAATTGGTTTCCATATCCCACCGGACCAAATGTTATGACGTGTCCAATGGTACAAGCTAGAGGTTTGGTCCACTCTAAACAACACACTGTTTTGTATACTAAGACCAAAAACGAACAAGAATGCATGATATCTATTTGTCTTTTATTCACATATGGAACATGACTTTGTGACCTGGACATCAATATCCCGTATATATCTTTATGAATTATCATGAAAAAATGATTATGTCTACTGTTACTGAAATGTAAATTGGGATTGTTGTTGACATCATACTAGTCCTCAAATATTTTCCACATATTATGATATTTCGATTTTCACATACCCCGACCATGTGCCTCACACTGTCCAATCCTTTCTTCTATATTGACCATCGCACCACTCAACCTTACATCACACATATTCTTTCTTGGCCCATCCCCTCTGTCTTGTATTCGGCGATTATCTCCCCCGAAATACGAATGTTTGTCTGCACTAATGTTGTCCGCGGATTTTCTTTCGCGCTCTTTTGCCTCGTAATGTTTTTGCCTCTTTTTGCTCTACACTCCTCTGTCCGACCTCTTTCTGAAATGATCTTAACGACTCTCACGGCCCGCCTTACCTTTCTCTCCCTTCTTTTATCTGTTGTCCCCACTAATCAATCCTCTTTTCTAAATCCTTCTCTCCTATTTCCTTCTCCCTCTGTCGCTACGACTGTCTCGTTCGTACCTCTCTTTCCCTCTCTTCCCTTGACCAATTCTCGATCTTTACATTCGATTCCACTTCACAGCACTGACACCGCATTTTCACGGGTGATGTATGTTTACAACCGCACTGTCGCATTTCTGTAAATATTTACCTAATTTTGGTTACTGTGTTGTATGTTGCTCTTTCATGAATGTACAGCCCTGAGGAAGCCCCAGGCCAGACAGCCAATGGAAAGTGGGCGAAACACGCGTTGGCTGTTACTTTACCTTTTTGTTTTATGGATCCTTGATCCATTATTGTTGTACATGACTCTGAATTCTGGAAAGAGTCAAGCATCATAAAGACTTCTTAAGAAAGCATTAAATTGGAATTTTTTCCTGAAAAAAGAGTGACGATTTTGACTTGTTCTGGCACATCTTTAAGCTCAGTATCAATAATGGGGAAGGGATCTCCCATTGTCAAGAACAAGTGAATCACAATTATTTGGCTCTAATATCCAAGGATTGCAAAGGATCGGGACCCATTACCCCCTATTTCCTGACCAGACAGGCCACCCTCGACTGGCAGCTTTGCTCTCAGCTGCAGAGTATTAGATAGTCATGGCCTAGGAAACTTTGTTGTCAGCTGCAGAGTATTAGACATGATCTAGGGATCTTTACTCTTGCTGCTGCAGAGTATCAGACAGACATGGCAGGAAGTTCTTTGCTGACAGCTGCAGAGTATCAGGCAGACATGATCTATGGATCTTTGCGCTCGTTGATGCAGAGTATCAGGCAGACAAGGTCTAGAGATCTTAAGTCTCTCTACTGCAGAGTATCAGGCAGACACAGCCGGGGGATCTTTAGTCTCTCTCCTGCAGAATATCAGGCAGACATGGCATGGGGATCTTTAGTCTCTCTACTGCAGAGTATCAGGCAGACACGGTGTGGGGATCTTTAGTCTCTCTACTGCAGAGTATCAGGAAGACAAGGCCTGGGGATCTTTAGTCTCTCTACTGCAGAGTATCAGGCAGACACAGCCTGGGGTTCTTTAGACTCACTACTACAGAGTATCAGGCAGACACGGCCTGGGGATCTTAAGTCTCTCTAATGCAGAGTATCAGGCAGACACGGCCTGGGAATCTTTAGTCTCTCTAATGCGGAGTATCAGGCAGACACGGCGTGGGGATCTTTAGTCTCTCTGTGAGAAGTTGGCCTGGTATATGCTGTCCACTAATGACTAAATGAAAGGAGAACCACACAAGTGTTATGTAAAAATATGTATTTATTACTAAAACACTCTCTACTAACCTCTACATGAGATTAGAACACAAAGCACACAATAATTAATCAATAGAACATACGCAAGTAGCAAAATGTACAACGGGCTCCAGGGGGGAGACCGAACCATATACTAAAAAAATGGTATAACAACAACAACTTCAATAGACACAGGGCCTAGAGCACGTAGAATCGCTGGGACCCCAAGGAACCACCCAAGGCAGTGACACAGGGCGCCCACGGAGGACGGGTGCAGTGAGGAAACACGACTGCGTGCTCCGTGCAACTATATGGGAAAGTCGCGGTTGGAAAATTACAGTTTAAGGACACTTCTAGGAGGATTTCAAGCAAACCCTTTGGAACATAAGAGGTTCTAAGGCCAGCACCCTTGTGAGTACCGAGGTAACCGTGTTACCTATCCCAGAGGAGCCGGGGGCATAGGGGTCAAGTGGTGTCGGAAACCTCCGTCGTTTTCAATGGAGAGCTGCAAGAAAATACTGCTGCCAGGAAGGCGAAGAGTGTCCAGTGGAATCCAAGCTTGGATCCGAGGTGAGAAGAACCTGAAAGCAGAGGGGACAGAGTCTGGGTCACTTCAGGTGACCTGGGGCTCGGTAGTCGAATGCCCACCGATGTCGGGTGCTTCAGGTGCAGAGAAAGGATGTTTGTCTCTGCAGCCACGGGGACCAGGAGATGTTGACGACAACCAGGGTCCAGAGGTGAGCTGTCCCACAAAGGAAGTCGAGAGCTGAGGGGTCAGTGTCCGGCTGGAGCACCAACAAGCCTTGGCAGCGGCAACCCACGCAGGCAGAGGAAACCGGTTACGGTGTGGACCAGCAAGGTCCAGGGGACTCTCCAAGCAATGGAGAGTCAGGGCATGTCTGGAGCAACCAGGGAAGCCCAAGAACAAATGAGATGACCCTCGCCAGGACCCACAGGCCAACGGACCAGGGATCGCGAGGAGACCTCGAGCGAATTTACAAAGCACCAGCCCACAGAGCACTCGTGGAGTGGACGCCGGATATCTTCGGTGCAAATGGTGCTCGGAGTCAGGACTACACATAGTCCAATGACAAGCTCAGGGATCGCCAACAAGCATATGCACTTGCAAATAGACGCAGTGCACAGGGTTATGGGTTGCACGGCCCCCACGAGGGATACTGGTCTCAGAATCGCTGAGAGGTCAGATCTACCTCGGGGACCTTCAGGAACCCACCTCCAGTGTTGCAGAAATCTTCAGAGTCCGCAGGAGCTCTGGAGATGCAAGCAGGTCAGATGCGCTTAGGTGCCTGCTGCTGCAGGGGAGTAACTCCTTTACTCCAAGGGAGATTCTTCTGTTGTCCAGCGAAGTGTAGACCGTCAAAGTACTTGGTTTCTTTGCAGAGTCTTGTCCAGGTATAATCTAAAGTCCTGTGATCAGGTTTCCCACTTTATACCCAGGAAAGGGGTTGGACTGACTCTGGGGACCCTCCTAGGGGAGGGGCAGGACAGAGGGGTGGCTACACCCATGTCCTTTGTCCAGTTTCGCGCCAGAGCAGGAGCCAATGGCTCCCAGAACTGGTTTGAGCTGGACTATGCACGGGGACACCAAATGTGCCCCCAGTGCAGAGACTTTCTGGCACTCTAAGAGTGCACCCACCCAGCCCCAATACACTAAACCCTGTCTGGGAGGTGGTCACACCTCCCTGTGACAGGAAACCTATTGTCAGGCCTTCCTCTGCTCAAGCTTGGCTCAGCAGCATGAGGGCAGACTCGTGTCTGTGGCTGGCAGCATCCATTTTGTGCTGCCCAGGTCTAGAAAGCTGGTACCGGGTAGACCGGTGACCCATAGTAGTAGTTCTACAAGGGTGGAATCATACCTCCCACACCAGTTACTGGTGTGGAGGTATGATTCCAAGGTGTTTGACACCAAACATGACATGTTTCTAAGCAGCTGTTTTAAGGTTAGCATTTACCGCAAGGTTATAATGCACTTAAACATATATGGTTGGCTGCATCACAGACAACCCCGGAGAATGGTCTCCAAAGGCTGCAGAGGGGCCCTATTCATGCAGGGGTACCCTCTCACATAAAACCCAGCACCCTGCCTTCAGGATTGATAAGGCCTGCCATAGGGGGGACTGATAGGTTTGTATGTGTAGTGATTTAGAGAGACATAGTGAACCTATATCTTAAGTAAGTGGTGCAAGCACCAGCTTACACAGTCTGCTGTAGCAGGCTTGTCGTGTCAATTTGAATGGCCTCTCATGGGTGGCATAATACATGCTTCAGCCCATGGGAGGCCTCTGGAGTACCTATGCGCTGGGTACATGGTGTACCATATACTAGGGACTTACAAGGGTACCCCAGTATCCAATCTGAAGTGTACCTAAAGTACATGTATTGCAATTTACAGGAGAAAGCAGATAGACTGGGGTCCTGAATAGCAGGATCCCAGTCAGACTAGGCCAAAAACAGTGAGACATCAGCAAAAAGTGGGGGTAACTATAAGAAGCAGATCCTACTCTCCTACACAACCCCCCCAAATGTAAGGACATTAAACTAACCTTGACCAGTTGAGTCTTCGTGTTCTAAGTGGAAATATCTGGAGAGTCCATCTGCATTGGCATGGTTACTCCCAGGTCTATGTTCCACTGTATAGTCCATCCCCTGGAGGGAAATGGACCACTCAAAAGTTTGGAGTTTTCACCCTTCATCTGTTTTAGC
Source organism: Calotriton arnoldi (assembly GCA_963921515.1). Taxonomy (NCBI): domain Eukaryota; kingdom Metazoa; phylum Chordata; class Amphibia; order Caudata; family Salamandridae; genus Calotriton; species Calotriton arnoldi. The sequence continues at coordinate 342,328 of CAWUFW010009891.1, read as the reverse complement.
CATAAGAGGGGCTTATGGTCTGTCTGAACAATGAAGTGAGTGCCAAACAAGTATGGCCTCAGCTTCTTCAGAGCCCAAACCACAGCAAAGGTTTCCCTCTCAATAGCTGACCAACGTTTCTCTCTGGGGGTCAGCCTTCTGCTTATGAAAGCTACTGGCTGATCCTGACCCTCTTCATTCAATTGTGATAACACAGCCCCTACCCCCAATTCAGATGTATCAGTTTGAACAATGAATTGTTTGGAATAATCAGGACTTTGCAGAATGGGAGCAGTGCACATGGCCTGCTTCAGGTCATCAAATGCCTTTTGACAGCTAACTGTCCACTGAACTTTCTTAGGCATTCTTTTGGAAGTTAAATCATTTAAAGGGGTCACTATGGATCCATATCCTTTGACAAACCTCCTGTAGTACCCAGTCAGGCCCAAGAAAGCTCTGATCTGAGTCTGGGTAGTTGGAGCAACCCTGTCCATGATGGTCTGGATTTTGCTCTGCAATGGTTGAACCTGACCTCCACCCACAAGGTGGCCTAGGTACACTCTGCCCTATCTGGCACTTGGTGGCCTTGATAGTGAGGCCTGCTTTTTGCAGAGCCTCTAAAACATTTCTCAGGTGGACCAGGTGATCCTCCCAGGTGGAGCTAAAGACAGCAATATCATCTAGATAAGCTACACTATAGGCTTCCAGACCTGTAAGGACTTTGTTCCCCAACCTTTGAAAAGTGGCAGGTGCATTCTTCAAGCCAAAGGGCATCACCACAAATTGGTAGTGCCCTCTAGGGGTTGAAAATGCTGTTTTTGGTTTTGCATCCTCAGCTAATCTGATTTGCCAGTAACCAGCTGTCAGGTCAAATGTGCTTAAGAATTTGGCTGAGGCCAAAGTGTCAATCAGCTCATCTGCCCTTGGAATAGGGTGAGCATCAGTCCTAGTGACTGCATTGAGACCCATGTAATCAACACATCCTCATCTCTCTCTTACCACCCTGGGTGTGAGGTTTTGGTACCAAGACTACTGGACTAGCCCAAGGGCTATCTGAGGGCTCAATTACTCCTAATTCCAACATTTTCTGGACTTCAGTCCTGATACAGTCCCTGACATGGTCAGGTTGCCTAAATCTTATTTTTAACAGGCAGACTGTCACCTGTGTCCACCTCATGTGTACACCAGGTAGTCTGACTTGGAGTCAGTGAAAACATGTGTCTGTACTGATTGAGGACTTTCCTACAATCAGTTTGCTGCTGGTCAGTGAGGCTGCCTGCCAAGGCTACACCATCAACTGAACCATCATCAGGGTTCTGTGAGAGCAGGTCAGGGAGTGGGTCACTCTCTTCCTCCTGTCCCTCATCAGTAGCCATGAGCAAGCCCATGTCTGCCCTGTCCACATATGGCTTGAGCCTGTTCACATGGAGCACCCTGTGGGGGCTCCTGGGAGTTCCAAGGTCCACCAGGTAGGTAACCTCTCCCTTCTGCTCAAGTATAGTATGGGGCCCACTCCACTTGTCCTGGAGAGCTGCTGGGGCCACAGGCTCCAACACCCATACTTTCTGTCCTGGCTGATACACAGTCAAAACAGCCTTTTGGTCATGCCAGGCCTTTTGCAATTCCTGGCTAGCCTCAAGGATTTTGGATGCCTTCTTCATGTACTCAGCCATCCTGGAGCGGGGACCAAGTACATAGTCCACAATATCCTGTTTAGAGGGTTTGAGAGGTAACTCCCATCCCTCCTTCACTAGACATAAAGGACCCTTAACTGTATGTCCAAACAGAAGTTCAAAAGGGCTGTAACCAACCCCCTTCTGAGGAACCTCTCTGTAGGCAAAGAGAAGGCAGGGCAAAAGGATGTCCCATCTGCGCCTAAGCTTTTCAGGGAGACCTTTTATCATGCCCTTGAGGGTTTTGTTGAATCTCTCAACTAACCCATTGCATTGTGGGTGATAAGGGGTGGTGAATTTGTAATTCACACCACACTCCTTCCACATTGCAGTCAAGTAACCAGACATAAAGTTTGCATCTCGGTCTGATACTACCTCCTTAGGGAAACCCACTCTGGAAAAGATTCCCAGGAGGGCTCTAGCCACAACAGGAGCTGTGGTAGTCCTTAGGGGTATTGCTTCTGGATACCTAGTGGCATGGTCCACCACCACTAGTATGAATCTGTGCCCAGATACAGTTTGAGGATGCACGGGACCAACAATGTCAATCCCAACCCTCTCAAAGGGAACCCCCACCACAGGTAGTGGTATCAGGGGGGCCTTTGTAGTACCACCTGCCTTACCACTGGCTTGGCAAGTGATACAGGAGCGACAAAACTCCTTTGTGTCCTCTGACATGTGAGGCCAATGAAAGTGAGGGACAATTCTGTCCCAGGTCTTGTTTTGGCCTAAGTGTCCTGCTAATGGGATATCATGTGCCAGTGTTAATAGGAAGCCTCTAAACTTCAGAGGTATAAACAACCTCCTGGTAGCACCAGGCTTGGGGTCTCTACCCTCTGAGTATAAAAGTCCATCATCCCAGTAGATCCTATGGGACCCACTGGCACTCCCAACAGCCTCAGCAGCAGCTTGCTGTCTGAGGGGTTCAAGAGAGGGGCAGTTCAGCTGCTCCTGACTCAGATCTGCCCTGGAAGGGCCCCCTGTCCCCAAGAACTCAACCTGGTCAGGTTCAAGTTCCTCTGAGACAGTTCCTTCTTCAGGACTAAGATCAGCTCCCTCAAGAGTCTGATCCTCACTCTGAGGCAGGGGGGAAGACACTGCCTTACCCCTACTGCTCCTTCTCTTGGAAGGCACCTGGTCCATTATTCCAGTATCCAGGGCCTGTTCAGTGGAAGACATTTTTGCCTGTGACCTAGTCATGGCAAACACATCTGCAGGGATGCCCAGCATTTCTGCATGTGTCCTGAGTTCCACTTCAGCCCAAGCTGAAGTCTCCAAATCATTGCCCAATAAGCATTCTACAGGGAGGTCTGCACTTACCACAACCTTCTTAGGGCCAGTTACCCCTCCCCAGGTGAAATTCACAACTGCCAAGGAATGGTCTGTCCTGACATTGCTTGCATTGGTCACTTGGTACATCTCACCAAGTATAATCTGGTCAGGGCCCACAAGTTCTTTTGTCACCATTGTGACACTTGCACCTGTGTCCCTGTATGCCATGGCCTCCTTACCATTGATTAGAGGCTGTTGTCTGAACTTGCCCAAGTTACTGGGACTTACAAATAAGGAGGCAATATCCATGCCGCCATCACAGACTAACACAGCCTGAGTTGGAATTCTGACTAGGCCAGAATCCATCTCAGATCCCAAGGTTAACCCTACTATACCCTTGTTCTGTGTACCACCACTTGGAACTGAGCTAGGGGGAACAGTTGCCTTAGGGGCAGTGGTGGTAGGAGTAGAATCCTTGGCCCTTGGACAGGTGGCATCCTTTGTCCAATGGGTCTTCTCTTTACAGATATGACACCAAGGTTTATTTTTGCCTTTATCCTTGTTTGATTGTGACTCCCCCCCAGAAGCAGGTTTTTGGGGCCCTTGTGAAGACTTCTGGTCTTTACCCTTCTCCCCACCCTTATCTGAGGTCTTAGAATCTTGCTTCTTAGAGTCACCACCTTGGATCTGAGCTTTCTGCTTCACCCTGGTTCTGACCCATTTGTCTGCCTTCTTTCCCAATTCTTGGGGAGAGGTCAGATCAGAGTCCACCAGGTACTGATGCAACAACTGATTTTGGCAATTATTAAGGATCTGCTCCCTCATAATTAAATTGTATAATCCTTTAGAATCATTCACCTTACTGCCAAGTAACCAGCCTTCCAGAGCCTTAGTAGCACAATCTACAAAGTCTACCCAGTCCTGAGTCTGTGCCTTCTGGGTGTCTCTGAACTTAATCCTGTATTGTTCAGTGGTTAAGCCAAACCAATCAATGAGAGCACTCTTCAAGACTGAGTAATTGTCAGCATCCTCTTCTCTAACAGTGAGGAGCTTATCTCTCCCTTTGTCAGCAAAGGAGAGCCACAAGATAGCTGCCCACTGCTCATGAGGGACCCTCTGTACCTTACAGGCCCTCTCTAGTGCAGTTATCCATTTGTGGATGTCATCCCCACTCTGGTAGGGAGGGACTATCTTGTTCAGGTTCCTATGTTCACGAGTATACTCCCTACTTCTAGGAACACTGTTGCTGCCACCATGGGACTCTAGTCCCAATCTATTTGTAGCTCTCTGGAGCTCTAGGGATTCCTTGTCTAGGGCCAAATGCTCCTTCTTGAGCCTAAGCTTGATTTTCTCAAGCTCCAGAAGTTGGCACTGTCTATCATAAGAGGATTCCCTCTTATTTGATATGGAAGTCCCTACAGAAGTTCCTGAATGCTGAGATTCTACAGAGGGAGATCTAGATCTCCTAGGTAAACTCTGTACTCTTCCTGGTGGAGTAAAGAGAGGGCCACTGGGGCCTTCTCCACCACCTAAAGGAAGTTCTGTGTTTCCAGGTTAGAATCATTTTGATCCTCCTGGCCAGGGTTTGAGTCCAGATCAAAGAAGGTTTAACTTCCTGGCCTTTCCTCATTCCCTGTCCCACCCACTCTTTCTACTTCATCAGACCCTGGGGTCTTTCTGAGGTCATCTAAGAGCAACATCTCTATGAGATTTTGGGTGCTTACACTTCTCCCTGTCCTCAGCTTCCTAGATGTACACATGTTTCTCAATTCTTGGAATGAGAGATGGTCATACCTAGTTGGCAGAGAGCCACTGGCTTCTCCTTTAGAAGACATACTAGTGTTATGTGGTGCAGGCACCTACCTAACCTAGTGGAGACTAAACTCTCTTGAGTTGGAGAAAGGGTGTGCTAGACCCTGGACTTACCCAACTCCAAGTTCAGTAGAACTTACTTATTCAATCTTGATGTATTATATGTGCCTAATACTCAGTGGTTTTCAGTTAATCACTCAATGAGATTTATCTGGTAAAAAAATAGCAAGCTTGAATCCCAACCGCTGCACACCAATGTGAGAAGTTGGCCTGGTATATCCTGTCCACTAATTAAAGTGGGCACCTTGCACCAGTCCAAACGACCCTTATGATGTATGAGGTCAAAGATAACCTTTAGAAAGCTATCCTAGTGGTAGCTGTGGAGAGCAGCCTTCAGGCTTAATCTTGAAGGACTGAAAAGCAGCTTGTTTTACCAGAATATCAACTCCTGAATGACTAAATGAAAGGAGAACCACACAAGTGTTATGTAAAAATATGTATTTATTACTAAAACACTCTCTACTAACCTCTACACGAGATTAGCACACAAAGCACACAATACTTAATCAATAGAACATACGTAAGTAACAAAATGTACAACGGGCTCCAGGGGGAGACCGAACCATATACTAAAAAAATGGTATAACAACAACGACTTCAATAGACACAGGGCCTAGAGCACGTAGAATCGCTGGGACCCCAAGGAACCACCCAAGGCAGTGACACAGGGCGCCCACGGAGGACGGGTGCAGTGAGGAAACACGACTGCATGCTCCGTGCAACTCTATGGGAAAGTCGCGGTTGGAAAATTACAGTTAAAGGACACTTCTAGGAGGACTTCAAGCAAACCCTTTGGAACATAAGAGGTTCTAAGGCCAGCACCCTTGTGAGTACCGAGGTACCCGTGTTACCTATCCCAGAGGAGCCGGGTGCATAGGGGTCAAGTGGTGTCGGAAACCTCCGTCGTTTTCAATGGAGAGCTGCAAGAAAGTACTGCTGCCAGGAAGGCGAAGAGTGTCCAGTGGAATCCAAGCCTGGATCCGAGATGAGAAGAACCTGAAAGCAGAGGGGACAGAGTCTGGGTCACTTCAGGTGACCAGGGGCTCGGTAGTCGAATGCCCACCGATGTCGGGTACTTCAGGTGAAGAGAAAGGATGTTTGTCTCTGCAGCCACGGGGACCAGGAGACGTCGACGATGACCAGGGTCCGGAGGTGAGCTATCCCACGAAGGAAGTCGAGAGCTGAGGGGTCAGTGTCTGGCTGGAGCACCAACAAGCCTTGGCAGCGGCAACCCACGCAGGCAGAGGAAACAGGTTACGGTGTGGACCAGTAAGGTTCAGGGGACTCTCCAAGCAATGGAGAGTCAGGGCACATCTGGAGCAACCAGGGAAGCCCAAGAACAAATGAGATGACCCTCGCCAGGACCCACAGGCCAACGGACCAGGGATCGCGAGGAGACCTCGAGCGAATTTACAAAGCACCAGCCCACAGAGCACTCGTTGAGTGGAGGCCGGATATCTTTGGTGCAAATGGTGCTCGGAGTCAGAACTACACGTAGTCCAATGCACAAGCTCAGGGATCGCCAACAAGCATATGCACTTGCAAATAGACGCAGTGCACAGGGGTACAAGTTGCACGGCCCCCACGAGGGATACTGGTTTCAGAATCTCTGAGAGGTCAGATCTACCTCGGGACCTTTGGGAACCCACCTCCTGGGTTGCAGAAATCTTCGGAGTCCGCAGGAGCTCTGGAGATGCAAGCCGGTCAGATGCTCCAAGGGAGATTCTTCTGTCGTCCAGCGAAGTGGAGACCGTCGAAGTACTTGATTTCTTTGCAGAGTCTTGTCCAGGTATAATCTAAAGTCCTGTGATCAGGTTTCCCACTTTATACCCAGGGAAGGGGTTGGAATGACTCTGGGGACCCTCCTAGCGGAGGGGCAGGACAGAGGGGTGGCTACACCCATGTCCTTTGTCCAGTTTTGCGCCAGAGCAGGAGCCCATGGCTCCCAGAACTGGTTTGAGCTGGACTATGCACGGGGACACCAAATGTGCCCCCAGTGCAGACTTTCTGGCACTCTAAGAGTGCACCCACCCAGCCCCAATACACTAAACCCTGTCTGGGAGGTGGTCACACCTCCCTGTGACAGGAAACCTATTGTCAGGCCTTCCTCTGCTCGAGCTTGGCTCAGCAGCAGGAGGGCAGACTCGTGTCTGTGGCTGGTAGCATCCATTTTGTGCTGCCCAGGTCGAGAAAGCTGGTACCGGGTAGACCGGTGACCCATAGTAGTAGTTCTACAAGGGTGGAATCATACCTCCCACACCAGTAACTGGTGTGGAGGTATGATTCCAAGGTGTTTGACACCAAACACGACATGTTTCTAAGCAGCCGTTTTAAAGTTAGCATTTACCGCGAGCTTATAATGCACTTAAACATATATGGTTGGCTGCATCACAGACAACCCCGGAGAATGGTCTCCGAAGGCTGCAGAGGGGCCCTACTCATGCAGGGGCACCCTCTCACATAAAACCAAGCACCCTGCCTTCAGGATTGATAAGGCCTGCCATAGGGGTGACTGATAGGTTTGTATGTGTAGTGATTTAGAGAGATATAGTGAACCGGTATCTTAAGTAAGTGGTGCAAGCACCAGCTTACACATTCTGCTGTAGCAGGCTTGTCGTGGCAATTTGAATGGCCTCTCATGGGTGGCATAATAAATGCTTCAGCCCAGGGGAGGCCTCTGGAGTACCTATGCCCTGGGTACATGGTGTACCATATACTAGGGACTTATAAGGGTACCCCAGTATCCAATCTAGAGTGTACCTAAAGTACATGTATTGCAATTTACAGGAGAAAGCAGATAGACTGGGGTCCTGAATAGCAGGATCCCAGTCAGACTAGGCCAAAAACAGTGAGACATCAGCAAAAAGTGGGGGTAACTATAAGAAGCAGATCCTACTCTCCTACACTCTCTACAACAGAGTATCAGACAGACACGCTCTGAGGGTCATCAGTCTCCCTACTGCAGTAGCAGGCAGACACGGCCTGGGGATCTTTAGTCTTTACTGCAGAGTATCAGGCAGACACGGCCTGGGGATCTTCAGTCTCTCTACTGCAGAATATCAGACAGACATGGCAGGAGGTTCTTTACTGACAGCTGCAGGGCATCAGGCAGACATGATCTAAAGATCTTTACTCTAGTTGCTGCACAGTATCAGGCAGACATGGTGTGGAGATCTTTAGTCTCTCTACTGCAGAGTATCAGGAAGATATGCCCTGGGAATCTTTAGTCTCTCTACGGCAGAGTATCAGGCAGAGACGGCTGGGGGATTTTTAGTCTCTCTACTGCAGAGTATCAGGAAGACATGGCCTGGGGATCTTTAGTCTCTCTACGGCAGAGTATCAGGCAGACACGGCCGGGGGATCTTTAGTCTCTACTGCAGAGTATCAGGCAGACACAGCCTGGGGATCTTCAGCAGGGATGGCTCCTCCACTAAGGCGAAGGAGCATCACCCCACTGCTTTGCAGTAGTGTAAATAAATGAAAAATAAAATGATAACTCGATGTTATCATTTTATTTTTTCCTGCTGCAAACTTGGCGGGCGGGCTGCTCTGCTCACGGAGCAGGGGAGGAGTGGTGGGCACTCTTTAAAGTGCACATGAATGTTTGGCCGGCAGTCTTGGGCCGTCCAAACAGTCATGCGTACTTTGCATGTTCTCCACCCAGGCTGAATTACAGTCTGGGTAGAGAACATGCCCAGGCTTCCAGTTCTCGTCTGAGCGCCGAACCACGGCGCTCAGACTAATCACAATGCTGCATTGCAACATTGTGATTGGCTTAGGGGAGCCTGGGGCCTTCCTGTTTTGGCCGACGCGGAGGAGAGACACGGCGATAAGTTGTGTGAGTATCAGGCAGACATGATTTAGGGATCTTTACTCTTGCTGCTGCAGAGATCAGGCAGACACGGCCTGGGGATCTTTAGTCTCTCTGCTGCAGAGTATCAGGCAGACATGGCCTGGGTATCTTTAGTCTCGCTACTGCAGAGTATCAGGCAGACACAGCCTGGTGATCTTTAGTCTCTCTACAACAGAGTATCAGGCAGACACGTCTGGGGATCTTTAGTCTCTATTGCAGAGTATCAGGCAGACACAGTCTGGGGGTCTTCAGTCTCTATGCTGCAGAGTATCAGGCACACATGATCTAGGGATCTTTACTCTCGCTGTTACAGAGTATGAGACAAACATGGCCTGGGGATCTTCAGTATCTCCACTGCAGAGTATCAGACAGACATGGCGGGAGGTTCTTTTCTGACAGCTGCAGAGCATCAGGCAGACGTGAACTACGGATCTTTACTCTATTGTTGCAGCACAGTATCAGGAAGACAAGGTCTAGGGATCTTTAGTCTCTCTACTGCAGAGTATCAGGAAGACATGGTCTGGGGATCTTCAGTCTCTCTACTGCAGAGTATCAGGCAGACACAGCCTGCGGTTCTTTAGACTCGCTACTACAGAGTATCAGGCAGACACGGCCTGAGGATCTTCAGTCTCTCTACTGCAGAGTATCAGGCAGATATGACCTGGGGATCTTCAGTCTCTCTACTGCAGAGTATCAGGTAGGCATGGCCTAGGGATCTTTAGTTTCTCTACTGCAGAGTATCAGGCAGAGACGGCCTGGGAATCTTTAGTCTCTCTACTGCAGAGTATCAAGCAGTCATGGCCTGGGGATCTTTAGTCTCTCTACTGCAGAGTATCAGGCAGACACGGTCTGGGGATCTTTAGTCTTTCAACTGCAGAGTATCAGGCAGACATGGCCTGGGGATCTTTAGTCTCTCTACCGCATAGTATCAGGCAGACAAGGTCTGGGGATCTTCAGTCAATTTATTTCAATTCAATTTCATCTTTATTCGATTCACACAGGGTGTATCATAAAAGAGTATATAAAAACAACAATTCATTAGTAAACACATATAGTACAATAAGAATAAAGATACTAAAAATACAGGTCACACTTTAGCAAACCACGGATATCGACTTTCTTCTCGTTTGAATTACTCTAAGAACCCTTGCAAGTACCACCCATGTGTAAAGATTTGGAAGAAGTTGCAAGTGTAAAAATGCCGGCCTGCATTGTTTAAAATGCATTATTTATTGCAGTTTATGGTTGATTGTTTAGACACATTATCACAGGGGCAAGACAGTAAAACATTGGACCAATTATTAACAGTTGGGAAACTTATCAGGCGGTGGAACATATTTAGCCTAAAACGCGTTAAAACAAATCTGTGCTGGGCATTAAAAACATTAAAAAGGTACGGTTGCATTGAGAACGTGGTCAAGACCATTTGGTTATGTTGCACAGTTGGTTTGGCCAATTCCACACACAATCTCAAGTCCTCCAGTTGATTTAAACACTCTGTTTTTAGTGCTTTCCTCAAAATGGTTGGCAAAGATTCAGGTTGATCATAAAATTCCGGGTGACCAATGTCTAACATAAAGTTCTTGATAAACTTTAACCAAGGAATTTTTAAAGCAAAGGACAATAGTCCTTTACTATGGCACGGTTCAAGTCCATATAGTCCGAGGTCCATATTTTGTGCCAAAGCAGGACTGGCTGAATCTTGACCAAATCTTTTAAAATTTGCTCCCAATTCAGAGTGACATACAAAGTTTGAGCAACTGGAAGGGAGTGCTAAAATATTTTTATAAAAGGCATTTTCGACCACCTGTGGTGATTCAACATTTGCGTGTCCCCATATTTCAGAGCCGTACATTGCAATGGTTCTACATTTTGCATAGTATATGGTTAACATTTCTTTTGGTTGAATTTTCCCCAATTTCCTTGCAAAATTATGAAGGGCCATGATAGATCTAACAAATTGCAATCTTCTCGAGTTAATAGCACTTTTCCAATTCCCTTCACAGTCAAATAAAATTCCCAAGTAGGAGAAGGTCGGGGTTAAAGGTAAAATATCTTTTCCTATAAAAATGTTGCGACACTTGGTTGAATTACGGCCGACGTTCATAACAAATGTCTTACTTATATTAATTTGTAACCCCAAATTTTCCATAAATTTACAAAGCCAGAGAGGTGCATGCATGCCATAAGTACCGCGTCATCCGCATAAAGCAGAACGGGTATTGGCCGGTGCTTAACTTGTGGCAGATCCGCGCACGTACTGGCAAGTGTGTTACCCAGATCATTGATATACAAATTGAATAAAAAGGGGGCGAGTACGCACCCTTGGCGAACCCCTTTTTCAATTCTAAAGGGGCGTGTACACTCGCCCTTTATACCAAAGCGTACCCTTGGATAGCTGTTTCAGTATAAGTGTCTTAAAAAGTTGATAATGGTGCAGTCAATACCCATCGAGCTCATTACAGACCACAGCTTTTCGTGGATTACACAATTGAAAGCTGATGATAACTCAACAAACACCATATACAGGTTGCCACTTTTGATATATGCATATTTACCTATTAAAGGATTCAAATTAATGGCTTGCTCCGTGGTGCCAATTCTCCGACGGAATCCATATTGTAAGTCAGAGATCTTATTATAGCAATCCGCCCATTTTTGTAGTCTGGTGAGCAGAATACAGCCAACCACCTTAACCAGCGAATCTAGTAAGGAGATTGGTCTATAATGCGCTGGGCAGTTGCGATCACCTTTTTAGGTCTCGCCTACGCAGCGCGCATGCGCTGCTTAGGAAAAAGACCTTTTGCAATCGATTCACTTTTCACCCTAAAAACGTGCACGCGTTGAATTGCTTTCAATGGCAACGCGTGCACGTTTGGTGATTCCCTTGCGGGAGCGAGCAGCTGGCACCATATGTTATCAATTATCGAGCCTTGCTGCTCGCTCCCGCAAGGGAATCGCGCAGGCCCCCTCCTTTCTCCCCTTGCTGCCGCGCGAGGCGTGCGCGCGCGCTTGTGCTTGTTCTTTTAAATTATGTTTTCCTTTAGGGGGACTACGCTGCTGTAGTCTTTCTACGCTGTCAATCATTTGCTAGCCTAAATACGTCAATTCGTGAACATCTGTACCTCTGGTCCTTCTTCTGTGTTCGGGTAAATTGTGCATCACTCGCCATGCATGAGGCTCCGAAGTGTTGCTAAGCTGCGGTGACGCGGCACGCAGGGCCGTGCTCCCTAGCGCGGGGCAGGTCGGGATATTTAAGGTGTCCCGCGCGTGGCCCGTGATGGTTCCTGCAGCCGGGCGCCTGAGCGCGACCTTGGTGCTCGTGCGGCACCGCGCGCGGGGGCTGTCTGGGCAGCGCTTTTGTTGCTCGGGGTTGGCCTATTGCTACACGCCTGGGCAGTGGTGTCACTTCTGCTGCTTGCGGGTGGTGCTTGGTGCCTACACACTGGGCCTCCGGGGCTGTGTCTGCTGCCGGAGCCCCCGCCCAAAACCTGTGCAAACGGCGGCCCTTCTCCCTCTCCTCGCATCATGCTTATGGGCAGCTATCTCGGCCACCCTGAGGCAGGCGTCGAGGGGGCCCGGGGTCAGCAGCAGCATTTGCGAGAGGCATTACACAGGTTGAACCCCGCCGTACCAAGCCCTCAGCGGAGGCTTAGTTACAGGCACTGTTCCCTAGAACGTGCGCGGGTGCGCGCCCGCGCACTGAAGTCACCCCGAGCGCGCAGTGTCCCAATTGTAGCGCGCACACACACAACACAGCCGGTAAGTCCGTTCGCGCCACCGCTTTTAAAACGCGAGCGGCGCGAAAAACGGCAATTTCCTGGTTGCACGAGGCAGAGCTGGAGACAACGGTGGAGAGGACACAGTCGAGCGTCAGGAAAGTGTCTCCCTTATAGTCCTGTATGGTTAGGGAGGGCTCGGGTTTACGAGCAAGTGGGGCCTGCACTTGCTGCATTTTTTCTTAATAGTGCACGCCAGCGGGGCAGTTTGTGGGCCTTTGTGAAAGAATTCATGTTAATTGCAGCGTCGTCATGCGCTGCAATTAACATGAATACTTTTACAAAGGCCCACAATCTGCCCCACAGCCGTGCACTATTAGGAAAAGTAATGCGGCAATCTAAAGCGCGACATGTTCTTTCAGATGATTCTGAAAGAACACGTCGTGTTTGACTCTGCATTCCTTTGCTAATAGTGGGCATCTGCTGGGCTGAATGTGGGCCTTTGAAATAGTTTTCATGCTAATTGCAGTGCACACGGGCGCTGCAATTAACAAGAATACTATCTCAAAGGCCCACATTCAGCCCCGCACTATCAGCAAAGGAATGCAGAGTCATACACAACGTGTGCTTTCAGAATCATCTGAAAGCACACGTCGTATTTGACCCTGCAGTCTTTAGCTAATAGTGGGCAGCTGCGGGGCTGAATGTGGGCCTTTGAGATAGTATTCTTGTTAATTGCAGCGCCCGTGTGCACTGCAATTAACAAGAATACTATCTCAAAGGCCCACATTCAGCCCCGCACTATTAGCAAAACGAATGCAGGGTGAAACACAACTTGTGCTTTCAGAATCACATGTCGTGTTTGACCCTGCATTTCTTTTGTTAAAAGTGCGTGGCTGAATGTGGGCCTTTGAGATAGTATTCTTGTTAATTGCATTGCACACGTGCGCTGCAATTAACATGATTATTATCTCAAAGGCCCACATTCAGCCCCGCAGCTGCCCACTAGTAGGAAAAGGAATGTAGCAAATGTAACGCAGGACGTGTGCTTCATAGCTGCCAAGGTTTCAGATTGCCATGTGGGACATTTTCATATGTTTGTGTAATATGAGTGACATTTTAAGGATCATGAGTACATAGCTGCCAGGGTTTCAGATTGCTATGTGTGACATTTTCATATGTTTCAGTGTAATATGAGTGACATTTTCTCACAAGCAAAATCAACACACTAAAATTCACGGTTTAACAACCGCCACGGCAAACAGCTAAGGGGCATTAATTGGGGTGCAAGAGAGGCTGAGGGGCACACATAGCCGGGCAGCAGCGGAGTGAGCAAGGGCGCTGTATTATTGCAAGTACGTTGCACTGTTCGTGAAAACTATCGACCACTAGAAACTGTGAGGTGGACTCTTTTTCATGACATTTACAAAATCACTAAATCATAGGTCTTGACTAAGTTCCACTTCATTTCCCCTTAGAGTCAAAACACAAATTAGGTGCAAGGCGACATTATTGATGCATTCGCCTGCACAAGGCATATGTAGAAACAGGGCCGGCTTTAGCAATGGTGGCGCCCTGTGCGACAATGTTTTGTGGCGCCCCCCCAATGACCACCTCCGCCACAGATTCCCACACTACCACCATTTGACAGTGCTCCTCAAGTCTCAATAACCACTGTCTCTTAGATTAATTTCGTTTTATAGCGCGACTCATACCAGTTAGTAAGGTGTCAGAACACTTTAGATCACACACACATTGCACAGAGACAATCCCATGTGTAAATGAGTGTATAGGAAATGTTACATAAGACAAAGGCCTACAAGGTGTAGGAGTATAATGTCATCCATTCTGGTAGGCAGTATAGTTTGAGTCTTTGGTCTTGAAAAATACAAATTCAGAATTTAAAAATGTTACACCAATGTTGGGGGTTTTCCTAAATAATAAGAATTGATTTCTACATAAATGAACCCTTTTTGCAATATTAGGATAACAAAAGACTGGCTAAAAACACACATAGCTCTTACCACATTCCTTGCAGTTTGCATGCAGCTCTTTGATGACAGTGAATATATTAGGATTTTAACTTATACAAGTAACAACAGGATCTCTCTGTCAAAAGCGGTAACCCATTGACCAATTTATATTTTATGCACTTTGTGATATGAATGGGACACGTTATTTGCAGCAGACATATTAACCCTCTGCAGTACAAGTCAACATTTCTTAGACAAAGCTCCGGTCTCTCTCCAGGAAGAACATTAATCAGATGAGTTATCTTGAGATTTTTATTGCTGGAACCAAGAACTCGGCACCAGCTGCCTCTAAAACAATAAACATGGCACCCCCACCCCAAGTCAGCGCCCGGTGCGATGGCACCGATCGCACCGCCCCAGAGCCGGCCCTGAGTAGAAACACTCATTTTGGCATTGAAATGCCCACACATGGGAAGGCATGGCCGGCAAGATGTCGACAAGAAGTGCTTCACCCTGGACACAAAACTGTAATTTTTAATCCAACGCTGAATCCTGCAGTCCCCGCCACCTGGGTTAGGACAGAGAGCCGAAAGAGGGGGCTAACGGCAGAAACAAAGTTGTGTGAGGCCTGCAGCAAGGCACTGGTGCGGAGGCCCCTGAGGAGAAGACTCCGAAGTGGAGGCTGCGTGAAGGAGGGCTGACCCAGTGGAGGGCGGTGTCTTTTTGTGGGGGTGCCCTGGGGGCTGAAGAGCCCCTGGCGAGAACCGGCTGCGCTGCGGTCAAGACAGGCGATCGGTCATAACACAGGGGCCTGCCTGGATCACCCCGAGGGTTCTGGTAATTGCCAGCCGGGAGACGTGTTTGCAATGAGGCGGCATTGGAGGCAGCCGAAAACAGCCAGACTGCAGCATAAGAGGAGAGGGTTCCTGGAGGGGTTCTGCTGGCGCCACTGGTGGAGAAAGTGGGCTGTGGGGAGCAAGATTTGAGATATAGAAAGACAATACAATATTCACCAGTGCAGAAATAATGTTAAATACTGTTAAAGGTTGTCTCCGCTTCAGGTATAGGAATGTTACTGCAAAAGGTCAAAGGGAGCACCCCTCGCATGTTAAAGTCTTTGTTCGCTCTCCACGGGAGGGGGCACAGAGTCAGTGACTGGCGGCCCTGCCCTCTGGCTCCGCCGGCGTACAACTGGGGCACTGATCACCCCACTAACCAGATAGCTGGATCAATAAAAATCATACACTCGTGATTAGATATAGATTAGGCTGAAGTCGGGAATGTTTTCAACTCCAAGGCACGTTTTTTCTCTAATTACCATGAGCTTAAGTATGCATATTTATTAAAAGCATGCATCTTAAAAGCGAGCACACTTACCAACAAGCACTGATGCGCCTATTTTACCAGAGCTTTGCCCTCTCTCGAATCATAGAAACCAGAGTCCTCCTGGCCACAACGAATGACTCCCTCAGCAAACGTGCCACCCGGGCTGCATTCAGACTCAGCAGCTGCACAGTGCGTGCTCTGGACTCCAGCGGCCGCCACAGGTCCGTGGGTTTGGGTCTCGGCGGTGGCAGGGATCATTCATGATTATGCTTAAATTACTGCGCTGCGGTGGAAGCACTGCCCTGGCATTGTCACGTCCAGCGTAATGCCGCATGCAGCCATGAGGATTACTTCCCATTTTAACTAATACATTGTAGCCAGCAGCCCGCAAAGCCTACCAGGAGCAGCGCTCTCGCACAGGCCTGCTGCCACTCCAGTTTCAGCATAGCGGCGTTATGGCTTGACAGCCAAGGCTGAAATGCGTTAGTCTAACACCTGATGCATCGTCTTTGGCAGGGCTGTGAGTAACACTTTCTCGCCAGCAAAATCAAGCCATAAAGAGGAGGGAAACGTATATAGAAATTACATGCATAGCTGTCAAGGTTTCACATTGCTCTGTGTGACCTTTTCATGATTTCAGTGTAATTATTAGGGACATTTCAACAACTATGAGTGACGCTTTATTTCCAGCAAAAAATAGCTGGCAAGTTTCATTTTCCTTATGTGACATTTTCATATTTTCCTTGTGTTTGTGTCACATTTCTATTCTTATGTCTGATGCGTCTCAATATTTTGCTTCCCAACAACATTTTGATCCATAACCAATATAACAGTGAATTAATTAACATAGTCTTTAATCCCTATTAGCACTGCACCTTAAACTGTAGAACTTGTGATTTCACATCTGATTTTAGTGTGTGTTGCCTTTGTATACTTTACAAAGCTTGTATTGCATTTCATGATGTTTCCTTTTTACATATAAAATTGTTCTGAAATTAAAAAGGCATCTACATAACACTTCAAGCATACCGAATAGTAACCAATTCCTTTGCAATACAAGGTGTTGCAGGATTTTCTTTGAAAAAGACGTCTTCACATCTACCTCCAATAACCACTATTCAACTACTAACACTTGAACATGAGTGATCACTGGTACTAGGCAGCAATTAAAAGGTGTGAACCTTTTATCGCTCACAAATGTACAGATTCAAGAAGAATCAAAATTAAGCAAAACAAACTATATGAGCAGAGAACTACATTAAATCACAATAGACTCTTTCCTTTCTGAAATCCGCCACTCTTTCAACCTTTTCCATTTTAATGGGATCAAGCACAACAAATACACTGCTCTGATAGTGACTCGGGACAGAATTGTGTCAAAGGTAATTTACTGTATTATTGCTTGAAAGGATGTTCTATCTTTAACCAAACACTGTGTAAGGCACCTCATTGACAAGCTGGGTGATGCTGGGTCAGTCTCCTTGTAATTACTACACACTCCTTTGGCATTGCAAGCCAATGCGCGGGGCAGTATTGGAACACGGTTTTATGCAACTCCGTGTTTAAGCTCAGTAGTTTCAGGAGCCGGAAAATAAGAAAAGGTGCCGGGGTCATTGTGAGGCTAGACCCAGTGCTTGCACTTTGTGTATTTAAAGGCTTCTCCAAGCCGCCCACAGCCAGATTCATCTAGTGCCATATCCATGTGTATTGTATATCTGTGATCTTGTATAGGCTCCCAACATTTTCCCACCCTATGAACAGTGCTCGAGTTGAGGATCTTTAGTGAAATCTTAAGGTACCATCGTTGGAGTCCTATGCTTTTCTAAACCCGAAGTGTACTTGCCTGTGTAACCAATTCATGTCATGGCGTGTGTATCTAAATTGAACACCTGCCTTTAGACCCTTCATGTGGTGCTACAGGTGTGGAAATGCACCGTCCTTTCACTTTTTTAAGCAAAAACTTGGAGTGATATTTGGCGCTGCACCCTTACGCGCGGTCTGGTTCCCGGCGCACATAGCCTGGGCTGCAGTGCACAGAGACCTTACACTGCCGCACACAGAGGAAAAAAATTAGAGGGAACATTGGTTACAGGTAAGGGCGATGGCACTTGAGAGTGCGGATCTTTAATTCATAGTGTGTGTTTGTGCCATATGACTTTCTAAAGTCCAGGGCAATGGGTGCTTTTAGTGTTTCAGTGTCCATAATAAAATGGGAAGGAGTCTGTGTAGCAGTAAACTTGTAAAGAGCAGTCGTAAGAGCTCCCTCTTAAACCCATGAGTTTACAATCAAGATGGGGGCAAGTGGTTTTGGAGGGTGTTGCCATTGAAGTAAATGAAGGTGAACACGGTTTACAGGGCTGGCGATCTAGTTGTAGTGCATGGGAGGCATTTTGCTTGTTTGGTGGGGGGGGGTGGTGTCAGTTGAAAGGCGTTGTAGTGGTATGCATGGGAGAGCGCACCTGTGGTTTAGTTGATGTTGGGATCAACGCGAGCACAGGCAGTTTGAGAATATTTAGAGGCATATAAGATGTTGGTTGAGTGAGCACTCGATTCGTAGATGTTTCTTGGGACCCCATTCTAATCGCCAGGTGAGCCGTTATGATACTGTTTTCATAATGAGTAGGTGAACAGTATTTACTGGCAAGTATGTTGGGTTACAGGCGATGCGTTAAATGGAAATAAAAAGAGAAGGCATTCACTGTTCCAGAGTACCTATTTGCTACTGAAAGGCCTACAGGAGACATCAGCTCTGAGTAGAAAACGTCTCCCTCTGCTGTGATTGTATGCTTGATTCTTGATAGGTGTCCCAGAATGACGGTGCTGTCAAAAGTTGTATAAAGTTCACCTGCGGGTAAGAGGAGGGCTCAGTCGTGAATAAATATACACGTCTTGAGTTGTCGACATTGTCTACATATTTGGCTTCCTGCATTGCAATAAGGAGGCATAGTTTTACCTGTGCTTGCTCCTGATGATGTCTTGTAGACTTTAACTTTAAATCAAACAGTTGGTGGTACCGATGGTTATCTTTTGTTGGAGCGTTGTGCATTTTGTTTAAAGCTGTTGTGCAACTCAAAGCTTGCTTAAGTCTAAATTGAGTTAACTTGCAGCATGTTTTTCAATTTCTTCTTTTAACATGTTTTCCATTTGTTGATGTTCTAAAAGTGGATTTTGTTATATAGTTGGGAGCAAGGAATAGCGTCACTGCCAGAAATGTAAAGTTAGTCGTCTCACTGAATTCTTGTTTGCAGCTTTGACCAGTTGACGTCTCCAGTATTTAAATCTGCGACAAACGTCATACCAGACCCATGTGCGAGAGAGACTGTGCTTAATGCCCTGAAAGCAAGTTGAAAGAGGGTTGTGGAAGAAGACATAACACGTTTAGATGGCCAGGAAAACAAACAGAGGTAAATGGGTATTACCTTAAGGGCGATGGGGATCCTAGTTACGATAACCATTTTTTCAGAAGCCTTTCCAACTATTATTCAGTTTTCATTGAACCGCTGAGCGAAGTCCTCTTGCTGCCATGACCCTTCCATTTTTAGGTCTCGCCTGAGCCAGCGCATGCGTTGCTCTGGCCGAGACATTTAGTAAGTGGGCTTTTAAAAGTCCGACCACACGCTTTTGCTGGCCTCAAGCTTGCGGTTACGCGCGCGGGCACGCGCACAGCCGCCATCTGGCTTGCCTTGCAGCACCCTTACAGCGTGCGATGAGGCGCCATCTGGCTTTCCATAGCTGTACTTCACTTTTGTTTTTTTTTGTAAAGCGCTTGTTCAACATCGAAGGGTATCCTGGCGCTGCAGAGCAACTACAATGATTGATTACACTGCTGTATTCTGGAATTTATAGATCTACATTGTATTTGCTAGATTATGTATAGTTTCATACATTTTAGCATATTTTATTATTGTAGTTTTGCTTTTTAACGGTATAGCATAGAAGACCGCCGATAGGTAACAAGTTTACTGATTGTTAATGCTCTTGGTCGTAGTTGGGATCACTTGTGAGAAACATGGAGCAACATTTTGAGCGCCGTGTTTGCGGTTTGTTTAGAAGGTAATTGCTGCCGACAAGGTTTGCTTCTGATTATTGCATGAGGGCAGGACATGGATTGAACTGAGTTTCTTCTAGTTTTGTTGTGTTTACTATATAAAGAATTAACTCAATGCATTTTCTTTACTTTTAAAATGTGAAAGATTAAACTAAGGGGCCAGAATATTTAAACTGCACAGGGTGTGTTTTTATTTTTGTCTGTGCTGATTTTGAAGAACGTCCTATTTAGCACCTTTTTACATATTTGTCAAATCTGTAAAGTTTCTATTACAACAAGCATTGGCATAGCCAATAGGTCTCGCCTTTGGGACCTTATGTGTTTAGCCATGCAACAGTTGGTGTTGTTGCACCAAGGAAATTGTGCTGCATAACTAAATACTTAGAAGGTCCCAAAGGCGAGACCTATTGGCTATGCCAACGCTTGTTTAAAAATAGGTACAATCTGAGACTGCCCATGACAAGGGGAACCCCACAGTCTGATATGATCTAAAAGCATGGGTAAGAAAGGGGGCCCAAAGGTCGATATTAGCTTTAAACAGGTCAATCGGGACCCCATCAGGTCCTGGAGCTTTGTTTCCCTTACTTGAACTAATAGCAAGGGAGACCTCTTCCAGGGTGAAGTTTAGAGCAGACCGGTCAGGGGCGAGAGTGAATGTCGGGGGATCTACCGTAGGAGCTGGAGCTGGATCAGAACTGTCACAATCTGTAGTGGCCGAGTATAAGTTGGAAAAATGTGCTACCCAATCCTCTTCAGTCACTGCAATGTCTATTTTTGGTTTATCATCGTCACTAAAAAAAGGGGAATTGATAACACGCCAAAATGCAGTGGTGTCGTTACTACGGCTCGCCTCATACAGTTTCTCCCAGGTCTCCTCTTTTAGGGCTATTTTACGATTTTTTAGAGTAAGCCTGTATTCCCGTCTCCAATTCTGAACCATTTCCTTATTCCTAGGATTGTTTTTCAGAGCTCCTATGAGTTTTTTATGGGTCTCACTGCATGCCTGATCGAACCAGCCTTTTCTCTTTGCCGATCCTGTTTTCTGCTTAGATGTTAACCCCACTTTAATAGCTTTGGTAATTTGGCCAAAGGACACCATGATAGCAGAGGCATCTTCCGAGTTATCCAGACAAACATCAAAAGCGCTCTTTTGCTGCTGGATTAATTGCTCCAAGAAGCCAGTCAGGTCAATCATGGACCAACGTAAAGCGCATCCATTCGTTCGAGAGAGCTTTAGGTTCTCCACGGCTAGAGTGTGGTGAGAAGCCCTTTGGTCTTTTACTAACCCAGGTTTTAGTGCTAAGCTCTGAGGGTAGTGGTCACTCATTGCACAGTCGTGTAATGTAAAATTAGTGACTAGTGCCGAATAACGATTTGGGAAAAGCAGAAAATCTATGACACTATTACCCATAGTGCCATCAAAGGTACAAGATACCTCAGTGGGGCTGTTGCCAAATTCATTACTAAAGCCTAGATCATAATTAAAAATAAGCTTGTTAAGCTTCGTACCATAGTCTGAATGTAAAAATTGAGTGGCACCTTCATTTAGTGCTGAGGTCATGCCACAAATACTTTTGGAAGGCAGTTTACAGAGTTGAATATTGAAATCCCCCACCCAAATTAGGATTTTGTCACCTTTCCCCTTCGAAAGAATGGATTCCAGGTCGGTATCAAGTAAAGCTAGTGTGTCCAATATATATGCACCACAAGCATTGTTGTAAAAATTAACTAGGATCAGTTTAGAAGATACAGAGAAATCAATACAATTTGAAAAAAAGTGCTAGGTGTCTTAAGATTTACGTTAGTGGAGGGTAGTTTATTTGACACATAAATACAGAGACCACCCTTGTTTCTACCATATCTTGATGAACTAGCCGGAGAATTAAAAGTTTTAAAACCATTGAAGTGACATGGATCAACAACCCAAATTTCTTGTACGCAAACAATAGTAAAGTTTGCTGTGAATTTGAGCCAATCAGGAGAGTTGAGCTTACTACGCAGCCCCACTAATTCCAAGATAGAGCTGTGATGTTAGTTAGATCTGGGGACATGGAGTCTACAATTATCTCCTTACTTGGTGGGGATTGTTCCGCGATCGTTAGAACTTTAAAGCCCATCTCTGGCTGAATGTTATCAACAGAAGTCGGATTTGTAAGACCGGGATTTTGCAGTATGGGGCCCACCAGCGCTTTTTACTTTAGTCAATCTAACTCAGTAAGGCTGGAGAGAGTGTCAAACCTATTGGAGGTTGCAATGGAGTACAGGGGACGATTTACGTAGTTCAAATTTGTAGGTGGTTGTTGCAGAGTGCGTTGATTTGGGGGGAATCGTTGCGCCAAAACATTTGGCCGACAGAACTGTTGCCTGGGGGGCTTATAAAAGAAACCAAGTGGGAGGACTGTGATTTGGTTTTGGTTTGAGGGCATTGAATTTACCCGACCCAATATGTCATTGACCAGTACTGGGGATTTGAAAGAGAGTACCACACAATCGCCTTGAAACACTTTGGTACCCCTTCCGACCCACCCAACCCGTCTGGCCATCTTGAAATCTGCAAAGAGTGTTCCCCCCAACCGCACTTTAGAATTTATCCAATCGAGAGATTTATTTCTCAATGAGTCCCATGATTCATGGTGTGGAGACTCTATGGGCGGAACGTTTGCCAAGATGACCACATACGGGGTAACATCAGGAGGGAGCTCTAGTTGATCCCTGACAGGCAGGGGATGTATAGGAGCTGTGCTCCCCGCATAGGTATTACATTTGAGGGTTGGAGATGTCCCCCTATTATGAGCCCTTACCTCATCCACAGGAGGAGCGGGTTGTGTCTGGATCACTGTAGTTGACACTTCGTGCAGGGGTTGGAGTGGTTGGAGGGGCACCTCACCAATCCCCATAACATGATGCTGTACTGGGGGGGTTATAAGTGTTCTAGAAGCAGCACCATCGGTACTACAATAATCAGTTAGCCCTACCCTCCCATTCCCAATGTACATATTCTCTGAACCCTGCCTTTCTGCACATGATAACACAGCACATTCAACAGCTTTAAGTCGATCTGTAAGACTACACACGGAAGATTTAATAAGATCTATCAGTGCTTGCACAGAAGTTGTTAGTGAGGAGCAGTCCATGGGGTCGGATGAAACAGAGGGCAATAGTTTGCTCAAATCTCTCTGCTGTTTGGAGCTAGGGCCCGGTTTTGATACAGATACCCTTTTTGTAACCTTTAATTTCCCATCATAAGGTGTCGTGTTGGTCTTAGCAGAGTGGATTTAGGAAATTTTGGGCCGTTTAGATGAGGGGATAGGATATGAGGGGCCCGGTGAAACGAGAGTAAGGTTTTGGTCAGACTCATTCTTGTTCGCAATATCTAGACTTGGGGGCTGCAGTTCAGGTAATTGGTCCGAGGTTGAAGAAGACATACATAAATTTGGGGGTTCAGTGCCCCTCTCAGAACAAGTTGTTAGAGTTTCCTTCACACTTAAAATTTCCTTCTCAATGGCCCTCATTGCTCCTGTTATAAAATTCATGATGGAATGCCGCGATTTTGGAGGAGATTTCGCTAAGGCAGAGCTCGGTTGTTTCCTTTTTTTCCCATGACCACGTAAGAAAGTACCCCAAATAAAAATCTAAACTAAGCGCACTAATGTTAAAAGTAACAACGAAGTATAACGTCAAAGTTTACAGTACCATAGCAGGTGGAATCGTCGCAGGCCCAGAAGATGGATGAATAAAAGTTGTTGCCAGAACACGCATCAAAGAGGGGAGACCCAGCCCTGCCTACTCCTGCCACTGACGGGCGCAGGCTTTGCCCGGACACGCCCGCGCGCGTCCCGCGCTGTGGGAGTCACTAGCCCCTCCGGGCGCGTGTGGGAGGTCAAGGATCGCGGTGGCGGCTCCTGCCGCAAAGAAGACTAGGGTTTGGAGTCCCCCTGCTGGCTGCTGTTGTCCCGCGCTGCGGGTGTCACTGGCCCCTCTTGAGCGCCTCCGGGCGCATGCAGGTAGTCAAGGGTCACGGTGGCATCTCCTGCCGCAAAGAATACTGGGGTTTGGAGTCCCCCTGCTGGCTGCTGTTGTCCTGCGCTGCGGGAGTCACTGGCCCCTCTTAAGTGCCTCTGGGTGCGTATGGGAGGTCAAGGGTCGCGGTGCGGCTCCTGCCGCAAAGAAGACTGGGGTTTGGAGTCCCCCGCTGGCTGCTGTTGACCCACGCTGTGGGAGTCACTGGCCCCTCTTAAGCACCTCCGGGCGCGTGCGGGAGGTCAAGGGTCGCGGTGGCGGCTCCTGCTGCAAAGAAGACTGGGGTTTGAAGTCCCCCTGCTGGCTGCTGTTGTCTGAAGGTTTGCAGAACTGCAGGAAATCAAGCAGTGTTCTGACAGTCCTGGAACACTGACGAAGTCCCCGGGCTCCCCTAGCGCTGCGCCTCCTATACAGTTAGAGCTGCACACGCTCAGTAACCTGTGGGAGCTCTAGCACGCCCTGCCTTCAGTAGTTCTTGCTGGAACGTGCCCTCTAGTGGCCCGGTGTGGGAGAAGAGCACGCGTGCGGCTGACGGGATAAAGGTCAAGTATGAGCTCTGGCTAATGAAATGATGGCTAAAGTTTGAGGCAAGTGAAACTCCCTTTATTAGGTGCAATAAGAAGCTGGAAAGGTTGTTTTCTTCAAGAGGCAGTAAAGGACAGAGTCAGACCTTTGCTTCAGCAGGTCTGCCTCATGCCTGCTGCAGCAGGTGAAGGGATGGAGGCTCATGGCACTGCTTAGCACAGCACAGCACATCACATCAATACGCCGGGCTGGGATGCCCAGGCACTGGGGCTTTAAACACCCCCTTCCTTCAATTGAAGGTAGCCCGCGAACACCCTTGGATCTTCAGTCTCTGTACTGCAGAGTATTAGGCACCTAATATTGCTAAAAGGGTTTGTTTGGAAAGTAATACATTCTTATTAGTAAAACCAATCCCAACCGCTTTGGTACATTTTAAATCCAGAGTTTGTGTTTCCACAGACCAAAGACTCTTAAAATATACTGCCTACCAATATGGATGACATGCAATTCCTACACCTTGTAATCCTCTTTGTCTTATGTAAAATTTGCTATAGACTGATTTACACACATGTGATTCATTGTCTCTATATAATGTGTGTGTGAGGTAAAGTGCTCTGACACCCTACACTGGTATGAGTAGTGCTATAAAACAAATGAAATGCATGTGAGAGAGGAGACTTCCAGGTATGGGAGGGCAGATCAATAGTAGGCACCCTCAAGAGGCATCCCTAGAATGATTGTGGCCCATCGGGTCTTCGGGTGCAAAACTGAAGATATAGTTTGTGGCCCTGAAGCAAAGTGTACAGAGCGGACGGGTGAAGGTAACCTGGGTTGAGTTTACATTTGGCTCAGGTTACCTTCAAGAGGGAGAGGCATAGGACTACTAGTTAGTCATCTAATCCCCAGTCTAGTGGTGAGCAGAGTGAGGCTGTCTCACTTAAATAAAGTGACAGCAGCATCATTCCTCATACCTGGTGGGTAAAAGACAAAGGGGCCGATTCCGATTCGGGCCGGAAATCTCTCCGACCGAGCCGGACCCGGAGAGATTTCCGACCGAATCGGACCCGTGCAGTCCGACCGAACGAGTACGATGCGCACGTATGCCATCGGACTCGAGTCGGTCGGACTCCCATTGAAGTCAATGGGAGCCTGTCGTACAACGCGTACGCGGGCTCCCATTGACTCAATGGGTGCGATGCGGACAAGTGCGCCCCCTACAGCGTGTATGCGGCGGAGCGATTCGCGCCGTACACGCACAGGTAGGGGGACCCATGGGTCCCCCTGTGTGCGACTCGCGCAGCTACGCAGTACAGGGGGTCCGACACGGACCCCCAAAGTACAGCTCCGACAGCTCTTTCGAGCCGGAGTGCGCGGCTCGGTCGGACTGCTCGCGGCGCGCATCGTACTTACCTGGCCGGGGAACGTCTCCATTGCGCGGTGCGAGTCGTGTCCGTGCGAGTCGGTCGGTGCGGTTCGACCCGGGATCGAGTCGGTCGGAGCGGTCGGGACGCCCGGACGAGTCGGTCGGCGAATACGCATCGTACTCGCTCGCCCGGACGCGCGTACGAATCGGTCGGGAAATAGGGCTCCGAATCGGATCCGGTTAAGCCGAATCCGATTCGGAGCCCTACCGGCCGAGATCGGAATCGGCCCCAAAGTGTAATGGAGGCTCATATGCTTAACAAAAGGCCCCACAAAAAGCTAGGGAAGAAGCATTCCATCCTTTAAGTGGTGCTGCAACCCAGAGCATCCTCGAAGGTGCAAGGCATTATGGGCATGCAGTTGGCATGTGCCCTTCTCTTACCCCCAGTAAGATTGGAGAGCTGTGTCACTAGCATGGAGTCTGCCTGCTGAAGCAT
The DNA here is from genome assembly GCA_963921515.1 of Calotriton arnoldi. Classification (NCBI taxonomy): domain Eukaryota; kingdom Metazoa; phylum Chordata; class Amphibia; order Caudata; family Salamandridae; genus Calotriton; species Calotriton arnoldi. The sequence goes on along the minus strand of CAWUFW010009891.1, from coordinate 316,209 downwards.
GATAATTCCCAAGTCCCACCAGTAGAGGATGGAGGTTGTATCAACTCTTTATTTGTGGTGACTCATGGCTAGTCGTATATTGCATGGATTATCATTAAGATCTGAGAAATACTCATGTAACGCCAGGGGCGGTTCCTCACTTAGGGCGGAAGAGCGTTGCCCCTCCCCTGCTGCGAGCACAGCAGTAAACTACAGTGAATACATTAGTGAAATGGTGTCAATCATCTACGATGTGCTTGCCGGCGAGTGTGAGGGCGGGGTGATTGCTGCTGATTGACAGCTGCAGCAATGACACTACAAGTGCAGAGTGCGCATGTGGGATTGGCCGGCTGGCTTGCTACGGGCAGCCCGCCATGCGCAGTTCTGCCTCACCAATCCAGCAGCTGTGTAATAGCCGTAGGATTGGAGACACAGGCTTCCAGACACCAAAGGGGCGCTAGGTTAGCCTGCTCCATCCAATCCTGTAGCTTCTCTCATGCTGAAAGCAAACAGCATAGAGAAGCTACGGGATTGGTTATAGGTTTGCGTTAGCGTAACCAGCACGCAGGACGCAGCCTCCAAGGAAGAGAAGTGTGCGGGCTCTTGGGGCAGACCTCGCCTTTGTGGAGGAGTTCTACTATTTGTCACCGCACCTTGGAAATCTGTGGATGTGGTGAGAGCCCCATCCCACACCTTTCCCTGGGACAGAACTGCGTATTCTCGCCAAGAGTGCAAATGCAGTAACCCAACGAGCCCACACACGGTCCATGGGGGTTTCACTCGATCTCACAATGACCGCCGTCGCGTTGCCTTGCACAGTGACACTCCTTGCGACGCTGCTGGGTCTCCGATCAGGACAGCATGCCTTCATTGATGAAGACCGTCGGTGCAGAGGTACGTGCTGAAAGTGGCCCATATGCAAGGTACTTCATGAAAGACTTACTTTTGGAAGCAGCAATGGTTCTGCAACCATGTATTCCTGGGTGATCAGGAATAGCTGTTAACACGCAACCATATATGGGTACTAATGTGGTTGGCACCTGCCTCGCTATTCTCACCTAATCCAGGAGACGCATGCACTCTATCCACTTGTCCCTGTTGAGCACTAGTTGATTTAGAATGTAAGCGCCCTACACGAATTTAACACACACAGGGCATTTTAGAGCTTTCACTTTTAATCTGCCATTTCATAGTCTTGCACATTGCTTGTTTTACTAGCCTGTTTATCGTAAGTGCCTTAGTTTGATTGCCTTTCAGTTGAACAATGCACAGTTTACTCAGTATGATATAATTGTAGTGTCACCGTCTGCCGTAATGTGTAAACTACAGCCAGCAGTAACAACAGTGATTCCAGCAATTATTCAGAGCCTGACCGCGCGTTCCAGATAAAACAATTAAACAAGTCCATATGTTCGAGAAACGATCATTTTCTGCTTTGTTTTGTGGTCACCGGTGTCATTATTGGTAAGAAAAGAGTACCAGTTACGAAAAACACACACATCAGTTCATGTTGATTCCTAAGTTTAACAGTGCTATTAAATTTATTTACAAAAAGTAGCTTAATGAATCTTTCCAGGATGTGATTGTATTAATTACTCAAAGTTACCTTGAGATAACTTCACATGCGCGATTAAACTTTGCTCTAATTATGCTAGCTGACAGTCCTGAAAAAGAAAGATTGCAGCATCAATCGTTGGTAAGGTTGAAACACAGAATTCGTTTCTACTGCGTTTCTCTTGCTCAAACTCACACCCGTGGTTGAATGTCTCCTTTATCCCTGCTCATACCTGGTATAGGAGCAGGCCCATCAGCCCCCCTCCACCCTTTGTGGATTTCCCAGTGCTTAGCATTTCTACTTTTATTAAATGCAGTGAATGAACATTTAGAAAGTCAATGTCTCAAAGAGCGCATAAGAGAAGCTGAAAGATCGCTCATGAAGTAAAACTTTCCTTCTGCATCAACACACCATTCATTTTGATGAGCCTTTGATGTTTATTTTTGTTAATGTTATATTTTGTTTCTGAATTTTGACTTGTACTGCATCCAATTACATTCTTGCCTAAAGTATAGACAAAACAATATACAGTAGTGTGGTGACTGAAATGATGGCTCAGTGAGCTGATGGTTGGACATCAGGAACAACGTTTTAACAGTCATAAAGTCATAGCTGTCCTGGTATGTTTCTGTAATACTTGCAGTTGAATGTTTTTTGTATTCTACCTTATTATATGACCGTGGACGTTCTCAGAATTTAGAGGTGTTTTTATTAAAAGACTACCAGAGGCGCCATAATATGCAAAGTAGTATCAGCCTGTGTCATGCGTTACAGGCTTAAATTCTCTTGTGTCCTAATGATGGCCTAACTATAATTGCTTTATTAACCTTCTTGCTTTATCAAACTTGCTTGAAAATGCACCATTTGCCCACTCTTTTTAAAAAATAATTCCAGGGGGGCAACTTCCCCTTATGACGATCGGGCGCACTTGCTACACTTGCGCGCCACAGGGGACTCATCCTAAACTTTTATGCCCCGCCACTTTCAAATGTCACCAGCCGCCACTGTGTAACGCTTCAGTCGACCAGTCCAGAGGCAGATGATATCATCAATATACCTCCCCCAAAAGACTATATTTTCAGTATAGGGGGAAGCACCTCTGCCCCAGGTTGTAGTGTAGTTCCTATTTCCCTAATAGGCTCTGCGCATTGGAATAATATAACCTATAGGTTTGACATAGGACTAAGGTCGGTATGTCCCTATCGATTATATTAAACTTAATTACCTGTGCCAGCTAGCTCAGAGGCCACTAGAAACTCCTTGAGAACAAGAAGGGAGTAGTTTCTGGCAACCGAAAAACATGACTACTTTGTTTCCCTTTAGAATCGGAACACGTCTCAGAATCGTGGAAACAATAGATAACAGTTTCACTCATTCAATCGTGCATGCTTAGTTTCTACAGAGTTACACAGAAAGGAAAGACGGGCGTTTCAATAAAAGGGTTTTATTGAACAGTCTTGTTTCTCGTGTAAGAGATATGTGCTGTTATGATCACAAGACAGTATGCAAGATAAATAATGTACAGTGTAAGCAGTAGAAATAAATAATACTGCGCTAGCATTATCTTTTAGCATATATTCATGTACATAAATAACATGAGCTAAAAATGCGAGTACTCATTTGATGCGTCTCTAAGCTAGTTCTACCCCAATGTACCAAACCTAGTCTAGGTGTAGGGAAAGGTAGAAGTAGGTGGAGTATTCTCTAGTATGGTAGAATAAGAGTATGTTAAGTCTAGTATGCCAAGAGTCCCTCTAGGATCTAGTCAGCTCCATACCTTAAGAATGAGAGAGGTGGGAATCTCCTGCCGGATCTTGGAACTCTAACACCCCGCAAAGGGAGTCAGAACACTGGAAGCTGGATTCGTCTGCGTGCAGGAATGACAGCGTCTTCTCAATGCGTCAGGCCGGGATACGGGCTCCTCTGAAGTCGAGGTCTCCTCTAACTTGCTTGGGCGAGGGAAGGTATATTTATACCTGATAGGTGCCTCGGAATGTTAGCATTGACTTGAAGTCGGACAGAGGAAGACGTCAGGAATGAACCCTTAAGGTATAACGGTTCATACATAATAGATGAGTTCTTGGAGAAATCAATAGTCCTGTGCTAGGGGAACTCCCGAAGCTTAAGGGTCTGGTTTCTAAGAACTCGTTGTGACGTTAGGGTGGACGGATGTCGGTGACCATGCCTGTATTTGGAGTGCACGGTTAATGCCTAAATAAGGACAGGGATTCTATGCCTATATAAGGGCAAGGCGAATTGTGCCTATATAAGGACATGATTCAGGAAAACCTATATATGGACCCCTAAAGCGGAATACAACAAGGCATGCACCCTGTCATACCAGCCCATTAAAAGGTGGGCATAACAGGGAGCAAACTGGGAACCCATGGCTGTACCCTGGAGTTGGTGGTACCAGTGACCATCTTGAATAAAGTAATTCCTGGACATTATGATATCGATCATGTCTAGTATTATTTGATTGCGTTCATAATGATCAGTCCTATCCCTGTCCAGGAAGCACAGGACTTGGTGGGGTTCCCCTGAAAACATGGCCACACGGGCTTAACAATATTTTATGTCTCAATGTAATTGGTTTGCATATGGTTATTGTTATGTTCACGTTTGTCATTGTATATATGTACTATTGGTGTGAAACTGTTTTTTTTCTTACTTATTGTGTTATTTATGTATGTTTAATTGTTTGTGGAGTTTTTTCTTATATATATGTCTCATTATTTACAGCCCTGATGAAGTTCAAATGTTTTTGAATGAAACGCGGTGGCTGGATGTTATTTCGATGGATTTTATGCAATACATGAAAAGTAAATAAAAAGAGAAAGTTTTTTACAAAACCAAAGATTTGTGAACTTATATATTTCTGGGTGCACTATTAAACTTTATTGTGACGGATATCACGTCCACCACATTACGGATGACATAGAAAATAGTGCACTTGTATTAAGGCAGACGGGATACCAGTCACATTTGTGAGCAAATATACATCAGCCAAACTCTAAATCAGGCCCTTATTAGACAGGCTTTTGGGCTACATATAATCAAAGTTGGCAGTTATTACGTACATGTATGTATCATATTCATATTGCTATACTGACAATCCTAAATCCTGTATCAAAATTCTCAGTGGCTCATTGTAAGCGTTGCACAATGTTAGGGCCAATACACAGCTGTTTGTAATTCCCCAAGTTAATACATTTTGGTCAACTGAATGCCAAATGACTGACAAAAGGAGGCCAGTTCATGATTCAATTAACAGGGTCGTGCACTCCACCATAAAATGCATGTGTGCAGCGTTAACAGCGCACCTTCCAAAACTAATTGGACCAAGCAGCAAGTTACCTGAGCCTCGGCTGGGGAACAGCCGCGGTCCATGCAGGTAAAAGCGGTGGGGCCGCGTTGGGGGGTACTTCGAGGAACGATGCAGAGGGAAAATTAATTATTTATGTAATTTTTCCTCAGCATCGTCCCTCGAAATACCCCTCACGTGGCCCCATCGCACCACCGCTGTTACCTGCACGGACCGCGGCTGCTGGGGAAACTACCACAAGAGGGATCATTTCTGCAAGTGACCTCCCCTTACAGTGCCACAGGTGCAGTATGCTTTAAAGTCAACTAAAAAGATAGATTTTCTAAACAAGCATCCACAGAAAAATCTTGTTTTTTGTGAATTAAAACCTCCCTTTGTTGAAAGGCACAGCAAGTCCTCGTTCTTATAAGACCCTTATAACACTTAAGACCCTTATAACACTTAAGAGGGTCCAGGCACCACCTGATGAGCCCAATGGGGCATAACCACCAAGCAGGAATAGTCTATTCGTGCTTCTGAAGTCCGTTTTTTCCTACTACCCTTTCCCCAGGAAAGACTCAAGGGCATTGGAACATGTGAGCTGTGTTAAATTATGGAATTCCAAATTTCACTTTGGTGGACTTGTGATTAACAATAGTATTCAATGCTGAAAAAATCAATGCACACATGAGAGAGCCCCTACTTGTCACACTGAAAACCCAGGACTTGCACATTAGTCGTGGTCATCTCTTTATGTGTTTGAACCAATTTGATGATTCATTTGTACTATGAAACTGTATATTATATGCACCCCTTTGAGAACTTTTCTTGAAACTACCCATGGCAAAACAATCTGCAGGTATGAAATTGATGAGTCTTTTTTCTTTAAACATTAGATTCTTGTGGGTGCCCCGATCAATTTTTGCTCATCAGAATAACCAGGGTGAGACTTTATTGCTTTTCTTAATGTCAAGGGGTCCACCCTCCACTAGTCCGACATGAACCCAACCCTTCCCATTAGCGTAGCGTTATTTGGGGTAAGAGCAGACCCCACTGTTGTCTCAAATGTATTAGGTGAACAGTAATAGTATGTCACTAGACTTTGCACTAAAATGCTGTCTCTAATTATGAAAAGATGTTTGCATTATCCTTCCCCTCTTTATGAGAATGAGCTTATGGCATCCTAGAGTAGGGTTATGGATTGGGTTAAGCACCAATTCTCTATTTCTGCACCATTGTTGGTAGTAGGCACTGTATCATGGGTGTGTGATAGCTGACATCACATCTACTCTGTACTGGTTAGTCGATTGCTTAAGTGATCTGGAGTACAAACAGGGATGATGGTCCATGTGTTAGATTTATACAGTGAGGCTAAGGAATACACCACTTGTTTCATTGTTTCATCGTAGAGATGAGAGACCGAGGAGCATATCTAGCAGGCACGTCCCATCTTCACTATTCAGGTGTAGGCATCAATTCTTTATTGGAGATAGTGAATTTCTGAACACATATACATAAGTGAGAAGTTTGGGAGACTGCCTGGTACCTGCTTTGGTTGGAACCCTGGTGAGTCTGTGGGTGTGGCATCTTTGTTGGTGTTCTATTCCACTGGGGAGGTTCTTGTGTTGGAAATTGCTGGCTGGTCTCCAAACCAGCTAGATAAGGCTGTAACACTTTGTGCTGAATACACTACTACACTATTTACTGTAACAATACCGGCATGAGGGAGGGCACTAGGACCCTGCACACCCTTGTCACTGTAGTGCACACCAGACACTGGTTCCGGTCAGCGGAGGCAAGGCAGGATATAAAGACGCCATAGGGAGGGAACAGTACATTACAAGACAGGGAGGCGGAAGGCCCGGATGCATGAGCATGGGTCTGCAAGGCATGTACCAATTGTGTCCAATGCAAGAATAAAGAATCCTCTTTTCCCAACCTGCCTGTCTCAGTGTGTTTCTCTGCTGTGGGGGACATGGATGTGACAACTGGTGATGAGGCAGGATCAGAAAGCATGACATCAGCATCTTGTAGTACAGGGCCTGTGACACAACGGGGCCATCCGCAGGTGAGTGCGACCTCAGGGAGGCCTCCCGCGCCAAAGTTTCACCACTGCCAAGCGCACCAAGGCGTACATCTTCAAAGAAGCCCAGAGCGCGCCCCAGAAGCCCTCGCGGCAGCTCAGAAGCGAGCGCGACCCCATACAGCATAAAGAGTGCCCCAGAAAGCATTGCAGGCACAAAATAACGCAAGATCTTCCGAGAACTTGGGGTCATACTTGAGTCAGTGCCGATCTCCCGATGCAAGTCAATGGAAGTGGCCATTTTGAAACAAGGCAATCCTGAAGGATCATAGACTTAAATGGGAGTGACCATTTTGAAGTCAGGCAACTCATTGTTAAAGACAAATACAACACAAAAAGAAGGAGGAAGAGCTAGTGAAGCGGGGGAAAAGCAAAAAAGAAGTGGCTGTGACACAGGACTGCTGCGCGGCTCTCACGATGACCGAAGAAGGCATCCCCTGCATAGTTTTTTTATGCCCCCCGCTGTTCGATCTCTCAGACTCCCAAACGAAAGGCGCAACGTGGGAAAATGGATCAGACGATTAGAGCGCTACCTGCAAGCCACTGGCAAAGGTCACTCAGACGAACAGGCCAAAGACCTATTCCTCAATTTAGTCGGCTATGACGTAAAAGATCTCCTCGTAACATTCCCGCACGAGACATCACCACGTAAAAAGGCCTAATAAAATGCCTCACAGACAGTTTAGATCCACAGCGCAATGTTGACTATGAACGGTATACATTCAACACAGCATGCCAGAAAGCAGACAAATCACTAGACGACTTCACAACGAGATTGCGAAAACTTGTAACTTACTACGAATTTGACAAATTCAACAACAAGGAGGCAATACGACTGCACATCACTGAAGGGTGCTACTCCACTGGGTTTCGCACAAAAATAATGAAGGAAACATACACGCTAAAGAAAATACTGGCCATGGCACAGATGGACGCCAGAGCCACATCACATGCCATCAATATGGAGAGTGGCAGAACAAGAACAATGGAACAAGTACACCGCGTGGCGGGAATCAGTACCAACAACGCCAAACAGACACCACCACTGCATAAGAATGAGAGAACATGCTATCATTGTGGACTGGCGTACCCGCACAGTGGCGCCACCCCAGCCATGGGACAGAAGTGCCGAAAATGGAACAGGGAAAATCATTTTGCGAGTGTGTGTAGGGGCGGAAACATATGGCCAGGAAGAGGTCGATCTGACAGACTGAAGGCCAAGTCGAGACATCATGCAAGACACAAGGAAACAGGCAATCGCAGTCCCTCACCGGATTCGGACACCACCTCACTACAGCAAACAAATGAATGCCTATACCTCATGTCGGTGGGCGCAGTTTCAGAAAGGCATTTGAACACATACATTTAGTAGATGAACAAGGCATCAAGAAAATGTGGATCTGTGTCTTAATACATATTTATTTCCTTGTAGCACTGCCGAAGTTGAAGGGAGTTGCCTGGCTCCCCTCGGCTTTTAATTAGTACTTTATTTTACCTTTATCACGCTTTAGTTGTCTTTGTTATTTTAGGTCGCTTTTCTTTACTAGCAGCGCTGTGCAGGGGAGGAAGCTCTCCTGACATGTGCGGGGTTGCTAGGCCCCAGTTATTTACTGTGGCCGACGTGCGGACGCGCCGGACCTGACCTCTGGTAGAAGATCACCTTCGTTTGTTGTTTATTCCACTCCCTTCGGAGTGGGACCCACCACTCAGTATTGAGTGTTTTGCTTTACTCACTGCTCTTATTGTCTTTTCTTTCCTTGTAGCACCCTCGGGAGTGGGAGATGCCTGGCTCCCTGTGTTTTAAAACATATTTCTTTCCTTGTAGCATGCAAAAGTGAAGGGAGTTGCCTGACTCCCCTCCGCTTTTAATTAGTACTTGATTTTACCATTATTACGCTTTAATTGTCTTTGTTAATTTAGCTCTCCCTTCTTTACTAGTAGCGCCGTGCAGGGGAGGAAGCTCTCTTGATGCGCGCTGGGTTGCTAGGCCCCAGTTGGTGTTTGCTCTGCCCGCCCCATCCTCACCGGGTTGGCTGCAAAACTCCCACACCTCTCCCGAGGCAGCCTACTTTACTATGGCCGACGCACGGATGAGCCGGACCTGACCTCCTGTAGGATATCACCTTCGTTTGTTGTTTATTCCACTCCCTTCAGAGTGGGACCTACCACTCGGTCTGGAGTGTTTTGCTTTACTCACCGCTCTTATTGTCTTTTCTTTCCTTGGAGCTCCCTCGAGTGTGGGAGATGCCTGGCTCCCTGTGTTTTAAAACATATTTCTTTCCTTGTAGCACAGCAGAAGTGCAGGGAGTTGCCTGGCTCCGCTCTGCTTTTAATTACTACTTCATTTTACCTTTATCACGCTTTAGTTGTCTTTGTTATTTTAGGTCACATTTCTTTACTAGTAGCGCCGTGCAGGGGAGGAAGCTCTCCTGACATGTGCGGGGTTGCTAGGCCCCAGTTAGTGTTTGCTTTGCCTGCCCCATCCCCTCCGGATTGGCTGGAAAACTCCCACACCTCTCCCGAGGCGGCCTACTTTACTATGGCCAACATGCAGATGCGCAGAGGGCGCGCTCAGCAGGTGCGCCGCTGGCATGCCAAAGGCAAGCACGTCTGCACCTGTCCGTGGCCGTCCAGGGCCTGGGGCCAGAATCCCTGCCCATTTGAACCACCAATGAATTCACCACTCCGCTCTCGAACTCAGAAACTTAGCTCCAGCACCACTGAGGGACTGTGTGAATTCTATGCAGGTAGGCGGCTCCCACTCCAAATACTACTCCTGTGACTTTACCCTAGAGCTAAACATAAATGGCCATGAGAATCGAAGTCTGACCTCCCTCCCAGCGTGGTAGAGACATCGCAATTATTACTAAACTCACCTTCAAGTGCACCTTTCATGAGGTGGACACAGTCGAATGTGAGGCAGCTCACTTTTTGCTAACTCTCTCAGGTGGACTTCTCATTTATCTCCCTCCCTGGGTTGGCCACTAAATTTATCTTGGCCATTGCTGATACTATCACCCAATTGGCTCTACACCACAATAAGCTTCTAGTTTTATGTGATCTCAACCTTCATTTTGAAGATAACTTATGCCCAGGAGCGACCTCTTTAATAAGAGATTTAGAAACCCTCCATGTGCTCCAACTAGTGTCCAAATCCACACATGCCAAAGGGCACATTTTTTCCAACTTTCCGTCTCTCTTAGTGGAAACCCCTATTACCCTGCCCTGGTCAGATCACTATTTGATCACCTTTTCCTTTCCTCTAGCTAAACCTTCCCTCTGCACACACAAGAACCAGTCGGTCCTTTCTAGGAAATGGGCCACAGTCAACTCAGAAACCCTAACAACTCCCCTAGCCATTTCAAATCCTAAAATAGGCGAGGACGTAGAGATATATCTAGCGGCCAACAATCTAGACACATGGCTAACCTCAACCTTAAACGGTATAGCACCTCTGGTCCCCAAACTGAATCCTAGAACCCTCCCCTCTTATCCTTGGTACAATGAGCAATTAGAAGCGGCCAAGAAACCCTGCAATCACCTTGAACATGACTGGAGAAAAGACTATAGTCCAACCAGCCCCCTGGCCATAAACTAGCGCTAAAACAATACCACAAGCTCATCAGAAGCTCTAGTAGAGAGTTCTATGCTCAGAAAACTGACTCCGTGGTTAAACCGTCTAAAGAACTCTTCTCCATACTTAAGTCATTATCCTCTCTCGAATGCGTGTCTACTACTGCCACTCCTTCCACAGAAAATTGCAACAACATAGCCGCCTTCTTTTCCTCAAAAGTGGCCAAGATCTATGACACCTTTCCCATCGAAGCCCAGAAGACAAGGTTTCCACCAGTCATGGCCAACCCCGGTGGACTGGTCACTCTCACCTCCACCTTTCTCAATGAAATACGTACTCTCTTCCTGCAAATCAAGTCGGGCTCCCCTCTGGACCCAGCCCCGCCCAAAATTCTTCGTTTAGATTCAGCAGCTATGCTTCCTCATCTTAAAAAGTTGATCACCATGTCCCTTAACTTATGTCTAGTCCCCAAGAAATGGAAGCACGCGATGGTACTCCCCATACGCAAAAAACTCTCTCTAGATCAGTCTATCCTGGAAAACCTCAGACCCATATCTCTTCTGACGTTCTGTGCAAAAATCCATGAAAAACACGTGAATAATCTGCCAACTTGCTTCTTTGAATCCAATGACCTGCTCCATTCATCCCAATCGGGTTTCAGGGCTAATCACTTTACAGAGTCCATCCTACTCCTTGCAGGGGAAACTCTGAGACAGAGCACTGACAAAGCTCTGACCTCAGCCCTGATACTGCTAGACCTGACCACGGCTTTCGACACCGTCTCCCATGGCTTCTTAGTACAGGCTAGGCGAGTGCGGAGTTGGTGGCATGGCGCTCAAATGGTTTACTTCCTTTCTTCAGCATCAAACCTTCCAGGTTACTCAAAAGCCTTGTGTATCTGAGATGTTTACTCTGCCAGAGGGAGTCCCGCAGGGCTCTATTCTTAGCCCCACCCTGTTTAATATATACATCTGCCCCTTAGCAGAGATATTTGACAGACAGAAGGTGCAATTAGTGTTGTATGCTGACGACACTCAACTAATTGTCATGCTCTCGCAGTCCGAAGGTGCTTCAGTGAATCAACTTAAATCCTGCCTGTCAGAGGTCGCCACCTGGATGGCCGATAGCTGTCTGAAACTAAATAAAACAATAAAACAAATAAAACCAAAATCTTGATAGTGGTTAGAGCCCCCTCGATCTGGACTTCGGCCTGGTGGCTGAACACCCTTGGCCAGCTCCCGGCATCCAAACTCAAAGTGAAAAACCTAGGGGTGTGGTTTGATTCCAAACTCACCTTTGAAAACCAGATCAGCAGTGTCACTGGGAAATGTTTTGGCATCCTCAAGACCCTAAGGAAAATCCTGGATCTACTTCCGCTGGAGTCATGGAAAACCATTGTTCATGCCCTAATAACTTCACAGCTTGATTACTGCAACGTCCTATATTTGGAAGCCACCAAGGGCAACCTGAATAAGCTTCAAAGAGTACAAAATGCGGCGGCTCGCCTGGTGCTCAATCTTCCTAGAAGATCCTCTGCTTCTGCGGCTTTGAACCAACTTCATTGGCTTCCAGTAGTAAAAAGAATCAACCTCAAAGCCATGTGCTTCTGCTGCAGAATTCTCTCCCAGCAAGGTCCCAAATATCTCCATTCCTTGACCCAACCTTATGCTCCTTCTCATGTTCTTAGATCTTTCATAGCTAAGCTAGCCTGGGTACCCCGGGTGAATAGCCAGACTGGGGGCATGCTCTTTTTCCTTTCTAGCTTCGAAAACCTGAAACTCTCTACCACCCTATCTGAGAGCAGAACCATCTGAGAAACTTTTCAGGAGCACACTGAAAACCTGGCTATTCTGCTCCCTCTAATCCGGTTTTCCTTTATGCCTCCATCCCCCATCGCTTACTCATTAGCGTTCTTGCTTCCGTAAGTCCTTGGTCTTAGCGCGGGGACACATTGTTTCGGTTTAAAAAGGCGCTTTATCAATTAATTATTATCTCAGGGTAGGAGGTCATGCGGCACAGTTTGTGCTCAACAGTGGAGCCACATGCAACATCATGTGTGCAACGGAGTACGATAAAATTGGTATCAAGCCATAACTATCGCCATCCAAGTTTGCCTCATGTGGGTGCAAAACGCCCAGTAATGAACTCAGACAAGTTCGAAAAGACGTTCACATATAATGAGACATTATTTCAAACGGAGATGCATGTCTTATGAGGAGATATCCCAGCACCATGTTTGCTAAGCAATATCACGGCACAACTAATGGGACTTCTGGCCATGACATAACATGTGTCAGAGCATCACGGCATTTTGAGAGACTACCCAGCGCTTTTCAGAGGGCATGTAAAGCTGAAAAACACACAGGTCACTCTTCACATCAACGAAGCAATAAAACCCACAGTTCAGCATCACCGCCAAGTCCCAGTGAACCTTCAAATACAGGTGGAAGAAGAACTCAAGAGCCTCCTAGCAGTGGAGAAAGAACTCAAGAGCCTCCTAGCACAGGACATCATTGAACCGGCTGAAGAGCCAACTCCGTGGGTGTCCCCTATTGTCGCCGTGCTGAACAAAAACACACAAAAAATATGCATCTGTGTAGACGTGCATTTACCAAATACTGCCATAGAAAGGAAAAGACACCCAGGTCCCCACTTGAAAGACATGATCAGGTGCCTAAATGGAGCTTGCATGTTCTCCAAATTAGACCTTTTCAAAGGATACCACCAGTTGGAACTTGACCCTCAGTCACACTGCATTACCACCTTCTCCACACACCTGGGATTGTTTTGTTACTAACTCCTAAACTTTGGTGTGTCATCTGCAGCTGAAATCTTTCAGAAAATGCTGAGAAGTGTAATACGGCCCATAAAGAACTGTCTGAACTACAGTGATTACATTCTGGTATTCGGCCACACAAAAGAAGAGCACAACACAGAGCTAAGGGAAGTGTGCAGTCACCTGGAAAAAGATGGACTGACACTAAATGGAGACAAATGTGACCTGGAGAAGGAGGGACTCATCTTATTTGTGCCCATTTTTCCCAGAAAGGACTATAGCTAGACTCGAGCAAAGTCAAAATACTGCACAAGACACAGGAGCCCGTGGACGTTGCAGAAGTGCAGTCATTCTTAGAGTTAGCAAGCTACTGCACTCAATACATCAAAGATTTTGCAACAGTGAGTACCCCACTTTGTGAACTCACCAAACAAGGGCAACAGTTCATCTGAACCCCAGAGTGTGAAAAATCATTTGCGGCCATCAGACATGCTGTCGCAGCAGTGGATCACCTCGCATACTTCAACACCTCCCTCTGCACTGAACTCACGTTCGATGCTAGCCTGGTGGGTTTAGGTGCCATTCTAGCTCAACACAGGTCTGGTCGAGATTCACTGGGGGGCATCGTTGCATATGCAGGCAGAAGCCTCACAGACGTAGAAGGGGCATACTCTCAGCAAGAGAAAGAGAGCCTAGCCGTAGTATAGGCATGTGAGCATTATCACATGTTCATATATGGGAAGCCATTCACAATTGTGACAGATCACCAACCACTAAATACGATATACGGCAACCCAAATGCAAAAATACTGCCACTCATCGAGAGTTGGGGGATACGTTTGATGGACTATGACTTCAAAATTGTTCACAGACCTGTAAAAGACCACAACCCTGCACATTACATGTCGAGACTCCCTTTGTCGAGCATAAAACAGACACAGTCCATAGCTGAAGAATACATCAATTTTGTGTCGTGGCACAATACTCCAAGGCAGATTACAATGAAAGACCTGATAAATGAAACAATGAAAGACGTCATGTTGGAAGCAGTGAAACAGATTATGAAGCAACAGAGATGGAGACACATGACCAGTAACGGCAAAGTCAGAGAAGGGGTCAATAGAGAAGAAGTACTCGCATTTAAACATGTACAAGAAGAACTACCTGAAACAGAGAGAGGGATACTGCTTCGAGGCACTAGAATAGTCATACCACACTCTTCGCCGCCTAGCCCATGAATGCCACAGAGGAGTGGTGGCTACAAAACAATTGTTGAAGGAAAAAGTATGGTTCCCAGGCCTTGACCGTCTGGTAGAGGAGATGATTACGACCTGTCATCTTTGTCAGAACATGGGGCGGCTGTCTAAGCCAGAGCAACTACGCATGTTGGACCTCCCTGATGCCGTATGGTTGACACTAGCGGTGGACTTCTATGGGTCATTAGACACTGGTAGATACCTACTGGTCAACATTGATGAGTATTCTCATTTACCACTAATGCGCTAAGTGCCGTGCGCCTCAGCAGCAGCCACACTGCCCATCATGGATGAAATATTTGCAGCCTGGGGCGCTCCCCAGACGCTCAAAGCAGACAAATGACCTCCATTCTCAGGAGAAGAATTTCGCAGATTCATGGCCTACCTAGGGATACATCATCGGAAAATAGCGCCACTATGGCCCCAAGCCAACGGCATGGTAGAGCGTTTCATGGGCAACATAAAATAAGAAGTCCAAAGAGCCAAACTGATGCAAATTTCAGTTGGCCAACCTCTGTGTCAAGCACTTCGGGACTACAGCAACACCCCACACTGTTCCACAGGGCGGTGTCTGTCTGAACTAATGCCAAGAAGGAAAAGCAGAACTCATCTGCCTTAGCTTGAGAACAAGGCACCGCCAGAACATAGCATCATAGTCACATGTAACCAGGAGGTCAAGGAGAAGATGAAAAAGCAGGCAGACACCCGATGTCATGCGACCACTTCCAGACTGAAGGCCGGAGACTTGGTCCTCGTGTGCTAGCATCAGACACGGAAATCAGATAGTCCATTCTCAAGCCAGCCATTGGCAATTACGAGTGTTAAAGGAACGATGATCACAGCAGCAGCAGCAGGACCCTATTCCATCACCAAGAATAGCTCACATTTCAAAGAATTTCTGATAGTGGAAGATGAGGAATGAGAGGAAGCGGCTCAGTCTCCTGATGATGGACCACGTTATGATGAGGAAGGGAAGATGGGCCAGGCAGCTGGCAACATCATGCCCGAGAAACCTCAAGCCCATCACGGGTGATTCAGAGGCCCAAAAGAGTAATTGAAGAAATGTGATGTGCATTAAAAGTGGCTAATGCTCTTGTTGGTCGTCGTTTTTTTCTCTCTTTTGTCCACTTTCCCTCTTCTTCGTCTAACTTGTTGTCCAAGGAAATGTGTTTATTTGTTGACAAAGGGGGGAGAGGTCATAATTCCGGCATGAGGCAGTTCACTAGGACCCTGCACACCCTAGTCACTGTAGTGGACACTGGACACTGATTTTGGTCATTGGAAGTAAGGCAGGATATAGAGGGGCAACAGGAAGGGAACAGTACATTACATGGCATAGAGGCGGAAGGGCAGGACTCATGGGTCTGCAAGATGTGTATCAACTGTGTCCACCGCAAGAATAAAGAGTCCTCTTTTCCCCACCTTCCTGTCTCAGCGTGCTTTCTCTACTGTGGGGGACAACGATGAGACACTTACCACTGTAGGTTCACGTTATTGACTCACAGATCAACAGTGGCAACGACTCAGTGCAGGATCCACTCCTTCAGCCCACAGCTGCTTGGTGTTTATCTTCTTGGTGTTATGATCCTGCCGTCAGGGTTCCTGCCAGTGAGTGTTTGGGTTTCCTTCTATTCTGCTGTAGACAGACGGCTGCAGTCTGCAATGGAAATTGTCCTTATTAAAACTTAATTTAGGTGCATAAGGGTTCAAAGAATTGCAGCATCTGCTGGAGTTACCTGACATGTCTGCTTGGCTAAATGCCTAGAGGTTTGCTATCAAACAGTCTGAGGCAAGATATGGTAAAACAACAGATGTGGCATTAAAGAGATGTAAGTTTTACTTACGGTGTCAGGAACAAGGGGAGTCTCTGGGCAACGTACTACATCACGTGCTTGGTGCCACAATAACTAATACAGGTAAGAGGGATCCTAAAACGCTGTGTGGCATCCCTTGAGCTGTAAATAGAAGCTCCTTCGATTAAACGGGTTGGGGGAGTGGAGTTTATCTCTCCAGTCATCTAGAAAAGGTTGCAGGGTTTTATAAAATGTATACTATATTCCAATACAATGTCCAGTAATTAATAACTCTTATTAATCATAGAGAGCCCCTCTGTTACAAGAAGGTGTTTTTTCTTTCCACTTAGATGGTTTTTTTAGGTAAACAATGAGTTTTCCTTATATAGTCCTCATCCACCAGTGTTACCCCTTGGTGGCATGCTTCATCATCGGGTTCTTCCTGTCCCGCTGCGGAACGGTGTCAATATCTCCAAAGATAAGGTTACTCCCTTTCTTAAAGGAGCGCGCCCGCCCATGTCTCTGTCGGCATGGGCGGGCGCTCTCCTTTAAGCAAGGGAGTAGCCTTGAGGCAAGTGTGACAACCGGCGTCTCTTCCCCCCATATGGTCTCATGTTGCAATTAAGAGGCATCTAATATTTGATACTTATCTTTCGAGATATTGACACCAATGTGTGCTGTATACTTTTATTACATTTGCTAATTTTTCTCCTAACTATTGGGAGTTGCAAGAGTGGTACCAGGGAACTCACTAATCTTTGGTCCTGAAGAATAGCCTTGGAGTAGGGCTAGAAATATGTCAACCAGTGGAACTAAGGCACATTATATTCTTAAAAGTTCCAATTTTCCCCCATATTTTAACCATACCAGATAGAGGTAAGAGCAAAGAATCTTTTCCTACTAGCCAGGTATTTTTAACTTCTTTTTCCCCCCACTCATACCTCAACACTTCATCTACACATAGTACCAACCATAAGTGCTCCCACGTCCCCATAGGTCGTAGCACGCCCCATTCTGCAGTGGGACAGGAAGAACCCGATGATAAAGCATGCCACCAAGTGGTAACCCTGGTAAGTAGGGTTATTTAAGAAAAACTCATCGTTTTCATAAAAAAAATCTAAGTGTAAAGAAAAAAAACCTTCTTATAACAGAGGGACTCTCTGTGATTAATTAGCGTTTGAATTGGAAGACAAGTTCTTCTGTTTCTAATTGTTCCTCTACCTATCCCCCTCGCCCTCCCTTTTTTGAAACAGTAATTAATAAAAAAAATTAATAACTACAGCATATGTTACTGGGTTGAGAAGAGCATATAACATTAGAAAGAATTCTCCCCAGGACAGAAACGCCTGTCAAATGTGTGGTCCAAAACGTGGCTAAAATGTGGTCCTACATGGATGATCATGTGTAAAACACGGTTCACAAAATTTAGCTACAAACACAAGAACATTGGAGTATGTGAAGGGGTTGTTTTCTTAGGGAGGGAGATGTGCGAGAAGTAGCGCGGGTGGACTGAGGATGAGAAAGGGCTTGTGTTGGAAGTTTGGAGTGTAGAAGGTTGATATTTTGAGAGTGGAAAGTTAAGGAAATAAAAATAGAGCTTGTTTCCTGGTCCCCTTGATATCTGCCACAAAGTCAAATCCGTGTGTTCTTTACTCCTTTTACAGAGTCGCCCATCAATATATATGTATGCGTCCGAATTCTGTATTTGATTCCAACCTCCCTGTATACACCTAATCTTGTGCAACTGGTTTTAGGCGCTAGGAACTGGTACTCACTTTAGGTAACCAGAACTTATTTGTCTTAATCAGATGTTTCCCTAGAGAAAGAAAGGAACAACGGGGAGAAAGAGAAATAGGAAAACAGTGACAAATGGAGAAAGGGGGATGAAAAGGAACCGTATCGAGTGAGATAAAGAATAGGAAGTGGTTGTTGGGACAATGGCCTAAATCAAAACTAGACTGTGTGGTATACGGCTTTCTCTTCAGTCTCGGTACATTCTGCGTACATACTCTTCCCGGCCTCGCTCTGTCTACAAATGTCCCTCTCCTGGTGTTGGTACTAACCTCCATTGCTCTTGCCTTCTTTCCATTCTCCACATATTTGCCCCCCATTCTCTGTACATTTCCCCTGCCCTCCACTTTTCTATGCCCATTTCTTCTTACCTTTCGTACACTCCTGGATTCAGTGGTTGAGCGTGCTCGCAATCTTTTGTTGATATGTTTCCACGGAAACGCTTTGCGTCACATCTGTGGGCGGGGCTACGATTTCCACAGAGAATTGAATAGAATCTTAAAGGTGGAGGCGGGGGCGGGGCTCCTGCAGCGCAGGAGAGGAAGTAACTCCGGTAAGAGAGGGGATAAGAAAGAACGAAGTGAGAATGCTATTTCTGCCTCGTTCCCCCTTAGTGGCTAAGATTTTCTACATATTGATGAGTAGTTTCACTTTGGTTTCAGAACAAGTGTTAACAAGACGAGTGAGACAGAGTTGAGCTACTTCTGACTGACAATTCTTGCAGTGTCGGACTCCACAACCTGTCTCTTTTTACCTTTTCTAACAAACAATATTGCCTGTGCGCGCCCTCTAACGGATCATGTAATTCATCACACAAACCGAACCTACAATAACATCTTCAAAAATAAATATTTTAACAAGCCCTTGAAATGTACCCATCATTATCGAAAATGAGGGCGACTCCAAATGTTAACAAATATACAGCGCTGCCCATAAGTCTCTGTTATCTTTTCAAATTCTCAGTGGAGCGCGATTTGTCTTTTGTAGATTGCGCGCGCCATCTAACGGACACTGGTGGACAGACTTTATTGTTTTTGACTTGAACATCTCACTGCTCGTGTACTGCTCTGAGAAAAAACATAGTTAACAATGTCAGCTACTCCTATGATGATTCACAGCTGCATTAATAAAGTCTTGTATTATTCCGTCATTCTTTTTCCCCTTGTTCCAATTAAACCCTTCATTTAGTTCATACGGTTTACATTTAACACATGTTGAAAACGAAGTGAGTAAAATGAGATACATTTATTAATTACTTACCATTTTAAATGCTGTGGTATGATTATAAACCCGGGGTGTATAACATAATAATATAGGGCAAGGCGGATAAGACACTTGACAAATACTCAGGATCACACTAAGGGGTATATTCACAAGAACGTGTGATAACTACCGCAAGAGTACCGTAACGCAACTTTCAATAACGCAGCCTATCACGGGAAAATAACCCCGTGTCAACGTGGAATTCACAACAAGGCGGTACCATGCAATAGTCACCAGATAACGCGTCAAATGTCAGCGTGAAAATCAACGCCACGCCGAAAAAATGCGAAACGCGAGAAATCATGCGAAGAGGCCAATCGGGGTACAAAAAGTAGCGAAAAGCAGCCTCAGGTCTGCAAATCCCACGCGTCTGGCGGGAAATTGGACCATAAAAACCACAGACACAACACACCAGAAACAAGCCGAAGCAGGTAGCAACATGGATGCACCCTGACCCAGCGCAGAGGGCAACGCGAACCACACAACCCCCACAGACCACCAGCAAGGAACAACGGGGTCGGGGAAGGCCAAGGAGAAAAGGGAGAGGAAGACGGAATAGCCTTGTATACAATTCATAAAATTTACAAAACAATAAAAAGTGTAACATGGTTTGAGCTGACTTGTTATTACTTGGGCAGAGAGTAGCAGCAAGGTTTGATTGGTACCCAAGGGGAAAGCACAGTAAGTATTTGATAGTATCAGTTCAAAACCTAAATAGCAAAGAGCACTCCCATCACCCACACGGCTGCTCTAAATAGACAGGGAGTGACGGCGAGATACTCAAAGACAAATATGCAGTTATCATCGGTTTCCCTGCTGCACATTTAAGGCAGCTTTTCTGTACTAGATCATTAAAAGCTAAGGCTACTTCCTTTTTATTAAAAGTAGGGCATAAATATTTCTCCATAAAGGCCCTCTGCATACCAATTTTTCCAAATTCCGATTTAATGTATGCCAACCACGGAATTCGGAGGTCGTTATCGCAGGAGAGGCAGTCATTTATTATATCGCTTGTAAGTACTGCCTTCTCATTACTCCAAATAGATAACCAGAATAATAGAGTCCTCAATCTAATAAAGTCAATTATATACAACAGGTTTAGCTCTTTATGACAGATAACATGGGAGGAAATCGGTACTCTGAGTAGTCGCCTGCAGAACCTATTTTCTTCTAGTTGTAAGGTTTCGCAGTTTGCGACCCCCACCCCCCCAAATTGCAGAGCCATAAGTGGCAATTGGTACACATCGGGATTTATAAATTTGCAACATGGCTTTCAGGTGCCCCCCGCCACGGGGTTGAGGGAGGACAGTGAACCAATTGCCTTTGAGAATAGCATTCTACGGTGTGCAATACTAGCTGACTAAGCTCCAGAGGCAGAGAACATAACTCCTAGATATGGAAAAGTCTTAACACTGG
Source organism: Calotriton arnoldi (assembly GCA_963921515.1). NCBI lineage: Eukaryota > Metazoa > Chordata > Amphibia > Caudata > Salamandridae > Calotriton > Calotriton arnoldi. The sequence continues at coordinate 295,419 of CAWUFW010009891.1, read as the reverse complement.
TTAGGGAGTTATCACCTACTTTCATACTAGACAGTTGATTGCAGTGTGGGCCGCATGCCATAATATGCGATTTTGTAAAATTAGTTCGACGATCTAAATTGGACAAAAAATCAATGAATGCAGATACTTGGAAACATAAACTTTACTAAAATGGTCTTCACAGGATTCACTTCTGATATGACAGGAGATCGGGGAAACTGTCAAATTTTTGCGTCTCATATCAGAGACTGTGGCTCAAAAGTGCTTACCATCTTTCATATTAGCTGCTTGTGCAAGTGTCTCCCATTGGTCAGTTAAAACTTGCTGCCAGCGCTTAGACGTGACAGCCTTATAATGTTTCCTCAGGGCAGCAATTTCTGGGCTTTTTCCCTAATGCTATCCTTAGTTCTGGTTGGCTGCTGTGCAGTCATGGTCAAACCAGCCGTGCAGGTTATTAGGTGGGCATATTGGCCTAATGGTGCAGCAAGTGCAGTGGCACCAGCCCAAAAGTTGTGAGAAGTCCTCTAAACACATAATATTGCCATTTCATCAATTAATTCTATTATTACTCACATAGGCAAAACCTAATGCATTTACCAATGCTTGTTTTATCAGTGATATTATTCTTCAACCTTTGCTTCCTCCAACAATATTTAGAGAACTTGTCAATAAAAGACAAGTTCTCAACATTCCTCCCAATAATCATTATTTTTTCAGTTTTACTATTAACTTAGAATTTATCGCCTATCTGATAAGATGTAAAATCTGTTACTGAGCAGTTTTCGAAAAACAAAATATAATATCAATGGGTTAATGCACTTACTGCAAATATCTATTCAACCTGCAGTGCACCCTTTTTATTTTATTTTGTTCATATTTGCCAAAAGCACTGCTTCACCTTGAAGGCATCAGCACATTTTACATGCATCACTTGGGACGGTATATTGTAAGTTATTGATGACCTGTGAGGAACAGAGAGTTTAAAATTCTCTGACTTTAATTTTATGTAACCATTTTGTGGGCTATTTTAGTGATGCAAACTGCACCCAAGATGGTGCATCTTCTATTTCCTACTGCAGAACCAGATTTAAGGTTGTTCTCTTTCAAGTGTCCGTCTTAGGCTGCCCTCTGACACAGCTTTTTTTGTAAAGCAATGCTTTTCACAGAAGGGAGCCAGTCTGGCTCCAAGCAGACGCACGTTCAACATGGGCACAAAAAGTGTGAAATCTTAGTACCTCAACCTTCCTGACACAGCAGTTAGGGATAGACAAAAGAAGGAACGCGGCCAAGAAATGTCCCCACCTTTAACAACAAAAACTACAGCCCCACCCTTACATCAACCACCCACCTAATGGCAGGACAAACTAATCTGCACCTCATTGCTAGAAAAGTCTTCATGGAATTTCTAAAAGTAGTCCTGTCTCAACCTCTCTCCCTTCAGTGTCTGAATCTCCACTTTTCACCCAAGGAATGAAGAAAATACACTTCCATTGTCTGGAAAAGGCTCTCCTCTGCCCCATCTTGTGCCATGCTAAACCAGGGGCACCCAAATGGATCCACATTGCTTTTGTAATTAAAAAGATGAGAAAACTTTAAGGGTGACCAGCAGAAGAAATTTGTTGCAGCATTTGTGCAATCTCCTTTTCGATGTCTGCATTATTTAGCCCTTATATTCTCTCACATTGCTATGATAATGAGGCCACTGCTTCTTTAAGCGCTGGGTACATCTCTTGATATTTTCAAATGTATTTATTCATCCATTACTTTACACTTCAAACCCCGAGCTGATCAGCTCTCCTTGCTGAAGTGGTGGTCTAGTGGTGGATGAACACTGGACAGACTGAATGAAGCTAGTGTCTATCAAAAGTAATCGATAGAGCACTATATCACATGCAAATAATGTTGTACCTTTGTCGAATGTTGCATCCTCAGATTGCATGCTTTCTCAAAAAGCCTCCAATATATTCCTAAAATCATGCATGAAAAGTGACCTTTATATTATACGTCTGATTGTGTCCTCTCTTTTTTTCCTTTGAATGACACTTTCCTATTTTCCATTCCTGCACGCCTTGTCTCTCTGAACACACCTACTAGGTCACATGCTTATTTGCCTTAATCTCTATTGTGGCATTTCTGAAAATTGCCCACGTCTCATTTAGAAAATGACAACAAACTCCTTTGTGATACTACTGCATCCCCTGTAGTTCAGTTATTAATCCCACCAACCATTTGCATGAACTCACATACCCTCTCTTAATGACCGCATTTAACTCCTATTAGTTTAATGCTACAGAGAAACTTACAAAAATACATGGAATGGTTTCCTTAGGAGGTCAAGATTAACCACAATAACAAATAAACACTAGACTAACTAATAACCTTCAGTTGCCTGGAGCAGAGTGCTGCCCGTCGTAAAGCACTTCAATGCCTTGCCAGGGGTATAAATGCAATTACATTTACAATGCAATACAATACAATACAAAACTGCCTTTTTAAGGAATTTTTCACTTTGTCCTTTGTAGGAGCAGAATCTTTTAATGAGTTAACAACTGTATCCTGCTGCAAGGGCTTAGCATCACTCCTTACAATCAATGTGCCACAAATGGATCCAGTGCTTAATTTGAGCCAGTGGTTTCCGGTGTTCGGGCACAACACTTAATGGTCAGCACCAGTGCTTATGAGAGTATGCTACATGGTGGCGATGTCTACCTAAATTAGGTGTGAGCACAAAAGCTGTTTATTAATTCAATATACATTAACTCTGACTAATACCTGCTACCCAAGCCATTCTTATAGTTTTGAAGGCTTGGAAGAGTATGAATTGTCACATTTGTAACGGTGTGCAGGTTAGTAGTTGTGTTGGTACTGTCATTGGCAGCACTGGCAGGGGCATTAGATGGTGCAAGCTGCAGTGTCCCCCTGACGAGGGCCCTGGCACTATTTTTGTTTTTACAAATTAAGTACTGTCCAGTGCAGACCACTTCATAGTTGGTCAACTAGAAATTCCTTTATCGGGGATATGGCAAAACAGGCCCAACCACATTTCCTAAATCGGGGATATGGTAAAACAGGCCCAACCACATTTCCTAAATCGGGGATATGGCAAAACAGGCCTAACCACATTTCCTAACTGTAGGTGCTTTGGTAGGTACACATTCGTTTTGTCCCCAGGTACAGACCTATTTGAGAGGTATGGAGTGTTGAAAAAGAGTATAATTCACAGTGGAAACCCACAACTTGGGACTGGGGGAGTCAGAGGAGGAAAAGAAGGGGTGGATTCATGAGAGTGGAGTCAAAGAGGACCAGAGTCATGATGAAGGGAGTCGCCATGAAAAGAAACAGTCTGTGGAGTCAGCCTATAGCCTGCCACACTATATGCATTATTTTTCTACAAACTGTCCTTAAATAGCTGACGAAAAAAGTAATTAATGCCGGTGTTGCTCACTTTATTGATCATAAACAGAATACATTTTAAGACAGTTTAGAAGTTACAATGAATGCTTCAGAGTTCTTTGTTAACCCAACAAGTCGCAGGGTACAATACCGGTGCTTACTACAAAAGAGATCTATGTATAATCTCTTGACATAGGCTTGAATCATCACAACATAACTTCGAGTGTTCATGTTTATACTGCAGATCATAGTGTTTACCATTTGGGTCACAGATTTGTAACAAAGGCCCACGCAGTGCGGGGGGGGAGGCGAGCGGGCGAGCTCCAGGGGGCCCCCTCAGCTCAGTACCCTGGCCTGGGAGTTCCTGAGTAAGTCAGGAAGGGGGCCCCTTTATGTACCATTATGCACCATGGGGGGCCCAGATTCTCCTCCATCTTGTGAGTTGCAGCCTATCTGTGCCCCAGATTGCCATGAAGCAGAGTCCAGGAAGTGGTAAGGAGGCAGACTAGTGCTGTCTCTTTCCTAAAAAAGTTAAAAGCGATTTTCCCTACCCATGATTGCATCATCTCTGCTTTTTTTAAATTTCTTTCACTGTCTTTGCCTGTGGTTGTTACAGTTTAAAATTGTACTTTTAACCTGCCCGTGATTGCATAATTTATCACCTGTTTTGTGTTGAAACTTGTGGTTTTTCCTGCCCGTGACTGTTTCCATTTAACCTGTTGAATTGTGGGATTTGCAGTCCAAACTCTGTAGTTTTTCCCTCTCATTCCCCGTGACTATCAGTTTTTCCCTCCAAATTTCTCCTTTGGTCTGTGCTAAGACCTGTATGTTAAGCAGTGCACCCCCAGCCACCATTTTGTGTTAACAAGTCAGTGAAACCAGCCCCCCCCTACCTCCTCCCCAGCAACAGGGATATTCTACATCAGAGGGTGCTCTGAGACAGCAGTAATCTGCTGTGAGCTGTTTAAACTGTGCTTAATAGGGACTGTGCGTTTCGTTTTTTGGCTAGGAGAGTGAGTAAAGTTTTTATACAAACAGTATTATTAGAGGACAGTTTGTTAGGCCCTTACCTGCAGGAGTCTAAAGTTGTGGATTGAGCCTGTCTGTCTCCTAGGAGATTTCAGAATAGAGGAGCAGCTTCCAACTCCCTGGCCAGCAAACCTTGTCTGAGGTCGCTGGAACCTTATATAGTCTGCTATTGGTGGGTACATGTGTGCACTGATTGGTGGCTGTATCTGGTGTTTCTATAGGATTAGGGATGGTGTCCTCATTTGTTGGGTATTTGAGGGTTCTCATTGGTTTCTGGGTCTGTGACTCAACCAATGTATGGTTGGGACTAGGGCTAGGCTTTCTATTGGAAGTAGGGACTAGGGCTTCTGGTGTGATTGGTTTTTGGGGCTAGGGTTGGGCCTAGGGATAGGGTTAGGCCTTTAATTGGAAGTAGCGATTAGGGCTTCTGGTGTGATTAGCTGCTGGACTAGGTGTGGGACTAAGACTAGGGTTAGGCTTTCTATTGGAAGTAGGGACTAGGGCTTCCTATGTGATTGGTTGCTGGGATTAGGGTTGGGACTACTGCTAGGGCTAGGGCCTCTATTGGACATTGAGATTAGGGTTTTTGAACCTGATTGAGTGCTTGGACTAGGGCTCAGATTGGCTGTAAGGTCCTGGTCTCCTATTGGTTCTGGATATTAGGGCTGGTGTTGTGATTGGATAGTGTTAGGTCTAGGGTTCCCATTGGCTGAAGGGGTCACCTGATTAATAGGGCTATAAAAGGCCAAGGCTTAGTGTGCCTCAGCCCGGGCGTCGAGGCTAAGGGCGGAGAGGACAAGGGCAGTTGCCTGTTTGAGGCTGTTCGAGACTGGTCGGGACTGTGGCCAGAAATGCTGCCCATTTTCCCATTCAGTTATACCCAGCCCACACCATCCACATCCACAAACATAGTAACACACTCACACCAAATGTACACCACACACAACCCTATGCACAAATCAATGTACCAGCATACACTACAAAACCAACCAAACCACATCTATATACCCTTCTATCCCAACTACTACACATACCCACCATCACCTACAAACAGTACACAACTCTATCCTATACCACTAACCAATCCACTCATCACTAACACAAAGCCATTCAACACCATACATAACTACATCCCATCCAGACACACGCTCCCTGCTCTAATTACTCCTAACAGACCACCTTTTATCACTAACAAACATATAATCAGCCTTCCATCATTTGTCCAACCAACACCCTCCTCTTCCTTCTACCATAATAACACGAACGCACAACACATACACTGCGCGACACCACACTTTTTAACTCTTGCAACAAACCAGTCTAAGACAAACACTCTCTCCTCTACTTCATTCCCTCCTACACACAACATACACTCTACTCATAAACACATCACCACCCCCTCTACCTTACAACCTCCTCTCACAAACAATACTATACAAACAAATCCATTGCATGAAACAAATACACCAGCACCCCTTTTCACTACTCCTCAAAGACAAAACATATCACACACACCAACACAACAAGATCCTCCAAGCGCAACACCTCATAATACTTACCATCACAAAATACAAACATACACCCACCTTTCAAACCACACAAAGGAACAAACTCCAATGCCAAGCTTTCTCTCTTCTACCACACCTAACACAGATACAGCAACTCTCTTCTAACTGCCTCTCATCCATTGGACAATTTAGAAACTTACTACATGACCCAAATGCTGCACCACCACCCCTGACTCATACACCTTCCGCCCTAAACACACGCAAACAATATAAGCGAAGAGCCACACCTCACAACTTTGTTTCCCCATGTCTACTGCACAACAATGTTACACCACGAAAACAACACAGCACACCAACTCACTCTCAAACACCTTCTCCACCACATACACACGCAGACCCATCAAAATGCCTTCTTAGCATGCTGGATGAGGAACATGATACAGAACAGCTACACGATTGCTATCCTAATACAGCTAATGCCAGCTCTAAAAACACACCTGCTACAAACCCACACAATACTGATCACTCCTCTACAAAACAAAGTCTCACTATCTATCACCAAAGCCCATTCTCTAAACTGTCTACTAATAAATGCTCGATCCCTCTCTAAAAACAAACATCACATCTACGACCTTCTCACAGATGCAAAACCAGACATACTATTCATAACTGACTCATGGTTGGGAGATGATATGGCTCTAGTCCTGCATGAAGCCGTTCCTCTAGGCTATCAAACGATCACCCAAAATCGTATAGGCAAAAAAGGAGGTGGCCTAGCTGTTGTGTTCAGGCAAACATTACATATCACTAAAGTTGACAACATCACCATAAAGAATTGTGAGGCTCTTCTCACCAGATGCAATCCTACACCGCCTTCCTCCTGTAACTTCCTGCTCCTTTACAGACCTCCACCTAGCAAGGCGACATTCCCAGATGCACTTCTAGACACAGTTTCAAACCTGATAACAATACACTCCAACCTATGCGTTCTGGGTGACCTCAACATTTGGTTTGACAAACCCAATATGCCCCATCCAAAAACAATAATCACTGGCCTAGACGCACTGAACCTGCATCAGATTGTCCACAAACCCACACACATCACTGGACATATCATAGATGTCATTTTTGCTAATAATGAACTAGTTACCTTTCAAACTATAACTCCAGTCACATGGTCAGACCACCACTTGCTTGCATTCCAACATAAAACAACACTAAACGACTCACCTAAAACTACCTTACATCCATCCACCTATCGGCCGTGGAACAAACTCAATTTGGAACACTTAGAAACACAACTAACATCCAGTACAAATCTGGAAACAATAAATTCTGTTCAAAAACTATATGAGTGGCTACAGGAAGCTTTTGACATCCTGATACCACTCAAAACCACACAACAGAACAAAAGAAAAAAAGCACCTTGGAGAAACATAGAAATAAAAGACAAAAACAACAAATTAGAAAGCTGCAACGTACCTGGCTCAAAACAAACGCCAAACAAGACAAACTTTGCCTACAAAAATTTAACAGATTATACAAGTCAGCTATCAAAAAAGCTGAGAAAAGGTACTATTCAGACAGAATTCAAAATGCTAAATGTGCAAATAAAAAATTCTATAAAATACTCAATGAATTTCGCAAACCAAATTGCCTAGAAGGAACTCATCCTGTTACTCAAGATTTCACAGACAAATTGGCAAATCATTACACGGACAAAGCAGACACATTGGACTCATACTTAAAACAGAAACAAAGCACCAGCACTAACCCTTGTACAAAACAACAATCCAAGAATACTCTAACCCAGCCTCTCTGTTCCTTCCAACACATCTCACACAATGAATTTATGAACCTGGTCAAAGCAAGCAGGCCTGCCGGCAGCCCTTCTGACCCGTGTCCACCACAAACTTTCAAGACAATTCTTTTAACAACCTCTGCTGCCACTCCAGTAAGAAATCATCAACGATTCCTTAACTACCGGAATATTTCCAGAAGAACTCAAAAAGTCACACATACGCCCTTTACTGAAGAAAACAAACTTGGACCCACTGAACCCTGACAACTACAGACCCATTACAAATGGACCTTTCCTGGGCAAACTGATAGAAAGTGCAGCGTTCGCCCAGATGTCACAATTCATTGAAGAGAATGACATACTTTCAGGCTTCCAAACAGGATTCCGTCCGGGAAGAGGCACTGAATCTGCCCTCCTTGCCATCTTGGATGACCTGAAGAATACAGTAGACCGCAACAGGGTTGCTGCGCTACTCCTCTTGGACCTCTCGGCTGCCTTTGACACGGTTGACCATGACACTCTGAAACAAAGACTCTATGAAGCCGGCATAGAGGGAACTGCTCTAGACTGGATCGCGTCCTACCTTCGAAACAGAACTAATGTCATCCATACCCCACCTTTCTCGTCCAAACCATACTGCACAAAAGCAGGGGTCCCTCAAGGCTCTATCATCTCGCCCATGCTTTTCAACATCTACATGAAGTCATTACCGGTACTGATCAATCAATTTCACCTCACGTGCTATAACTATGCAGATGACACGCAAATACTCCTTCAACTAGAATGCCCCAAAGACATTGGAAATTCCCTAATTTTCAGTTGTCTCAGAGCCGCGGATCAGTGGATGACTTGGAGCCATCTCAAATTGAATGCTTCCAAAACAAAAATACTCACGTGTGGCAATTGGAAACAATATGACCCGCTTGCCGCCTGGCATGATGAACTGGGATCACCGCCTAAAGTATCAAAGGAAGTAAGAAACCTCGGAATGACCATGGACTCCAAGCTATCGATGAATGCCCAAGTGGACAAACTAGCAAGATCAAGCTTTGTCACTATAAAAACGCTGCGACGAATTTTCCCTCATTTGGGATTTCCACACAAGGTCCAAGCTACCATCTCCCTTGTTCTGTCCAAACTCGATTACGCAAATAGCCTCTACCACGGATCACCTTTAACGACCATGAAAAGACTACAACGGATTCAGAACTCGGCGGCCAGACTACTCTTGCATATCAAACCGCAAGACCACATCTCACCTGCCTTGAAAGCCCTGCATTGGTTACCGGTTGCCAGAAGATCCACGTTCAAGCTACTTTGTATTACCCACAAAGCAATACATGGAATGGGACCGCTCTTCATCAGGAATAAAATCAAGCAGCCAAACTATGGAACTCTTTACCCCCCAACATAAGATCCACCGACAACCACCTTATCTTCAGAAAACTACTAAAAAATTGGCTCTTCCCCACATAAGCATCATACGCAAACAGAAATTTACAGCATATCCCTCTGTATATAAGCATTTATTTTCACTATAGATATGTACCTATCTTTGTGTATTGCTTTGTATAAACATGTAGAATAATTATGTTGTAAAAAAAAAAAAATCATCTTTGGTCTACATGTACTTGCTTCCATTGTGCATCTATGTACCTTCCATGTACTTGGATCTGTGTGTTTGTTACTTTTCTCCTAAAAAAGCATATCCAATGCACTACCCTATTTCTCATCCTGTACCTCTATCAATATCTTTAATCTACATATACTTACCTCCTTTATGCATCTATATACTTTCAATGTACTTATGGATCTATATATTTATCTCTTTCTTCTTATTTAGCATTTCCAATGCTTCGCTCAATATATCTTCTAGCCCAACTTTCTGACTCATCTCAAACTTCTTTATACTACTCTTTCCAATGCACTATCCTATCTCTCACCCTCTACATCTATCAATATATCCTCTACATCCACTCTCTCATTTATCCCAAAGCCCATACCACTACTATGATCCCCAAAATAACCCTTTCTAGACTCTCCCCTACTCTACCCCTCCTTGCATCATCTGACAACCTCTTTTTACTATACAGATCCTGCAAAACAAACCTTTCTAAACTCTTCCCTCTGACTCTTCCCCTCCAAAACCCCTTTTTACTCATCCAAAAGCCTCCTCCTACTGCTAGGACCTCCCAAAAAAAATCTAAATCCTTCACTCTTCTATCCCTCCACTATCCTTTCAATCAAAATAACAGACTAACATGTTCACTTCTCAAATTCCATATTCCACTATACTAATTCACCACTAATCCTTTATGGGTTCCAGAGTAGCGTGCTACTCGCCAATAAAGCATTTCAACACCCCATCAGGGTTACAAGCGTTATATAAATGCAAACCTTTTTCCCTTTTTTACCCCTCCCCAACCCTTCTCAATCCAAATATCTGACTAACATATCCACCACTCCAATTACTTTCATGTTTCACCATACTAATTCAACACTAATCCTTATGGGTTCCAGAGTAGCGTGCTACTGGCCAAAAAAGCGCTTCAAAACCCCATCAGGGGTAGCAATCGCTTTATAAATACAAACCTCTTTCCCTCTTCTATCCCGCCACCTACCTTTCTCTATCCAAATAACTGAATAACATATCCACCACTCAAATTACTTCATATTTCATTATACTAATTTTCAACACTAATCCTTTATGGGTTCCGGAGTAGCGTGCTACTCGCCAGAAAAGCGCTTCAACACCAATCAGCGGTAACAGGTGCTATATGAATGCAAGCCTTTTTCTCCCTCTGCTACCCTTCTCAATCCAAATAACTGACTAATATCCACCACTCAAATTACTTTCATATTTCACTATACTAATTCACCACTAATCCTTTATGGGTTCGGGAGTAGCGTGCTACTCGCTGAAAAAGCGCTTCAACACCCCATCAGGGGTAACAAGCGCTATATAAATACAACCCTTTTTTTCTTTTTCTATCCTTCTGCTATCCTTCCGAATCCAAATAACTGACTAACCTATCCACCACTTAAAATTACTTTCATGTTTCACTATACTAATTCAACACTAATCCTCTATGGGTCCCGGAGTAGCGTGCTACTCGCCGAAAAAGTGCTTCAACGCCTCGTCAGGGGTAGTAAGCGCTATATAAATGCAATTACAATACAATACTTCGCAGGGGGGCCCCCACAAGTTTCGTTACGCCACTGCGGTGACCAGATAGCTTATTGCGCGCATGCGCTTTTTGCACAGAGCCTTTCTAACAATAGATAGCAAGCTATATTAGAAATCTAGCTAAGTAGAAAAGGAGTACTGAGTGGTAAAGAAGCTTAGTGTGGTGAATGGTACGGAATGTAGGGCCCGTAACGTGATGGCATCTTCCTGTGTTAGGAAGGAATGCATGAGTTAGGAGTGACGGGGGCAGAAAATGGCCAGTATGGTCGCTGTTCATGTGTGCACTGTTACTTCTGGGACTCCTGTAAGGTTCCCTCCTTCATGGAATAAACTGCTGAAGACTTGACCTGACTGCAACGTCTTTGTTCCACCGCTATGGCATGCTTAGTGTGTTATGCACCATTTGCAAACAGGTGCATGTAACCTGCAAGACATACATTTGACTCTTGTAGGGATGAAAGCAATGATTTGACGTTCTAAGGTTGATATAAATGATTTTTTAATTGTTTAAATAAGTGGCTGCTGTATAAAAGTACATATACCTGGCATTCCAACATAGCTCGTAGATCTATGTATTTTATAAAGAAACATAGCTTTAGTTAAACAAATCTCTTAGCAAATGGTCAATTGGTTAATTAATAAACAAAACAACAAGCTAGCGGTGTTGTTTAACCCCTAATTGCTCTGCATCCAAAAACACCTTCGACAAAAGGACTTACTGATTATCCATGAAGGTTGAAGTGAATCATTTGCACCACAGTTCAGTGGATTTGGTGAAGCTGGCCAGGATCCTGGTTCCAGCTCAAGAATAGAGGAATATTGGACACCTTAAAATGTAATGGCTTCACCCTCGTTTTGACACCTAAGTAATGCAAAGCGTTTCATTCTAGGGTCAAAATAGAATGCAATGGATTTCTCATCTATATCTACCTAAGATTTGCAGGCCTTGTCGTTATTGCTAGAGGCAGTCCAAATATTCAAAAAATATGTAAACATCTTCAGATATATTTTCAGGTTTCTTCTTTGGTAAAAAGAAAACACATATAACTCGGACTGCCAAATATATAAAAGAAATGTGTGTGAATAATGGTGAAAATGTATATTAATGCTTCTTAATTTAATGCATGTTTTAATAAACAGCACTCCGTATTTGTTTTAAATTTGACCACTCCCAAATGTTTACTGTGTGAAGTAAATGAAATAAACAGCGTCTTGGTATTTGTCATGCACATCTCACTTCAGACTACTCTTGTGGACCCTCAAGATCTCAGTCCCCTTGCACACATCTCTTGTTCTTTTCTGTGTCATGTCAGGTTTGTGCTCCTCATTTCAACCACCCTTTGTGTGTTTTGTTGATGAAAGCACAGTGTGCACACAAGTGCTTGCTATCTGCAATCATAGTGAGAAGATGAAAGCCTCTATTGGATGACTGACCGATTTGGGCTAGTGTAGTGACCTAAGGCGGGGCACTAGGACCCTGCAGTGGACCCTGAACGTCATGAGTGAACCGGACACCACATCCGGTCAAGGGGGCAGGAACACACACACATCCGGGCAAGGGGATCGTGGACGGACGAGGGCAGAGCTCCAAGATATGTACACTGCCAAGAAACAATAAAGGTATCGAGAATCCCTACCTGTGTCCTGCGTGGTGTTCTTCAGGTACACGACACGACAACTGGCGACGAGAGGTGAGATAGTGGACACCGCGACGACAGCAGAAGCCACCAGGAGTCCACCCCGGTCCGCTGACCAGCACAACGAACATCGCAGCAGCGGGAGAAGCGAAACGGAGCCAGGAGCCCACCCTGGTCCGAGTGGAAAGAAAACAAGCAGCCAGCAGCAGGGAGCAGCGACGACACGGGAGCCCACCCCGGCCGCCAAACGAGCGGTAAGGAGCGCAAGCTGAGAAGGAAACCAAAATTAAAGAGAGACGCGCGTGAAATCAAACGCGAACTCTCGCGAGAGCGGCCATTGGAAGGCCAGGCAAAACGGGCCAATCGGTGGCCGAATAGAAGCGGCGGCCATCTTGAAATCAGGCGGCCATTGGGCATCATAGAAAAGAAGTATCGCGAGAGCGGCGGCCATCACAAGGTCAGGCAAAACGGGCCAATCAGTGGCCAAACAGAAGCGACGGCCATTTTGAAGTCAGGCAATCAAGAAATAAAGCAAAATAAAGAGAATAAAGAGGAAAAGAAGCAACGAGACAGAAAATAAAGTGGAAAGGAAGCAAATAAAGGACAAAACAAAAGAAATAAAGGAGGGAGAGTGACTTTTTAGCAATACAAAAGCAAAGTCCGTGGTGAGAAGCGCCAGAAAGAAAATGAGTGACAGCACGCAAGCAATCTTCCGCAGGCCTCTACCATTCAGCCTGTCGGAACCACAAGCAGGCATCCGGTGGGAAAGATGGATCAGAAAATTTGAGCGCTACATGAGCGCCACAGACGTCCCCGAGAGCAAGCAACTGCACCTGCTTTTGAATTTAGCAGGGGATGAGATAGAAGACCTATTGCTAACGTTTCCCGCTGGACAAACAGAGAACTACAAGGGAGTGATAAAGTGTCTCACACAAAAGTTCGACCCCCAACGCAATGTTTATTTTGAAAGATACACGTTCAACACGGCGTGCCAGCAAGGCGAGGAAAGCCTAGATGACTTTGCAACGAGACTGAGAAAACTGGTCACGTACTGCGAATTCGACAAATTTGACAATGAGCAGGCAATAAGACTGCGAATTATTGAGGGCTGTAAATCAGTGGAGTTCCGAGCACGAGTACTGAAGGAACCAACAACGCTAGAAAAGATATTAACAATGGCTCGCACAGAAGCACGAGCAACGGAACAGGCAAAACAGATGGAAGTTGGGAAGGAGAAGAGAGTGGCGCTAGCACATCGCGTCACGGGAACGCAAACAAAAGGAATTCCAGGCGCCGATCGCGCCACGAAGGGGCGAACAAACATGTTACAGATGTGGCCTCGAGTTTCCCCACGCTGGCGCCTGCCCAGCAATGGGCCAGAAGTGCAGAAAATGCAACAGGGACAACCACTTCTCAAGCGTGTGCATGACCAGGCAATTCAGAAGTGAGAGAGGCCGAGCGACAAGACCGCGGATAACAAGCAACAGGTACGCCCGACACATGGAGACGGCAAATCGCAGCTCGTCTGACGAGTCAGATGAAACGGCAGCACTCAGCGAGTGCGGCGCGACTCTACCTAATGTCAGACGCGCCCAGAGAAAGCGATGGGGCAGAGCATGTTCACCTGGTAGACAAGAGAGAAATAAAGAAGACAGCTACGGTGGACATCAATTTAGGAGACCACCAGACAAGCTTCAGTACTTGACAGCGGAGCGACATGTAACATCATGTGCATGTCCGAATACAAAAAGATGAGAGTAAAGCCACAACTACTGCCATCGACCGTGGATGTAGTTCACCTGGGGCTCCAAGAGCCCGGTAGAAAACATGGGAAAATTCACAGAGACACTAATGTACAAAGGTAGATCGTATCATGAAGAAATACATGTACTCAAGGGTGACATCCCAGCGCCATGCCTACTAAGCAATGTGACGGCACAATTGATGGGACTACTGGCAATGACCTATCACATGTCGGAAACGGGGAACATTCTGCAAGAATACCCAGCCATACTGAAAGGGCTTGGCAAGCTAAAAGGGAAACAAATAACATTGCACATAAATGAAGCAATCAAGCGGAGCTAGTGCTGGGGAGGACAAGCAGAACAAGGCTGCCGCAAATAGAGGCAATGACAGCGTCAGATCGCAGCAGTGTCGCAGAAAAAGACAGAGAGGAGAAAGAAAAATGAAACGATATGCAGACGCAAGACGACATGCCAGCCCGTCAGATCTGAAGGAAGGAGACATGGTAATAGTGCGTCAACGACAGCAAAGAAAGTCGGACAGCACGTTCTCCAAAGACCCGTTAGTAGTAACAAAAGTAAAGGGCTCAATGGTCACGGCCGAGTCAGATCATCAGAGGATAACAAGAAACAGCTCACACTTCAGAGAGCTGAAAGGAATGAAAGAAGAAGATCAAGGCACGGAAACAGCAGGACAAGAAGAGCAGGAGCCCGGCAGCAACGAAAGAGAAAATGGAGAGGGAGCGGCAGAAGAACAACAAACGGAGGCCCGCCACAGAAGAACATGCCGACGGCCAAAGAGACTGATAGAAGAAATGTAACTAAGTCATTCATTCAATTCATTCGTGACAAAGGGGGAGATGTAGTGACCTAAGGCGGGGCACTAGGACCCTGCAGTGGACCCTGAACGTCATGAGTGAACCGGACACCACATCCGGTCAAGGGGGCAGGAACACACACACATCCGGGCAAGGGGATCGTGGACGGACGAGGGCAGAGCTCCAAGATATGTACACTGCCAAGAAACAATAAAGGTATCGAGAATCCCTACCTGTGTCCTGCGTGGTGTTCTTCAGGTACACGACACGACAGCTAGAAACGTCCATGCAAAGCCTCTATGGAGATGTCTTCTACTCAGTAAATCCTTCAACATAGTTGAGCTTGCACTGCATTAATCAGCACATCAGTTAGTTCCAGCAGTGCCGCGAATCCTATGTTAATAGCAGCTGCTGGAATCTCATTGTGAGTGGTCTCTAAATACCCTGTGCTAATACTACATTGGTTTCCAGGGACAAAGCCTTGTGGTTAGACATTGAGGAATTTGTCTCTAGAAAAAGGCCCTGAATGACAGATTAACGTGTTGAAATCGGAGCAGCAGCTCCTATTTCAGCATGTTATGTCCCATTCTGTAGGAACCTACAGGGATGTTTTGTAATCTCCCTGTAACACTGAAACCCAGAACTATATGAGGAACAAATTTAACTTCACAGTAACGTCAGACCCTTTGTCACAAACTTTGGGCTAAGCCATCAGTGGGTATGGAACGACAATGCTGCAACAATATCGAGTGCAGACTGTTGACTACCACTGTATCATCAAGTTTGTCGAAGAAACTCCGTAAACTGCAGATATCCCAGGAGACACCTTTATTTATAGGCAATTGAAAAGAGTCAACTGCCCACAGTCCAGACTGTGTACAAACAAGTCAGCTGACAAGATACAGATTTTGTTGTGTATTCATACAGTAGTTTGTGATGACTCGTGTAGAAGAAACACTACAACAACACTTTACTCAAGTAATACCAGAATACACACTTATTTAGATGCGTAGAGGAAGAGTGTTGACCGATCAGCCACCAGACTCCTCTCAAGACTGAAAACACAGGCAGTATACATACAAATCTCCACCGTCAGAGGTCCTATGGTTCCCCATAAGAGGAGGCCTGTTCAAACAAAAACGTTCACAGACTAACAGGTGTGCAACATAACCTAAGCAATGCTTTCTGCTATTAAAAACTGTTCCAGCTTCCCAAAACACAATAATAAGTAAAATGCTTAACAGTTTAGACTTGTACAGTGATATATGGTAAGCAATGTGCAGAGACAGCAAATGTCTGAAAGCAGAAACTGCTATTTTGCATTCTTCCAGGGTTGACACAGAGGAAAGGTGGCCTGCACAGATATTTTTGCTGTTGAAGAGAGAAGTACTGGTCAGGAGGTCATCTGCACGTGTGGGCACACACACACACACACACACACACACACTTTATTTTTTGTTTTCACATCATGAGTACTGTCGTGTTTTTCATTTATCTAACACCATTCTCCTCTTTTTTCTTCCTCAAGCACAATTAAAGACATCTTCAATGCCCGTTAGTCTATCTATATCTTAAGTATACCCCTCTTTCCCCTCCACTTCCTGTCTGCTATTTCCTCTACAAACCCCTGACCTCACCTCTTGAATACTTTTTTGTCAAACAGCACATGTGTCCTGTTACTCCCCAAAGCATAGGGATTGTGCAGAACATTATGAAGAAACATAATTTTACAGCAAGCACAAACCTACCACTCCCCAAGAGAAGAAAGAATCCCACCACCTTTCCTTCTGAATTGTGTTAATGACCATCTGTCCTGCTTTATGAAAAGCGTCCCTCAGCTATCTTTAATGAGTCATTCATGGGCTGGTGGATAAAGGTCCTGGCTTTCATGTTAGCACCTAGTCTAGCCCCCATCCTTTCTATCTCTTTCCTAACTTCGTTTTCTGTGTTCATTATTTCACTATCATTGTACAGGATAGGGTCTATAGGAATTTGCCAGGCGGTCATGGACTTTACCTGGGGACTAAGGACAAAATGTGTCCCAGTACCTAAGGCACCTGAGGCTCTAGGCAGAACTCCTCAGGGACCTCACTCACCCTGCTGAGAATGCAGTGTCCTGTCAGGTGCATTCCCACAAAATGTGCCATTTCCCAATGCCCATAGGGAATTGTCCTTGGCTTCCAGATTCAGGAAGATTGTTCCAGGAGTACATTCACATCCACAACTTCCGTTGTCTCCAGGGGCAATAGATGGATGACAGAGTTGTGGCAGATTTGGAGGTGACCATGTGGGTACCGTTTCGAAAGTGCATTGGGGACACCAGCTGAAGCTGCTTTACAGGCATTGTGGTCAGCAAACTCGATTGACCACTTCTGATGCCCTTCAGTGCTTTCATGTCTGTTTCCACAAAGGCCATTGGCCATTGATGGTGACAGGGTGTGAGAGGACTGAATCAAGCCATGTGCCTACCTGGAGCCCAGGTACCCTTTTTATCACAGCAGAATGTGCCCTTTTGATCAGGTCATAAGACACATGGCAGCTGGCAAATTCAGAGAGTGTTCTTTGCAAAAGCGTGATGGATATATTAAAGGCCAAACAAAGTACAGCTTAGTAGGTGTGTAGTTGTGTTATATGTTCTTCTAATGCTCCCTGTTGTCTGCTATTTGTGTGTTGAATTGTAAGTGCAGTTGATCAGTCCCTTCGAACAAATGTGGCAACTTTAGATTCAGCTTGCTATACCATACGAACTCCCTTCCCTTTCTGAATTACTCCCTCGGCCAGCCTATCCTCATTCCCTTGGTGCTTATTAACTTCTTCATCCACCGAAATGGGGTTAACAAGTGGATTTTTACTGCCAGAAACTCCTCCCACATCTCCCAAAACACTACTTCACACTCAATAGTGGCTAGTAGTGTTTACTTGCTCTAGAGCTCCCTCCACTCTCTTTTGCACCCATGCTTTTAAATCAGCATGATAGGCACAATGTGAAATATATCTTTGCATATCATTGTAAAGCACCAGCTGCATGGGTGTTTTTGTTGCAGAGAAAAACATCGTGTGGGGATTGGAGATCGGTAGGATGCCAAAACACGGTGGTTCCTAGGCGGAGGGGCAGACATGTTTTTTTGCTTGCTACTCCAGGGTGGAAAAGTTAATGATCAGATATCAAATGACCAGGGAACCTTATGTTCTCCACCACTCAGAAGCATTCCATGCTACAGGTGAATTTGGATTCTGGACAGGGTCTAAGATACTTAATACAAAATCCCCAGCATCCCAAGGGTAAAAATTACAGCTAGCTATTATTTCAGTCTTATTTTAGCTGTCCATAACATTTGCCAATGCAGTTTGTTTTGGCTGCGGGCCAGGTTGGGAAGTAGCCGTTCAGGGGTGCATGATACAATGAGCAGGGTCATTCCTGTCAAAGCAAAGAACAGCTATGCTACCCAGCCCAATGCTGGCCCTACCTCACGCAATTGCTTTCCTTGGTCAGAGGTGGTATAAGGGGGCCGCACGACATTTTAATTTTGTATGGGTACATCCTCTTCAGCATGTAGTGGCAAATCCTCTTCTCTCCAGCATGTAGTGGCAAATCCTCTTCTCTTCAGCATGTAGTGGCAAGTCCTCTTCGGCATGTAGTGACATTTCCTCTTTGGCATTTAGTGGCAAATCCTCTTCATTTTCAGGGGAGAGGTTTCCAGCACTTGTACCCTGAGATTTTCTCCACCGTTCAGTCAGAGTACAAGTCATTTTACAGTTGGACGCATGCGTCCATGATTGGAGGCCATGACATTTGACCGCTGTATTGGTGGTGAGCAGTATCAAGAAGGGCCCTTTCCACCGAGGCTGCAAAGCTGTTTTTTCACTGGTGCATTTTTATGTGCACCCAGTCTCCTGGCTGAAGTTGATGACATCGTTGACTGGGTTCCTTGGGGAAAGCTCTTGATACCTGTGAATGGAAGGTCTTTACAAAATTTATTAAAGCACTACAATAATCCAAGACAATATCATCAGCCAAATGTATATCTAATGCAGACAGGGTTCCTGGTGGCAAGACAGGGAGGCTCATTGGTCTGCCCATTAAGACCTCATGTAGATTAAGGCCTGTTTTTCTATTTGCAGTAGCTCGCATGCTTATGAAAGCAATGGTCCATTGGAGGTCAGTGTCTGCACAGATCTTTGCAAGCGTATTTTTAAGCACCCCATTATTGCGCTCAACCTTCCCAGCTGACTTGGGGTGATAGGCACAGTGAAAGTTCCGTTGTATTTGGACAGCCTTCAATCAATCAATCAAAAAACATTTGTAAAGCGCACAGCTACTTCGACCAAAGTGCCTCTGCGCTCTAAGCAGAAAGACTGATACCACACAAAGTCACCTGATGTATTAATCTGAGTCAAACAGCCAGGTTTTGAAGTCTCTTTTAAGGATGCCAACTGACTGCCCTGCGGAGATTAAGCAGCAGGGCATTCAATAGCTTAGCCATAAGTTCCGTACAGGACCTACCTCCATGTCAGGCCTTATAGAATTTAGGGATCTGCATAAGGCAGAGGTTATTGACCTCAACCCTCTCTGTTGTTTGTACAACCCCAATATATTTCTTGAATAGAGCAGACCTTTTCCTGTGAGTGCTCCAAAAGCCAGCATGAGGGCTTTAAATTGAATGCGCTTCACCACTGGAAGCCAGTGTAGCTGCTTCAGATGGGGGAAGATGTGCTGTCAGAAAGGGACTTGACGAGTAAGTCTAGCCACAGCATTCTGAAAAATCTGGAGTCTGTGAGTCAGAAAGGCAGGAAGACCCAGGTAAAAGATATTGGCATAGTCCAAACAAGAGGTTACCATTGTATGGAAAACAATTGTACAGGTATCCTCTGGGACCAGATGTAGCAGCTTCCTTAAGGCTCAAAGTCTAAGGAAGCACGCTGAAGAAATCTGTCTAAATTGAGCCAAAAAGAAGACAGCAGAAACGGATGTAAAACCTAAATTCCTGGCAGAGGGAGTAGGAGTCGGGGAAGGATTTAGTTCTTCAGGCCACCAGAAATATGGCTGTGGGGACGGCTGGGACCAAAGAAAGAACTTTGGTTTTTATCAGAATTCAACTTAAGGAAGTCAGACTCCATCCAGACAGCTACTCCTTTAAGGCACTCCTTAGATTTGTGGAGTGCAGCCTCTGAATATTTCTGAAAGGAGAACAGAAGCTGGGTTTCATCTGCATAGGAGACCACCTTCGAACTCCATGCTTCAATCAAGCCAGCTAACAAAGTGAGATACGGATTAAACAACTGCGGGCTTAAGGCCAATCCCTGGTGCACCCCAACTAAGAGTGGTTTGGGGAAGGATGAGAAAAGATGGACATGCACTCGTTGGGATCTGCCTTCCAGAAAGGATTTATGCCAGGAGAGAACCTTGCTATGAAATACATACTGACTTAATCTGTTCAGAAGAGTGGTGTGAGATGTTGCGTTGAACGCCGCCGACAGGTCCAGGAGCACCAGCATGGCTGAGTTGCCTCTGTCTAGCTTTTCCTTGACAAACTCAGAGACCTCCAAAAGTGCAGTTTCAGCATTCCGTCCATCATTTGTTGCAGTTACACTTTTCGCCCTAAAGTGGGATGGGTATGACCAGACGTGGGTCCCTTGCTCACTGTGCCACTGGATTGAAGCTAGCCTGGCTGATGAGAGGTGACATACCCCGAAACCGGTCCCAGGTTGCTAGTTTCCGGTCCAGGGAGGACCTGGCTTGGCAGTTCAGGCTGGACTGTTCCCATGCGGAATAGGATCAAGACTGATTTGCATATGGTTGGGTCCAAACTGGGGTGGCGTAGTGGGCAAAAGAACGATGGATTTAACCCAGATCTCTTGACTGGGGGAGAATGTTTGAATCATTCAGCATTCCTTCCATCATTTGTTGCAGTTACACTTTTAGCCCTAAGTGGGAAGGGTATGCCTAGACATTGGTCCCTTGCTCACTGTGCCACTGGATTCAAGCTAGCCTGGCTGATGAGGGGTGACATACCCCGAAACTGGTCCCAGGATGCTTGTTTTTGGTCCAGGGAGGACCTGGCGTGGCTGTTCGGGCTGGACTGTTCCCATGAAGAATAGGGTCAAGACTGATTTGCATATGGCTGGGTCCAAACTCGGGTGGCGTAGTGGGCAAAAGAACGATGGATTTAACCCAGATCTCTTGACTGGGGGAGAATGTTTGAATCATTCAGCATTCTGTCCAAACTTTGTTGCAGTTACACTTTTTGCCCTAAGTCGGACGGGTATGCCCAGACATGGGTCCCTTGCTCACTGTGCAACTGGATTCAAGCTAGCATGGCTGATGAGGGGTGACATACCCCGAAACTCGTCCCAGGATGCTTGTTTTCGGTCCAGGGAGGACCTGGCTTGGTTGTTCGGGCTGGACTGTTCCCATGAAGAATAGGGTCAAGACTGATTTGCATATGGCTGGCTCCAAACTCGGGTGGCGTAGTGGGCAAAAGAACAATGGATTTAACCCAGATCTCTTGACTGGGGGAGAATGTTTGAATCATTCAGCATTCTGTCCAAAATTTGTTGCAGTTACACTTTTTGCCCTAAGTCGGACGGGTATGCCCAGACGTGGGTCCCTTGCCCCCATGTTTTTCATTTCTTCATGATTTGTCCTCATTATATAGTGTGGAAATGGCAGCAGATTTTTGCTGGTGCTAATAAGCCTGGACTGCTCCATGGAGAGAAGTGGTAATGCCGCATTTGTGATGAACTAATATTACTTTTCGCAAAAGTGAACATGATTTTTTCTGCTGCCCAATGATTTCTAAAATGGGGGTCTCCATGTAGAAGAGTGTCAGTGGCTCCTTTTTCCACAGTACCTCCAACAAACACGGTCAAAGTTTGCAAAAGCGTTAATTTCTTTTTATGCATATTCTCATGTTTGCCACATGGTAAATAAATATCATTGTGTGCAATTGGTTTCCCCTCAGTGCTGAGCTTGTAAGAGTTGTCCCAGCCCCATGAGTTACCGTAGGTAGGAAGAGCTGCAGCTCAAGTTCAGGCATAAACTCATCGAGGGGCAGGGAGAGGAAAGTGCCAGAGAGCAGGAATGTATGTATAACAAGGGAGGAAGAAGGGCTGTCAGAAGCATACCAGTGCACTCGCAAGAGCAGGCGTGCTTGGCGAGCCCGTGACAAACAGCCCTGGGTATTTTCTGAGGGGACTGATTCCATGTGTCTGTTTTCTAATCTCTCATGCACCACAGCTTTTACACAGCTGTGCTCTCCCTTAGAAGTGGAGTTGATTATTCCGCTTATGGAGCGGTGGAATTTATTAGTAATTCTGTGTTACATGAGTAACGCAGAATTACTAAATTTCTCCAATTCCGCTGGTGGAATTAAAAATTCTGCCCACCCCTACTGCTTGATATTCTTAGATGGGTCTGCTATTCCTGAGTGTCACTTGAAAACCTCCCTAATATTGGGAAACTCCTAAACTAAATTCCTGAGAGCACCTGGGATCCAAGGGGCATGAACTGTCTCTAAAGCACCATTGGAACCAGGTAATTGCCTTAGTGGAGCCTGGAGAATATACCCCTCTTGTGTCACATGACTACAAGCGTGAGCAGCAACTGGAGACAAGACATGGGTCATTTGTGACTTATAAACAGTCTCTTCATTAGGAGAAGTTGGGGACTTTGGAGTTGCAAACTGTTTGTGCATACTAGCCCTGGGGTCCTCAGGTTTGCAGCATGTAAGGGGTGTAGGTAGAATCCTTCCTGGCTGGCTTCTAGGTTCTCAGTGGCTTTCTTCCAAAAGCGCTTCATCTGTGTTGAAAGCCAACATGTAGCTAACTACATCCTGGGAGGGTTTCTTGGGAGCTTTCTCCCACCTCTCCTTCACAAGGCTCAGAGGCCCTAGAACCTTGTGGCCATACAGTAGTTCAAAGGAGCTGAGCCCTACTCCCTTCTGTGGTACCTCCTGGTATGCAAAAAAGAGGCACAGTAAGAGGAAATCCCACTTACGCCTAAAGGGCTCATATAGGCCCATGATCATGCCTTTGAGGTTCTTGTTGATACACTCATCAAGCCCATTGGTCTGGGGATGGTAGGGTGTGGATAACTTGTACTTTAAACTTGTCCCACATTGACTTCATGTAGGCTGAAATGCAGTTAGATCCCCGGTCAGACACCACCTCTTTGGGGAAACCCACCCAGGTAAAGATCCCCATTAGTGCCTTGGCCACTGTAGGCGCAGTCACTGTTCTCAGAGGTATGGCCTCCGGGTACCGAGTGGCATGGTCCACCAAGACCAAAATGAACCTGTTGCCTAGGGCAGTCTTGGAGTCCAGGACCTAATGATTTTGATGCCCACCCTCTCAAAGGGGGTACCTACCATAGCAAGAGGAAATTGGGGGCGGGCGGCTTCTGCTTTCCTCCTGATTTCCCACTGGCATGGCAGGTGGGACAAGACCTACAGAATGCATCTGAGGTTGTTTTCATCTGACACTATAGAAATGGATGACCAGCCATGCAAAGGTTTTGGCATGCCCAGAAGTCCTGCCAGGGGTACATCATGAACCAAACCTAGTAGGAAGGCCCTGTAGCACTGATGGGCCATCAACACATGGGTTTCACCAGGCTCAGGAACTTTAGGCTCACTGTACAGGAGATCATTCTCACAATAGATAAGGTGATCAGTAGAGATATTTCCAGCTCCCTAGGCTGTGGCCTATTGCCAAAGGCCCTCAAGAGTGGGGCACCCTTTCTGTGCTTTGTAGAACTCTGCCTGGAATGGCCCCAACCAACCAGCCAACTCGGGTAGGTCTCCCAGGGCAGTAATTGCTTCCCCTGTAGGTTCCAGGGTGTTACCCTCAGACTCCTCCTGCACTGTAGTAATCTCAGGGGTGGGGGGGTCCCACGCCACTTGCCCTTTCTCTCTTTGTCAGGTACCTAGGCTGTTTTTCCAATATCCTGGTCCTTTTGACTTCCCTCATGGCCAGACACACCCACTCAGGCAACCCCAACATCTCCAGGTGGGATTGAAGCTCCATCTCTTTCCAGATGATGTGCTCCATGTCATTACCAAGCAGGCAGTCCGCAGACATGGCTGGGTTACAGCTACCTTTAAGGATCCCGAGACCTCACCCCCACCCCCCTCCCCCCACACACCATTCAAAGGCAACCAGAGCCACTGGAATGTGACTCTCATGGTTGTCAGCTGTCACAACCTGGTGGGTCACATTAGGGACTAGCTGCTCTGAAGACACCAGATGACACCTAACAGTAGTCATACTGGCTCCTGTATCTGTCAGAGCCTCCACCCGGTGCAGATGGATGGTGACCTACTACCTGTACTTTTCAGTATTGTTAAGCATGTCTTGGGTTCTGTAGAAACTGGGGTTTTGTTGCAGTACTCCCCACTTTTTGCCAGGTATCTGGTGCAACTTTGACTGAGTGTGTGCCAGGTTCCTGCTAACCAGGTCCCCAGCACTAGTGTTCTTTCCCTAAAATTGCACGATTGTTCAACAATCGGCCCACCATTTAGGATCCATTGTAAGCTCCTAGTAAGTGGTGCCCCTGGTACCAAGGGCATTGGACCTAAAGAGGGTCCCTAAGGGCTGCAGCATGAATTGTGCCACCCTATGTGACCCCTCACCAAGCTCATGCAAACTGCCATTGCAGCCTGTGTGTCTTGGTGCAGAGAAAATCAAATGAGTCGACATGGCACACCTCCCTGTGTGTCATGCCAGCAAAACACTGCATGTGGCATACGAAAGTCCCCCCTACGGCAGGCCTTATTGCCCTAAGGCAGGGTGCACTATACCCATGTGCGGGCATATATGCCAGAGTGCATATGTCCCGGTGATATCTAAGTTTACCCTTAGATATTACCAGTGCACAGGGAAGCCATGACGTGTACATAGGCTGGACACTTGTGATCACGAGTTCCCCAGCTATATGATGGCTTCACTGTACCACACTGATGCCAGTGCTGGATTTATTAATAAATGCACGCAGAGGGCACCTTAGAGATGCCCCCTGAACACCTACTACTAGTGTATTGACTGACTGGTCTCAACCAGCCAGCCACCGTAGACAGGTTTCTGACCTCCTGAGGTGAGAGCCGACATTGTCGGAGGCCAGGAACAAAGCCTTCTCTGGGCGGAGGTGTTCACACCTCGTCCAAGCAGGATGGATATTCCAGGGCGGGAAGCTTCAAAGGCCCTGCCACCTTTGTTATGCGACCCGGGCCTCTCCAGATAGTGGCGGTGCCCACCCCCCTGTCCTGCCCCATCTTTTTGGTGGCAAGACAGGCAGGAAAATTAGTTCGGTTAGGAGGTGTACCCACATTCAGCCAACACCACCCCTAGTGCGGGCCAGCTGAAGTGGACCCCACTTTTCAAAATCCTCCATCTTGTGTTGGAGAGAATTAACCTATTAGGGCCAGGTTTATGCCCACTTCCCACAGGAAGTGGTCATATAGAGGGTGTAGTCACCCTACAGGTAGGCAGCCCATCGGCTTACCTTCTTGTGGACCCTGTTGCTGAGCCGGCAGTCCACTTCCTTAGCTAGCTTCTGGGATATAGTAAGCTGGGAATCTATCAGATGTTGTCGCAGCCCCTGAAAACAATTACTGAACATGTGCTTTCTTGCAATCAGATTGTTCAGCTCATTGTAATTATTCACATTACTGCCCCTTCACCCAACCATACAGTGCCTTACAAAAGTAATCCAACTTGGCTAGCTGAAGCTGAAATTCCCTCTCACCTCTCCTGTCCTCCAGCTCCTATGGGAAAAGGCTGGTGGAGGACACACTCCTCCTGGCAGGGGAAACAGAAAACAACACTAAAGTACTGTTGTGAGAAGAGCACCATGAATCAAAAGTGCTCCAATGTTTACAATAGGATCTAAGAGTAGAAAGCCATCTGGATCCTTGTACCACATCAATTAAATGTGAAGGAAAACTCTGTTTCTCAAGATTCATCCTGTCAGGCACCAAAAGGATAGAGTGGGTGGAAAGGCAGTAGAAGGCTCTGTGCCTATAAAGGAGAATGAAAGTGAGGTAGAACCCTTGAGAAGTGAAGATGAGGTTCTCCTGGGCCAAAAGAGAAGAACCACCACTGTGTAAACCCTTTCTTGATGAATCCTCCACAACCACCTCTCGGTTAAAGGAAATGAAGTAAAAGCAAAGATCTGTTTCTTCAGCCATTTTAGAGATAGAGCGTCCACTATCCAGGTTCCCTGTTTTGGAAACCTGGAACAAAAACTCAGGAGAAGAGAATTTGCTCTGGATGCAAAAATATCCATGCAAAAATTCCCAAAACACCTGCAGATCTTTCAAAATACTATCCTTGACAGATGCAGGTTTCGGGTGGAGGGAAAAACTCTGCTCAAGAGATCTGCCTCTGTAGTGTCATGATCCGGATCTGGACTGGTGCAATTCATAGTAGATGCTTCGCCGCCCACAATGCCAGTGAGCAAGCCACTTTTTTCAAAGACTGTGAAAGAGTGCTGCCTTCAATGATTGTTATAGCCCACTGTCACTGTGTTGTCAGGCCTTATCAATACATTGGACTAAAGCAGCTACAATTTGAAATGAAGAAGTGCTCTGGCTACAGCTGTCAGCTGCCAGAGTCCATCCTGCCTAAAATGACCGACTCTCCAGCGTGGCATCCCATCCCAAGGTACCGGCATTAGTTGTCACGACTCTCCAGAATTGACTGTCTGTATCCAGCCACAGCTTACCTGATATCTAGGGATACCAGCCCCTTTTCTCTCCGAATTCTTTACTCATAAAACTCAGTCTCTGTGAGGATGCCACAACACTAGTGCAGCCTTGCCCACTGAACAGTGAACACTGATGCCACCATATGACCTTGAACTTCCATCCATTTATAGATTATTGCTTCCTTGAGTGATTGGAGAGACTTAAACAGATTCCGGAGATGAGAACTTCTTTCCAACGGGAGGAAGTCTCTGGCCTGCTCTGTGATGAACCTTGCGTCTATGAAGACAAGCTCTCTTGAGGGCTGGAGCGGACACTTGGGCAAATTGAGGAGATATGCATGTTGATTTAACATAGTTAAAGTCTTCTCTAAATGCAGATTCAAAACTTGGACAGAATAGGCTTAAGGCAATCAATTGCCAAAGTAAGGAAATAATAATATTCCCTGGTGATCAAGAAAAGTGAGAAAGGGGGCTACCACCTTTATAAAAACTCTTGGTGATGATCACAGTCCGAACGGGAGGGCTCTGTAATGCCAGTTCTGTCCCTGAACATAAAACCTCAAATACTTCTGAAGAAGTTTGAACATCGGAACATGCAGATAAGCATCCATCAAGTCTACTGTCACCAATAGGTAGTTCTTTTGAATCTTTGGAATGATTCTTGGGAGGTTTGTTCAAGTTCTTCAAATCTATAACAATCTAAAACCCACCTTTTAGTAACAGAACCAAGAAACAATGTTTTTTTTCAACAGAAGCAATTGGATTTCCTCTGCCAATGCTCTCTTCTTCTCTTGAGACTTTAGTATGGAAATATGAACAGTCCCAGGGGAGCTGGGGGAGAAAGAAACTCTTATTTTCCATCCTCTCTGAATGACATTCAAAACCATCTTGTCTGGCGTGGTCTTTTCCCACATCTCCGGGAAGTAATGGATCCTGCCGCCAACCTCTAGCTTGCAACCATTGTCTTCCTGGGCTTCAGCATAGTCAGGAACACTGAGTTGCAGGGGATGAATCTTGTTTCTGTTTTCTTTGGAACTTTGAAGAAAAAACTGTTCTTTAAATCTAGACCCTCCTTCTGCATTCTGTTCTCTTCTAGAAGGTTGTCTGATGTATTTGTGTTTGAATGGGTTTGAAGCTTTTGATTTTTGTTTCTGAAAGGAATACAAATGTTTTCTTTATTTAAATATTTTGTGTAACTTATCCTCAAGTTGAGATCCCAAAAATTTGTATCCTTGAAATTGCATCCTTTTTGCTGCTGTTCTCTGGGCTGAATCTGTCTTCCAGTCCTTCAGGAAGAGATTCATTTGTGCTGCTACTGAAGCACCGCAAGCCAGTGCAGAAGCTCTAACTGCATCAAATGAAATGTCTGAGAGAACCTCTACCTGATTCTCCATATTTCCTAAAAGATCAGAACACTGCATAGCCTTAAACAGTTCTTTAAAGTCATTAGGAGTGACTGAGTAGTGTAAATACCAGACCAAAGTGAGATCCAGAGTGGAATCCATGTTCTTCTCTGCAAGCCCATTCAGTATGTTTTCTTCCTCCATCAAACTTCTACTTGCAATAACAGAATCAACATTAAAAGTGTTGGACAGTTTTTCCTCCATTTCCTCTAGATGATATAGCTTTGCCATAAATCAGGGCAAATATATTTTGTCCGGATCGCTCCAGTCATTGAGGATAACATCCATAACAAATTTGATGAAAAAGTATCCAAACACTGGCCAAATTCTTAAACTGTTTTCAAATGGTGTCTTTGAATGAATCAGCCATCTCATCAGCTGGAGAACCCATATTGTCTCTAATATGGTTCATTAATTCTGACAACATATCCTTTGCAATGTACGTCCATGTATGTTTTGGGGAGGGGTGGACGAATCATCTGATAACTTTGACACTGAAAGGTCCAAATAGATGATCTCCTACCCGACTCCTTCAGAAGCATATCCTTCTTTTTCACTAGAGAGACCAATGATTCCAAAATACGTTTCCTAATTCTGTCTTTCTCTGAATCACTCCTACTGTTCTTAGAGGAAGTAGTGGTGATGGAGATCTGCTGCAAGATGAAGAGGAAGGCGAGCCAATACTTCCCATCCCAAAACATTATTAAAATACCAAAGCCAGCAAGTTATATTACCAAACAGTGCATAACCAATATTAAACAACAACCTAACTCCAGAAATACTGCCCATAATTAACTTGCTCCTCAACAGAAGACAGAGGCCTTGAAGCACAATCAAAAGGGCCCATTAGACATGCGTTTACCAGGGACACTAGCATCCAAGCCCTTGCATATGCGCACAGCCGATTTCCACCTGCATGCAGTAAAAGAAATCAAAAATCAGCGGCTGCGTCTTCAAACAATATAAAAGAGGTGATATAATGCAGATAACCAATAATCCTTTGTGGTGCAGATTAATTTCTATCAGTGAGCCATAAATATCATTTTGCAGAAGCCATCGAGAGCATCTTTCACCATGCTGGATGCATCTTAACCAAGTTAGGGCCTGATTTAGAATTTGCCAATCGGGTCGTCCCCTGCCAAGGCAACAGATTAAACTCACCATAGCAGAGGTCTCAATGACCATTGGGCTGGCGGACATTTGAAGCATTGACAGGACCCGCCGTCAAGGCGGTTCATGCCAATATATTGTAACTTTTTCGTTCGGCTCCATCAAACATGAGGGAGCCATACAGCAATGGTACAATTTTTTTTTCTTCAAAAACAAAAGCCTAAAGCGGGATTTTGGTTTTGAAAAGAAAAAGAAAACAATGCCCCCCTTGCCATGGAGGTTATCTCTCATAGTGAGGGAGGCATTTTGCAGTTTCACTGCCCATACCACCAGGGTTTTCCTGGTGGTTCCGGACAGTGAAAACTGACCTGTAAGTCCGCCCATCTAAATTAAGAGGCGGACATACAGGTAAACCTCTGTTGGGTTATCGCAGAGGTGTAATCACTGCAGAGACATAGTAGTCTCCACCATTGTTAAACTGAAGGTTCGTCCACATTTAAAGCAGATGGCCAGTCCATTATGTGGGCGGAATGGGTACCCCATCTCTGTTGTGATGGAGTAGCCTTTCCGCCAACATATAAATCTATTTTAAGTAACGTTTGCAGAGCTTAGGGATACTGTTTAACATTCCCTCGAGCTCCTGTGTTGTTAATAGAGTTCTCCCCAAGCCTGGCAGAAACAGATGCACTGACACATATTTGAGGTCAGAGGCAGAGCCCAACAACAACATCAGCACTCCTGGACCTCATCCCATGACACAGGAAACAAAACAGGAAGCACTGAGGAAATACAATTCTATTATAGCACCCAGTTAAGGGTTAGTGAAAGCATTCCTGTTTCTTTTCCTGTCCTCATTTTTTAATGATTGGTTCAAGGACAAGGGACATAGAGATAATTAAACTCTATTTGTATAGAAGAATTCTGGATCTTGAAGAGACAGAGCTCATACTGTGAGGACTGGGAAAAGGATCAGTACAGATGATGAAGGTAATGACCTTTGGCATTTGCTTTCTGCTAAAGGGTAAAAATGACATTTTCCCCATTGCAGGACTGCAACCCATCAGCGCCATGCTCACACCCATTCTGAACAGCTCCACCTTTTCCGCAACCTTCCCGGATGCTTGAAAACATGCAGCTGTCTTCCCATTGCTGAACGATTCTCCTTGAGACCAACCCTCTTTGATGCATACATGATCCCTCTAGTCAACATCACCTGCTCTCATGACATCAACGTCCTCTCATAGACCGACGACAGGCAACTCATTCTCTCCCTTACAGAAAAGACGCCCTGTACCCAGGTCAAGTTCAATGCCTGCATAACTGAAATTGCCCACTAGATGAAGACCAACTGTCTGAAGCTGAACACTGACAAAACGGAAATTATGATCTTCGGGAAGAGCACTTCACCATGGGACTCCAACTGGTGTTCAATAGAGCTAGGACCACCGCCCACCACCCACACCAAGACCCTCAGGCTTCTCATTGTCGGCGTGCAAACCATTGCTTAATAATCATACCAAAAGCACACCAACGGCTAGGCCCGGAAGCGGTTTAATCCCGATAACAACCTTGGTGCTCCCCGACTGGACCCGTCACTAATTCATGTAAGATCAAGTTCAATAAACAGGACTGAAACATTCGCAGTAAGAATGACAGACACGGGTCCTAATTTCGAAGGTTTATATAAGGAATTAATAGGAAAAATACATAGAATATGCCATCAATAAGTTTAGCAGCAAAGCATACAACTCATGAGTACGAAGAACTCAGTAATGTTCTTCATAAAATCCGGCTTAGATTCGACTTCTAAAGGTGGAAAGTAGGGGGTTCCGGGGTACAGAGAAAGGCATGTCCTTTTGTAGCACTTTAGACAAAGACTTTCATACATTTCTATACAAGTATATCAGGCCTCGAAAAATCCACTCGCCCACTCGCAGTGTCGAGTGAGATTTTATCAGGTCGAGCTATTTTGTAGCACTTACTCGTCTGTGCTGGGGAGTGAACTTAAGCTGGAAGAAACAGGTGTTCTGTTCATTCAGAAAGTGAATGAGCAATAAAGACACCTTTAAATCTTGTTTTATCTTGACACATTTGCCTTCTGTTCAAGGACAGAGGGCAAATGTCAGTTTGTCTTTTTACTAATTGTAGCTTATCTGTTCCTGGAAAATGATGTTTACTTTCTTTCTCTTATTACAGTTAGTGCTGCTTTTTGTCAAGTGAGCTATCTGCATTAAAGTTGCAGTGTGACACAGCATGGTGCCGCTGATAAGGCTAGCAGCTATAATGCTTGTGGATTATTCGAGGGGCACTGTTATGAGATGATATATGGGCTTGTAGTCATAGTGACTGTTTCTGTGACTGTTATAGTTCCTCCGGCAGGTGTATCTGCATAAGGTGTGAGGTCAGAGCAATAAATACCCTCTTGTAGATGACTCATGTAAACAACATGTCGATATTTACCCACAATGTTCTTTCCGGCCAACCCCGTGCTGCGGGTGGGATCTAAGGCTTCTGGCGGCCCCTACAAGGGTATAACCCATACTTGT
Organism: Calotriton arnoldi; assembly: GCA_963921515.1. NCBI lineage: Eukaryota > Metazoa > Chordata > Amphibia > Caudata > Salamandridae > Calotriton > Calotriton arnoldi. The sequence continues at coordinate 263,565 of CAWUFW010009891.1, read as the reverse complement.
TGTAAATACGTCTTCTGAAAATGGGATATCTCAGTGTTTACTGGATGAATCGAATGTTACTTGATGTTATGTTACCTAGGGTTGTCTTTGGCATGATTGGGATGCTAAAGTGGGAGGGGGGATAGTGGGTTGTTTGCTGTATGATTTATGCAAAGTACATCATGGGCACGCAAACAAATATATCACACAGGTACGGTTAGGCGAGCTACAAGGGAGGAAGCGAGTTCATGTTCAGAGTATGAAAGATCAGTGCTAGAGAAGGTTAGACTTATGACTTGGAATGTCAGAGGGCTGAATAACCCCAAAACAATCAGACAGGTGTTGGCCTACTTAGATAGGCACCAAGTACATTTCGCACTACTGCAGGAGACCTACCTCACGAGAAAAGGAGAGAAGTAGGTAAGGACTAAATGGGCAGTGGTGCGAGCGGCATCCTCATATTCACCGTATACCAGGGGGGTTTATGTTAGTGAAAAGGGGTACACTCTTTTCGCTTACACATACGGAATCGGATGACATAGGCCGCTTTATGCTCATACAGGCTAATTTCTGCGGAACGAAAATTACTGTTATCACGACATGGGCCAAATGTTGACGACCCCGAGTTCTATCGAAGATTGGAGAGTAAACTATATGCCCTCCAACCAGAAATAATATTATGGGGAGGGGTCCTAAATACCTACTTGGATCCCGACATGGATCGTAGTGCGGTAAAGGAGTGGCAGGGTAAATGATCAGCACGCGTTATCCATGACATTATGCACACTCATAAGTTAATCGATATCTGGAGAGCGCGGTATCCCTTGGCACAGGAGAGTACACATATCTCTTCAGTACATAAAACATGGCCCAGACTGGATTATTGGTTAATCTCTGAGGCGGTAGCTCCATGGGTGAGAGAGGTTACACACCTTCCACATACTATATCAGATCACTCACCTGTGGTGTTAGATTTGGGGATTCCCACATATCTAGCCCAACCTTTCAAGTGGCGACGGCAGGCAACATCGCTGCTGGACCCAATTTTCAGAGAGGGGGTGCGGAAGACTATTATTTATTACTTTAAGGAAAATGAGGGCACGGTGGAGGGGGCAGGCACGCTCTGGGAAGCTTTTAAGGCAACGATACGGGGGGCATGCATTGGTTTGCAGGCGGGTGTGCTGAAGGATTTACGTTCCAGGCACACGATTGAGAAGACACTAGCGGGGTTGGAAAGGCAGTATGAGGAGAACCATAGCATAGAAACCTTGACAAAAATTAGGGAGTTGATCACAGAATATATTGCGACAGCGGATCAAGAAATAAATCATCTGTCCAGGCGCTGGGTGGCTAGAGCCTATAGAGAGGGTGGGAGACCAGGCCGTAATCTGGCCTCTAAGATCGGGCACCAAGTGCACAAGAGTTCATCACAGAGTTAGAACGCCAGAATGGGACAAAAAGCTATAACACGTCTGAAATATTAAACCAATTTCTAGATTACTATTCAGAATTATATGGGCCCTGAGAGACAGCTACTGGGGACGAGACGCTTGCTTATTTTGAGGAGATTGTGCTCGCTTGGTTGTCTCCGGGGCAACGAGAATTTCTAGTGCAACCAATTATGGTTGAGGAGGTGAAGGAGGCCCTTCAAGCACTGCCTGGTGGTAAAGCGTCAGGTAGCGATGGGCTACCTAGTGAATTTTACAAAACATACTCAGATTTGCTAGCGCTGCACTTACATAAAATGTATGTCGAAGCTTATGAGAAAAAACAAAAGCTGCATGAAACACTAGTGATTACTCTACTAAAACCAGGCAAACACTGGCGAGATGCAAATCATATAGGCCACTATCGCTTCTGAATATAGACATGAAAATCATAGCAAAAGCTATAGCATCAAGACTGCATCCGTTGCTTCTGGCTCTGGGGCTTTCGGAGCAGTCGGGGTTTGTCCCAGCTCGATCCACCACACATAATTTGAAAACGCTATTTGCTATTCTGCATCAACTTGACCTGGATGACAGAGCTGCGGCTCTGCTTCTAGATGCAGCCAAGGCATTTGACTCAATACAGTGGAAGTTTATGTTTGACGTGCTGCATCGCATGGGGATGCCATACGCTTTTACGTATTGGATAGGATTATTATATACAGCCAGGGTTCGGGTCATTAATAGTCACTCCGCACTCATCCCAATATGCAGGGGAACGCGTCAGGGCTGTCCGGTATCCCCACTGCTGTTCGCCCTTGTGTTGGAGCCCTTGGCATGTAGAGTGCATCAGAGACATGCAGACGCAGCACTGAGATTTCAGCAGCGCCCGCTGGCTATATCGCTGTACACGGATGATATAGTGCTTTATGTCCGCAATCTTGAAGAGCATTTAAAAATTTTGATAAGGGAATTTATTACATATGAACGCCTCTCGGGTCTCAGTATAAACTGGGATAATCAACCATTTTTCCACTGGCAACTAGTATGGTGCCCTATGATCTGGATTTCCCGCTCGAATGGAGCGTTGAGCCAGTCAAATATCTGGTGGTTTGGATGCATAAGGACCCCGAAATTGTTCTCAGAGAAAATTATGGCCGCGTGTTGGTAAAGGTTGAGGAACAAGTAGAGCGTTGGATTAACTACCTTTGTCACTGTCGGACAGGGTGGCGGTTTTAAAAATGGTGGTTCTCCCAAAATGTCTTTATTTATTCTTAAACGTCACCCTCAGCATGACTCAAGTTTTTTTTTGCAATTTTGCGCTCTGCTCTAATCAGATGGGTGTGGGCGGGGAAACAGCTGCGGTGCCGCTGGGATGTCCTTACCAGGCCATACACACACGGAGGGTTTGGGGCCCCCGACTTAATACGCGTACTATTTGTGTGCACAAGTGCACTTCGCACATTATTGGTACTATCCCCCACCATTCCTTCCCCATGTAGCAGTTGAAGTAGATGGTGCATATCCGTCGCCATTAACCGCTACGCTACCATGGACACACTCATTATGTCCCCGACGGGGAAAGAGCACGATAGATTGCACAGTTAAGGCTTAGCAGTCACTAGCGGCACGGGCGGGGAAATTACCACTGTATGCCCCTGCACTGCCATTGGCACACCACCCTGACAGCTCTGTGGCACAAGAGCCTAAAGCACTTTCTATTTTAGCAGATTCAGGAATTGTCAGAATGGGTGATGCATACCCGGAAGGTACGTTCATTACCTTGGAGGCCATTCAGGCATGGAACATTAGTACCTCGCTGTTGGTATTCACATATTATAGACTGAAGGAGGCCCTCAAAACCTTAAACGCACTACACCCAGTCGCACCGCTGACACTGAAACCGCTACAGGCTATGCTCGCCAGCTCCTCCCGCACAAAACTGATCACTTGATTATATAACGCAATGCAGGCAGACACTGCCCCACAACATAGTAGAGGGATGGAGAGGTGGAATGAGGTACTTGACACTCCAATAACAGGGAAAGACTGGGAATACTGCTGCGCTTTAACAAGATATTTAACAGCTAACTGTAATTTGCGCATTATTCATTTTAAATATATACAAAAGCTGTACTATTCGCCCAAGCAGTTGCAGAGATATGGTTTGAGAGAGTCGGCTAACTGTAAGCGATGCAAAAGGCCAGATGCGGAGTGCAAGAATTTTGGGTACAGGTTACTAAGTCGTTATCTGATATGGTCCTGGAACCGGTAGGTTGCACCCCGCAATTGTGTCTGTTGGGACTTATTGGACATTTAAAGCCACAGAACCGGATACTAGTGGTGGTTGCACTTTTGATAGCAAAAAGGAAAGTGGCTCAAAACTGGGAGGGTAGAGGTGTCCCTAAATTGCAGCAATGGTTAGTGGATGTCACATATTGTAGAGATCATCTGACCCAATATGCGGAGGAACTTCCAGTACCATTAAGACCTGAAGACATTTGGGCCCCCTTTACCGCATATTTGCTGACAAATCAATGTGAAAATTCGCCTGATGACCTACCTGATGTTTGATCTTTCGGCTAATTCCTGCTCCCTTCATGGATATTCTATGCTCTATAGCAAACAATGTGCTGTGTAACTGCCCTGAGTACAGTAAGAACAATATGATGTACTTTTGTATGCATTATGTCGTTGTGATTGACTGAAATTTAATAAAAATAATAATAATTAAAAAAAGTCACTAGACCTCCAGGTCTAGTAACATTTGTACGATTTTTCAAGGCTTGTACATGGCTCTCAGGATATGCACCAATGAGGAACAACCAAGAAGAAATATTTCACCACAGAATAGATTTGAGAATCCCACGCATGCACAGCTGCCAGGGTTTAAGATTGCATATGTGTGACATTTTCATGATTTCATTGTACTTATGAGTGACGTTCAAAGACCAAGGGGCATATTTACAAGGAGCTAGTGCCACCGCAGCATCAGCGGCGGCGCAATCAGTCCTCCATACTGCTCCATATTTACAAACTGATGCACTGGGCCCAATGCGTCAGTTTGTACAGGCCTGTGTCACACTATACCTGCACCAGAGTAGGCGTTCCCATGTTAAAAGCCACTTAGAAGTAACGCAGTGAAATGTACAATTTCTCACTGCGTCACTCTACGACTTGACTGCGTCAAAATCTCTATGCCTTCCCAAATCAGGCTTAAGAATTGAAGAAGGGCTTTTAACATGGGACTCACCTATGTGTTCTGACGCATTGCTGGAGTTGCGTCAGTCTTCCAACCAACTCCAGCAATGCGTCACTTTAGCACCAAAAGATGTGTCAGAATTTTTGACACATCCATGAATCCTTGCGCCGCGGAGCACTGTATTGTAAATACAGGAAATCCATGGCGTCGTTGGGGCATTTGCGGCAGGTGCAAGAAATCTGACGCATCGATGCCGATGCGTCAGTTCTTGTAAATATGCCCTCAAATGTGTGTCCTTTACAGTGACACTTTCTTGTGAGCAAAACCAAGCAGTGAAGTCCACTGCACATCCTTCCAACATCATCACACATGATTTTACACCTCCTTTGACCACAACAGCTGAGCTGCTTGCAGTACCATGGACAATTTATAACATTCACTGGTTTCTCTGAACAGTGCAAAATTGCCGGGCCATTGCAACATGGCTACATAAACACCTTTTATCACAACTTAGAAGTTAGAAATCCAACTCCTGTTCTTCATCTATACCATGGGTACTTGCAAACATTTGCCCAGGGGCCACAAAGTATGGTCTGTGGTGTGACCGAGGGCCCCACTGAAGCCAGCAGGGTGGCGGTAGGGGTTCCAGGTAGGGCAGGGTTTGTGTAAGGTGGTCGTAGAGGAAGCAAAGCATGTACATCCAGTGGCTAAATTGCACATGAAACCTGGGATCAATCCCAACTTTCCCCTTGACCAAACTTTGTGATCCTAGGCAATTTTTTTTCACTTTGCCTCTTTTTTCTTCATTATGAAATGTAAGAGGACCTCGAAAAACATGAGTTCAGAAAATGAGCACTGTACAAAACCGTCTCCTGTGTTAGCAACATAGGACACCCAGAGGGTGCATATGACAACAGACTTGCCTCTTAGTTCACTATTGACATTGTTGTCAGGGTGGAGTGTGTTAAAGCATGAATGTTTCTAAATTCATGTTTGAAACCTATCATTTAAAAAAATAACTCTCAATGCAGTGGTATGGTACATGCATGTTAATGAAATAAACTTTTTTGCATTTTGAAGAAACATAATCCTATTTTTACACATTTGTGGCAAGATGTCTTTAAATATAGAAGTGTTCCTAAAGTTAAGTGGTGCCGGACACAACCTTAGTTACTTCATAACTTCAGTTAACCTGCAAATAAATGCTTGCCCGTTTATTTAATTTTTTTCCTGAATATTTGTGCTTATTAAGTAAACAGCTGCCCGTGCTGCTGTTCACCAGTGGGACAGCATGTAAAGGTCAAGAGGGCCGCAAGCGGCCCCCGGGCCGTATTTTGAGTATCACTGATCTATACAGTACTACCACATTAGTAAGCTATCAACCTCAAAAAGCACAACAGACATCACTGACTCACTCTCTCAGGGCCAGCATTAGCATTGGTGGTGCCCGGTGCTACAGTGACCACATTCTCTCCACAGCCCCTCTTTCACGTCCATTTCATTTGTTTGATAGCGCTACTCATACCAGTGTAGGATGTCAGAGCACTTTACTCCACACACACACATTATGCAGAGACAATAAATCATGCATGTGTAAATAAGTCTAGGAAATGGTACATAACACAAAGAGGATTATAAGGTGTAGGAATCACGTCATCCATACTAGTAGGACATATATTAAGAGTATTTTACTGGAGAAGCACAAACGCAGAATTTAATACCAACCACAGTGGTTGGGGTTGGCTTTGCTAATAGGAATGCATTTTTACCCAAACTAACCCATTTTAGCAACATTAGGATAATGAAAGACTGGGGAAAAACATAACATTCTAATCTATACCATACAGTTTACATGCAGCTGAGCTCTTTGTTGACAGTTTATCAGTGGCGTAACAAAACTTGAGGGGGCCCCCCTGTAAAGTACACGGAGGGGCCGGGGCCCCTCTTAGGGGTCAGTCAGAAGCTCTCAGGCCATGGTACAGTACGGGGCTTCGGGGGCCTATGTTACGCCACTGCAGTTTATATGTCACTGTGTTATTAGGTGATTGCAACTAATAAACTGCAAGTATCAAAAGGATCTCTGTGACAAAAGCAATAACCCACTACGCTATCCACATAAAATGCAGTTCCATCTGCATGGTACACATTCTGCAGGAGGCATTTAATGAACCTCTCTGGGCTATCAAAACTGCCACTGAAACTCGTATCTCTCTCAAGTAGGAACATTAATCAAGTCAGTTACCTCATCCTTCCTTGGACTTTTTTATTGTTGCCTGAAAACTGCTAGGCACACAACGGAACTCAGCAGAGAGTGCTTTCCACAGCAGCACCCCCCAGCCGTGGTGTAGCTGCATACCGCCAGTCATATTTGATCTTCCTTAAAAGATGACCCCTGCACTCATTAATAGTGCTGTTTTGCCCCGCGGCCGGCGCCCTGTAGTTTGAACTACTCTCCGTCCAATAAAGTTAACTGACTGCAGTTAGACTTTCATTAACACTTACCGAAATTTGTAATGCTGTATTTTTGGTTTCCAGTACTTGCCAATGTTCTTACAAGTAATAGCAAGTGTACTAGGGCAATTATGACCTTATCATACAAAAAGGCTGCTTAACAAAAACAGAAAGTCAATTTACGGAGCTGCGCTGAACACAGCAACTTTATTAATATAGCACTAACCAGCCATGAAGTTTGAAAGTGTGCAGCTTGTAGTGAAATCGGTAACGAGTAAAAACAGAACAATTACAGTCCAGCACACCAATAGGTAACCAAATGTCCAACTTAAAACATCATCATTCTCGCAGATGCACTGGGCTCATGAGGCTCTCAGCTTGGGCTGCTCCTGGCTGAGTCATTCAGTGGCTGCCAAGGGCAAGACGTACAGGGCAAGCTGGCAGTAAACTGTCCCACCCAGCTGTTCCCGGGGTCCCTGCTGGGAGGAGGGGAGCGGGTCTTACCGCAACACACACAATTAGCAGCCCTGCCCACGATTTAAGAAACAGCAGCCACACATAGGTGTCAGAGAGGCGGGACGGTCGGGGCTGACAGAGGGAGCACAATCTTTTTTGCGCACAGCAAAGAAACAATGTATCCCTGTAGGAGAGTAGGATCTGCCTCTTATGGTTACCCCCACTTTTTGCTGATGTCTCACTGTTTTTCGACTTTAGTCTGGCTGGGGCCCTGCTATTCAGGACCCCAGCCTAGCTGCTTCCTCTCTAAATTGATTCCATGTACCTTAAGTACACTTCAGATTGGATTCTGGGGTGCCCTTATAAGTCCCTAGTATATGGTATACTATGTACCCAGGGCATAGGTACCCCAGAGGCCTACCAGGGGCTGAAGCATGTATTGTGCCACCCCTGGAAAGCCATCCAAAATGACACCAGAGGACTGCTACTGCAGCCTGAGTGAGGTGGTGCATGCACCCTTACAGAGATATAGGTTCACTATATCTCACCTATCACTGCACATAGAAACCTATCAGTCACCCCTATGGCAGGCCTGATCAATCCTGAAGGCAGGGTGCTTGGTTATATGTGAGAGGGTGCCCATGCATGAGCAGAGCCCTCTGCAGCCCTCGGAATCTCCTCTCCGGGGTTGTCTGTGGTGCAGCCTGACCATATACTCTTAAGTGCATTATATCCTCGCGGTAAATGCTAACTTTGGGATGGCTGCACGGAAACATGTCGTGTTTGGTGTCAAACACCTTGGAATCATACCCCCACATCAGTAACTGGTGTGGGAGTATGATCCCAAACTTCTAGAGGGAAAGACATGACAGCACCGGTATACCCGGTACCAGCTAAACAGAGCCCTGGCATCACAAAATGGATGCTGCAGCCACAGACACGAGTCTGGCCTCCTGCTGCTTACCGAAACTCCGGCAGGGGAGGCCTGGACAATAAGTTTCCTGTCACAGGGAGGTGTTACCACCTCCCAGACAGGCCTTAGTGGATTGGGGCTGGGTGGGTGCACTCCAAGAGTGCTTTGAAGTCCTGCACTGGGGGCACATTTGGTGTCCTCGTGCATACCCCAGTTCAAACCGGTTGCAGGGGCTGCCAGCCCCTGCTCTGGCGCGAAACTGGACAAAGGAAATGGGTGTAGCCACCCCTCTTTCCAAACCTTCCCATAGGTGGGTCCACAGAGTTAGTCCAACCCCTTTCTTAGGTATAAGTAAGGAACCCCTGGCAACAGGACTTTAGATATCCATGGATGAAACTCTGCAACTGAATCCTGGAACTTCGACGCTCTACTCAAGACTAGAGGACTGAAGAAATCTCCCTTGGGGTCAAGGAGTGACTCCCCTGCTTGGCAGGCACCAATGAAGCATTTGCCGGTCTGCATCTCCGAAGCTCCCGCCGGACTCCGACGAAACTGCAGCCCAGGAAGAGGATTTCCAGACTTCTCAGAGGTCGACCCGAGTCCCCAGCCAAGCTGAGACCCGCAGCCCTCACGAGTGACGTGGAACCGGAACTCCTGGACACCGTGCGTATTTGCTAGTGCATCAACTTCTCGACGTCTCTTGAAGTCCTGCTTTGGGTTACTTGTAGCCCAGGCCCCGAGCACCATTTGCACCAAAGATTGTGAGCCTACACTCCACGAGAGTTCCGTGGGCCCGCTTCTTGCATTTCCGCTTGAGGCTCCTTCGCGATCCCTGGTCCGTCGACTGGTGGGTCCCTGTGAAGGCAACTCTGATTTTCTTTGGACTTTCCTGGTTGCTCCAGACGTGCCCTGACTCCCCACCGAGTGGTAAGTCCCTCAGACCTTGCTGGTCTGCACCGAAGCATCTTTCTCCTTTCTGCGTGGGTTGCTGTTGCCAAGGCTTGTTGTGTTCAATCCAGACACCAACGCTGCAGCACTCGACATCCTTCGTGGGACAGCTCGAATCCAGCTCCTGGTCATCGTCGACGCCTCCTGGTCCTCGTGGCTGAAGAGTCAAGCTTCACCTCTTTCACCTGAAGCACCCGACATAGGTGGGCATTCGACTATCGGGCCCCTGGTCACTGGCAAGTGACCCAGACTCTGTCCCCTCTGCTTTCAGGTTCTTCTCATCTTCGATCCAGGCTTGGATCTCTTCGGACACTTCGCATCTTCCCGGCAGCAGCACTTCTCTGCAGACTGCCATTGAAAACGACGACGCAACCCGACACCATTTGACACCTGTGCACCCGGCTTCCCTGGGTGAGGTAACTCGAGTACTCCGGTGCTCCCGTGGGTGTTGACCCTAGAACTGTGTAAGTCCAAGAGGGTTTGGTCCTAGTCCATTTCTAAGTGTCCTTAAACTCTAAAACTCTAACCGCGACTTTCCCATAGACGATAACGGAGCTCGCGGCTGTGTTCACACACTGCACATAGCCCCCGTGGGTCCCCTGTGTCACTACCTTGGGTGGTTCCTTGGGGTCCCAGCGATTCTACAGGCTCTAGGCCTTGTGTCTACTTAAGTCGTGGTTCTTATACCACTTTCTTAATATATGGTTTGGTACGCCCCTAGGGCTAATCGTATATTGTGCTACTTTACTGTGCTATTTGACTTGTAACTTGTGTACTTTGACCTCTAGCCTCATAAAGAGACTATTGGGTAGTGTTTAGTAATAAATACATATATTTTATATATATACCTGGTGTGGTTCTCCTTTCATTTGGTCATTCATGAGATTATAGACTGGTAAAACAACAGCTTAACACTCCTTCAAGACTTAGCCTGAAGGATGCTCTCCATAGCTACCACTAGGATAGCTTTCAATAAAGGTTGTCTTTAAACCTATCATCAATAAAGGTCGTTTGGACTGGTGCAAGGTGCCCACTATAACTAGTGGACAGCATATACCAGGCCAACTTCTCACAATCCCTGTGTGCCATCTTACCATAGCAGCGAGCCCTCCAGGCCCCGCGCTGGAAAACCAAAATTCCTTCGCAGGCAGAGCAGCAGTGCTGCACACAAGGCTGTTTTTGGAGTGCCCTGGGCCGGACTGGCCACAGCTGGCACCGGGCGGTTCCCCGGGAGGCTGGAAGGGTGGGGGCCATTTTTTTACAGCAGCGGGGGCTGTTTTTGTTACTGGGGGCCGGTTTTGCAGCGGAGTTGCAATATCGCCCCCCAGTAACAAAAGCAGCAGTGCTTTAAACTTGCAACCCCCCGCCCCATTTAAAGGCCTAGTCCAACACAATTGCCAGGGCTGCTATGGGTTTCCAGTCCAGCCCGGGGAGTGCCTCATGATCCCCAAATGGTGTCAGGGACCTACATACGCGTGACCAGTGCACTTTAATGCGATGATGCAGACACCGGCATTGAAATGCAAGTAACTCCTGATGCGTGGTACTTGGCAGAGCTGCATATGGGAAGCCAGATCTGGCGGTCAAGCCTTCTCCTACATCACAGCTAAACTACCTGCCACTACACATAAGAACCTTCTCCTCACTTCTTGAATCCCACAAGAAGCTCAAGCCCTGGCTTTTCAAGCAGTCTCACTAGGCCCCAAGTTTTCCTAGACACTCAGCGCCAGGATACCCTCCTGGGTGATAGCGTGTTCTACAAATCTGCAAACATAATGTAGTGGTTTCCCCTATTACGCGTTTCCCTGTTGTGGAATGCTCACCTCTTGTGGTTCCTTGCGCTTGTGCATTCCACAACAGAACTTGGAACTTTGAGTTTGAATGTATGCTTACAGTTGTTTTTAGTTGTTTCCTCTGTTGGCTGCTGCGCAGTCCGTGCCGCAAATAAAGTTGTTTTACTGGAACTGTTAGACCTGGCATCCTTGGCGTGGGTATCCCTTCCATTTTTTCACTATGTCTCCTCTGTTGTTGACATGTTTTTGCTGGTTTAGATGCTTTGGGCACTTTGCCACTGCTATTCATTGCCAAAGTGCAAGTGCTCCCTATGGTAAATTAATGTGTGGATTAGTGACTCCATGTTTGGCCTATTTGATTCACTGTCAGACCCTAGTACAGTGCACTGTTTGTGCCCAGGGCCTGTGAATCAAATGCTGCTGGTGGGCTTGCAGCACTGGTTGTGCCACCCACAGAAGCAGCTTCTAAAGTGTGTCTCAGGCCTGCCATTGCAGAGCCTATGTGCAGTCTGGTACTGCCATGTCGACTTGGTAAGTGCACCCACTTACCAGTCCCCAAACCTTCCCTTTCCTGCATATTAGTCACCCCTAAGGTAGGCCCCAGGGCAGGGTGCATTGTATGTGTAAGGTAGGACATGCCCTGGTGTGTGTGGCATGTCCTGATAGTGAATTACAGCCAATTTCGTTTTTCACTATTGCAAGGCTACCTGTCCCCATAGGCCAGAATGGGCAGTTTGATTATAACATCTTATAATCCTAACTGACCCAGGGAACATGGTAGAAAAACGAATTTAGTATGCCTGAACTCAGAATGATAAAATACATCTTTTAGTGAAGTTGGTTTTAACATTCTGTGTTTGAAAATACCACTTTTAGAAAGTAGGTATTTTCTTGCCTAACCATCCAGCCTGCCTCTGCTAGCTTGTGTATTGTATGTCTGGGTTTGTGAGTGACAGGGGCTGGGGGACTCCAGGAGACAGGGTGAGTCAGCACAGGGCTAAATAGACCTATCTGCATGTAGAGTGGTGGGAGGAGTAGCACCTGGGCCTGAATAGGGCTGTGCCGGCCTTCCACAATGCTGGCTCCACCTCCTGTGGTGTGTCTGATGACCCTGGCCCACACTGACAAAGGAAGAAGGTGTGCACTGGCAGAAAGCATCCAGAACTGGTTTGGACTAGGTACAGGACCCTCTGCCTTCAGAGGACAAAGGATTTGCTAGTATAAATATTGGGACCCAGTCCCCAAGATTTTAGATCACTTCTGGGAAACAAGAAGAACCTTTGCTGAGGAGAGGAACCAGAGAAACTGAAGGAGGAGACTATCCCTATGCTGTGTGCTGTTTGAGGGATTGGCCTGCAGTGGTTGCCTGATTGCCAAAGAAAGGAGAAAGGAACTTTGTGCCTACTTTCATCATCTTGCAGAAAATCTCCAAGGGCTTGAAGGTTGAGCTTGCCTCCTGCTGAAGTCTCAGGGGTACAAGACTTCACCAACCAGCTCCCCTGAATTCCCTTGCTGGGAATTTGAAGTGCCTACTGTTGTGTTGGGCCTTCTGAGAGACTGCGTGTCGCTGGGAGCTAAAAGCACGACTCACGAAGAAGAAGCGTGTCGCCGCCGCAGCAGCTGTCGTCGCATTGCCGAGAAAGCGTGCCGCCGCTGCCGCTGTTGCCATCGCCATCGCATCACCGAAGCGCCTTGCATCGCCGGAGAAGAGTGTCGCCGTCGCAGCAGACGCCGTCGCATCATCGGAGAAGCGCATCGCAGGGCCTGTCGCGGCTCAGAAGATTCACCGAGTCGCCGCACGGCCGTCGGGCGTGCACGCATCGCCCCCTTCGTTGTCGCATCAAGAAGAAGACGTCATTTTGTTTCATTGCACCGGGTCGTCATCGCATCGAGGCGCTGCTGGTCGCATCGCCACAGAAGCGCAGTAAGAAACCGACGCATCGCCTCCCCACGCAGTGAAGAACCGACGCATCACCTCCTCTCCAGTAAGGAACCGACGCATCACCGTCCCCTACGCAGCAGTCGGGAACCGACGCATCACCTCCCCCGGAGCAAGGAACCGACGCATCACCGTTCTTGCGTGTAAGGAACTGACGCATCACCTTCCCTGCAACTCTTTTGTTTGTATCGCATTACGCATCCAAAGGTACATTTAACGTAGAGTGTCGCATTTACCACCTGCATTTGAACTGAACTATTTTTCTACCAATGACAGTCATATTTTTCATGGTGTATTGTGGATTTTTGTCGTTTTGCGTCTTGTGTTAAGTCTATATAAAAATACTTATTTTTATAATACAACCTGTGTGGTGTCCATCTGTAGTGTTGTCACTGGGTTACTGTATGTGTTCACAAATGCTTTACACACTGCCTCTGAGATAAGCCTGCCTGCTTGTGCCAAGCTACCAAGGGGGTGAGCAGGGTTTATTTTAGTAGTGTATCCCCCTTACCCTGACTAGAAGCAAGGGTCCCTATTTGGACAAAGGTACCTACCTTTGCCAACTAGGGACCCCCAGTTCTAACAGGAACTTACCTCGTCTTTGGCGACTTCTTCACTACAGTTATGATGGCGACGAGCGGCAGCGGACTGCAGAACCCACGGAGTCCTTCGAGATCGGCGTATTGATTTTCAAGGGAATCTTTCCAGACCTTCCAAGAGCACGAAACTCTGTTGTGGGTCCCTACGTCCTTCCGCTTGAGTCTCAGCGTATATGTGCTGGCCTGTCTGGGGCGGACGCATTAAGGTACTGTTTTTGCACTTGCTCCCTCACCTACGCAGCAGTCCAACCAACGGCTAACTTGAAGGCGGGGGCAGGCATTTGCGATGCGACGCAGCGTCACGCAACTCGCCATTTCAGGGTCAGGCGTTCATCAGGACAAGGCCCAGGACAAGGACGATGTAACATGTGACCTCACTACGCACGTTACATTCGCAACGTATAATGCATTGCGGCCATTTTGAATTGCTTGTTTTTGCATGACTGCTTCCTGGTTTCAGCAAGACTTGGCGTAAACTTCCCCGGCGACACACACACCTCGCGTGTCAGCGTGCGTTCCATTCAGCGCTGCATTATGTCTTCTGGGAAGCTGTTTCCATTTTCGGTGACACGCACACCTTGCGTGTCACTCGCTGATGGTCTTAAGTTGTGCTTCAGTCAGCTACCTATAACCAACTACGGTGACACGCACACCTGGTGTGTCATATTTTCGATTGTGCTCTAGCTGCATCTTTGTTTCCTGCAACGTTGACACGCACACCCTGCATGTCACTCATTGGTTTTTGGATCTCTGGCTGTGCATTGTCCGCATGCAGCCCAACGGTTACACGCACAACTGGTGTGTCATACTTGTGCACTAGCATAGTGCAGATTTATCTCTCCTGCGGCAGTGCGTACTCCAGCTCATCTACTCGTCGTGCGTGTACTTGCTCACGTTTGCACACATTTCTGAGTGGGTATTTCACTTGTGCGCACATCTCACGGTGGCACGTACACCTCGAAAAGTCATTGTTTTTATTTTTGTTTTTGTAGTTGTAGTTGTTTTGTTTTTCTTTTATCAAACGCCTGCATTCTGGTATTTTACCTCTATCGCCTCTTCTGGTGTTGTGTCAGCCAAGTCAGATTTATTTCCCGTTTAGCATGCAGTCTGTTTCTCCTCCACCCCCCTTTCTCGAGGTGCCTGGAAACCCGCCCATAACATGGAAAAATTGGTATGATGCCCTTGTGACTTACTTGGGAGCAATTGGAGCGTCTCATTATAGGGCGGAAAGGAAAAAATGTCTCCTACTTCACTCCTTAGGTTTCTAGGGTAGATCAGTGTTCAAACACTTGCCACCTTTAGTACGAGCTCAGGAGGAAGAGGACATTGATGAATACATTGAAGCTGTAAAGAAATTAGAATTGCGTTTTGACATTCAGCCCAGCTTGGTTGTCATTAGACACAAGTTCTTCAAAAGGGAGCAAAGATCTGGAGAAGATGTTGATGCTTTTGTGTCTGCTCTCCGTAAATTGAGCGCAGATTGCCAGTTTGAGGCATTTACAGAGCAATTGGTCAGGGACCAGTAGATACGTAACTGTTCGGACAAGACTATCCAGCAGAAACTGTTATCCATGGGTAATCCTTCCCTCGAAGAGACTATTCGCACTGCGGAGAGCATCGAGCTCTCCAAAGCTTCTGTTAAGGAGTTAGAGAACAAGTCGAATGATCTGGTGGGGGCAGTTAGACCCAAGAATTTTAAGAACAATGTAGTCCCATGTTCTGAAAGTTCATTTTTCAAACAACCTAACATGTTTTTGTTGTGGCAACCCCTCTCATGTCAAAGGGGGTAGAGGGTGCCCGACCAAAAATGTTACTTG
Source organism: Calotriton arnoldi (assembly GCA_963921515.1). Lineage (NCBI taxonomy): Eukaryota > Metazoa > Chordata > Amphibia > Caudata > Salamandridae > Calotriton > Calotriton arnoldi. Next base: position 248,041 of record CAWUFW010009891.1, on the reverse strand, counting down.
CCGGTCCTGTGGCAAGTTAAGGCATTTTGCCAAAGTCTGAAAAGTGGTAAGGGGGTGGTTTGACACCTCAGGTTGGCAAAGTCTACAACTTAACATGGGGGAAAATTATCTCCTTTGAGGAACAGGCGGCTTGACTCACTCTATGAGCCTCTGGAACAACTTGTTCTGGCGCCGTCTGCCGTGCCGTGCAACTCCACTCTCGCGTGCCTCACCTGGTCCTGAAGAAAGCCCATAGACCCAGCGGGGCATAGTAGGGCTGAAACATGTCGACCTCTCGAACCACGACCTCTAGAACCACAGGTGTGTTAGAACAGTAACTTTTCTAGCACCGCACCACCACTTAACTTTTTAACTTTGCCCCATCTATGACAAATAAACACTGGGTCGTCAGATGTAGGTAATTTTAACCACACTGTACCTCACCACTCACTTTCCCTAATCACTACTGTCAATACCAGTTGGTCTTCCTCCAGGTGGAGGAAAGCATAACAAAGAAACCCAATGATGATGCTTTTCACATAACCATCTTCCTGCGGAGAATCAAGATATATCGCAACCAAGGTTAATTCGTGAATGAGGGTTTTTTTAGACAGACAAGAACCCTGACCCTGGTAATACACAGGACAAGTGATTCATTCTCCTTTGATTATACGTTACTTGGCCGGAAGCTGAATGAATTGCAACCACTTCTCTCTCCCTCTCTGATGATTATAAGGCCCTTATGGACAAGGACATTGATGCTTTTGTGGGAGAGTGTGTTGTATCTTTGAATGCTGAAAAAGGACTTAAGGTGAGGACTCCTCCCCTCCTACCCATTGAACTTCCAGCTAGACCCTGGGAGAAAGTTGGCATTGATTTGGTTGGTCCATTCAACCTTCTTCCTCCCTCTTCTCGCTTTGCTATCGTTGCCATTGATTACTATCCCAAGTGGCCAGAGGTTCGTTTCTTTGGCGAGCCTAATTCAAAAAATTTTATCGATTTCCTTAAGGACATTTTCTTGCGGGAGGGTTTTCCCTCTACCATTGTATCTGACAACGGTGTGCAGTTTGTCAGTCAAGAATTCCAAGACTTTTTAGCACAGGGTGGTATTGCTCACTCAAAGAGTTCTCTTTATCCACAAACGAATGGCCTTGTGGAGCGCATGAACAGGGGCTTAAACAACTGTGTACAATGGGCTATTTCTAGCAAGTGTATTGTTCAGAATGCTGTGCGCTCCATGCTATATTTTTTTACTGCACCACCCCCCATTCATCCACCAAGGTTTCTCCTTTTGAATTATTGCAGGGAAGGAAGCCTTCCTCCAAGGTGTGTCCTGGCTGGATGTCTAAATGGGTGAAGATGAATACTATTGAGGGTGTGGACGACCTTGTCAGGGAAAATGTCTCCAAGGCACAGTTACGCCAAAAATCTTACTTTGATGCTAGAAAAAGTACGGTTCCCCATACATTTGCTATTGGGGACACTGTGCGTGTGAAGATTCCTGTCCACAGCGTAAAAGGAGAGGCTAAGTTCTCTGAGTCCATGGTTGTAAACAAGGTTTGTGGAAATGCTGTTAGGGTGAACAACAAACATTGGTGGAACATGTCCAGGGTTGTTAAGTTGACGGGACATGCTCCCTGCAGTCGCTCCAGTTGCAATTCTTCTGAGTTGCCTACGGATAAACACTCAGGTGCTCCTCTCCCGTTTGAGTTGCGTAGGAGCAATAGACGTCGTTCTGTTCCTGTGAGATTTCGCTAATCTTGTTCTCCTATTTGTTTCTGTCTCAGTTTTTCCTTATTCCTTCTTCCCGGTCTTCTTGGCTTCACCTTTCTCCTTTGCCCTCCTCTGGTTTCCCTCTTGTTTGTTTCGTTCTTGTGTCCTTTGGAAAAAACATTTCGAGGAGGGGGATAATGTAGTGGTTTCCCCTATTACGCGTTTCCCTGTTGTGGAATGCTCACCTCTTGTGGTTCCTTGCGCGTTTGCAATCCACAACAGAACTTGGAACTTTGAGTTTGAATGTATGCTTACAGTTGTTTTTCGTTGTGTCCTCTGTTAGCTGCTGCGCAGTCCGTGCTGCAAATAAAATTGTTTTACTGGACCTCACCTCGTCTTTGGCGACTTCTTCACTACACATAACCTACTAGTCACCAGTGTAATGTTGGCAATAAACAGAGACACATGATATTGGGGTGAGGATGTGGTTTGATGGCTAGATTGCCAAGTTTGGAGCTGGGAAACCAAGGTTCAAGCCTCGGGGTCGTGTCCACATCCTGTGATTTTGGGCAAATCACTTAATCTCCCCTGCCTACCAAAAAAATGAATGTGTCCTTGTGTAACGTAACCGGTGCTCATGTAAAACGCTCCAATACCTTCGGGTCGAGTTCGCGCTATATAAATCTGCAAAAAAAAAAATATTACAACTTCTGCTATAGTTCACAACTCGAAATCAAGAAAACATTTTTACTTCAAACAGCCTGGAGCTGTGTCTGCCATTCCTGACATTGCATTCAGTTCTCTCTACCTTCAAACCAGACCCAGCCTTTTATCACGGCATCGGTCGGAGGGTTGCGGAAAAGGGGAAAGTCACACGCTAAAGTGATGACACTGCACACCCTATCAGAATTCACTAGGGCAAAGAGCTTTCAAGAGATCCGTGCCCTTATATTAAATCACGTTTCACTGGAAATCTGCTACAATTCCCATGTTCTTCATTCTGTGTTTAGCGTTTAAGGAGACCCAAGCTTTCACAAACTCCGATTTATCTATCATAGAAGAAAGACACACTGACAGCCTTGTATCAGTCTCGACACCAAAACTCGTCAGGAAGCGAAGAAGATGGCATATATTCCCCGGGGGCACCAAAGAGACCATTCTTAAGTATGACGTGGCCGCACGCCGCACAGCTTTTATATTAGAATGGACTACAAATCCCGCCTTCTTCTCCAGCCTATTACTAAACTCCTCACTTTGATGAGGGCTCTAATACAGCCTATGAGAGTCCGCCTCTCTCTGATAGGCATCTTCCTGCAGCCTATCAATACTTGCTTCCGCTGTAGTGAGATCTTCCTAGCCTATCGAAGCTCTCGGGTCTGCAGTCCCCGTTATTCCACTCTGAAACATGTCGGCACGTCTCGCATTCCCTTTGCTGCTCTGTGTGTCCGCCGTCCTTTTGCTGTCCCTTGCCTCCGAGACTCAGCGCCGCAAAAAGAAGGACATCCGAGACTACAATGATGCAGACATGGCGCGATTGCTTGAGGAGTGGGAGGTAAGTGAGGAAGAAGAAATGAAAGGGGCTCTGGGGGTAGATGAGAACACCGGTGGATCTAGAGATCCCGGGGGATGCACGGCGCCCAAGATAGAAGTACTTGGAGAGATTTAATTATTGGATCAAAGTCACAGATTGTATATAATGACAAATGACTCCACCATCAACGGACGAAGAGGCTACGCTTTTAAAAAGAAGTTAATGTAGCTTCCTGCGGATTGCCCCAACGTCAGGGTCTTTTCCGCATAAGTATTTCAGCCCTGCCTTCTCGTTCCTGTGAACCGCAAACCACCTCCGGAGTCACATCTAGGAGGGCGAAACCCAGATTGTCGCCTCCCCCCTCTCCTTCACCACCTTTCAATGAAAAATATTTCTCACACCCTCTGCATGTTTTGTTTTGAGGGTGATCCTGTTAAACCAAATTGTTTACTCCCAGAGTTGGGGGATGAACACGTGCTGGTTCTCCAGAACAGTATATAAACCCTATTAGTTGTAGCCAGTGTGGAGGGAGAATGCTTCATGACTTGCCTGGAGTGTTCTCCATGCGCTCCTCTGCATGTCCGCGCCCTGAAGTGAGCTAGGTTCGCACTTGCTAAACGCTGACCCTAAACTGTATAATCTCCTGAGCGATTCCGCTGAGTCAGTGCGCTTTGATTAACCCTGTAACACATTATTTACCAGGTGCTGTATGCCCAATGAATGTATAACTGCTGCACGTTGATTTCCCGAGTCAGCTGTATCACAACTGAATACTAGCCAGAATTCTGTGACTACTAGAGCGAGGTGCGGTTTGTCAAGATCTAAAACTGTTAGCATAATTATTACCTCTTGGGGGAAAAAATGTATTTGGCAAATGATGAAATTGCAGGAAATGAAGTCGCACAAAGGCCAGAAGTTGCAGCATATAAAGGCTCCTTTTTTTTTTTTTTTACTCTGGTCCTCGTAGTTTTATTTTGTTTCCTTATACAAGAAGCTTCTTTATAAATTTCAGAATGTAAAGAAAAAACTGAACTGGGGGTGTTTCCTGCCTGGCACGTAACAGCTTTACATGCATGACCACACCATTGAGGCCATGACATCGAGTGAATATGCCTGAGCTCTTTTTAGGTCTTGCGCTCCAAAAACCTCCTGGTAGGCGAAAGCCTCTTGTAGACCATACCAAAAGCTTACAGTTGGCTTAAAACCCACCAGCTGCTTAGAATTGGTAGCCTTTTATTGTAATTCTAGTTTGCATGCTTCTTATTCAATGGCTTGTGTTTCTATTCTTGTTTGTATTACCCCCGTCCCCCTCCGGATATCCAGTTTACCATCCTTTTGATTGGCTGATTTGTATCCTTTCCCTGCTCACATTAAGGGAACAACTTTTTTTTCTATAAACACTCCATGAGAGTGCATGTGTTTTCAGCATCTTTCCATATTCAATTTCCTCCTCACCAAATTGCCAGCCTCTTCTCAAGCGCTCCGTGTTCCCCCCCACTTGCTCTCTCCCCCTGAGCTGCTTTTTATTCCAGCCGTCTTCCATGTTGCTCCCGCCTTCGCCACTTGCTTTCTTCTTGTAAGCTGCTTTTTATTCCACCCATGCACTGAGATGCTTTTTGGTCCCTGCACCCTATCCATTGCTTCCTTCCTTCTTCTGAGCTTTCTTTATATATTCTTCATCCCCTGTCTGTTTCTGTCCATGCCCATTGCATCTGCCCCCACCCTAGCCCCTTTTCTCGTGCTTTTTGCCCACCCTCTCCATTGCTTCCCTGTCCTTAATGCTGCCAGGCCGCGTCACTTTTAAAAAAGCACTTTTGCATAAGTAAAAATGATTTTCGGTTAATTAACTGATCCAAGTGGCATCTACAAGCTTGAATCACCAAATAAAAAATAAATGAATAAAGGAAATGGCAACCATGAATTTGCACATACATGCATATGTTGCATCAGCTTTTTTTTTTTTTTTTTTTGGGCAAAGCCAGTAGGTCCAAAAGGCACGACCTATTGGCTTTGCCAATGCTTTTTAAGTGGATTAAGTAAAAGTGGTCATCATAACACCATCTCAAGTCGTATGGGCAAGTAGAGAAGGTGGAGAAGATTCTTAAATAATCTGTTCAGTTGGCTATCAAATTAAGCTTCTGTTGGAAGGAATAATTGCAAGCCACACTGTGGTGTACAAGAGTACTCCCAATGCTGTACAGAGGAAGACTTTGAGAGCTTAGTGATTAAGTAAGTGTAAGTACAAATTGAAAAGTTACATGGATGGAAGAGGTCAGGGCCAATCTATTTTGGTGAGTGACATGACTGATGCGTATTAAGAAATCTGCTGTGAAATGAATGGCACAGTCTGAAATTTGAAAGCAATTTACAAGGTGCGAGGAAAAGTGAATACATTGGGAATCAGGTTGAATAGTGATAAGGTAGCAATAAATTGTTTCTGTATTTGGTTGAGCATGGGGTTTGTGAACCATTAAGGAAGAGCAGAGTATAGTGGTGAAGATGACAGAAATATCAGTGCAAGTAACTTTATTAGTTGGGACTCAGTGAAACTGTATAGAATTGACATGACTAATATTAGGAAACACTGTCTAGTGTGTGAAGAGCGATTGGGAGAAGGTGGTTTCCATTTAGATTTGAGGTTTTTAAGACGGACTTTCAACTTTATTTCTGCTTCATTTGATGACAGTTTATTAGTTTCCATATTCGGTTAGACTGCATCTGTAAATCGGTCACATCTCGGAGGGTGACGAAATTAAGTATTTAAAACAGTATATCCTGGGGCGTGGCCAACCAAGATGGCTGAGTGGACGTAATCAAAGAGGGGTCCGTGGCAACATCACTCGAAAATCGGGGATCTGCAACTATTTTCGGAAGCAAACTGATTTAAATGCAAACACATACCCATATGGAGCGGGCTGGCTCGAGGAGACGGTCATGAAGCTCAGCGAGACGCCTGGATGTCAAGAGATTGCGGAGGCTCTGGGAGTGGACGGCAGCGAAGGACAGGCCTTCAACGGGCCGCCTGAGCAGGAAGGACCGAGGGAGCGGCCGGGACCAACAACTGGACGGAGGCGCTGGGAGGCCCTCTGACCCCGAGGGATTACCGGGGGGCGAAGACTCTCGCACGCCTGTTGTCTGCTTCGGCGATCTGAAGGGGTGGGCGGCAGCCCCCCAGCTGAGCCTGAGTGACTGGTTGAGCCCCATGCAAGTTCCGGTGGCCTGGTAAGGTGAGGCCCGGGGATGCGCCTGTGCCGGGCGATTCTGGTGCTAAACGCCTGAGAAGAGGCTGACGGCCAGATGAGGGCAGCTGAATGCAGGCGTATGGAGGTTGCGCAGTGCCTGACCTCAAGATGGGGGCAAAGGAATGACTGGCGGTGAGAGGCTCGGCGCGGCCATAACAGCGGCAGAGGGAGGTGATTGCTGACTGGGCAGTCCGGGGGCCCACAATGAGATTGTGATCTGCCTGATAGACTAACTACTCAGTGAGAAAGATTGGACCACGCTTGCCATATGCTGACGAATAGAGATAGGGGCACACATAAGAGGTGCAGTGAGCCCACACTGCGGTCTGGAGTGACCCTGGGAAGCCTTGTAATGTAATCCCTCGCTGCAGCTCCCTTTAGCAGCATTAATATAAGAAATTGCGCTGACATAAGACATAACACCTCGACATTCCAGACACTTGGAATAGCGCAGCTTAGTTTTGCCATCCGCATACTGCTTTAGAACAATCGACTATCACCAACAGCGAGAATTCAAATATGGCGCCCATAGTCACGGCTAACCTGCTCGGCTTGTCCTGCAGTATCAACAGAGGCGGGAATTCCAACATGGCGCCCGATACCACGGGCAGCACTCTAGCCTTTCCCAATGGACAACCCGGAAGTCCCGCCTCTCGCGCACGGCTAACCGGAGGTATAACTAACCGAGTTGTAATGAACTCGGCACCACCCGGGCCGGCAGAGTGAGGGGTAGGACAACCTTTGATCCACTGGATATCATCATGTGAGTATTGAGAAGGAATGGGCTTTGACCATGGGTTATTAGACTCATGCTGCGCACTGACAACTGGAAGGGAACCTCTTCCGTCCAGTACATGCAGCTAAAATCTCTGCGGCCATGAAAGAAGTGCATGCGACCCCCTGCCTTACACTTTCCCAGCTGGGAACGAGCTGCCTTTAGACACGATCGAAGTAAACGGAGGCGGGCGTATGTAACTCGAACAACCGCTGTGAATTGACGACGCATTTTACAGCGAGGATTAAACATCGTGGGCACCTTTTGTTGTACGAGGAACGTGCACCAGGTTCTCCACCACGGCGCTTGCCTGGGGCAAGCCAGACACCAACCTACGGTTGGCCTCTGAGGAGCCACCGGGTAGCGCTGAGGGGGGTTGCTTATAGCATGTCTCCTTTCCAGCAGATGGGTGACACATGGTCCCTACTCTAGGCGCAGGAGCCTTGCGTGATGAAATACAATTAGGGGCCATCATTTTTGTGAATTTACCTCTGATCTGATAACTGCTTACAGGTAACTGTGCCTGTATGTCCATATTTTAACTCTTCTGAATTCTTCCATTCACCAGGACACTACACCTTTAGTGTCTACACCTGCCGGTACACGTTGCCGCGCATAATTGACCCAAATAGGGTGAATCCCACGGTTGTGCCTAGCGCACAATTTATTTTTAATACTGCTGCTGTTTTTAATGTATCTATTTTTCATCTGACGCATGCCATCAGTCACTTGTGTGAAGCATGCGTGTGTTGCACACCGGATATAAATTGTGCATAAACAACATTGTATGAATCACAGTTGTATTATGACAAACTAACTCGTATGAATCTCTCTTGTTGCAGGCTATGTTGTAGATCTACAGGTACCACTTTTTAGGGTGCTGTATGGGTGGTCATGACTTCTCTTCACGTAGTTCGGACCACCACCAGAAAGTGTAGGTAGATCTCACTTTGGTCCTGAGGAATTGCCGTCAAATTGATAAAAGGCAAGAAACATGTTGACCCAAATCACAAGCGTATAATCCCGCAACCTTAGAGCGGGCGTACGCGCCTTTTCATTTTTAACCAGGGTAGTGGCCACATTTCATTAAAATTGTCTTGAGTGGACCACTATCTCCTGTTTTAATCTCACACCCCTTCACATCACTACACCTACACTGATGAAGGGCCCTCGCATGCACTACACCCTACGGCATAAGGAATAAAGATCTCCGCCAAGAAGGCCCCATCACGGGTGCCGATCGGGTATTGCAGCGCCGACCCGATAAGGAGCAGACCCGATGATGAAGCAAGACACCTAGCTGGCTGGGTGTGTGAGGGTCTTTTTCCGAAAGGAGGAAATCATTCTCCTGCCCTCTGATTGTACACCATCGTGTGTACTCTCAAACATAGACAACTACCTGCTACTCACAATAGGAACTGCATACCACCTTGGTTCATACTAAGCCTTGTAATGAGACCCGGGAGACCTCACTGAATACTGCTGGCACCAGGAAGTAGTGGAACGGGGGCAGGCAAAGAAAACCCCTCCCATGTGGTGCAGCGGTGGTGGAGAGGGGCAGATTGATCTCAGAGAGCCCCTGAAGTTGTCTGGCTCCACGACCACGACAGTGAAGGAAGCAGCCCCATGACAGAGGGCTTGAACGCTCTGGAATAGACCATAATATCCCTGAGCTCCTCTCCTTGGTGTCGGGGTGCCTGGCACGGTCTGGGCGCTGCGGTGCCCTATAGCGGTAGCTTCTATGCCACCAAAGTAAAACCAGAATAACAGGGACTCCAGGTATTTCACCCCGGTTTGGAGAATTTTGTAGTAGGGCTGTTCTCTGGATTACTGGGACACACGCAATTTAAAATTAAAATTGACATGGTCCATAAAGTGGGTCTTATGTTATCCGGAGATAAGAGGTGACCCAGAGATGTGCTTGCTAAGCTCCACTCTTTTAAAGTCAAAGACTCAATCATAAAGGCGGCCTGCAAATCTGATGAGGTGTCCTTGCAGGGCGCCTACTGCTCTATTTCAGGACGTTGCCACAGCGACCCTGGCGAGGCACCTGCAGTTCCGACCAACTGTGGCAGGACCGTATACGATATTGATGGACTTAGCCCTTCAGATTAGCCTTTGAGCTGAACAACAAACCACAGCATGTCATAGATCTCCAGGAAGCACTGCAACGAGAAAGTGCGGGTAGCTCAGCAGGCTCGCCAGCAGATAAAAGAACCCAAAGACAGTGGCTTACCCAGGCCGCACCAGTACCCAGAATAAGCCTTGATAGGGGGGATTCCACCGATGTTCAGTCCCATGCAGCATGATGGTCGGCCCTGAGATCCACCCATATACCTATCGAATTGAGGACTGGCAAGTACTTGGTATTGGAACAAGGGTGAAGATGGGAACAGGCGGGGGTTCTATCACGGTGCTCACTGGGTATGTCAGATAGATCTTTGATTTATGTCTGTTAGTGTGGAGTAGGTTGCCTTAATGGTTACTGACCAATATGCTGGTGACGAAGTAACACTGTGGCGGAAAGTTAAGCTCGAAGTAATATTTTTGTTCTAGTTGGGGGGGTTTTGTACTCCTTTCTTTTTTTGGTACATGGGACTCACTATACTCAAATGAGGGATACATGGTGGAGAAGGATGAAAGGGATACAGAAGCGATGTGGCGGGGGGCACAGAGGGCGGGGCGAGAAGGAAGGGAGGCCACACCAGAACTCATCGCAGGGGAATATCTCTGGTAACGGGTCATGGTGATCGCTACCCTTACCTGGAATGTGAGCGGCTTGAATCCCGCTAAAAGACAGAAAATGTGGAAATATGTGTTGGACCAGAGGCACAATATAGTCGCTCTGCTGGAAACCCATATCAAACGCACCGAAGAGCATAGATTGCAACATAAGAATTACCCCCCTGGTGTACAAATCATCTGTGACTTCTAAACGGAATGGAGTTGCTTCCATTCCACAGTACGATTTCAGCCTGAGGGATACAAAGCGGATAAGGAGGGGAGAATTGTCTTAGTGAAGGGTACCCTGCATGGCCGTTAATGTACATTTGCTTCCTACACACGTTCCTTTCTATGCAGGGTACCTTCACGGAGGGTGACATCATCCTCATGGGAGATTTTAATCTAGCGTGGGACGCGGGGGTGGACAGCACACAGCCTCACAGGTCCAGCACAGGGAGTTCCCAAAAACATTTAAACCGTCATTTGGGGAGTTAGGGCTACATGATGCATGGCGGAAGCTACACCTGAACAAGAGAGAATATGTTCTTTTCACACTCGCACAGAAGCTACTCCCGCCTGGACTATATCTTTGTTAGTGGTGCTCTGACTCCTATGGTGCGGTCGGTTACCTTTCACCCCATCGCCCTGTCTGACCATGCCCCAGTGGCCTTGATTTTAGACTGGGAGGCCCCACCCAGATACCGTATGTGTTTTTTCCCAACTTGCTCATTAGGGATCACCTCCTCAGGGATGACATACGGATGTCAATCAGGGAATAGTTCCAGAAAAATGTCCCACAGGACACCTCCCCTTCTACCCACTGGGATGCATTTAAGGCAGTGCTTAGGGGACAGTGTATAGCTCTGAACACTTCCCTAAACAGACAGAGTGAAGGAGAGATCGACACTAGAAGCAGAGCTAAGGGCAGCGGACCGATCCCACAAGGAAAGTACGACTCTTGCGCCCCAAAGATATGTGACAGCACTGAGAGGGAAGCTCAACACTATAGCAATAGAGCAGAGCTTACTTTAACGTAGAACATGAGCAGGGCAACAAAGTGGGCTCTCATTTAGTAAAACAGCTGAGGATTTAAAGGAAGAAGGAATACATAGGAAGCACTACCTGTGAGGTGGGGGGAAGGACGGCCACCACTGACACTGAAAAAGCCCAGATCTTTGGTCATTTCTATAAAACCCTCTACTCCGAGCAGGAATCTGGGAGGCGAGCCCAGTGGGAGTACCTGGAGGAAGTGACTCTGCCTCGGGTAACAGATGCACAGAATGACGTCCTGGGTGGTCGCATCACAGACTAAGAGGTGCGGACAGCAATTAAGGGCCTGAAGCAATATCCACAGTCTACAAGACACAGGCATATTATTCACCATGGTCTTACCGCCAAAGAATGCATTTGGTAATAGTGCTTGCAATTGCAATTTGTGCATCAACTTTTATCAAAAGCATTGGTAGTTTGTGAACCAACCTCTGTATTAATAGGTCTGTTGCCAAAATATTGTATAGTGGGTCACATTTCGACCTACCTCATGAATATTAAAGAAGTAGGTTTCAAATTGTGACCCACTACAATTCACTGCCGTTAGAGTTATGGTGGCAGTGCTAGGGTTAGCCGAACGCCATGTCTGTGATTGCTATTAAATAAAGCTATCTTCATTTTTTTTTTTTTTTCCCTCAATGCAGCCCTTTTTCCCCCAAAAGGAGGACCACTTGTTATTTAAAAAAAAAAAAAAGTTTTGTCCCTTGGGGACCCCTTCCTGTTTGCGAATGGGTTATCACCTCCTTTGCGGGCTTGGCAACCTATCAATGGTTTGAGACTGTAATCGTGGTTGTAAGCTATTGATACACACCTTAACCAATGGCCGTTTGGAAAAGATTCCCTAAACACGCCCCTATCCATTTGCGATTTGGTGTGTACTCTGAAACCTATATTGCAATTTGGTAACTGGTTACAGAATTGCAATTTGGGTTTTGTACATGCCCAAAAGCTATTTTGTCGTTGAAATGGCTCTGACTTTGCAAATTGGACACTTTGTGATTGCAAAATAGCTTTGTATGCAAGGCCCCATATGTATTCACAAAAGGGGGGGGAAAGATTATGGCCAGTTGGAGGACTTGGAATGGGGAAAAAGCACATTGCAAGGTAGCAATTAAGGCTTGGCTGAGGTTAATCCAACTTAAACTGCTTCATCGTGTCTATATGCGTGTTCCAAAAACCAGGACATCTCCGTCCTGGCTTCCACAGACAGCACTATCTGTTCCAAGTATGCCAGTCCTGGGGGGGGCGTGGCTTGGCCGGCTGCAAGATGGCCGCACTCTAAGTGGGCTCTGCCGGCCAAGCTAAATATCTGTCAGAATCCTGCAGACGACGGCAAATATATTGCTTACAACCAGAGTTTCCTGCTCTGATATTACCTGTGGCATCGACCGGTGCTGCTCCTACTCCCTGGCGACTCGTGAGGGCTGAGAACTGCCGCCCGATCGCGGCGCCGGGCCCACACCTTGCGGTCGGCGAGGCCCGGCCCTCCTCCCCCTGCTGTCGGACTGGGTCGCCTGGGGCTCCGTGCCGCCTGAAGGATTCCGGAGGATCCCGAACTGCTCTGCCCGGTGAGTGTCACTGCCGCTGGGGCTCTTTGCGGTGGGGTTGGGGACCCACGAGTTGTACGGCCCGGGCCTTTCGCGACTCCGGCACCATTTTTCTCCCCCTCTGGCGCTCTATCTGATTGCTCCGAGTGCCCGGGCCTGGTGACGGGAGCGGTGTGCCCCCTCGCGACTCCTCGCTGCGACTGCCCCAGACTGGCGCACGCTCCCGGTCACTTCCCCGCTGAGTCGTGCGGAGAGCCCTGAGCCCGCACGCACCTCTGCTGCCTCCTCCTGCGGCCCAACGCACCCTGATTTTACCGCCCTGGTCCCTGGTGACTTGCATCATGCCTGCTCCCCGGACGTGCCGGGCCCTGGGCCCCAGCTGAGGCTGCATCCTACATCGGGCTCGCTGTCCTTCACCGCGGACCAGACCTGCTTCGGCCCTGAGGTCTGCTTTGAGCTGCTGAGTGGTGCGGGGAGCCCTGAGCCCGCACTCTCCCCTGCTGCCTCCTCCTGCGGCCCAACACGCCTCCCCCCTCCCCCCCATTGCCCCTGTCTCTGGTGGCTGGTGCTCTTCCCGCTCCTCGGACGTGCCTGGCCCTGGGCCCCAGCTGCTGCTGCATCCTACCTTGGGCTGGCTCTCCTCCTTCGCAGACCGGACCTGCTTCGGCCCTGGGGTCTGCGCCAGCTGGCGTGTGCCCCTGTATGGCCCCTGGACGGCTATCCTGTATGCTGTGAGTCCACCTCTGCATATACATACCGCGGCGTCGCCACGGCGCCTTCAGTCATCTGGTGACATTTCCTCAATGCACACATCCCTCCGGTGGCGGCTTCTATAACATAGCCTGGGACTCGTGTGGCGCGCAGTGTGATCCCCTGTGCTCCCCTCCTACTCTGCCACTAGCCTGGCTCGGTGGCCATCGCTGGATAATTGACCACCCTTCTTGGTGACCTCTGGTATCTACACTGCTTTCAACTTAAAGGGCCGTGCTCTCCCTGCATCGCCCTGCTGTGCTGCCGCCCTGGTGCCTTCGCCATCTGCCACGTCCTTTCATCGCCTCACTGCGTCCATTTCTCGCGGAGGTTGACCGCTGCTACTCCCCAGTGCTGGTGTCCCTGCTATCTTTCCTGTTCCGCCCGTAACTGCTGTGTGGTTGTGGTTCGCCTGCTGCGCTCTTTGACGCTGCTCCTATTGGTCGCTATTTCCCCCTCCTGTTCCCTGATGGTACCACCTGTCTGATTCTGACCGCCATGGGGAGGACCGACCCAAAGCAGCCTAAAATCACCTTTGATCAGCGCAGATCGACACGCCAGGACGGTGCTGGATCGGACAGTGGCGACCCCGCGATCCTAATGGAGGCACCCCCTGCTCGTGACGACGATCTGAAGGCGATTATGCTTGACGTTAAGTTCACGGTCACCGGAATCGCGGCCCAACTCGACCAACTGTCTGCCCGCCTGGACTCGGTTAAGGTCCGTGTGGACTCTCACGACACTCGCCTCCTGCACGTTGAGTCCAGGGTTTCTGACGCTGAGGACGCCGCCACTCAAGATCGTCAAAAATTATTGCAGATGGACAAAATACTTGACATTATTCGGAATAAAAATGAGGATTTGGAGGCGCGTTCCCGGCGGAGCAACCTCCGCATCACAGGAGTACCCGACTCCACCAATATTTCCCGCATGGAGGATTTTGTGGAGCAGCTCGTCGGGGAACTCTTTGGTGATATCCTCTCCTCTGTCTTCATTGTTGAGCGGGCTCATCGCTCTCTTGGCCCACGCCCTGGCCCCGGATTACCAGCCCGTCCCATCATTGCAAAAATTCTAAATTTCAGAGACCGCGATGCCATTCTCCGCGCAGCACGAGACCGGGGCAAAATAAATCATCAAGGCAATTCGCTCTCATTTTACCCTGACTATACTATTGCGGTCCAGGCAGCTCGCCGCGAATTCCTTCCAGCGAAGCGGATCCTCCAAAAGCACGAAGTCTCTTACTCATTGGCTTACCCAGCAAAGCTGAGAGTCCGTCAGGGCGAAAAAACGCTTGTATTTCCTGATCCTAGAGACGCTCTCGCTTTTGCCAAGAAACTCGATAAACCACATCGTCCCTCACCATCTGGCTCTCAGACCGCTGCAACTGACCACCTCAGTGACACTGATTGACTGGTTGTGATTTACTGGCTGACTACTATTTGAACGTTGTCGGATGTTCTCGCAGCTTGGCCACCCTGCTTCACTGCGGGGGAGTACGCTGAGCTCTGCCATGCCCTCACGGGATAATTCCCTTACTTAATATGGTTTCCCCTCTTCCAAGTTACGGGTTCCTGGGGTGGAAATGGGTGGTATCTCAGCCTGATTGGGGGGTTGGAGTGGGTGCGGGAGTGGTGGGTTTTTCGGAAATGTTTTTTGGGATGAGTGGGTGGGGCGGTTGGGTTGGGTTGGGGGGGTGGGTGGGTTGGGGACTGTTGCCCCCTTCTGGGGCCCTCACACTGCATTTCGTGTGGTGGATCTGTTTGGGTCGGGGTGTTTTTTTTTGTTGTTTTTTTTTAAGTTTTCTGGTCCCCCTCTGTCGTATCTTTTCAGTATGCATCACTACACTGCTATGTCTGATCACTGTGCAGTGTTTGTACAATGCACCTCACCCTTCCTTAGGTGGGTACTCTTTGGTCCGGCACCGCCTGCCTCCCCTTTTTTCGTCTACATGTGGTTCCCTCCGTATGCACAGTCGATTGCCTATGATTTCTCTGTCATTAGGTTTCCTCTTCAGGTTAGGCTTCTTCTGGTTAAGGGGCCAGTTCGGTTTGTATCATTGGTCCATTCCTGGGATTGCCAGATATGTCTGTTTACATTTTGTCGAAATGTTCCCTTGATAAACGAAATGCTCTTCTCGCACACCTCCCATTGCACCGCTCATTGGCCATACACGCAGTCTCTGCCCACTATGCCACTGCTCCCGGACACCCCCCACTCCCCCCCCCTGACCCCAGCACCATGACTGATACTACACTTTGGACCTGGAACGTCCGTGGGCTGAATGACTTCCGTAAGGCACGCTTGGTACATGCCCATCTTACTCGCCACAAGGTGGACATATGCTTTTTACAAGAGACCCATCTGATGCAGCCCACTGCTACTAGACTCCTCTCCAGGCATTGGGGTGAAATCCACTCCTCCTTCTACTCCAACTATTCCCGGGGGGTGTCCATACTTCTGCGCAGGGGGCTCCCATGGCAGACTTCCCAGGTATTCACCGACCCTGGCGGGCGTTTTGTAATACTTTACGGCACCTTGCGGGCTCAGCCCCTGATACTTGCGGCAATATATGGTCCCAACTGCGACGACCGTGAGTTCTTTGCTCAAGTCTGGCATCGCATATCATCTCTTGGCCCTGCCGTTCTCCTCTGGGGGGGCGATTTTAATGTGACTTTGTCCGCCGCTCTGGACCGGTCCGGTTCCCATTTCTCCCATCCACGCGCGGCCTCACTTCTTAATTCCATTCTCCTGGACAACTCACTGCACGACGCGTGGCGCCATTCTCCCCCCGCGGCGCGGGAGGGTACGTGTGTCACGGGTTCACGGGGCTGCTGGTCCCGGCTGGACTTATGGATCACCACCCCGGACGCACTGGTCTGGATGACCTCAGTAGACCATATGGCACGCACTCTTTCTGACCACGCTCCCGTCAGCTTATCGCTCCGTTTCCCCCATTCTCCTAGCCGCGCTTTCACATGGCGGCTCCCCCCAAACTCACTTCGCGACTCTGTATTTTGTGCCGAGATACAGACCGCAATTGTGAATTACTTTGAGCTTAATGAGGGATCGGTGGATTCTCCGTCCACGCTCTGGGAAGGCTTCAAGGCGGTTATCCGCGGGGAATGTATTTCTAAACAATCCGGTGTTTTGCGCTCCATCCGTGGTACTCTGGGCAAGATTGAAAGGGAGATCAAATTGTTGGACGCCTCCCACGCCCAGCACCCAAACGCTGATTTACTCTTCAATCTTAATCTCACACAGCACATATCCTCGCCCACTCATATCAAAGGGCACACATTGGATCAGCTCTGGTCAACCAACTTGACCTTGTCGGCACCCACTATTTCACCTTGCATATGGTCCGACCACCACTTGATAACATTTACGGCAACGATCCCCCTTAATATCAAGACCCCAAAGGCTGAGGGCAGCATGATTAGGAAGTGGAGGGCCTTGATTAAACAAGATTTTATTGACACCTTTGCTAGTTTATCACCTGCCTTTGACTCTGATATTAACTCCATGGAAGAGAATATCTCTACCTGGCTACTCGCTGCAAGTAATACACATGCCCGCTCACTAAACTCAATCGTGCACGTCCAGCTGATGCTCAGAAATGGTTCTCAGCGAAGCTAAAAAAGAAAAAACTAGCTCTCCGCCAAAAAGAAAGGAGATGGAGAGCTAGTTATTCTCTTGAAGAAAAAACTCAGTACGTTAAGGCTCGTAAAGAGTATAAAAACGCAATAACTGCAGCCAAGGCCGCCCACTTCTCGGCTAGAATTTTAAGCTCCCAAAACAGGTCGAAGGATATCTTCATGATAGTCAACTATCTTTGCAATGCTGAGCGAATCATCCCCAAACAGACTCCCACCCAAGTTCTATGCAACTCCCTGAATGACTATTTTGTGGACAAAATCTCCAGCATTAAAGCAGGCATTCTCCCTTCCGGACACGTGGAGCACTCCGATAGTATGATAATCAATACAGCTACCATGGATCATTTTCCCGCTATTTGCCTAGAGACCTTCTCAGACTTATTGGTCCGAGTTAAATCAGGCTCTCCTAGAGATTGCTGCCCCCCTTATATTCTAAAGGATCTTTTCTCTGCCTTAACACACACCGTACTGCCTTTTTTAAACGAGTCCCTTGGGCAGGGCAGGGTCCCGAACGCATTCAAGAATGCAATTGTGGTCCCTCTGCTAAAGAAACCTGGAGCCGACCCCCTTAATCCATCAAACTACCGCCCCATCTCTCTGCTCCCCTTCTTGGCTAAGATATTGGAGGCCCATGTTGCCAGGTGTCTATCCAATTTTATCGAACATTCCGAACACCTGGACTCTCACCTAGCAGGCTTCCGGCCCGCCCTCTCTACTGAGACTGTAATCCTCGTGGTTTTAGACGCTTTGCGAGCTAATGCGGACAAGGGTACCCATCAGGCCTTGGTGCTCCTGGATCTGTCGGCCGCGTTTAACACGGTCGACCACAAAATTTTGTTGGACCGTGTCAGACAGGCTGGCATACAAGGTGCAGCTCTCAACTGGATCAAGTCATTTCTCGAGGGCCGCACCCAAGCAGTACGCCTTGCTCCTTTTACTGCCCCCAAGACCGCTATCACGTGTGGGGTCCCACAAGGATCATCATTGTCCCCCCACCTGTTTAATCTTTACCTCCTGCCCCTGATTCACTCTCTAAGGAACAGGAAGTTAACTACTTTCAACTATGCTGATGATCTTCAGCTTGTCTTCACCATCGACAACTCCCCTGACTCAATTCAGGAATTTCAAGACACCATGCTCTATATCCAGAGTTGGATGGACCATAACCATCTTAAACTTAATCCGGGCAAGACCGAACTAGTCCTGCCCGGAAAAGGCCAAATCTTTTGGGGCCCACACTATTGGCCAACTGAATTGGGACACCCCCCCTTCCCCCCCCAATCCCGTCCTCCTCTGTAAAAGTCTAGGAATCACCATAAATGCTGATCTCTCATTTAGAGGTCAAGTAGGGGCAGTGGTCTCCTCATGCTTCTTCCAATTACGCAAAATTAGGAAGATTGCCCACTTGCTTACTTATACAGGTTGTCACTGCCTTGGTTCTCTCTCGTCTTGATTTCTCTAACTCCTATTTACCTCGGCCTTCCATTGTTCTTACTTAAACGTCTCCAGCTGGTACAAAACCAAGCTGCGAGACTTATCCACAAACGGCCAAAATGGCAATCTGCCAGCCCCTTACTTTCAAAACTTCATTGGCTCCCTATCATCCAGCGGGCAGCCTTTAAGACAGGGTGCTTAATTTTCAAGGCCCTTCACTGCAGGAGCCCTAAATTCATCAGTTGCATGATATCAAGGCATGTTCCCACCCGTAATCTGCGTTCAGCACATCTTCAGCTGCTAACTACCCCTACCTATAAGCTCATACGCCAGGGAGGGTGTAGGTTCTCCTATCTGGCCCCCAAATTCTGGAACTCTCTTCCACTAGCGATTAGATCTTGCAATAATCTTTTGGGGTTCAGAAAAATGCTTAAGACATGGCTGTTTGAGCAGGCTTATGCACAATCCTCCTCCGCCGTGACACTGACCAAGTTAAGCGCCATGAAACCTCTGGGTGTACGTGCGCTATAGAAATTTTTATTAACATAACATTAACATTCGCTTGCTCAGATACGCGAGAAGCTTACTGAATTCTCCGACGAGGCTAATAGGGAGCTGGGTTTTCTCGGTAGAGAGGCGAGAGCGCGTCGATTCGGCGAGGGCGATCGCCCCGGCAAAACTTTGGCTAATCTTCTTCTTAGTCTGCCTCGCGCAGCATCGTATATTACTGCCCTGCAAGATGGTGGGCCATCCCGCACCACCTCCCCCGAAGAAATTAAAGCGCGCTTCACCGCATTTTATACACAACTCTACACAGCCGGTTCGGTCCCGCCTCACGATGCACTTGACCAATACTTCGACACTCTCCAACTCCTCTGGCTTGGAAATGCGCATCGGGAATACTTGGATGAACCCTTCTCTAAGTAAGAGATTCAAGCCGCCATAAACAGTATGCCGGGTGACAAGGCACCTGGCTCCGACGGCCTGCCGGCCTCTTTTTATAAGGCATTCGCCCCTATACTGATCCCACATCTTGCCGCTATGTATAATGAATCCTTTGAATCGGGCCAGTTCCCCCCCATCGCTGCGTGAGGCACTCTTAACACTACTTCTCAAGCCGGACAAGCCCCCGGAGTTGAGAGATTGCTATCGTCCTCTTTCACTTATCAACACAGACAATAAAATCTTTGCCAAGTTGCTCGCCTCCCGCTTACTCCCACTCATGCCACTCATTGCCCGCCCAGATCAATCCGGTTTCATTCCCGGCTGCGCCACTTCTCATAACCTTCGGACCATCTTCTCCGTCCTGCATCAGATTAATCCGTCGCTTCCGGCAGTGGCTGCTTTACTCGACGCTACCAAGGCTTTCGATACCTTGGAGTGGCCTTTTTTGTTCTATCTCCTTCCCCGATTGGGTTTCAGTCAGGTCTTCATACGCAAGGTACTACTCTTATACACTCTTCCCACCGCCCGTCTCCGTATCAACGGCCAGATCTCCGAGTCCATTCCTGTCGGGCGTGGCACCCGGCAGGGTTGCCCGCTCTCCCCCATGCTCTTTGCCGTCGCTATGGAGCCACTTGCAGCTCGTCTCCGTCAGCATCATACTCAGAGAGGCATCGGCTTCGCGGCGCGGGCTTTACTGGTCTCCATGTATGCAGACGACGTCACCCTTTACGTTCGCCACCCTCAGGAGAATCTCAGTCCTCTTGTCCGGGAGGTGATACGCTTTGGTGGCTATTCCGGTATCCAGGTTAACTGGAACAAATCCGTATTATTCCCTCTCACGGATGCCACGACCCCCTTTGAACCTGACTACCCTTTCGTTTGGGCTTCGGAGCCAACTAGGTATCTGGGCGTTTGGTTGAGCAGGGATGTGGATGAACTCTGGAGAGCCAACTTTGGCCGCGCTGTGGATTGGTTTGAATCCAAGATCCCCCTTTGGAACAGACTGTGGCTCTCCTTGGCCGGGCGCATAGCGATCGCCAAGATGGTGGTGCTCCCCAAATTCTTATATCTTTTTGTCAACATCCCCATCCCTCTCTCTGCTCATTTCTTTCGCAAGATCCTCTCGCTGCTCATTTCCCTGGTTTGGGCGGGACGACAACCTAGGATCGCTTATAGCGCTCTGACCCTTCCGATGTCGCGTGGCGGGTTGGGAGCCCCGTATTTCAAGCTATTTGCTCTCAGCGCTCAGGTCAGTTTCCTTCATTTCTGGCTCCACCCCACTCTGTTTCAACCTCATGTGGCAGTGGAGGCTGACCTCGCTACCCCGTGGCCGCTTACAACTGCACTTTTGCGCCCCGGCGAAGCTTCTACGCACTGAGATCGATACGGTCGAAACCCTGCGCTGGGCCTGGGACGGCATTCGTAAGATCTCCGGCTCGGATTTGCTCTCAGCAAACACTATGCCCATTGCCCATCATCCCGCTTTCCCCCCACTCCAGCCGTCGGGGATGGTTAAACACGCTGCTCGCCTCGGCCTCTCCACAATTGCGGATCTGTACACTGGGGACACCTTCTTTTCGCTTGCCCCTGACGCTGGCCCCATGGACACTCTGTTATTCTACCGGGCGGTCTGCAGAAAGCTTCATTCCACCTTTCCCCAACCTCCCCCCTCGCTGACCTCTCTCGATATGCTTTATGCGTCTCCCTCTCCAAAGAAATTGGTGACTAAAATTTACGCTCTCACTTTGGCGGCCTCCTCCATCTCCACCGACCGGGCGCGCACTGCATGGGGCAAGGACCTGGGAGTCGAGATCTCAGGCGGATTGGCTGTACTGTTGCACTCGGATCAAACGCCTCTCCCCCCCAACTACCGCTTGCGTCTGATACACTTTAAATACATATATAGGCTATACCGCACTCCCGCCCAACTCCATAGACTAGGCATTGTGGCAAGTGATAGATGCTTGCGCTGCTCCGCGCCTGTGGCTGATTTTGCTCATCTTGCCTGGTTATGCCCCCGAGTCTCGGCATATTGGCAGGAGGTCTGTGCAATTATTTCTGAAATCACTTCTTCACCACTCCAGCCTGACCCCGTGATCTGCCTCTTGGGCTTCGTTAAGTTTTGCCCGGACGCTTCCCGTCGTTTGACTGCCATGCTGTTTGTTCTGGCGCGGCGCAGGGTCTCCATGTGTTGGGGCCGTAGGCCCGCGCCCAAGGTGCCTCTCTGGCTAGAAGACGCATCCCGCTGCCAAACCCTCCTGTCTGAGTTCTGGGATCTCCTGCCAGCCAAATCCCGTCCACTGGATATATGGGGCCCACTCGTTACCTACCTCTCAAGTCGTGACCCTCAGTAATCTGCGACCTCTCCCGTGCTCCCCGCCGGCTCCCCGCCCGCGGCGGCCGTCGGTGTTGGTCCATAAGCTGTCCCCTTTCCGTCCACGGCCCTCCCACTCTCCCTGCCTTCCCCCTCTGTTTGGTGCTCCCCCCGGATCATTCGCTCCTGCCCCCTCACAATGGTTTATGAAAACCCTTCATGGCATTGTCTCTAATATCATGCTAATGTGTAACTATCTCGGCTGTGCTGCAATGTATTAGTGTGCCTAATCTTTTGCATTTGTGGAACTATGTAATTGTACTGTGCATTCTAGTTAAATAAAGGTTTTTGAAAATAAAATAAAATAAAAAGTATGCCAGTCCTCAGCGAAGATGTAAGAACTTCAAACTTTGAAGGGTCTGAAATTGAAGGGCCCCTGGAAAAATCGCCTGAATGGAGGAAGCTAAAAGTGCTACCAGGCGACCTGAAATCTTCAATGATTTAGTCGGAGAGGCAAGCTCTCCCCTTAACTTCTCCTTGATGGACACCCGTTTCTTCAACGGTAACAGAAGCTGGGCCTTGATGGAATCCACCTGAAAACCCAGGAACTCCATTATCTGAGATGGAATCATTATTGGTTTTTCAGAGTTGATGACAAACCCCAGATCCTTAAGGAGCTGAGTCGCCCATGATAGATGAAGAGCCAAATCTCTGCTCTGCGCCATGACGAAGATGTCGTCTAAATATATTATCAATCGTACTCCATGTTCTTGAAGATACTGGACCACCGGACGAAGAAGCTTGGTGAAACGCCAAGGAGCTGAGGAAAGACCGAAATGCATGGCGGTAAACTCTTACCACTTCATTGAAATGGAAGAAACCTTCGATGGGGTGCAAGAACAGGTACCACTAAATAAGCGACCATGAGGTCGAGACAAACCACCCAGTCTCCCTCTTGCAAGAGATCTCGCAATAGATGTATGACCTCCACGAGTTTAATTCCCTGAGGTTTAGTACTAATTGGAAACCCTGATCTTTCTTTGGGACCAAAGATATTGTGCTGATTAAGCTGTATGGAAGGGGCAGACGATTCTGTTCTCTCCTTTTCTCAGCAGAGAACTAACCATGTATGAAATTGTTCTCCGTTTGGGGAAAAAAGTAGAGGATCGTGTCATTCAGTGGCGGCTGGTACTGAATGAGGGGGGTGGGGGGGGTTTAAAAAAAAAAAAAAAATCACCTTTATAAGACGGCCGACTCTCCTCCATCGTCTTCTCTTGTCCGCTTCTCTCTTCCGGTCTGGAGTCAGGAAGCACACAGGCTCCCCTAAGCCAATCACAACGCTGCTTAGAGCAGCGTTGTTATTGGTCTGAGCGCAGTGGTTCGGCGCTCATATAGACAGTGGGAGCCTGTGCATATTCCCCACCAGGCTGTGCATTACAGCCTGGTGGGGAACATGCTAAGTGTGCATGACTGTTTGGCTGGCCCAAGACGGCGAGCCAAACCGTCATGCGCACTTAAATGCACATATGTCCTCCACCCCCTGCTGGCTGTGACGACAGCCACGCCCCAAAACCTGCTTCGACACCGAAAAATAAAATAACATGTTATCATTTTATTTTTCCTCCTTTGCACTGCTGAAAAGCAGTGGGGTGACGCTCCTCCGCCTTAGCAGAGGAACCGCCACTGGGGTCGCTTCTCCTGATGTGGGGAGGAGTACAATTCCAGTTAGAAACCCTTAACAGTCTGCAACACCCACTAATCTTGAGTAATAACCCTCCAATTGTGCAGAAATAAGTGTATCTCTCCCCCTCCCCTCCTTCCCCCCCCTCCCCCATAATCTCTGAGGATGGGAAATGTTGACCTGAGTAAGAGGCATCTGCAGCATTATTTCCTCCTCTGTATCTGCCTCGTTGGGCACGTCCACAACCGCCCCTGTTGCGGGTGGGATAGAAGTTGGAGGAGTGTGAGGTGCCACCTCTTCCCCTGGGTGCATATCCACGTGAAGTCTGGCAGAAACCATGGCCTAGCAGTCGACCTCTGAATCGTCTGGCCCTGACAAAAAGGCCTCTGTTGAAAACCTTCTTCAAGGATGACTGGGCTTTATCCAGAGCGGTAAAGGTGGACACGTATTTGCCCAGATCTTTTGCCAATATTTCTCTAAAAAGCAACAGTTCGTGATGGTGCTCACCTCAGTAGAGTCCAGTTCTGCTAACTGAGGATCTATCTTCATGAGGAAGGATTTGCGCCTTTCGGTGGACAAAGCACAGTTAGCGGTGCCAAGCAATCATAGTGCCCTTTGCGCCCATTCCAGATTTTCACTAGGGTGAAGTTGGGAATTGACATCTTTAGCCTGGACAGCCAAGGCCATAATTTTGATGAGGGGACCAGAAATGTCTAAGAGCTTGTCTTGGCATCTGCGCCAAGCCCTATCCAGCCCTTTTTTGGGATCTTTCACAAATTTTCTTGCGAAAGGTAGCCATATTAGGATCAGCTCAAAACTCTGACGTAATTTGTCTTGGACATAATGTGCCACCTCCATGCAGGGCACCCATTCGGTAGAACGAGGGTGTACTATATCTCAGGGATCAAAGAATAGATTCTTTTTGGCCGGAGTCTCCGGCACTACATGGCGTGCCTTGTGTTTGCGTTTAGTTGCAGGTTGGTGATCCACCAGGGCAGCTTCTGAGGCTGAGGTGGGGGAGATGAAGCTGATGATGCATCTGCCAATAGGGGAGTTGAGATCGTGGAAATTCCCTAAGGACCTTGTGGAATGGTACTCCCATACTCATGATCCCAAAGGACCAATGTGGCCATCTGTGAAAGGACCTCCGCTGAGAAAGAGCCCTTAAAAGAAGTTCCCCGGGCAAAGCTCGACTCATTGAATGCCATGCCTTGTGAATAGGAGTCCCCAGAGGGTCCTACTAACTCGTGTCGCCCATAGCGTGTTAAGGGCTCTGTAAATGGTTGTAATGCCTTAATTAGGGCATGATTCACGGAATCCTGCACATGGGTATCCAGTGCATCCACCAATTGCTCTTCCATTTGGTGCTCATAGGGCACCAGTGCCTATTCCATTTATTCGTCACCCTCATCAGCGCAATACCCCATCATAAAGGACCAGAGGGGATGGAAGAGGTTCAAGGGGGAGAGTAGTCCCAGAAAGTGGGTCTGAAAATCTCTAGGAGAAACTCAAAGGGCAGGAAGTGCCCTGGCCAGAACAGATAAATATTGGATTTTGATTTGAACGTGGAGGGAGCCACCCAAAACTCTCCTAGGGCATGGCCCTGCAACGTTGTTGAACCCTATCGGGCGTTCTCTGGGGACAGGAAGGCACAGATTCTCTCATGCGCAGCGCGTGGAGTTGCTCAGAAGATAATTGCCCAGATTGACTTCACATGCATGCACAAGTTATGAGAAATCGAAAGATGACTCGTCCTCAATGGTGCACATAGCACGATCGTCCCCGCTCCAACTCCGCTCACTGGCCAAGCGACCGGGGCGACATGGTCCCTTCGAGCGAGAGCGCTCTATCGCTAATATTTCCAAATACCGAGAATAAAATTACTATGTCAAATCACACTATATAACATTGTTAAAATGATGTCAATAGGGACAAGGTAAAATGTACTTGGTTCAGCTGCTGCAGCAGCAAAGAAAGAGGCAGGACTATGGTTCTATGGACTTATATAGACATACAAGACACCTGTGATTGGTGGAGAGATGGAGCTGTTGGGGCTCAGGGGTTAAGTAGGTTAAAGCTTTCTGTTTACTGATTGGCTGCTTTATTTCTGAAGTAAAGAAAGAGGAGCATAATCTGAAGCCTCCGGTCCTGCCATAGAATTGATGTATTGTGGAAATGGGGGGAGGGGGTAGCCCCACCCCCTCCCCCTTAAATATTAGAAACTGATATGCAGTGGCCAGATGGCACATCGCAAGACTATTGGGTGAGTAAGCGTCAAACCATATAAAGGTTGACTCTGACATGGCTTGGTGAAGGGTGGCTCAACAAGACATATACAAAAGCCGCTGCTTCTCTCATAAATATTTAAAAAAACAGGGCAAATGGTGCAAGATAAACAACCTACAATCCCTTACCCTGGACTGAGAACGTAAGGAAGGGATCAGTAATGGATGATTGGAGGGACAGAGTAACCACAAACCAGAATAAACGAATCATTGAGCTGAATGGACGGCTAGCTGTGCTTCTACCAGACAAGTAAAACTCTCCTTCCTTGAAAAGAAGATAATGCCACGATGAGAATAAAGTATTGCTTAATAATAAACGTCACCTATAGAAGTTATACATAATCGTTGAACCCGGTGGTAAAGTTAATTGCATTTAAAATCTACAGAATGTCTAAATATGAAAATCAATATAAAGTTTAAAAAAATAAAATGAGGGTGTAATTTTGGTTCTTTCTTTGTATAAGGTATGTTGTATACTATTTCTATTGAATGCATGTGGTATGAGTGAAAGGAGTCAATGCTGTGTGCCTGAGGAAGGTTGTAAGGGTTGTGGTGATTTGAATGGAAGGGTACTCGAGTGGGATTAGTGTTTATGGGTGGATGCTGATGCAGTAGTTTCCCCCGTGTACCTCTGAACTAACCTAATTGGTGCGGCCGATTAGGAATCCTACTACAGCGAAAGGCTCATTTTGTTAGGGCATGGTAGCCTGATATTTGCTTGCTGGAGTATATTGAATGGTGTGTGGTGACCTCTGCTGACAAAAAGTAGGTAGTAGAAGTAGTTATGAAATTATTGTTGTGTGTATTCTGAAAACATGGCGCACCAAGGAGTATAACCTGCATAAGTTTGGAAATATTTTTGGTCAAACAACTATGCTTTGTAGATGAGTAATTTGCATTTAATAAAACCGGTTCTGTGACATAATAAATGGCTAGGTATACTTGTTCCTAGAGGGCGTTTGTGGATTGCGAAAGTGCATGTAAGTTTATATTTCACTTGAGCTGCTCTTTTAGGGGTCCCAATCTGAAGAGGGATATATCCAGGCATACCTTTGTGTCAATTTTGTGATCTCTGCTGACAATGTGTATGTAGCATTAGCATCAATAAATGAATGATAAAATTTCACATTTGTTTTGAAATAAATTCTCCCTGAACATGCGTAGAAGTATTGGAGTGTTTAACACTGAATGAGAGGCGAGCACACTCCTAGACTGGCGTTCATCATGAGCAGATCCATCCTCATTTAGCAGTTTTTGAAATCGTGGTTTCTTTTTTTTTTTTTTATTTTTTTTTTTACCTCACTTTTTGCTCCCTATTCAAAAGAAGATGCTCATGTTTTCAAGATTCATTGTTTTTTAAGGATGTGTTCTTTTCCTGTCGCATAGTTTTTGAAGAATGCGTTATCGATTCTTTCATTCCCATTTGCAGTTTATAATAGTTTGCAGAGGTGGGCCCTCGTAAAGCGCTCAGTGATTGGTTGTAAATATTTGGCCTTTGTACCCCAGTTGACTACAAGGCGAGTTTGCCAAAAGTAACGTTTACAGACGTCTTCCATTTGATCCTGGGGCATAATTAAACGCATGAGAATCAAGGAAAGAGGCTAGTGTTGGAGGCGCAGGTTACTCGACATTAAGATGGCAGGATATAATAGAAGGGTGGGAGCCTGTGGTGTCAATTTCCTTTGCCAATCAGTAGCTACAACACAGTCAAATAATGAGCTCCCCGGTGGATATAGCAGACGTTTGAATTGTCTTTGAAGCTCAGTGGTGATGTTGGGTAATGTCTTTACTTTTGTCATTACAGAAAGACGATGACATTGAAGAAGGGGACCTGCCTGAGCACAAACGCCCCTCTGCACCTGTAGACTTTTCGAAAATAGACCCCAAAAATCCAGAAAGTGTCCTCAAACTTACAAAAAAAGGAAAGACATTGATGGTTTTCGCCACAGTGTCTGGCA
Source organism: Calotriton arnoldi (assembly GCA_963921515.1). Taxonomy (NCBI): domain Eukaryota; kingdom Metazoa; phylum Chordata; class Amphibia; order Caudata; family Salamandridae; genus Calotriton; species Calotriton arnoldi. Next base: position 220,457 of record CAWUFW010009891.1, on the reverse strand, counting down.
ATCCGACAGAAAAGGAGACTGAAGAGATTACGAGCCTCTGGCAAGGCAGCCTCTTCAATGCCAACTATGATATCCAAAGGTAGGCTGACCGCTTCAATGTTTGCTTTGTCGCTTCGATCATGTTTTTCCTCAACCAATCCCAAAGTGGATGCTGAGGTGTAACTACTTCTGAAAACCACCACAAGTAGCTTACAGCATCGCAGAGTTGGATGTGCTGTTTACAGCCATAGATGAGGATTGTTTTTATATGTTACTGTCGGGGGAAGCAGCAGTTTTGATTCGTACTAGTTCCTTGCATTTTTTCCTCAAAGCAGGATGCTATTGCTACCAGACCTTCATCGCTTTTGAACATGTAAGCAACTTGTGCCGGTGAATAGCACTTAAGTAGGCCACTTGGGTTGTATTTACATCTGTACCTGGTAACAGCTTTTCTAATTGCAGAGAGATGTACTAGGACAAGCAAAAATATTAATAATAATTAGGAAAAATCCTGATGATAAATCCAGTATTTTTTTCGCACAATTAGAGATGTGAGATATGACTCTTTAACTTTTTAGAGCCATTCAAGAAAAACAAGGATTTTTTAAAATACAACCAACATGTGTTTCGGCCCATAAGCCTGGGGCTTCCTCAGGGCGTCGTAGCGTATTTTAATTAAAGGCTATAATGTTTCCAGGTTCTGTTGAAATCCAATCGGACCATGTAGGTCCATCCTTATCCTAAATCTAACGGAGGTTCTTATATCTGGGAACGGGCAATCTCGATCAGTCAGCGCGGGAATATTTTTACTTGTCCTAATACATCTCTCTGCTATTGAACGAATGGGGAAGGTGTTTCCCATTACTAAAGACAAGTGGCCTCACAATAAATCCTCAGTACGCAGGACGGCAAAATAACTGGATCCGTTACCCCTTCAAGTTTGCAGCTTTTCTAATTGGAACATTTCTTTTCAACACTAATTTCAACTGAATCATGCTGAACGGGCTAGTTCATTTAAGCCAAGATGTCATGTGGAAATGTGAGACCTGTGTGTCTTTTTCTGGCCGCATGGTTTATGCTATGTAAGCTCACTCCTCTAAAGATGTTTCTTAAAATTGCTTGCACTCCTTAATTAACATTTTATGGCAAAAGGATATATTCAGTTTTAATGAAAGAATTAGAGTCCACGAAATTTTGAGTCCATGTTAAATTATCACAAATTCAGTATAAACTGAGTTTGAGGAAACTTGCAGCCGATCCAGGAGATCAGTGCCATTAATCAGCTGGCACCCAAACCCTATGTTTGCGAGGGTAAAGCATCTGGGTAATTAACGCAGCCCAGTACTTAAAATTATTTAAATTCATTTTACTCCTCTCCAAGATGGCGCAACACCAATCCACGCCACAGTTTCTTAAGATTCCAACTGTGCCCAAAAAGATTTAAAGGTTGCTGTTCCGTTAAGTTAAAGGACCCTGCCGTCCAGTGACCTGAGGAAGAAACGTACCACTCTCAATTTCTCTTTCTGGGCTACTTTTCATGTTCACTGTGGCGTATGATCACCCTCTAAGTCTGACATGAATCTGGGCCACCTATTCCACCAACGAATGGAATTGGTGATAACCTTTCTCTTTTCTTTTTTAAGTTCTGACACCGACCAGATCTGCATGTGCTGAACAGCACAGATCACTGCTATGAAGCCCATTACACCGCTGTGTAAAGCAAATTAATATTACCGTTATCTGCCTGTGCCAGAACGCGCAGAGTACCAGTTATAAAGGTCATTGCATCCCCCATAAAACCGGTTAAATTAGTCCCAAAATAAACTTCCCTCTTCCGAACAGCAGAAGTGACAGTCTGTTGAGCCCATCAAGTCAATCTACCTTTCCACTTGTGTTTCCTGCTCAAATTGTGATAGGTGGCCCATACAGGGTGCATCGATTTAATTGTTTCAGTTTAATAGTCCCCACCCTAATCTGGCCCTTGTGCGCGAGACAGTGCAGATTGCAGGCCTTGGCAGGCAATTTAACCATCTACTTAAGTCCCCCACCAGGTGTGGCACGGCATATCTGGTTTCTGAGGAAACCAGAAACAAGACAGCTAAGTTCTGCTTGCTAATTAGACCTTGGTCAGGTTCTGCCTCCCAAGGGATTTTCATTTGAGTTTGGGTCCATGCAATATCGCATGCTTGGTATGCAAAACCATACATGCTCGAACCTGGGGTTTCAGCTGATGCATAGTTGCCACATACATGGCAGTTGGCGGTCAAGGGGCTTTTTGTGTGATGGCTGTCAGACATTTTTGGTGAGTGCCCCCAAAAGGTAAACTTGTTCTGCCTGTTTGCATCCTCTACGCAAATTACCATGCTTGTACTGTTGAGGGGATGAAGGGTAGCAGGTGTTATACCTTTGCAAGTTCTTAGATGAAAAAACGTACATCCCCACCCTCCCTCCCCCCAACCGACTGAGGGCCATGTTTCGGAATTCTGATGCATGCTGCTAGGTTTGCAGGAATCTGTGAACAATGACACCTGTATGATCATCCTGTCCTTAAGATGTTCTGGTGTGAAATTTTATCAGACAGCAAAGATATAACAGGCATAACATTACCTTTCAGCCCTTCAATGTTACTTCTAGGTGACCAAGGAGAAAATAACACATACCCTCTGAACACACGCATGGGGAAACTTGTATCACATTTGGTCTTGGCGACAAGACTAGCAATAGCTCAAGTTCGGAGGCAGTCAGTAGAAACCTAATTCAATATGTGTTGTGGCAAAGTATAGACCACCTTTGCTAAGGAAAAATTGAACGCTATAATTCGAGAGTATATGCGTTTGAAAACGTATGGCGCCCATTTGCCTCCCAAGTGAGGAGAACCCAATAATTAGAGGGAGAACCTATGGTCATATTGAGTGATTTGAAACGCTCTGGAACTTAGGAAATTTACCTGGTAGGGCGAGGCGTGGATACTCGTAACCAAAACGGAGAGGAGCCCTTCAAATACAAAGGGAATTGGGTCAGATAGCACCAATAACAAGAGTGTTCCCTATGCGGTTCTTCCTCAATTATCAACACAAAGAATAACTCCTACTCATTCATACATTTAAAACACACAACCAATAAGTCTTGTTTTTGGTAGAAATTATATCTCCTCCTTTATTTTACAAAACAGATTATGCAAATCATTGATAAAAACACTTCATAAGTACTTTTTAATATCACATTCATTTAAAAACACAATGTTTCCAATTTATAATTAATTTCTCTTCTAATTGACAATCCTTTTATCCCAGTGTAGCAGTTAGTTCAACAACTTTGTAGTACACATCTCACACATTGATAGTTTGTATTGCTCTATATGTTGTGTAATTTTGCATATATTTCCAAAGAAGCATATCATGAACGAGTTTTTCTAAATCTACAAAACGATTGTCTATCAAAGGAAACCCACAATTAGAAAACTAATATCATTTAAAACAATTATCCTATTATTTAAAACCAAATGTTGACGCAGCTTTTCAGTGGACTGGAGTTGGTTGACACCACCTTCTTCATAACAGGTTTATGCGTAAAATACAATATAGTTGATTTTAGAGATGCTCAGTACGGAAATTCTTCATATTTCATAAAGATTTGTTCATTATTTGGTGGGGATTTTCCTCCTATTCAGCTGACTGTCTGGAATCCTTTAGATCCGGATATTATTGCTTAATCCTTAGATCTTTAAAATCCATTAAGGGCCGTGGCTTTTTCAGTGCAATACGGCCGATGGACACGGGAATTCTTATTTTCAATCACCAGTAGTCCGTTTATATATTTCTTCGTTATCGATTCGCACAGATAAATACGTGTGCCTCGGTCAGCCGTTTGGCCGGCTGAACCTCCACCCCTCTTACAGCAGAAATGTAATGATTGAACAATATAAACATCTCCAACTGCATTCAATATTATGTTTTTAATCCCGATGGTTCTATTAATAACAATAAAAAATAATGTTAACAAAATGTTATGTCTTGGTAGCAGTATCAAGTATGCCACCTGGTACTTTGAGGGTTTTAATTAGTCAGTCTGCACTTAGTATTTAGGTAGTTTCTTTTAGCTGACATTTTGTTAGGTCTTTTGGCCTAGAGAGGCAGAATTTTAGTAGTCGTGTACTAGTGTATGGACTAAGAATAGTATTTATGGCGCATCTGTTGGTTAATCATCTTCCTAACACAGGCCGCCACACCAGGGTGAATATTCTTAGTGCTTCATTGGCACTCTGAGGATCGTGCTGAGGATCTTTCCCAAAAAGTCTGAGTGGATGTGGGTAACTGTGCCTGCCATATTTACTCTGCCACTGCATTTAGTTTCTTCAGTCAAGAGCTGACTTAGTCTATGCACATTGCATACCTTCAGCCGATTCAAACTCATTTGAAAATACCAGAGAAGAAAGGTCTACTTTGTTGTCTGATTGTATTAGCATGGTGCAGTGATAGTATGAGACTTGTCTGGACCATATAGGAAAGCTCAGAACAAATTTGTATGACTGGAAAGCATGGGTCAATTCTGTCGAAAGGTGAGTGGGCTCCTACAAAATGCACGCCTTCTCACAGATGAGGACGGTAAGGAGCATGAGTTATGCAGTGGAGTGAACATTAAATGCCATCGGCCCACAACTCATTAAAACAGTGTGAATGCCTATCCTGAAGACGGCTGATGCAGCCTCGCATGTCTTTAGTGGGCGAAAGAGGTGAAGTCTGCAAAGCAAGTGGGCGAAAGAGGTGAAGTCTGCAAAGCAAAGGGATGCCCTTCCAGATATGATGAAAATGTGTAACAGGCAACCGACCCTTGACAGAATTCATTATTGTAAGTTGGCTAAAGGTACTTGCCAAAGAAGTTGCTGGTGGTGTTGATTTGACAAGGAACAGGATTTTGGTCTTTCAGCTATTGAGAAGACTTTGCTCCATAGCAAAATGTGCATGGCGTAAAGGCAGAGAGAGATGGACAGGCAGTTGGGGGTCCTCATTACATGTTTTGGTATTTAAGGATTTGAGGACCTCTGCAGGACGCCTTAGGGTTACTCTTTAATAGTAAAGCGATGGTTCTGAAACTTGTAGTAATGAAATTTTGCTTTTTGTTTAGCTGTTTTTGATCAGTAGAAATGTGTGGATCCCAAGGCATTCTTTTAAGGCCTGACTCTGTGGATGACTTTTGAGTCACCATAGCTAATCTTGTTGAAAATGGCTAGGAGGTCAAACCGAATCACAGTAGCTTGCAGATGATTCTTAGCTTGTGATGTTAATGATGACTGTAATCCGGTGCTGAGCTGCTATTTTTTTTAACAGTGGAAAAGTTCTGGGGGTGTCTAGGACTTGCTGCCCTAGAGCTGCTATGTTGTATGACACTAGGTGTGAGACTTTGTGGTAGATGGGATAGTTTGGTTTTTTAGGGTATTTGTTTTTTTGTTATAGCGTGTCTTGATTTGGGATAGTGTCATTTTGGACATTGTTGTGAACAAAGGTCTGTGTGGCAATTATGTGAGCAAGATGGTGTGTGGGTGTTAGGATGGCGTGGAGCCGCTTGTGAGGGTGAGTGCTGCAAATTGTTATAGGTTTGTGCCATATTTCTAATTTCTTTAGAGGATTTCTGTGGGGCAGTTAGATTTGGCAAGTTATTTGTCTAGATGCTGACTGGGAAAACTGTCCGTCTTTCTCTTCTTAGGTGTTTTATTTGATGCGAAAAACCACTAGAAATCCCTAATTGAGGGTAAGCAATCGTAACTTATCAAAACCATTAGAGCAGTAAATAGCTTTGCACTTAGATTGGGTTCTTGGTCCCCGCAAGTGTTACTTAAGGTATATCAGGCCATGTGTTTTTCCCAGATGCGCTATGGAAGTAGGTATGGGGGTTCGTGAATAATGAAAAAATCCAAGTAGTTGAAAACCAATTTCTTTGTCAGTGCAAGCTCTGCAATTCACTCCGGCCTTTTCAGTGGCTGAGATGCTTAGAATCTCACATTTATCTGATTTAGTTGCCCTCAGCCCCTTGTTGTGCTGTATTTAGATTTGGACTGGGGAGGACTTAAAACTTATTAGTCTGATTCTTTCAGACTTTCCCTTGACTTCCTGCATAGAATCCCCTGGATAGCATATGAAAAACAGCTTTCGCCACCATGGGGAAAGTGGACATCTTTTTTAACTCGTATTCCTTGTCCCCCAGAGAACTGAAAAAATACCAAGAGTTTGTTTCTTGAACGAGCCTTGAGTTCAAGAGAGCAGCTCGAGTTAGAGCAACCTTCAGTGAGGGGACACTTGCTTCTGAAGACTGTACAGGGCATGGAGCCCTACCAGAGTTTGGTATGCAATCTGCAAGGCAGGTTTGTACCGGCTAGGTTTAGATTCAATCAGTTACACCATCTGCTAGCTGTACCGAGTGGTTGGGCTCATTACTGTCGGGTAACAATGATCCTTTAGACATATTCGTGGGTGTATTTTCTTTCTTGACATATTCGTGGGTGTATTTTATTTTCTGAGAGAGATCCTTTATTCCCTTTATTTTATATAAGGAAGAGCTGTTACAGAAAGCACTCTTCATTTTTTTAGAGCAAACACAATTTATTGAATAAATAGATTGAGTTAAAAGGGTGTTTGAAATTTGACCCTTATCGTATTACAGAAGTGCCCCGGAGCACAACAGGATTTTGCACTTGCTTTGTGCGCCTCCCCGGCACTTTGGTATTACAGATGCTTGTGCAGTCCCTTCAGTAATACAGTTAGCGGTGGCACACATGTTGCACCAGTACTATCTCAAGAGGATGTTCCTTCCTTCGTTTGCGTGGGGGCCCAACCTCATGCAAATGAGGGAATCCCTTTAACTCTGCGCCCGTTCCATATTATGGATGCAGGCACAGAGGTTAAGACGCTATAAGGAGGCACACTGACCGTGTGCCGCAAAAAGATGGTGCACTGTCAGTGCTCCTCCTTATGGCAGCCCTCTGGAGAGGGTCAAGGAGGTCCTATGGTCCCCCCAGACATCCCCTTGCAGGCGGGTGCAATCACTCACTGCACCTCCCTGCAATGGTATCTCTCTCTCCCTTTTTAGGTCTCCCTAGCGCAGCGCGCATGCGCTGCTCTAGGAGAGGGCCTCTTGGAATCACTTCAGACTTCCAAGAGACTTCTCCGTGTGGGTCTGCCTCCTCCCACACATCCCATTGGCCTTTGCGTGTGGCTTTCAATAATGAAAGCACGCAAATGGCCAAAGACGGGTGCATGTCCTGCCTTTCCTCAACTTTCACTCCCATGGCCTAGGGGTCTCAGGAGCCAGCAGAGACGCGCAGGCTGGCAGCTGGTCGTGGATCAGGTTACTAGCGCGGTCACTTTTGCGGCTACTTGCGCAGTCGCTTTCGCGGGCGAGAAGTAACTCTATGCAGCCCTGTGTAAATGCAATGGATGCGATGTCTCGGCCCCCTTAATAGATGTCTGTGCTACTAGCGCGGTCGCTTTCACTTTCGCAGGCGAGAAGTAATTCTATGCAGCCCTGTTTAAATGCAATGGATGCGATGTCTCGCCCCCCTTAATAGATGTCTGTGTTTACCGCCCCTCTCCGCCATTTTGCACGTGGACGAACCTGGTGGGGTCCTCTGTGACGTGCAGAGACTCGAGCCTCGCCGCTCTCATTGCAGTGTCCATCCGCAGCGCCTGCAGCTGGGTATACACGAGGCGGATTGCACATCAGCCAGTTTCCTTCCTGAATATTTTGTTTCCCCCGTAAAGAAAAAAAGCACATTTATTGGACGCGATGTTGACGACGCCACCGGCCTGCATTTCCTGAGCTGGCACCTTCACAGGCAGATTATCGCCTCCGACGCGGCCACCCTGTTGGCAGACTCCCCGCTGTGCAACACTTGGGTGCCATGTCTTAACTCGGGCCCACGCGTTCTTTTATGCAATTCTACAGTTATATAAGACTAGCGTTTTCTTAATACTGCTGTTCCGTTTCTCTCGTTCGGCGGAACTCGGCTTCCTTCCCTATACGGTACAGCAGGGGGACTCGGCCACCCACTGTTTATTTAAGGTCTTTGTATGTAAATTTGTGACTTGCAGCCCAGTCATTCGTCGGTAGTCTCGCATATACACTATTCCCGCTTTGCACTAATTTGTTTACTGCGCTGCAAACGCCCCTGTCAGAGAGGACCAATCACACTCTCATCCAAGAGTAGTCTTTCTGCATGTTGCTTTGTGTCTTGGTAAGTCTGGTTCTGTTTGCCTGTCTGTGTGGACTTGTGGGTGTGTTTCTGCGAGTGATTCTTGCCATGGCAAGACCCGAGAAGACCTGGTCCCTCTGGTGCTAGCGCTGCCAGGAGGTGGCTCCGAGCCCCCGGAGCCATGGGTGCTGGGAGCTGTTGCAGCCACCGCTGCTGCTGAGCAGCCTCTCTCTGCCCGCCCTATGAGCAGGCTCCTCCAGCAGCAGCATGGTCAAGCAGTATGACGTCATGTTCCGGCTGCTCCTCATAGGGAGTCCAACTTGGTTGGGCAAGACCTATCTGCTGTGCAGATTCACCAACAACTAGTTCCACTCATCGCACATCTCCACGATAGGTAAGACATGTCAACATTCATTCACCCATTCATTTATGGGGTCCCAATATGTGCCGTAGATGTGCATACTTTCACCTGTGCTCCCTGAGGGGCACCCGTGCATAGACATTTACATTAATTCATCCATTCCTTCAAGGAGGTTCCCTAAATGTGATGTAGAGATAATAGATTTGAATACTAGCAAATGTGACGTCCGATGGCTGCATCCTGGCATGTACATGTGCTCTGGGAATGCCCCCATTCACTCATCCATTCATTCATTCATAGTGATCCCAGTAAAATAGTGCTTAATCCGCCCCCAGAGCTTTCTAAAGACATAACCCCATTAATTCATACACTCATTCAATCATTCATTTTGCTCCAGGCATATAGTATCTATTTGAATACTAGCGCTCGTGCTGCCCTCGTTGTGCATCCTGGCATTTGAGATTTGTATAGCGTTGGTCGCGCCAGGCTGGAGGCGATGAAGCCAGCACAGAAAGTTTGGTTAACACAAATAGCGTTGTTGTGGTTTGCTATGTTTTTGATACTCTGGCTTTGTAACACGTCAGCATGGCACTACTCTCCGAGCATAATGAAGGTACTGCTTGGCAAAGAGGTGGCGCGATTTATAAGGAGATGAGCGTCACAGCAATATATTCCATGTATGCAAAATTGCACGAGTATTAATGAATTAAAATAAAGCTTTTGTGTTTATTCATTTTATGCGTCGCTCCCCTTTGAAGACCAGCTCACCATTCGCCTTCGGTAAAGCTTGCCAACTACTGCGCAGGGCCCAGCATTGCGGCTTGTTTAATCCCTGCTCATGTGGCTGCATTTGGAGATTTAATGGCCATCCCCTGCAGAATTAGTTTACAGTATGGAATCTAACAAAAAAACAGAATTCAAGTAACGTAATAGTTACAAAACGGACCCCCCCTCAACCCCCCCCATTCTGCCCTTTCAAAATTTGACAGTTATGTTTCTCTAAACAAACCCCTTTGAATTGCTCATGCACAATAGTACCCGTCATGTCACATATGATGTAATCGGAGACATCACCACCCAGTGTAACTATATGTGCTTACCAAATGGCAAATTTCGTGCATGATCCCCAGTCGGCGACAAAGTTATAAGCAAACCCTAAATGCCTTTGTAATGGATGCTTACAGCGATAACTAAACAGTCGCCATTGCTGACTCTAATATATAGAGTATACATATAAATACCATTCCTTTCAGTGACTGAGCTGTGCTTCATCAGCCGCGCACTTACTGCACCCTCCAGCGCTCATGACCGATCACACCCGTCTCTACAGCACCTAGAATGCATGTTCAACGCTGTGCTACTTGCCCCTCTATAACACCGTGAGTCAAAAACATTCAGTCAACTGTCGTGGTCCAGCGGATAATTGCAGTGGTGTGTATGTGTTTATTTAAGCGATAAATAATATGTAAAGGCAATGGGTTGTCATAACTGCATTTAGCAGTAGGTAGTTTCACTTTCCATGAGTAGTTTCACGTCCTAAGCTGCAGCGCGCACTGTGCGTTCAGTCAGCTTTGTATTCATAGACCTGCCAATTGTTTCTTGGAGCCCTTTAGTTTTAGTAGGTTGGTGATTAAGCATCCCCTTCTGATGTTTCTTTCTAAGAATGGTTGTTTCATGTCTCTCTGAGGTGCCTGGTGAGTACTAGTCTAGAACTTTATAATGTGCTGCGGTGTTATGGTGGTCACTAAACATTTTGAGTCATACTGGAAATGTCGGTGAATGTTCATTTATTTGTCTCTGCAAGGGGAGTTTTTACACTGTTATCCTGCCTTGATAATTGCCTATATCCGCGAAAACATGAGGACGGAAGCAGCCACCTTTCCTGATAAGGAAAGGTAAATTTCACTACGTTACACAGCACTCAGTATAATGTGCTGCATGGCTACACACTTACAAGGTCCAAAATGCGAGACCTATTGGCTATGCCAATGCTTGTTTAAAGTGCAGGTGGAGCAGCTTTGAAGCAGCCGCTCTGTATTTCATTTGGGACAGCACAAGTTCGTGGCTGCCCTATGGGTGGTGCTTCCAACCTAATAGGGTTTACTTTCCCTGTTTGCGCATGGCGCACCTGTTTGAAGGTGCTCCCTGGTGCAAACAGGGAAGGTGAGCCCTATACGTAATAGTGCCCCTGGTACGTACTGTGACCTCCTGGCCTTCAGTAGGCTATTCCAGGCTAGTGTTTCCTAACCTTGTGGCTTTTTTGGATCCACACTGAGTCGTTATTGGAAATCTGGGATTCCCAGTCTAAGTAATTTTTATGATTTGAACGTCAAAACAATACAGAAAAATACCCCAAAAAATACACCGAACACATGCTCAGTATTGAAATATTGTGTTTAATTCACAATGAAATATCGACAACTTTTCACATTTTCTGTTGTTTCTTTATTTGTATATATTTTCTCAATTTTAGTTTATTAATTTTAGTATTATTTAATATTGTATAACAGCCACGGACCCCTGAGTAGGCCTTGCGGGGCCCCAGAGGTCCTCGGACCACAAGTTGAAACCACTGTTAAAGTCTTTGTGCGCACTGACTGCTGGAAGGCTAGCATCGTGCTCCAAAAAGGAGGCCCTCCCTCTGTCTGAAATGAAGATGCAGCACCACAGCAGCTGTTCACTCTATAGGAGCTTGTGTAGGGATAAATACTCACATTTTTGGAAATACACAAACATTTCCATTGAAACCACAGGAAGCTGCTGCCATTCACAGCGTTTCAGCTGTGCTCCTGGACGTGTATTTTGACATTTGGCATTTCCCCAATGTGGCATTGTGCGCACACTACAGCTTTGCGCTGGGAAAGGCAGCTCACTGTGCACATGCGCTTTTTTTTTTTTTTTTTTTTTTTTTTTTTCTCGCCAGAGAATACTTTCTCCCAGCTGAGAAACCCTTTCCCATATATTGCCATTAAGTTTGGTGATGTTCTTTAGATCTTACCACCCTGGAAGGGTATTTATTCCATTCCTTAATGTAGTAAATCTCTGGTCACTTATATGCTGGGTATGGGAAGAGTTCGAGATTGCCCACAGTTTGTGGACAGTAAACTCACAAGGCAACCACATCTTGATCTGCACGCTCCCCACCGATGGTGTGGGACCAATGGAGTAGCTAGAAAATTAAAATATTCCCCACTTTCAACCAAACCTCTAACACCGAGTGAAGCAAGTAAGTCTGACCCTTCCTAGATAAGTTGTATTCACCTGTACGTCCTCCTATATAGCCATTCATTTTTTGATCCTTTACAGTTTACCCCATTGTTTCATTATTCAAATAATTCAATGACATTCCATCCATCCATCAGTCCTCTCATTCATCCACCCACTTTCAGTTTTCTATCTGTCCATCTTCCATTTCATCATTCCATCCAATGACGAGTTTGTTCACACTTGAATGTCCATCCTTTCACTCATCCGTCCAGTTATCCGTACCCTCTTTTGTGTGACCGTTCAGCCACCTCTCTATTCCTTTCAACTTGTCACAAATTGATCCTTTTACCGCACGATCCAACCGTTTATCCTTTCACCCTTCATTTCCCCTTTCTATTCCAGTTTATATCTACCTTAATTTCTTCCTCTTGTATTTTTTTCTATCCTATCTTTCTTCCCCCCCACTCACTCTATTTGCTGCTCTTAGTTCTTTTTGAATATTTTCATCATTTATTCTTTCTCTGCCTCCTTCCCTCACTTTGCTCACTTTGCTCTTGATCCCCTCCTCTCAGCCATGCATTGCTTTACCATACTAATCCGGTTTATGAACCTTTGTCTGCAGGGGGAATAAGTGAAATGTAAAGCTAATCACTGTTCAGTGGCACCCAGGCTATTAGGCCATTGGTGCAGTGGCTACCTACCAACACTTAAGCTTCAAGCGGGAGGTGGAGGATGTGGGCCCTGTGCCACTGCTGGGACTTTTACTGTTTAGCTGTCCTTTTTGATGACGTGCAATTACAGAATAATGAAACCACTGTTCCCTGACTGGTATCATTTTGTGGCTACCCCAGAGGCGTATTCATTGTAATGTGCAACCATCTGACCATTAAGCTGTTGTCTGAGTGTATTGGACCGTGTACAGTAGCTTTTCGTTGTGCTGTATTTTTGTCAGGTTCGCTTTGCATTGCAGAATTTGTATAATTTATTAATCCTCTTGAGTTACCTGTCAGTTTTCCCGTTTTTTGACAATTCGTTTTTATTGCAGCTGTTCCTTTACATATTCCTTAGCATCAACTGGGGAGGGAGGGGTGCGGGGGTGGGGGAGGGGGGTTGACATATGTGCTTAGACCGGTTGTGTTCCCATAAGTCGGCCATTGATTTACATTTTAAGAAGATAGGAATTTAGCATCTTTTTCATTTGTTTTTTCCCCCCAGGTTTATTGTTTCTTCCGACCGGGCCATCTTTATGCTGCGTGATGGAAGTTATGCATGGGAAGTGAAAGATTTCCTTGTACAACAGGACAGATGTGCCGATGTGACTGTGGAGGGCCAGGTTTACCCTGGCAAAGGAGCAGAACCAGAGAAACAGAATGAGAAGGACAAAAATAAAGTGAAACCAGAAAAAAGGAAAAGCAGTGAGGATAAAAAGTTAAAAACTGCCAAGGAAAACAGTCAAGCGGCCAAGCGGAAAGAGGATTTGTGAAGTAAAAATGACCTATGAAGCGCTCTGCAGCTGTATCGTCGGAGGAAATTGCGGACTTTTGAAAAAACCCTGGTCCTTTCAGCAGATTCCCATGTTGGGGCTGATGTGCTGTAGGGGGGATGGCAGTGACACCGACACTAAAGGCTGCTGCCGCAGATGAATGAGTACGGGACTGAGACAGGTTTTATATTTCTGCTGTTAGGACACTGAATAAGTGTTTCAACGTACAATTGTCCGAGTGTAACGTCTGAGCTCTGCGGTATGTATGTGTTGCTGCCTTTGTCGCAAATCAGACATAGGGAGCTTTTTATTCCGAGTAGTCAGCTGGATGCTCACCTTTTCAATTTGAGTAATTCGACATAAACATTGCTCAACTGCCACGCTCCAATTCCTTGTAAGCCGGTGTTTCCTTTAATTATATTGGGCAATGATCAAAGTTCCATTTTCGCCCAATGTTTGGGCAACATTTATGGGATTTAAAATCTGAGTATACACAGTAATCTCCATATACCCGTCTCTTGGATTAGCAGTTCGGCATGTCTGTACTATGAAGAGGGTTAGGGTTATAATAAGTTACACTTCGTGTGCCAAGAAGCTCATCATATGTTACATTTCTTCCTTAAAAAGCAATGCTGCCAAAACTTCATAGTGTGATCAACCAGATGAATCGGTGTATACTTTTTTCAAGATGTGATGCTGTGAATGTCACTAGGTTGCTTTTTCTGATTGTTGCCACTTGATAAAGAAAAGACTACTAATGTGAAGAACATTACAAATCTTTGCGTTCACGGAGTTATGTTACTTTTATCATGTGGGGAGGAGTTTGTGCCTTCGTTCTGGTACAGTATTAGGCAGTGCTTTAAATGGGGGAAAAAAGTGCAGGTACTTGTCAAATTGAGCTGTGACCTGGGGGTGTGGCAAGAAGGCGGGGCTAGGAGGTGGGACAGTGGGCGGGGCTAATGTCACTTTAAAGGGCGCAAGTAGGCTGTAGGCTAAACATTCCATGTTTAGGGCCACCAGTATCACCGTCTTTAGTATGCTTTATCTTTCTGGTTATGGACTAACAGAATGCTATACAGCACTGACCTTGACGTGCGGCCCCTGATCAACAGCAGCACTAGGCTGCAGCCTACTCAACTTTGAACTGACATCAAAAAGATGTTAAATAAACATGCAAGCATTTATTTAAAAGGTTAAGTGACGTTAAAAAAAAAGAAAGTAACTAGGGTGTCCTGCACCTCTTAACTTTACCAACACTGATTTTTAAACACATCTTGCAGCAAGAGTGTAAACAATATATAAAGTCTCTTCCCAATTAAAAAGTGTTATTTTATTAACATGCAGAACCGCTTATCCTTATTACATCAGATTATACCAGTGCGTTGATAAGCATTTTTTCGTTTAAAGTGATATTTTTCAAACGTGAATTTAAAAACATGAATTCTTCCCTCCACTCTGACAACAATGCCAATATTGAACTTATGTTCATCCTCTTGAGCGGCCTGGGCTCCTATTATACATGATCACTATAATTTATCAATCAAATTCAGGGGAGGATTTTGTAAAGTGCATATCCTGAAGTAATATTGCGAGGTTCTCCAATATGTGATAATGAAGGGAAAGTATAAACAATTGCATAGGATCACACAATTTGGTAAAGTGGGGAAGCCAGGATTAATCCCAGATTTTCTGATTTCTGGTCAACTGCACAATGTGAAACCACAAAACCTGGGATTAATCCTGGCTTCCCCACTTTACCAAATAGTGTGATCCTAGGCAAACAAAAATGTTAGTGAAACCCATGATATTCACTAATCCACTTGTTAGGTACAAATCTAAACCCCAATTCTGGTGTAAATTGGAGAGTTGTATAAAGGACAACATCCATAAAAACGGCAAAATACTGAAGACCAAAACAGTGTATAGTTCTCCAGGGGCCATCAAAAAGGAAAATTCCACGTCTGTGATTTTTTAAAGGCCTGCTAGCCCAGATACCAGTCGCTGCTGCCCAAATGTTTTAATTGTACAAACACCTGGCCTGAATAAACGCCATAGAACCAGACCAAATACAGAAGTATAATTGGGTTGGGGGGGGTCACCCCATACAAACCCTCCTGAAGATCTGCCCTTGGAGAGAGGAGCCGGGCCAGCAGCGAGGACCGGAGTGAAACAGCAGCGGAGGCAGAAACAGCAGGAAAGGAATTTATTAGATTCCTTTCGTTTTGTTTCTGCCTCTGCTGGAACGCAGGATTGGATGGGCCCTTTGGAGATGTAATGCAGGGCACCGAGTGAAGTGCAGCAGCCACCTCTGCATTACACAAGCACACTATTTTGTTTCAGGCACGGTAGTCTGAAATAAATTAGTGTGCTTGTGTAATGAAAGGGCGGCTGCTGCACTTCACCCCGGTGCCCTGCATTACATCTCTCCAAGGGGCCCATCCAATCCTGCGTTCCAGCAGAGGCAGGAACAATACAAAAGGCGTGCAGGGTACTAACCTATGTACCGGAGGAGTTGATGAAGAGGGTTCCTCGCTGGGTCTGACTGGCGATGGCAAATCCCGTCACAATAGTGCTCTTCTTCTGTGCCGGAAAGTGGTGATCCTGTGGCTCTGCTTTCCGTCCTGTGCTGGAAAACCGAAACGGGAAAACCAGTCTAAGCTGGCCTTTTTAAAGGGCTTCCGATCCTTCGCGCCAAACAACTACCTGGCGGGTGACGTCAGACGTTGCTTGGCTGTGCCACGTCACTACCGGTGTGAAACCGGTGTGAAATGGCCATCATGTGAGCCTGTGTCACAGTGTGAAAATGCGACGCATGCTCACTAGACCTGAGACGCCGACCTGATTGAATGAGTACCGGTACTCTCCTTTGTAAGGAAAAAGTGCCGGTACTCTTGGGGGGAGGGGCGGGAAAAAGAAGTGCCGGTACTCAGTACCGGCCCATTTAAAGCACTGGTATTAGGGCGCTTGTGAATTTATAGACCTTTCATAATGGTTAAAAGAAAAACACAACTTTGAAAAAACGAGTCGGAGTGCCCATGCTTAAAAGCCACACACACAAGTTGTGTCTTTACATTGTGTAACAAAGTGGCTTCGAGGTCCATTTACATACGTCATAACTTTCATCTTCATAGTTACTGGACACAAGTACAAATAACATGGCTTGTATATAAAGATGCTCCTCTAGGTACTGGATTCCTTTCGCTCTGAGCTGCAACAGTGCAGCCCACAATATGCTCATTCGCACCACATGATAAACATTGTGGCTCACTTTGACAAGAGGAAACCTTGGATGTACTAAGATTATTTGGAGTGGTTTGGTTTCCAGGCTAGCAGATGGTCAAATTTTGCGAAGTTGCACGACAGAACACCTTTACAGTGTGTGATGGCAGGCAATTAATAGGCTGAGTCTTAAAAAGACAACTGCATTTGAAGGCAACAGTGGCCCTATAAAAGGGTTCTCCAGCCCCAGAATCCACTACCTTAAACTCGTATACAGTACCACATTCTAGTTGGAAGTTTGCCTTTTCAGAATTGGTATAACTGCCAATGGTCCTTGCAATCCTTCAGATCAGGATATTACTTGATTGTGGTTTACAATTCTAGTTTTCTGATGGGAAGCCTTTGTCCTCGGATTTTCTTCTTTATTTTAGCTTGTGCTACCCTTAATGTGGTTGTGGATTGTGTGTCTTGGGACCATTTGTTTTCTTTTTCAGAATGGGTGCTGGACAGACATTTCAGAAGGACTACTTGGTCAATGGTTGGTCACCTGCTTTCATCCAGTTTCCATTGACACCAGTGCAACAGTAAATAATATATGGAATAAAGTACACCTTGCTGTACATCATAAGGACGTTGCAAGTCGCATCAGAGTTCCTATGACCATATAGAGGAATGATGCCGAAGACTGTGTTCCTTTATATGTTCATGGAACTCTGAGGTGACTTGCAAAATCCTTATAATGTACGGCGGGGGTACTTTATTGCTGATGATACATGGTCACATCACCTTTCCTACAAACTGCTTAAATCCTTGAAGTGTTGCTCTTTCATTTGAAAGAGATAGAATGTTTTCAAACCTGGAAAATAAAAGCAGACTCTCTACTACAAAATAAAACACACCAAAAAGCAGTTAGCTATGTGTTGCAAAAAGATATTAGAATTTGTTTAATACAAGTCCAGTTTTTAAAATAAACACTGTCGCCCTGAATTTGTAGAAACATTCTGAGGAATTCCATCTTTCTGTAATTTTTTTAACATTCACAAAAATTAAGCATGCTTCTATAATTATCTTCTTTCTGCTTATCACTGTTCACCTGGAAAAATGGGGCAAAAGAAGGCAAAGCCAGTTTTCGTTTTTAAACTGCAGATTTAATTACGCTCCATGGCCTGCCTTTTCCCTTAGCTCTGGCAGCAGGCCTTGTGACGTCCAACCTCTACAGTAATAAATTATTACAGTGGAGCAGCTACGTCATTTCTATATTACAGACAACTAGAGATAGAACTAGTTGCCTGTAATAAGGAAATTTCGAGACTGGCTTTAATACAGGGATTACAGACTCCCATGAATTATAAAGAAATTATTAGTGATGTTCAGTTCTGACACTCTTATTCTGGATGATACTAAAAGTTTTCGCGTTTTATGTCTTGGCGCTTGTCCACTGGCTGACCTGGCAATTAAAGTGTTCAATATCATTTGTCTGACTGAAGTATATTGTAGTTTGCATCCTCACTGTAGATGGTGGTAATGTGGGGCTGTGTTGAATTTGTGCCTTAGTCATCCTGCAGCTTCATCATATAGAAGCCAGAATAGTCATTGTGCACAGGAAATCGGAGCAAGCCTACTTGATAACCACACATTCATAGTTTTATTTTATATCAGAGTCCGTAACTCTGATTCATAAATGTAACATTCATTGGTCTCATTTAGAAATACCGCCCTTCCAATTCTCTGCCATTCATTTTGTTTTGTGTTCCAGGTTTATATATTTTGAAGTAAATTTTGACTTAAAGTCTTTGAACTTGTTGCTTTTCTATGTTTAGATTGTAATCATAATGTAAGAAGAAGATTCATTTTCTGAAGCCTCTCTAGAAAGCTTGGGACGCACCAGGTGAAACTGAAGTCTACCGAACGTCAACACTACGTCCCCCACCAAAAGACTGTGCTAAAAGCTATCTTGACTCCTCAAATAGCTTTGAAAAACTGAAAACAAACAAGACTCTGCCAACATTATTTCCAACAGGCTTGTTGCTAGGGCTGGGACATCCAAAAAGGAGTGAACTCCAGCAAAGCATTTTTCAACCTCATCACCTAAAAAATAACTCCCAGAATCACAGAGCAGGAAGAAGATGCAAAACTGAGCACATCTATTACACCTGCAAAAACACATCCGAAGCCACTGATTCCGGATCTTCCCTCCAACTGAAAAAAATTGTCCACTGTGCTACGAACCATCTCACAATCAGATCTGTTGTTATCGGCCCCCAAAACCATTCTATCTCTTTGAATAGAACATTCACTTGAATTCATTAGAAACTTGAGTTCCATCTACCACAGAATTCACTAGCCCTTCCAACTCCAAGGGGGATATGTACAAGGATTGGCGGAAAATATCGCTAACGTTAGTTAGCGGCAATTTTTTTATCGCCGCGTACCGCTGCAAACTATCGCCACGTTAGCGACGTATGTACAAGCCGACGCTGCGTGGCGATAGTTTCTCATGTCAGCGGAAATTGTCAGCGGTAACAACAGCGTCACAGCGATAAAAATCTTGCCGCTAATGTGAAAAAAAAAGTGGCGGCAGGCCAGTCAGCGGGCATAAACTGCATGCAAATTAGCGTGACGTCACTTTTTTTTCACGTTAGGCCGGAAAAGCGAGTACAAAACGCCCGCAAAGTATCACAAACAGAGAAAAAAAAAAAAGGTGAAGAACCATGGATGAAGCTGGACCCAGTACTGCAGGAGCAAACAACCCCCCCATACAGCCAGGAGGACCAGCCAGAGACCCAGGAGAAGGGCAAGAGGAAAACCAGGTTCAGCCAGCAGGAAAACCAGGTCCTGATTGTGGAGGTGACAGAAAAACAACACCAGCTGTTTGTCAGCGCCACTGTGTCATTGGGGACCAAGAATGCAATATGGCAGTCCTTTGCAGCCAAGGTGAATGCTGTCGGAGAGGTGAGGAGGACAGTGAACGACTGCAAGAAGCGCTGGCATGATGCTAAGTGCAAAACCAAGGAGAAAATGTTGGCCAATCGCAATGCAGCACTGCAGACCGGAGCTGAGAGTCCAGCGCCACAGGAGGAGCGGGATGCGTTGGAGGAACAGGTGTCCCCAGTCATCTGCGAGGAGTCGGTGGTTGGAGTCCAGGGGCAGGATACTGCTGAACATGACCAGCAACACGGTGAGTAACAACCAGGGACTGGGGGGACGGGGTGGATGGGCCCAATGCCACTCATGCACAATTAAACATCTACATGGGCACAATGACTGCAGATCTTGTCACAGATACTCTTGTCCCTGGGGGTATAGACGCATATCACCCTAGTCAACAAATATATTGCAAGACACATATTGGTGGGGCAAAGACTTGGAAATCTGCACATAAAAGTAATTCTAAACATAGCCAAAGATTCATATCTGACAACAATATAAGGGCAACATGAAAGAGCAAAGGGGCACATTGCCTGGAGGTGCGGCAAGCTGGCAAAATGGCCCCCTTGCCTCAACACCACACACATACAATTTATCTGCACAGGGCTGCATCTCTATGACGACAATATGAGGATGCAGTGAATCTGACAGATGATGTGCACAAGTGAGCATGCCCCCACCGATGTCAGCACACATGCACCATTGTGCACGTCTGTCTGAGTTGTGTGCAAGAATGTGTATGTGCAGTAAGGTCGCCCTTCATGCACATATACAATCTGAAAATCAAGTCAGACACCCTTGCATAATGGTGCATGTGTGCTGACATCGGTGGGGGCATGCTCACTTGTGCACATCATCTGTCGCATTCACAGTGCATTCTCATATTGTCGTCAAAGAGATGCAGCCTTGTGCAGACAAATTGTATGTGCGTGGTGTTGAGGCAAGGAGGCCATTTTGCCAGCCTGCCGCATCTCCAGGCAATGTGCCCCTTTCCTTGTTCATTAGATGCAGCCCTGTGTACACCAAGTGAGAAAGCATGGAGTGAGTCTGCATACCATGAACACGTGCATTGTCACAACATAGTGATCATGCAGCCTACTATCTAAAAAAATGCATATCTCACAATGCACACATTCAGCACAGTTGAGTCAAAATGTTATGTCATACAATAAGCAGGGGGGACATGCCTTCAACAATACAGTGCATGGACTACGCATATCAGGAATGTGTCACCATAATGTTTTACTACGCGTCTTGTCTGTGTACCATACTCACAGAAGTAAGAGAGTCCCTGTAAAGAAGTATGACAAGTCAAGTATGACACCAAGCAAGAATAGCAATTTAGCAACCAAAAATCTCTAATAGATAAAGGGCACCATCACCCCATAGCTCAAAAAGCACTCCTATACTCTCAAGTGCACACATGTGCCATACCTAAAACTGTACTATACATTAGTCCTGGTGTGACTTGCCCATCACACATTGATGTGCATGTAAACAAGTATTTTGGGAAAGTCAACAGTGTCAGTGAACAAATCTACAGTCAGGACTGTTATCTGCACACAAACACTGGCAGCAAAAATTCTGAAATAGTACAGCATGTATAATCCATGTTAGCATCTGCGTGAAATATTCACAAACACGCATCACCCTGCCAAACGCACTTGATGTGATGTGGGTGCGGGGTGATAGGGCCTGAGCAGCACAAATGAGTCTTTTGTAGTACACAGCCCTGAAATCTATGCCCGCTTACACACTACACGTGGTGTCAACGTTGAGGGTAATGGATGTTGTAACTGTCTGTTCAGCCGGCAACAACAATAGAAAGTCACGCTGCACCAGTCTCACAACGGTTAAGCCAACAGGAGGGCAGCAAGCAATGCATGCATGGAAAAACATGCATGATGCCATGCACACAAGAGAAATCACAAGACCCAAAGCTATTTGTATGTACATGTGCACTGCATTGAGCAGCACACATGGAAAAAGCAAAATTAAGGAAAAAATAATGCATTTCTCCTTGTTTTGCTATCCTAAGAACAGTTTATACCTGGTCTTAATTTTTGCACGGCCTCCTATGTACGCCACCCTTGTACATATGGGGCAGCGTCAAAATGAATTGGTGTTGCAGCGGAACGGCCACCGCAACACCCACTGCCCACCCCTTTCACGCTAAGTATAACGTGAAAGGGGGCCTTATGTATAAGGCAAAGTTAAGACACGTTAAGTAGCTTAACGCTGCCTTATACATAAGGCGCAGCCACAATCGCCACCACAACGTCAATATAGGTGACGTTGTTGTGGCAATAGGGGCTTGTACATATGCACCTATGAATGTACATTGTCATGCTATCTGCTTGTACACTAATCCAATGCATGATCATACCATAAACACATATACATCTTCCCTTTACGTTGCAGAGGGAGAAACATCACCTTCTGTACAGCAGCCTGTCCCACTCTTCAATGATGACGAAGAAGACCTAGCAACCATCGACCAGGACACCCTCCAACATCTGCTCGACTCAATTAGCACCCCGTCTCCGGAAGCAGGGCCATCCAGAAGCGTTGTGGAAACTACAGCCCCTCCACAAACAACCCAGCAGCAAGCACCGACCACCACAGCTGTCTCCCAGGACCTTGAGGACCCACTTCTGGCATTTCAACGTCGTGCGGTAGAGGTCCAGCAGGAGATGGCTGGTCAGGTGCAGGTGGGGTTTGACAGCCTGGCTGCCAAATTAGATGCGTTACCTGGGTGTCTCCGTCCCATTCGGGACCCCCCTACAGACCATCACAGACACCCACAGTCTGCTCCATGCTCTCCGCATTCCATGGCTGACATTGCTGGAGTACTGACTCCGAGACCAGAACAACTGTCCAGTCCGAGTGGCTCCAGTGATGTCAGCAAGGAGTTGTGTCACATGTGAATGAGCATGGAGAACATGGAGCGGATGCAAGCCTTGCTAATGGCAGCCACGGTTGAACACCACAGACGCGTTGCTGGAATCTTTCATGCCCTGCAGCTGCTCATCACAGCAGTGCTGCATCAAGGTTTGGCACAGATGAATGCTGCTGCTGCTTCAACATCCACATCTCCGCCCCCTGATGTGTCAATGCTTCACAGTGCCGCTGACAATCTACCACCACACACACCGGAGGCACATGACACATCAGTGGACGAAGATGTTGATGATTCTGCAATATTGCTAAGAAGAAAGCGGTAGAATTCATCAATGCCAAATGGTCAGTTTTGCCTTGGATCTGTGCTTGGCATCATGCCCCGGAACATCATCTTCCAATGTCCTCTGCTACACACTGTGACACTCACCTTGGACCTCAATATGGACTGCCATAATTTGTGTCGTTCCCAAAGACACTGCATCCAGCCTGCTGACTGAACTCTGCCTCTTCCTTTGGACATGTTCCACACAAAGGACTCTGTCAGGCCCTCCACTGGGCATCTATGAAATGTGGGGGTTGGTTGACCAAGTACTGTGGCAGTCTTCACCAAAGCCAATGCACATGCTAATTAAAACCTAAAATTTACACTGATGTGTGTTTATCATGACCATTCAGGTATAGAAGTCTCCAATAATGTTTGAGCAGTGAATCCATCCAAATGTACACCGAGTGACCTATGATAAATGTTCATGTTCAACTGTGTCACTGATAGGTAGTGAGATGACTGGGCATGTGAGATCTAGCCGTGCCCTCATTGATCAAATATGATCTACTAGCAATATCCCAACATTGCCCTCCATATATGATGGCAATAGGCTTGTGTGGAAATAGGTCCAAGTCTGTTGCATGCCACAAGTAGTGTTTCCATTTAGCATTGAAAACAAGTCTCACATTGCAGATCTACTCATACTCTACGGGGTGGACAAAGATTGTTGTGATGGTGGTCATTGCATGTCACATTCCAAGATAGAGCACACCATATGCACATAGATGACGATTCATTATGGCACATATCGCACACCTGCTATTGGAATCACAATGTCTATTTCAGTGAAGCTGTGTTGGCAATAGGGACTTAGCCTTAAGTGCAAGTCCACAGTCAGACACTTACCGTGGCTTAACAATGCCTTGAAAACAAGGAACCCTCTCATGCTGTGCTCACTGTGAAAGGAGAGGGCAATGTGTCCAGGGATGTGTAGTGCACTGCACTTAGCACATAGTCAGATGTTGTACCACCATTTCAAGTGTGGTATCCCTATGAGGCAATGACAAAAGTAACAGCGTGGAAAAGTGGGTATGACACTGGCACTACAGGGAGCAATGCTACATTTCCCCTCCTGTTTGCTGCAGAACTGTGTTCTGCCTTGTGCCATGCACATTTGATCAGCAAATTTACAACATTGTGCATGGGCAGGAGGGTGAGCCTCCAGCCACAGGAACAACCAATTTCTATAATGATGACACACTTGCACTACGCAGCAAGTGTGCCTATGTCTGTGCATGTTAGATGGACTCGGCGCCAGGCTCTTGTGATATGCAGGGTGTGGAAGTAATCTGTGGAACACAGTGCAGACATCCATCATCATGATGGACAAGAGTTGCATTGCCAATGTCTGTTCAAGGCTATGTTCCAATATCGTATTGTAAATGTGCAACAATGTGAAGTCCAACTCTGAGTCACACATAAGATGTTCAACTTTACAAAAGAGTGTCCCTACCCTAGGCCATAACTCCAACTTGCCACACTGTAAGACATGCAAGTATACTGTGCTCAAATCAAAAGGGTCCTGACACTATCCGTCCAGCTAAGTAACATGTCATGACCACACATACACCTTCAAATGATTGCCCTGAGATTGAAGAAGTTGGAAACAAGGTAAAAAGCAAAACTCCACCAAACCACTTTAGACATAAGTGCTAACTGAATTCCAAAACAGTATAAATTTATTAACATTTAACAAAATAGACTACCCTAAACTGACACTAAGCACTACTACAACTAACCTAATCTTAACTAACTATGACAAAGTGAATAATAACCTTAACTATCTAACGTAACCAATACTTAACACGCAACAACATATCTGAGACATCAACCCCCCCTCCTCCCACCCTTAAAGCACATCAGAAGACAGGACAAATACATCTTATCTAAACATAAACTAACTACAGAGATATCATACACAGATATATTTTTTTGTTTTAAAAAAATGTTTTAGAACAAAGACATCAACCCCCCACGAAAAGGAAACTTATCCACATATACTACAAGATAATAAATAAAAAACTATGCTAAAATCTAACACTTCCTATTACTACACTACCTAACAATTAAAAAAGCTAACCTATCACTAACTAATAAGTATAAATTACATTGGGGGAATGTAGAAAAGGGGTATGGGTCTCCATTGGCCAGTTCAAAATGGGAGACCTAGGGCAGCCTTTATGTCCTGCATGTGGGTGGTCTGATCCGACATCTCACGTTTTAAATGTGCCAACCTGACATTCATGTCCGTTATAGCACGGCGGTCCCGCGTGGTAAACCGGACCACCTGATCAGATCCTGCAGCTGCCATTGTAGCTTGTCCTTGGGTCTGTGAGGGGGCACCAGAATGTGTTCCGGATACTGAGGTTGCAGCTTGTCTCGGTGTTCTTCCAGGGGGATGTGCAGATCCCTGCCCATGTTGGGACGCACGCCTGTTGCCAGAAGTGCCCTTCTGGCCTGTGTCTCACTCTGGCTGTGTCCTTGGCCTACATTGGGCACCGACTTCCACCTACCAGCTGCCCGGTCAGCTTGATACCTCCTTGACATGTTGCGGTATCTCTTCGCCACCTTGCGGATGTGGAGATACCGGTCCTTCCTGACCTTGAATGCATGGGCCTCCTCTGGCGACATGTCTGTCAAATAAGAGCAATGACCGAATGTGAGTCATGAAGACTGTCAATTTTCTCCATTTTATGTAATCAAAAAGAGGACTAGCCTATTTGTGAGTGATACAGGACTCTATGAGGAAGGGGGAAACTATTAAGTTTCTTTATGAAGCCCTCACCCACCAACCTAGTTGGTGGCATGCTTCATCATCGGGCCCACCCAGTGACACCAAATGTGTCCCGGGTGTTAGTGGAGTGAATAGTAGGAACTCCAGCATCCGATGTGTGGTCGGATGCTGGAGTTCCTAATATTCACTCCACTAACATCCATTGCCTTGTTTTTAACGCCAACAGAGGCCCAGACGTTAAAATTAACCCCTTCGGGAACTGGGACCACTGTATAGCTTTTAAAATTTCACTTTCACGTCACCAACACTGCACACTCCGCAAAAGACCAGCTCCGCTGTAACACAGGCGTAGAAGCACACCCGGGACACATTTGGTGTCACTGGGTGGGCCCGATGATGAAGCATGCCACCAACTAGGTTGGTGGGTGAGGGCTTCGTAAAGAAACTTAATAGTTTCCCCCTTCCTCATACAGTCCTGAGTCCTGTATCACTCACAAATAGGCTAGCCCTCTTTTTGGTTATAATAAACCTGGGGATACGGACTAGCTACCTAGTTCTCTCTCCTTGATAATTGAATTTTCTCCATTTAACACAAACACTAGGACAGTGAAACATGAGAGCCTACACTCTAACAAAAGATTGTGAAGTTTGAAAATAACATGTACAATGCAATGTAGAATCAATGATCAGTTACAACATGCTGGCAACACTGACATGACCGTGCATGGCATGTGACTGGTAGTGTCAGTGACATTATTGTGGAGAAAGGGGCTACACCTTATGTACAAGGCAGCGTTAAGTCATGTAACGTGGCTTAACGCTGCCTTGTACATCAGGCACCCTTTCACACTATGGTCAGTGTGAAAGGGGCGTCCAGTGGTTGTTGTGTGGGTTGTTCCAGCGCAACACCCATTGTATTTGACACTGCCCCCTTTGTACAAGTGTGGCCTACATATGAGGCAGCACCAGAAATAAGACCTTGATAATCCTGATCCAAAATAGTCGAAAGGAGGAGAACTAATGCATTTCTCATCGTAATTGATTTTTCCATGTGTGCTGCCTTGTGCAGAACACATGCAAAAATCAAAATGCCATATTTTGTATATGTACATGAAGGTGTGCCTTCCTGTACATGAACAAAGGGGGATATGTACTAGGAAGTGGCGGAGCATGTCATTGGCCTCCTTGGCTTAATGACACTCTCCCCCACTTTTGAAACGCAAGGCTGCACCATATTCACAAGAATATGGTGCAGCCTTGCGTTTCAACCTGCGATGATGCTAGGTTTAACTACTTTGCGCCAACGCAGGCACCCTTGCACCATAGTGCAAGGGTGTCTGTGTGCATGTGAGGATTGTTTATGGGTAGGAAGGTGTCCCTTCATGCACATGAACAATCCTGGAGAAGCCCTACTGTCACTTTCATTGGTGCTGCATCAAGCATCACACATGGCAAAACAACATTCGGTGTATGAACACTGAGTTGTACATGAGGCGCAGCCCCTCTCGCCACCACTTCTTCACAATAGGTGACGTAGTGGTGGTGATCGGGACCAACGTGGTTTAATCCACATCTTTGCTGAAAATTTCGAAACACCGGACTCTACTCTGCAAAATGTTACAAGACATTTCCAAAAGTAACGCCCCCCTGTAGTTAGAATAGTAATTGAGATTAATGGGGAATGTGTTGTAATGTATTGCTTTGTAAAGCCCTGCATTGTAAAAGGTATTGTGTGGTAAAACATGTGGATTAAAAGCATGTGTGGAAAATGCATGTGGGGTAACGTCACATTTTCTGTTAGAGTGGCTTGTACATTTGACCTTGAGTCAAATAAGGGGAATGATTCTAAGGAGACAGCTTTACAACACCATTGCAGTGACAAAACATGCCAATTACATACATAGGCCCATCTTTGCTAGTTGGTGGGTGAACGTGCCTTTGGAAGCCTTGGCTTAAAGCTACGCCCTGGAAAACTTGTAAAGCTGTTATGCAGCATACATACGATAGTACTGTGCAGACCTGTATCTGACACCGCACAGCCAGGAATACACTACCTACTTGTGCATAATCTGGCACACTTGTACAGTCATCTCAACATAGGAAGTACACAGATTCCATGTCTGGTCATACTCCTCACCAACACCACTCACGTCTCCTCTCCTGTCTGTACGCTCTGGAATCACCATGCATGTGCTGTATTGACAGAAAACATTGATATTTTTTGCATGGGTATCACTGACTGGGGATGTGCAAACATACATCAGGAAGACATGTGCATTCCTCCATCTTCACTTACTAATTTTCACACCCTTCACACTTCCACGAAACCCCATCACACTGGAGTCAAGGTACATGTGATACACACACATACTGCATAGTACTAAGGACATGATTTGAGCCTGACATTCATCACATCGACAACATTTAATGGGTGTACTCACCAGTGGCGTGTGGGTCCCTGAAGGCGTTGATGTCCCCCCTGTGTGATGAGTGGTCTTCCAGCTGTGAGACGTAAAACAAAACGTGTTGGTAACCAAAAAAAGAATTCACAGTTGTGTCCTAGTCATCATCCAATTGATCACCTTCAATGTAAATGCTCTGTAACTGTACTTTTGCAGTTCATGTTGGATACATGATTGTGTTGAGTTTGCCTGTTATTCCCACAAGACATGATAATACAGAGTGAGGCCAAACAAGACAATCATGCTTGACATTCACACATTTTGCACAGATGACTTGTGTGACACATTCCCAAGGCCCTGTTTGCCCAAACATAATCATGTTCTTCATTCTCTTTTGACAATAGCATCGATGGAGATTGCACAAGGGTGTGTCAAAACTATTGATGGTGTATGTCACTCTTAAGAACTCATATGCTAAATATTTTAAGTTTCATATCTCATACAACGTTACTCTAGACAGAGGTACTAGGGCAGCGTACATAGTAGTCTGCGCCAATATGGAATGTTTGTGAATAGCTGATCCTATCTCAGCAAAACTCTGAGAAAAGCATTATTCCTCATATTTTTTTTTTTTATCTTTCCATGTGTGCTGCCTTGTGCAGCACACATGGAATGATCAAAATGCATTGGATTGTTTATGTACTGTAAGTTCACACTTCATGTACATGAACAATCTTTTCCTGGTACGCAGACATACTTGCACTATGGTGCCTGGGTTGGCACTACACTGCAACTTTTTTGCACCAGCGCTGGTGGAAACGCAAGCCTGCACCATATGCTTGTAAACATGGTGCAGTGTTGCGTTTCTGCAGTGGAAAAGTTAGGCCTGAAGGCATGATGTAGAATGCCTCACTCCGCAAAATACTTGTACTTATACCCCATTGTGTTACAGACAGCATTTTTTTTATTAGTAACAAAAGTGTTCATTTAACTATTTTGAGGTTGTACTTACCACCATGTTGGCAAATGAGGACTCCAAGGTGGTTCAACATGTCACCCTCGCGGCCAACGCAATCCTGCCATCGATGCTTCCATTGTCGGACAGTCCTGTCCACACCAAAGACCCGCAGCATCTGGCTCATCACATTCTCTCACCTTCCTCACGCGTACTGCATAGCCCTGCAGGATCCAACCCCCACTTTCGATCATCAATGGCAGGTAGTGCTTCACTAGCCAGAGGAAGCCCCCAATGCCCCCTCCAACATCCTGCCCTCCCTACCCACACCCACCATCTCCCAGCACACACCTAAACCCACTCCTAAAAAATTAAAACCCCAATATATAACCCAACAACTATTAATAATTTGAAATACCCCTTGGACAAACAGCCGACAACAAATAGTACTGGACACAAAAAACAAGTAAGGACAACTACACAAGACTTCACAGGGACACTAGGGATAGTTCACAGGACACAACCACACTCTCAAAACCAAATTCAGCAGCACACAACACCAAAAGACCTCCTACACTCTCCACAATCACAGGAAGTGTGCTCAAAAGTTAAAGTGCACAGTACTCCTCCAGACAACAGGCTGCATGCTGACATCACTTCCTGTGTGTTTGCGGCCCGTTTTTGGACTTTGCGATCATTTTCTGCATGCAAATTGGCTTTTGCAGTAATATTTCGTGTTTTCACATGCGTTAATGAGGCAAAAATCTGGACGCTAACTGCAAGTTTTACCTCAGATGAACTGTATTTGCTGTAATCTCATCTCTGACCCCAAAACACTTCCTAAAATTCATCTCTGACCCCAAAACACATACCCACCCACAAACATACAATTCAACATTAATAACCGCACATTGTTAAACTTTCACTTGTCAGATGTATGTACTCATGTAGAGTATGAACATGCACACAAGGTTTTTGTGTTGTGATGTTTTATTGCAAGAACTATGCTTATGTGCATTTTGCACAGTCTAAACAAAGAAAGGGTTGTCATATTTTTACATGGTCATGTGAAAAAATTGTGGATGATTCTGTACCTTCGTGCTGTTCCTGCAGCCATTGCTTCGGTGTGTGCAGCATCAGCCTCTTCTTTTTCGTCATCCTCAGGATTGTCCGGTTCATCCGGAACTTCAAGCCATGGTGCATTGGTGTGGACACATATGTTGTGCAGCACACAACATGCCACGATGATCTTGCAGACTATTTCAGGGCCATACAGCAGTCTGCCGACTGAGATGTCACGGCACCTGAACCGTGGCTTGAGTACACCAAATGTTCTCTCCACAATGGACCTGGTGCGTCCAAGTGCGACATTGTAATGTCTCTGTGCCTGGGTGTTTGTGGCTCTGAGGGGTGTCATCAGCCATGGAAATAGTGCATATCCTTGATCACCTGTAACATGAAATGGAGAGATGTGTCCATTAGTATTTGTGCATGCTGTGTTTGCAGAGTTTCTATTTTTGTGTGTGAGCACGCCTGTGTCCGTCCGCGACCCAAACACAACCGGTGCCAGAGACCCTGGATCTCATTACGTCTACCTCTACGACTCATCTACCATCATCGCACTCAACCCCAGAAGGAAGTACAACTGACAACAGGCCACAATGAACACCACCCACAGCCAGTTATCCTGCCTCCACTGCTGCATGACCTTCACCACCGCCACGGCTGCCAACACCACCAATGCACTAAGATGCATCCTCATCACCATGCGTTCCCTGCACAGACACACCGTGGACATCTGGTACCTCCGGGACACACTATCATCGCCTTCTTTATGGACAGCTGGACCACCAACTCCTCTGCCCCAGACATCACCCTCACAATCCTGGACGGAGACGAGATCTGGAGGGAGGACTGACACAAACACCCGGGAGGAGTCTTCACCATCGCGCATGAAAAAGTCCCTCTGCCTCTCCACATCCAGCAACACATTTGCCGCCACGGAAGACATGCACTTCCAGGTCCAGTCCAGCCCCAACTCCACACTCTGCGGCACACTTGCCTACAGACCCCCCGGACACATGGACTGCTTTGCCAACACCATCAACGATTAGCACCCCACGCCATCACCTCTATGGACTACTTACTCATCGGAGACCAGGACTTCCACCTCAACAACACCGACACCAACTCCACTACCCTCCGGATGAAGAGCTCGGCAACATGTGACTGACACAACTCTTACCCGTACCGACCCACAAGGCAGGACACACCCTCGACCCCTTCTTTGCAGGAGGAAACAGCGTACACTTCAGCCACACAGCACCCATGGACCGACCATCACTGCATACACTTCCTTGGCAACAAAACCAAGCTGGCCACATCCGCACCTCACACCACGCAAAGGAACTGGAGCGGAGTCACCGATGAGCAGATGTAATCAACCCTCAACTACAAAACCCCCAACGCTGCAGCAGACGCCAAACGCGCTGCCAGGGAATCCCACACATGGATCTACAAATGCGCAGACAAACTCACCGCACCACACAACTCCGACAGACAGCGCAGCAGCAAAGCTGCATCGTTCACCACCAAACTCAAAGATTCCAGACACGCCTGCAGACCCCTGGAGAAAAACAGGAGAAACTACAAGACACACGTTAACTTCTAGACATACAAGAACACCATGCCAAATACCACCAACGCATCGCTAGCACTGAAAGGAGCTTCATCCACGACATAATAGTTGCATACTCCACCAACTCCAAAGACCTCTTCAACGTCATCCATGAATTCACCAAGACCACCAGATAAGCCACGGACCACGCCATCCTGGACACGTCTCTATCTGGGTTTCCAAGCAACCACAGCACCGAGACCGCCCTACCCGCTGCCACAGACAACATCCACACCCTCCTCGACCAAGGCCACACCGCAGCCCTGATTCTACTTGACCTGTCAGCGGCATTCCACACCGTCTCCCACCGCACACTAGCGGGCAGACTACATGACACAGGCATACAAGGAACCACCCTTGACTGTATCTGATCATTCATCACCGGCAGAAGCCAAGGGACCAGACTGGCACCCTTCCTCTCTGAACCCACACATATTCACATGCGGAGTGCCCCAGGGATCATTGCTCAGTCCAACATTCTTCAACATCCACATGGCCCCCCTCGCCGCCATCGTCCAACAGCACAGCCTCAGCATAGTATCCTACGCCAAGGACACCCAGCTCATCCTCTCCCTCACCAAGGAGCCCACCACCACCAGACTCAACTTCCAGGAAGGAATACACGTTGTTGCAAACTGGATGAGCAACATCTGCATGAGACTCAACGCAGAGAGGACATAAGTTGTCATCCTTGGAAACACTCAGTGGCATGTAACAGCACCTGGTAGCACACCACCCTCGGGAGTCCCACAAACCACATGGGCCACGCCAGAGACCTGGGCATCATACTCAAATCCTCCTCTCCATGTACCAACAGGTCACCGACGTCACATCCAGCTACTTCAACACCCTCCGCATCCTCTGTAAGAGCTTCAAATAGATCCCCCCCAAATCCAAGAAAACAGTCACCAACTCACTAATTTACATCAGACTGGGATACAGACACGCCCTCTGCGCCAGCATGGGACAATCTCTGCTCCGCAAGCTCTTGACTATGCAGGACACCGCCACCACACTTGGGCTTGCGTTCACACTTTTCTCATAGGTCCTGACCCACCATCACACCTACTTGGTTCCCACCTCTCCCAGCATTTGCAGCTGTGTGATGGAGGAGCAGGACTTTGGATGGAAGTTTGTCTACAAGGCTACCCCCAGTGACTGCAGTCCCTTGGGTTCTTGTGTATGGTGGGGGTGGACATATTTCAAGGCATGTTGTTTGACATTTGCTACATGTGCATTCTCACATTTGTGTGCTACATGATTGTGGACTTGATGTGTGTGGTGTGTTCAGTTTGTACTCCAACAAGCAGTCCATTTCCATATGTGCCATTCTCAAACCGCTGGTTGATGATGGACTGCCGGAAGATGTAGGAGTCCTGCACACTCCCTGAAAACTTGGCTACGACATTGCTGAACAAGCCACGGTGGTCCACGTTTGCCTGCACATTCATGGAGTATGTGTGCTTCCTGTTCAGGTAAATGTGTGCAGTGTCCGCAGGAGGCACAAGTAGGACATGGGTGCAGTCAATTGCCCCCAACACATGGGGAAAGCCAGCAATGGCATAGGAGCCTTGTTTGCTGTCAAGCTGTTATTGAGCAGTGTTGGGGAAGTGTAGGTGCTGTGGCATCAGGCTGATGATGGCATACAAGACATTTGGGAGGAACCTTGAAAAGGATGACTGGGAGACTCCCCCAACTCTGGCAGTGGTTGGTTGGAAGGTACCTGAGGCCAACATGTGCAGCACTGCTAGAAGCTTTGTCTGCGGAGGGATGTTGTTGCAACGCTGTGTTGGTGCCTACAGCCTGGGGGCTATCTGGGTCAATATGCGGATGGAGTACCTTTTCAGCCTGTAGTGGGCTATCACATCCTCTGGTGTAAGGTCTATCAGGGTGATGCGTTGACGATGGACCCGCTGTCTTCTTTGGCGCTGCCTTCGTGGTGGTCCTGGGGTCGGTGGCGGTGGTTGTTGTGGTCTTCTTGGTGCTCCAAGCTGCATGAGTAGTACCTCCATGGCATCAGTAGGTTGTCAAATGTGGTTCTGGGCTACTCCCCCTTATATCCCGTTTTGTTTTCTCCATTTTTAAGACCACCTTTTTTCTGGTCTTAGAAATCAGCCGCTAACGGACCTTAGCGGCTGTTTTTTTAACGTATCGGCGGCCCCGGCGATCATTGTGCATATCGCGAAGTGGGGTTAGCGCCTACCTTGCATCTCATTTTCGTTACCTATCGCTAACAGAAGTGGCGAACGGAAAAACGGACGATATCCCCAGAATGCTGTCACTAACCGCAATTAGCGGCAACTTGTACATACGGCGATTAAAAAAAAAAAGCTGCCGTAGCGTCAGAAAACTGACGCTACGGCAGCGTTAACTCCTTGTACATATGCCCCCAAGTTCTTTAACCATCATAATAGTTCTTATCTCAAGTCTGTATCTGGGTATACTACAACCTCGTACAATGACCTTTTTTTCCTCAAAAGGCCCGACCTTTTAAGTGCTGAATTGCCCTTTGATAAGCTAGTCTCGGTAGTTTCCCAAAAGCAAACTAATCGTCCTAAAATAAAACCATTTGGGGCATATTATCAACAGCCAGCGATAATTATCGCTGGCCGTGCTTAGCGATAATTTTGTTATCGCAGGCTATCTCTGGAATTTATCGCCCTGGTAGCGCGTTATTAACAACGCGTTTCTCCAGGGCGATAAAAATTCCAGAGATAGCGAGGTTATCGCCGTTTTGCAGGGAACATCGCTGGTTTTCCAGCGATGTTCCCTGCAAGACAGCGATAACTCTTGCTGATACGACCCACAGGGTCGTATCAGCATAATCCACCCCAATGTTAGGGATAGGTAAGTCTGCATTTTAGCAGACGTTAGTTTTTGGAGAAAACAGCGGTTTTCTCCAAAAACTAACGTGTGCTAAAATGCTGGGGCAGCCTTGTAAATATCGCGATGTGAACATCAACGATATTTGCACGGTAGTCCATCCGGGGTACACCCACTTTGCATCTCATTAGAGATGCAAAGGGAGGCGTTGGGAAAAAGGGTGCTAACATGCGATTATGCATGTTAGCACCCTCTTGTAAATAGGGCGATTGTTTTATATCCGCTTTTTTGGATCTTTAAGCCAAAAAAGCAGAGATAAAGCCCTTGTAAATATGCCCCTTAGTTGCTTCTGCATCAGCTCCATCTTGACTTCTGTAAAGGATAAATTTCACTCTATTAACCTGAAAACCTAAAAAATACACTTACAGAGTTAGCCCAAAGCAGATGTGTACTTGTTGACAATAAAACTGAACCTTAAAAAGCAATTCTAGTGTAATCAACTGATCCTGTAAAACTCAATTTGTTCAGAGGATTCTAGAATATTGTTCAGATAAATTATTAGATGAATTCCTTAAAGCGTGCCAGAGCCGGCCTCAAGATCTTCATGAAACACCACAGTGCTGAAGTGAATCCACGGGGAGAAAAGTTTATCCATATTTGTTTTTTTTGCTACAACCCGTGGTTATTCTTGAGGCTGTGATTGAACCATAACAGAGAAATGCCCATCTTCCATATGCAACCTGGCTTTGCATTCCTGTAGAATTAACCCTTCCTGGTTAAATATATTTTCCTCTACTGTGGCTCCTTACTTAAATAGTTACTGAATTTCCAAATGCTACCAAGTGAGACAGGGGGTTTGAAAACACACTTGCCTTGGACTTGAATCTTGAACTGGTGTATCTGTGAACCTTCTGGCTAATCTGTGTCTGCCTTCAAAACCCACCATTTTTGTTGGGTTAAACAATTGAGCTAGTCTTATCTGAGGCTGCCTTCTGCTCTTGCTTGATACAGTGGACTCAGGGCAAACACTGTTCTTTGGGAGAGGGGAAATACTGTGGCAACCCTAAAACCGAAATCTGGCCCTTTTTGTTCTTCTATGAAAATATTGCAACCCTTTGAAACCTTGGCCAAGAAAACACCCCCTTCTCCAGCCCCAGGCAAAACCCCTCCAAACAATCTTTTCAAATTGCTTTGAGCCCAAACTAATGCACTGAAAGTGCTGATACACTTGGTAATATTTTTAACCTTTCCTTTTCCAAAGAGAAGGATCATTCCTTGTACCCGTGGCAATTGCACAGCCTTCTCTTATAACTTGCGGTTAAAGCCAAAGAACAAAAAGCAACGCCTTTCAGCCAAAATACCAAGATCCTGTAGTCCATGCTATTAAATGCCTGTCTATTTATATTTGAGATTCATACTTTTCTCAGTGTTCTAAATGGTTGTGAACAGTAAATGTGCCTACAATCTGCCCAATATCTGTTATGTCCTGCTGGGGAAACAATCTGCAAATATTGTTAAACCCTCAACATCTCTGAGCAATAGACAGGTACTACTCGAGTTTATCGATAAGTTATCACACACTCCTCTCCAACTAATCTGCTTTCCACTCCATTTACTTTTAGGAGTAAAGCAGTCTAGCAGTCTATTTTAATGAGAACTGAAAGGTGCTTCTTTTATGTTTCACTACCTCATGTGCCCATGCATTACATTTATGTTATAGTGAGATCAGTCAGAGCACTCCCCACCCCCCCCCCTGCAAATGCTGGTGCAGGCTATCTATAAAGTAAATACCCCTATGTGCTCACAGGTGGCACTATTCGGCTCCACACTGATGTCACTCTGCTCCGGAAGTAACGCATGGAGCCCTATATAGATGCCACCCATGCGTGCTGACCTCAATTCCTTTCTTTCCATGCTAACAGTTTACCCCTCGTCTCTTCAAGACAGTTATTTTGATTTTACCCCAAAAAAATGTTTCCACAGTGTGCAAGGGAAAATATATCCACCCAAATCTGCAGGGTCTAAAAACCTTGTGGGGAATGTCGCAAACACATTTTTGTGATAGACCCACAAGTTGTTTTCCAGTGGTGCCTGGGGTCCGACCACAGTTCCAAGGCCTGCTATGACTGCGCCTTGATGCACTCCAAGGCCATCCGTGATTGGGAAGAAAAGCTGTTCATCATGAAGCACCACAAGACTTCCAAGTAGTGACCATTTCTGCTCCTAAGGTCGTCCCATGACAAGTTGTCATCGCGGTCCAAATGTTTGGGTAAGTGGAAGAAAAATAACACAAGAAGTCAAAGCAGGACTCGGCCCCTCCCACCACTTTCAATCTCTTGAGGAGGTGCAAGGGTGTCAACATGTCTCACGGTCTTGCTCCCAAAGCCGTTCTCCTTCTGAGCCAATTCTGACCCGTGGCCTGAGTCAATTTGAGTTTCCGTGGCTGTCGGGGACGCTGCAGAAAATCAAAGAATTCCGGTTTGCATTGGTGCAGGTTTTTGGCATGTTACCAGCTCTGCTGGCATGCCTTTAGGCCCCAAGGAGATGAGAGTCCTCCCAACTGGGCTTCCGGTGGCAGGTCTGCCCTCAGCACCATTTGGGTCCTCTGGTTTTATTGCACATTCCCACACCAGAACATGATACACCGACTTGATGCTGGCACATCAACACCAGATGACTGCCAACCCCTGCTGCTATTCAACGCTAAGATCAGAAGCATCTACCGGCCACTAACAACAATGCCTATAGTGAACTAAGAGGCAGGTCAGTTGTCATGTGTACTGTTTGGGTGGCCTGGTTTCCTATTATACGTGAACAACATTATAGTTTATTAAGATCAAGTACTGGAGAAGGTTTTGTACGACGCATATCCTGAAGTCATGCATTTTGAGCTCCTCTCATATGTGATGATGAAGGGAAAGTGAAATAAAACCAATTATCTAGGATCACACAATTTGGTAAAGAGAGGATGGTGGGATTAATCCCAGGTTTCTGGTTTCACATTGTGCAATTCAGCCACTCTGTGCATATGCTTTGCTTCCACTATACCAACCTTCCCGCCCCCAGACCGCCACCCTGCTGGCAACAATGAGGCCTGGGGTCACATCACAGACCAAACTTTGCTTGATGGTATATGTGGGCTCTGCAGTGGGATCTGAAGTCCCATTGGGCACAGCACCAAGGGGATCTCTCCGATCAGGTCCAGATTTCGGAGGAGACTGCAAAAGTTCTTCAATGGTGGCTGCTGAACTGCTTCTGGATTGAGGTGGGCACTTTTGAGAGGTGTAGATCAGAGGCGTCTGGTCTCTGGCAGAAACCCTACTTCAAAGAAATCTGCTGGGGCTCCGAGCCGTTTACTTGGTATTGAATGCCTTCCTTCCATCACAGGGGAACTGTTGCAGGTGTTTGCAGACTACACTGCCATGTAGCACTGCAATAAGCAGGGTGAGGTGGGATCGTGCGCCTTTGGACATGGCTGGAATGCCTGGAAATGTTTCTAATGGTGTGCCACCTGGCAGGATCTCTGAACACTAATGTGAACGAGCTCAGTTGTTGATGCCATGCAGATCAAGAATGGTAAATACATCTGTAGGTGGTGCAAAGACTGCCCTGAGCTCTGAAAAAGATCAAGACCAACAGGTCCCAAGTCCTCTTAGTGGCTTGAGACTGAGCTCAGAGAGTATAGTATCCGAAAACTCTCGGGCATGATTGTTGTCTTCTGATTAGGCTTTGGGAGGATGAGGGCCCTGTATCTGAACTTGCTCCATATCTATGCTTGGATATTGAGCTGCGACAGTTCAGTGCATGCGATCTTCTTCCTGAAGTTGTTCATCTTGGCAGTCACGGGTCCGTCTAGCAAGATATATATGTCTGCTGTAGGGACAAGTTTGTGGCTTTGTATACCACCAAGCAATTTGACCCAGTACATGTCAAGTTGTCCGAAGTGTTGTTTGTGTTGTCCCTTTGGGCACTGTTAAAGGTTATCTGTATGCTCTTTCGTCCTTTTTACAGTTGCCAGACACTCCATTGTTGTTTAAATCACATGTTGTGATGCACTTTCTCAACCGTATACAATATATGTTCTCCATTCTCTGCTCATTATGCCCCAGTGGGATTTAAATTTGGAGGCATATTTATGAGAGCTGGTGTCATGCTTGCACCACACAACGTGGTACATGCACGACGCAAAACTCTAAGTCATATTTTTGAAGTCACGCAAAGCCGCTTTGTGTGGCTTTGAATGGCTTCAAAAATATGGAGTAATGCAACGCAGTGCAAATCGCTGCATTGCATTACTGTGCAGGGGAGGCGTTCCATGGGCATTGTTCCCATGCAAATCCCATGGTTTTTGACGCATTTCCAGATTTACCAAACCTCGTAAACCCGGGAATGCGCAAAAAGATATGCCTTCCCAGGTGAGATGCAACGAGGAGAAATACGTTTGTTTTCCTAGTTTTTCGTCTTTCTATGTGTTCTGCAGATTGCAGCACACATAGAAAGAGGAAAAGACCTCTATGGATTGTTTTTGTGCAGGAAGGTA
The DNA here is from genome assembly GCA_963921515.1 of Calotriton arnoldi. Lineage (NCBI taxonomy): Eukaryota > Metazoa > Chordata > Amphibia > Caudata > Salamandridae > Calotriton > Calotriton arnoldi. The sequence continues at coordinate 181,738 of CAWUFW010009891.1, read as the reverse complement.
CCCCTTCCTGCACAAAAGCAATACTGCCTACAACACAAGTACCCTTACACCATGGTGCAAGGTTGACTGTGTTGGTGCAAGGCTGTTGAAATGACAGGAATGCACCATATTGGATACATACGGCGCATTCTTGCCCTTTCCCTGTGACGACGGGCAGTGCAGCAAGGTAACTTGCTGCGCTACCCTGAGCCACAATTCTCATAAAGATGCTCTTTGGTTCTTACATTCGTCATGGGCGATCCCTTCGAACCTCTGCAAACTGTCCTCTTAGGCCTCTAACCCTCTTGTTGTCATCAAACCGCCACAGCGGGTGAATGAGTTTAAGCCTTCTGCACCTTTGTACCACTTTCTACCCAGACAAGCTTGTTCTGTGAACTCCAGCTGCCTTTCTTCTAAAGGTAGTGGCTCAAGTTCATGTTGGCCGGAACATCACCCTTCTGGCATTCTTTTTTTTTTACCTAACCCCTCTAAGAGGCGAGACTCCATTGATTGGATCCAAAGCAAGCCCTCAGTTTTCATATTGATTGTACGTGAGAACACCAGGTGGACAATCAGCTCTTTATTGGATTTGCTGAATCAGAAAGTGGCAAGGCAATGCAGAAAAAGACCACCTTTCACTGGAGTGTGCTGTGCGGTAAGAGTGTGTATTTCACTTTATTAATATGATTGCGGTCTTAGGGCCATATTCTCAAGAACGGCGATAACATTATCGCCGCTTTAGCGGCAGGAAACTGCTGCTAAAGCAGCGATAAAGCCCCTTATCGCCGCTTTAGCGACAGTTTCCTGCCGCTAAAACGGCGATAATGTTATCGCCGTTCTTGAGAATATGGCCCTTAGTGTTTTCTCAGTCTGATTGTCTGCTGGCCACTCTTGATATAGTCATCATACACCAACACACCACAGACTGAAGATATTAATGTCATATCCAATCTTTTGAACAGTACACCCAGACTACATTAAGTACTCCCTGTGTTCATTACTGAACTTCTCAGGCTGGCACTCACTGGCAAATTCTTCTGTTTTGAAAACTACGTTTTCCAACAGGTCAAAGGAACATCCGTGGGGGCGGATTTTGCTTCAAAATTTGCTATTTTATATATGGACTATCCTATACCTCTCAAATCCTTTCATAAATCATATTTAATCCTCCCAGTTTTCCGTTTTTACTAATTTTTACAGATAAATTCAGACAGAAAATCATCTATTTTCCTGTCTATTTAATTTTAAATATGAAAAATAGGTTTTATTTTGGACGATTCTCACTACTGTCAATCATGAGTGTCAGGCCAATAGCTGTGCAGATTGACAGGCAGGGGAGTTAAAAAATGTTTTAAAAGATTTCTTGATGAAGCTTAAATAACAGCAGAGTTCAGTTGTTTAGGCTGTTGTACAATGCAAATGGTTTCAATTAACTGTATTATACTGTAACTGGCTAGCGCCCATTGGACATTCAAACTAGAGTAAACATTTGTCAGTTAAATGTCGAAATATACCCAATGTGGCTTCATTTTTTACACTACGCCCAAAATAAATATGGATAAATACAGATAAAATTAGCAAAACATAAATATGGATAAATACAGACAAATGTACAAAAAATAAATACCTTAAAGTCCTAATCATATTGTACTTTGCAAAATATATTGACACTATTTTCACATATGGCAGGATAAGGACCATCATGTTGCACAATTTCATAACTGTCTGAACCAGAATTTTAATGGACTCAAATTAGCCCTGCATAGTCACAATACTGAAATCTCCTTTCTAAGCCTTACTGTCCAGGTTGAGAATGGCCTCCTCTACACTACTCTTTATCGTAAACCGACCAAGAGAAGTACTCTCCTGGCATATTGCAGCTATCAACCACCATCCTTACGAGGCTTACTGCCATACAGCCAGTTTTTGAGGATTAGGCGCATTTGCAAATACAGGACTGATTTCTTTAAGGAGGCAGAACTACAAATGACTAATTAATTGTCAAGAGGCTGTCTCAAATGCCTAGTAATTCTGTCTCTATAGAGAGCCTGGTACTGTCTAAGGGACACACTTTTACAACCTGTGACCACATTCTCCCCAGTATATAATTCCGTTGCCAAACTCATCAGGAAACATTGGAAAATTCTGTCAGCTGGAGACCTTGCATTGGATCCTCCTATGTTTGCATACAATAAGGGCAGAAATTTGAAGGATCATTTAATCTGTGCAGCATTTCCATCTTATAAGACTTCTCTCGCACTTAATGACCATTAGGGCCTTCCGCATGTCGTTGGGCATTACAAACATGGTAATTGCATTGTTTGCTTCCTCTCCACAGATACCAAGTTTTTCACTCATGGCAATATCAAAATACCCCTCAAGAAATTATCCATTTGTAACACAAACATAATTTACTCTACATTCTCCCCTTGTAAACTGTACATTAGCCAGGCCACTCAGCAGATCACAATTTGCATCTATCAACATAGGAGCTGTACCCGATGCAAGGTCCTCTTTACCCCTTTAGTTGAACATTACATTGAACAACGACACATAAAAGATGACACAATGGCAAGTTATTGCAGTGATATCAACCCCTGAACAAGGAGGCAGCATATAGATTTTGCAATTGGACACTATGAGAACTGGATTTAACCACGAAGAGGATTGGATCTCTCTTATGTAATGATTTCCTGCCCTAGGGACTTTGGCTCTGCCTTATGTTCATCACTACATACGATTTTTTTGTTTTATATTATAATATTGTATCCCTTTCAGTTCTGATTTATTACTGTGAAAAAATGTTTTTATCATCTTCCACACCTTGCTGTCTCAATTTATGTGCCCTTATTTCTTACATGTTTTTGGGGCCTCTTCTCTCACTTTTTCTCCCCATTGTTTCATCGCTCTCTAAAAAAACATTATTTTCTTCTAAACCCCTCTTTATACACTCTTTGGCCCAATGGCGCTTCCTTCTTTAAGAGCTTGTAACTTTTTTCTACTGGTTATGTGCAGATACCTTTTCAGTATGCCTGCCTTCCTTCCAGTCCTCCTTTTTCTCCGACTTCCCCATGATCTGGTGGTCTCGGCTGTCACCCACAGCAATTTCCTTCTCCTGAGTGCTTGCCTTTCATTTTGATAAGCCATGCCTCAAGCACACATATTGAGGTATGTCACACATCGGTGGACCCCACGATGTACCATAGCCCTAATCTGTATGCTTTACACCCATATTTCCTTTACTTTCTGTTTTTTAGGCTATATTTGTATGTCTTTTGGAGGACTTTATGGCCAGCCACTGGGCTTTCTGTAATAACACCGAAGGGGGCACTTTATTTCACAAGGTGGTTCACTATTTGTTTTCAGGAAGCCCTCTACTATACCGTAATACATACATCTCTCTCTCGCCTCTTACTTCTTTTGGAGTTCCTGTGGTGTTGCTGCTTGCGTGCAGCAGAATGGTCTGATGTCATCATGGTTGGTGAGGTAAGGATGGATAGCAGTTGTAGTTGATGTTATGCATAGAGAGCTGTTTTCTCTGTGTGCAGAGTGGAGTACTAATGGCAGTGGTGTTGCATCTCCACTAAACATTGGCGACTAACTCAACTTTTGTGACGAATCTGGCATCCATTGCAGGATTTATCAGGAGCAACGACGGAGTTAAGAGCAGTTGTTAGCTGTGATAGACAACGTGAAGATTTGTGGAGAAGGATAGAAAATTTTCCAGCATATGCAACAAGAATTGTAGATTCTATTAAGGACACGGAGGCGAGGATTATGCTTCTCAATCTTTACTGCATAATTAAACAGCAGCCAATGAAAAAACAGTAACACAATAAAATACTACAACTCCCATGAGGCTTTGAATCACGCCTACTTCAAATGACCAATCATATTAGTCCAATGTCTACAAAATAGCGAGGCACCATCTTACTGCCTCTTTCTTTGCACAAATAGTCTTCCTTAGTGTGAGTCAAAACAGGATACAGTTCCAGCTCTCAACGGAGAGCAACTTTCAAATAACAGGTCACAGAAGAGACAACTTATCCATAGGGGTGCGGAACGCCATCTGACCAAGAAATTCCATATTCAACTCTGTTTGGAATACGTTCCTGAATTCAAAAAGAAGTTTGAGTATCATAGAACCCAAGAACATTCTCATCTTAACGGAGGGAAAAACAACATGTCACGTATATCTTATGATATCATGGCAGTTAAGAATCATTCTTACCTGACCCACCGGGTGGGATAATCCTTGCATCTGTGTCCTTAATAAAATCTAAAATTCTTGTCGCATATACTGGGAAATGTTCTATTCTATGGCAGGACCGGGGGCTCAGATTATGCTGGTTCAAAGCTGACCAACAACTCCAGAAGAAACATGTACAATTGGTTTATATTAAAAAAATGTAAACATTGAGTCAGATGACCAATCAGCTGTCTTAAGAATATCTTCTAACCGGCATCCCATGACAAAGGTTTTGGACGCCATCGCACCCCTAGTCGAGTGAGCACCATATACAGAAACATCTATACCAGCTTCAGCCATGACCCATCAAACCCAGCGAGCTAACGTCGCCGTTGAAACAGGACGAAAAGGTTTTTGAATTGATAAAAGCAAAGGCCCTAAAGGATCTGTTCTGTGAGACAAAGTACGCTCTTCATAGGATTTTAAGCATTTCACCATGCATAGTTTGTCATTGTGAGGAAACTCAGGATAATCAATTGAACGTGACATAGTCTTAGTGAATGATACACCATGTGGAGAAAATAACCTACCTGTTAGATCAAGTGCACGTACGTCTGACACTCTCTGACAAGAGATGAGACACAAAAGCATGGTAAGTTTCGCAGAAAGTTGTTTTAATGATAAATCTTTATTCTCAGGCCAAGATTCTAATAAAGACAACACAATAGAAACATCCCATAGAGTGTTATATCTTGGTTTCGGGGGTCGTGCGACCCTTATGCCTTTCAATAATTTGCAAACAACAGGATGAACTCCTACCGGTTTCCCATCTATGTGATTATGTCCGGCAGACAAAGCAGATCTAAAGTTGTTTACCAACCTGTAACAAAGCCCGGACTCTGCACACTCTGAGAGAAAATTCAAGACATATTTCAATTCGGATCCCACGGGATCCACCTTCCTTTGAAGGTACCAACCCACCCAACCTTTCCATGCAGCAGAATATCGTTTACGGGTGGAAGGAGCCCAAGCTTGTTGTATAAATCCTCTAGCCGCAGATGAAAGGCCCTCAATTTGTTCGTGTCTCCTGAGATTGTCCACACCATGAGTATCAGTTGGTCTTGAAGAATCAACGGATGGGGGGACCCAACTGGGTCCAGGAGTAACTGTGCAAATACAGGAAGTCAAAATGGTAGATTTACTGACAACTCTAAGAGAGTCGGAAACCAAGATTGTGTCTTCCAAAGAGGTGTGACTAACACCAACGATGCTGACTGACGGCGGACTTGGGCTGCTACTCTCGGGATCATCGCAAAGGGGTGGAAAGGCGTAATGCGTCTGAGATCCCCAAGGGTGGAGAAAGGCGTCTGTTCCCATCGCCATCGGATCCGTTCTCCAGCTTAAGAATCAGGGAAGCTGAGCGTTCAGACGAGAGGCAAAAAGATCGATGAGGCAAGGGCCTAGAATAGCCATGATCACTTGAAATATTGAAGGATAGAGCTTCCAGTCGCTGAAGTCTATCAGGAATCTGGAATTCCAGTCTGCCACTAAGGTGTCTTTGCCAGGAATGTATTCCGCTAGGACCGTGATCTTCTGTGCTAGGCAGAAATGCCAGAATTCTTGAGATATTTTGCCTAATATTCGAGATCTTGTCCCACCTAGGCGATTTATGTAACGTACCACTGACACATTGTCCATCCGCAGGAGGCTGCAACAATTGCTCTTTAATGGTGAGATCGACTTGATGGCAAAAGAGCCCGCCAACAGCTCCAGACAGTTGATGTGCATGTTCAATTCTTCTGCTGACCAACGACCGCCGGTAGCGGAGTCTCCGCATCTTGCGCCCCAGCCCCAACAACTGTCAGCAGATTCGATGACTACATCAGGAGAAACTCCAAATATGGCCTTCCATTCCAGGCTTCCATATGTGTTAGCCACCAAAGAAGCTCCTCTTTGCTTCCGGTGTCAGAGCAATCGAGTGATCGTAGCTGAAATTCTGTTGAAGATAATGAATGTTTAGGCGCTGCAACGCTCTGTAGTGGAGCGGGCCCGGGAAGATCGCTTGGATGGAAGAGGCTAGCAGGCCAACAATCCTCGCTAGGGACCTCAAAGAAACCATCTGTCTAGACAATATCGATTTGATTTCCCTCTTGATGGATATTATTTTGGCTGGGGGAAGGAGTAATTGAGCCGACATTGAATTGATCTGGAATCCCAGGAAATCTATCTGCTGAGAGGGGCTCGTCATGGACTTCTTGAGATTTATCACAAAGCCTAGGTTTTGTAATAGAGACACTGTCCATTGTAGGTGTGTCATTAGCAATGATCGATTCTGTGCTAATAGAAGCATGTTATCTAGATAGACGATCATGCGAACTCCCATTTCTCTTAATCGTGTCACCACAGGTTTCAGGAGTTTGGTGAATACCCAAGGGGCGGAGGAGAGGCCAAAGGGTAAGGGTTGATATCGGAACCACTGGTCCTTCCATTGAAACTGGAGATAACGTTGATGAGGAGGGTAGATCGGGAGTGTCAGATAAGCATCTTTTAGATCTAACCGGACCATCCAATCTTTTTCCAATAACAGGTCTCTCAGAAGATGGATGTCTTCCATCTTGAAGTGACGGTAAGTCACGAAGGGATTGAAAGCTCTGAGGTTTAAAACTAATCTCTGACCACCTCCTTTCTTTTGAACTAAAAATATTTTGCTGCAAAAACCTCCTGGTTGGAGGGTTCCCGAGCAATAGCCTGTTTTGTCAAAAGATCTCTCCGCTCGGATTCTATAAAAGACTCTTCTTGTCGGGAAAAATGGATAGGTGGAGGGGGGAATTGCTGGATCAAAGGGGAGGTCAATTCTATTTGGTGCCCTTGAACCGTGTTCAGGACCCATGTATCTGAAGTGATCTTTAACCAATTGTGTATGAAATGCATCAGTCTGCCCCCCAAGGGAATCGAAGGAAGAAAAGGTGGAATCAGTACCTGAGGACTGGGCGGCGTCGTTGCGGAAGCCTCTGTTGACGCCTCTGTTGAAGCGGCGCCTGAGGCCTCGGGATCTGGTTGGATAGAAACCAGCTTGGGCCGGGTCCTGTGCATATCCCCTGCGTCTGGGGTTGTAGCCGCAGTGAGGACCTTGCTGATTGAAGCGGCCGGTCGAGCGTCCTCTGCCACGACCGGCCCTATCAGAGAGGGGATGGAAAACTCTCTTGAGAGATGATTGAGATTTGTCCAATGATGTGAAGGTATTGACAAATTTTGCGATGTCTTTCACGGTGCAGAGACAAAATATTGAGGTAAAAATATAGATTTACAGAAATATCGAAATAAAAATATAGATTTACAGAAATATCGACAGAAAAAATATCGTGGTCAAGAATATCGATTTTAGGTAAGTAATATCGATTTTAAAAATATCGAAGTGTTAAATATAGTTTGTAAAAATATAGGGGCCCATTAAGATGGCGGGCGGATCGCCCCCGCCGGCGGTAGCCACCACCGGCCCGGCGGGGGCGATCCACCCGCCATCCTCACTAGAATGACCCCCCGCCATATTATGATGGCTGGGGGGTCCGCGGCGGACGGGAAGACCGTCCGCCGCTTTTCCGCCGGTCGACTCGTCGACCGGCGGAAAAAGTGCCTGCATATGGTGGCGGTGTCTGCGAGACACCGCCATCCATATCAGGATGCTGGCGGTCAATGGCCTTTCCACGGCGGCGTTGCCGCCATGGAAAGGCATACGGTCCTTGCTTTTGGGGGCCCGTTGCGGGCCCCCAGGGTGAAGGGGGGTGGGGGGTGCACATGGGGGGTACCATAGCCACCCTCATTGCCATGCACTACGTGGCAGGCACCACGTGGTGCCTGCCATGTAGTGCATGACAGTGCCGTGCACAGTCCTTTTCCATTGCGGGCGGGTCTGCAGCCAGCAGATCCACCCGCAATGGAAAAGGCACAGGATGCGCCCGCCAGTGTGGCGGGCACATCCTAATACACATGGCAGGACCGCCGCAACTTCGGCGGTCGGTCCCTAGCTCCGTTACGGTGGAGGGCGGACTATGTCTGCCCGCCATCGTAATAGGCCCCCTAGTTGTTAAAAATATCGAATTTTTATTAATGTTATGCATTTTAGTATATATTTTATATGTGTGTGATGTTTGTTTTTTTGTATAAGAATTGTTTGTATTTTTATTATATGTGTTAAAATTTTAGTAGGTAATAATTGTTTTTTAATTGAATTTTGCGTTTTTAGTTCTGTTGTGGGTTTATAGGGGAATAGGGTGGGAAGTAATTTAATAATATGTTATTGATTATTTATAGTAGTTATTAAAAAATAATTTAATTTAATTTTGCGGTTTTAGTTCCGTAGCGGGTTGTGGGTTTATAGGGGAATAGGGTGGGAAGTAATTTAATTATATAAAATGTATTGACTAATTTTTATTTATTAATATTTGTATAATTGTGATGTTATAGTGTTAAATGTGTAAATTAATTTATTGATAATTGTTTAATAATTAGTTGTTAATTAATTTAAATTAATTAATTAGTAATTAATTATGGTAATTGTGTAATTAATTTAGGTGTGTGTTGTGGTGTTTATAGGTGTAAATGGTAGGAAGGGTGGGAAGTATTTTAAATTTTATTGATGAATTATTAATTAGTTGTTAATTAATTTAAATTAGTTATTTAGTAATTAATTATGGTAATTGTGTAATTAATTTTAGGTGTGTGGTGGTTTTCATAGGTATAAATGGTGGGAAGGGTGGGAAGTAATATATTTTTTATTGATGAATTAATTATTTGTTAATTAATTTTAATTAATTAATTAGTCATTACTAATCGTAATTGTGTATTTAATTTTAGGTGTGTGTTCTGGTGTTTATTGGTATAAATGGTGGGAAGGGTGGGAAGTAATTTATTTTTTATTGATGAATTATTAATTTTTTGTTAATTAATTTAAATTAATTAATTAGCAATTATTAATCATAATTGTGTAATTAATTTTAGGTGTGTGTTGTGGATATTATACTGTTAAAGAATGTGTAATCAATGAATGTTTATCTTTTTTTAATAATATATTTTAAATTTATTATTAATTATGTTAATTATGGAAGTACATTTTAATAAAAATGTTGGTCTTTTTTATTGGTGTGGTGTTATATGGTTGGAAATAAAATAAATACATGTACGTTTTTAATAATTTGTTTGTTTAAATAAATATTGTTTATAAATGTATTTTTTTAAATATATTTGTAGGTTTTTATTATATGTATTTAACATTATAATATGTCTTATTTTTATATGTTTAATATAATTGATGGTATATTTTTTAAATATAATTTATTTATTTTTAAGAATATATATATATATTTTTAATTGTTATAATGTTATTAGTAATTTTTGTTTTTCTGCTATCCAATACTTTCCCTACTGTTTCACTCACTGGAGTGGGAATAGTAATTTTTACCCCTCCGCTATCCATTACTTTCCCTACTTTTGCACTGACTGGAGTGGGAATAGTAATTTTTATCCCTTCGCTATCCAATTTTTTCCCTACTGTTGCACTCACTAGAGTGGGAATAGTAATTTTTACCCCTCCGCTATCCAATACTTTCCCTACTGTTACACTCACTGGAGTGGGAATACTAATTTTTACCCGTCCGCTATCCAGCACTTTCCCTACTGTTTCACTTACTGGAGAGGAAATAGTAATTTTTACCCCTCCGCTATCCAGCACTTTCCCTACTGTTGCACTCACTGGAGTGGGAATAGTAATTTTAACCACTCCGCTATCCAGCACTTTCCCTACTGTTTCATTCACTGGGGTGGGAATAGTCATTTTTACCCCTCCGCTATCCAGCACTTTCCCTACTGTTGCACTCACTGGAGTGGGAATAGTGGTAGGAAATAAAAAAAATACATTTATGTTTTTAATAATTTGTTTGTTTGTGAATATTTGTTTCTTTTAAATAAATATTGTTTATAAATGTATTTATTTTGTTTAATATCATATTTGTAGGTTTTTATTATATGTAATTAACATAATAATATATCTTATTTTTATATGTTTAATATATTTAATGGTATATTTTTTAAATATTATTTATTTATTTTTAAGAATATATATATTTGTTTAATTGTTGAAATGTTATTAGTAATTTTTGTTTTTCTGCTATCCAATACTTTCCCTACTGTTTCACTCACTGGAGTGGGAATAGTAATTTTACCCCTCCGCTATCCAATACTTTCCCTACTGTTGCATTCACTGGAGTGGGAATAGTAATTTTTACCCCTCCCCTATCCAATACTTTCCCTACTGTTGCACTCACTGAAGTGGGAATAGTAATTTTTACCCTTCCGCTATCCAGCACTTTCCCTACTGTTTCACTCACTGGAGTGGGAATAGTAATTTTTACCTCTCCACTATACTACATTTTCCCTACTGTTGTATTTATTATGTTGCGAAATGTACGTTTTATTTTTGTTTTAATAGATTAATGTTTTAATTAATTATAGCATGTTTTTTTATTTGAAATTATTGCTATATCAATATATTTTATATTTATATAATTAAAAAGTTTAAAAATTAAAAAAAGATCATTGTTAATAAATTATTTTAAAGTAAATATATGTATATGTATAAATTATTATGTTTGTGTGTTTATATTTTTTTTAATTGTTTCTTTTTTATAATTAGTTAACCCCTTTACCGCGGCGAACATTCCACGCGGTGCGGCACTTCAAAGGAGTGGGCGGGACCGCGTCGGCCAACGGACGTGCGCAGCACTACCGAGGTACTGCTTGCGACGGCCGTTGGCCGACGAACGCAGCGAAGGGGTTAAAATGTATATTAAATTTAATTTATTTTGTTAAAGATAATATTAATATTCTATATTTTTAATATATATTTTATTTTATTTATATTTTAAAATCGATATTTTTTACATCTATGTTTTTAACTTCGATATTTTTGCATCGATATTTTTGTACTTACCTGTTTAAGTATAGGGAGTCGATATTTTTACTATCTATATTTTTACTTCGATATTTTTCCCATCTATATTTTTACTATTGATATTATATCAGTGAACCGTCTTTCACGAAACGATCTCTGAACAGTTGACCCTCTGCCAATGGACCAGGTTCTGCAGATGCCAGCTCGGCAAGTTGGGGGTCAATCCGTAGGAGAACAGATTTACGCCTCTCAGAGGAGAGTGCGCAATTTGCATTGCCAAGGAGGCAAATCGCTCTTTGAGACAATCCCCCGAGGACTTCGGGGTGGATTGCTGCACCCGTCTCCTGGGCCTGAAGAGCCAGCTCTAGTATTTTGGCCAGAGTGCTGGACACATCAAGAAGTTTATCCTGGCATGCTCTCAGGGCTCTATCGATTCCCTTTTTTGAATCTTTGCGGAATTTTTTGAGAAAGGTTTGCATGGACACGTCAATGTCAGTGGTGAGAGCGGTTTTGTTAGGAAGGACTGGGCAGGGACATTCGGACCTGAGGTGGGATCTGACTTCTTTGTCGAAACTTTTCCGCAGATTTATCTGCATATATTCCGTCGGGCCGGGGACCAGTCTGAATATCTCGGATGAACAATGCTAGCCGGGTCAAAAGTGAAAGGGGACTGAGCCGATGGAGAAGAGGGACGCTTGCGCTTCTTAGAACGCTTGCGGGGTCGTGATTCCTGGGAGGAGGAATCAGTATCTGCGTCCATGATAGGGGAAGGAAGGGGGAGAGACAGTACCGGTAGGGAGAACGGGGTCAGTGTTATAGTCATGATCCCTTGCTTTCTCTGTGACTTTAGTGTAGATTTTTACATTTGGCCAAGAGTGGCCGGGGGGCTCTGAAGGGGGAAGAGGATTGGAGGGGGGGTGGAAGGTGATAAGGAGGGCTCGCTACGTACAAGTTTGTCAAGGCGTTGTGATATGGGTAAAAGGGCAGAGGACAAAGCTTTGTCAAGTTTTTTGTCAATCAAAATTTCCATGTTTTTGTCATAGTAAAAATCCTCATCGTCCTGTGGACCATAGACAGCCAGGTCCTGCTCACACACCTCATAATCAGACATGGTGTAGGGAAGAGGATTCTTCCTATCTCAAAATTCCCCAGAGGGAAGCCAATTTATTACAGCCCTTAACAGCTGAGGTATAGGGCGTAGGTTAGGAGCAATGAGCTGTAGTCAATATTTCCGGTGCCCTAGCTGCTTCCCTAGGTTTTAAGAGGGTGGGACCCTAAGCCTAGGCAGCAGCCAGAATTTCCATAAATTAATAAAGCGCCAAATCCAGTTGCTAAAAAAGTAGGGAAGTGGGGAATGACGTCCGATTCAAGAAAAAATAAGTTTGGCCCTGTACCATTCTCTAATTAGGTGAGGAAACACCCTTTTATCCGAGCCCGGGTCAGGCGTCACCAGCTCCTAAACGGGAGGCTGCCGCGTGCACTGTCGCGTGCAGGCTCCCGAGGTACGCGTATGCAGCCCAATTGGGCTGCCTACGTGACCTCGCTCCAGGGAGGGTCCACTTCCAGTGAGAAGAGCACAGCGCATGCCCGCCACAGCAAATGCATAAATCGGGCAACGTGCAGTAACGAGGCCAGTCGTGAGAACAAACCGTATTTAACATACATTTAAATATATATATATAAGCCATACATAAGCAATTAATGCTTAACCAATGTATAGAAAATAACGAGGCACTTATCTTGACTGTGGAGCAGCAAAGAAAGAGGCAGTAAGATGGTGCCTCACTATTTTGTAGACATTGGACTAATATGATTGGTGATTTGAAGGAGGCGTGGTTCAAAGCCTTTTGGGAGTTGTAGTGTTTTATTGTGTTACTGTTTTTTCATTGGCTGCTGTTTAATTATGCAGTAAAAATTGAGAAGCATAATCTTAGCCTCCGTGTCCTGCCATAGAATCGCAGGAGCTAGCTTCATTACAAAGGACTGAAGGATCGCTGGCGGTGAAACGTAAGGAAAGGGATCTGTTTGTAGCATTGAGAGGCATGACGTGCAATGAGTCATCTATAAGGAGGTGGCGATTGGACGTTCGAATGCAGGTTAGCCGCCATTGTTGTTACAACACCGATATGCTCCACTGACGTCGGCAGTTTCAGGAATGTGATACAAGTTGTGTGAAGAAGGAGCACAAACATGGGGTCATGCATGCGTGACTCACATGCAGCCATTTTGGAAAAGTGAGGTAAATTCACTGAGGCAGGAGCCATTGTAGCGAGCATTGTGCAGTCACAGCATGGACTGCTGATCGGACTGAGAAAACCGTGCTTTTGGGTAAGGTGTTGTGGCGCACAGTAAACTGTTTTTTGGAAGGGGAATCTTTGCTGCAATTGCTTTTGCAGCAAGCTTTGTGCAGTCACTGCATGGACAGGTAAGGTTCCGTTGCATGCAGTAAACTGTTTCTGAAAGGGGATCCTTTGATGCACTTGCTCCGCAAAAAGAATGAGGAATTGTTTTCTTTAATGGATATATAACGTAATGTACCACTTCTGTTAAATACAACTATGGAGTGGTTAGTATTGGGAGCACAGTTTGTTGGAGCATACAAGGTGTCTCTGATTATGGAAATAGAAGACTACTATTCTTTGTCTCGTACTGTACGGCTTAAGAGGAGATATGTGTGCTGCACAGACTTTTACTTTCACACCTTGTATTCCATTTTTACTTGTTCTTGGAGAGCTACAAATGAAGTGGCAGGAGTATTTATGTAATTATATGTCAACTATTGACAAGGAGGATTTGACACATGACAAGAAGAAAGGTATTTTACTGCGTTTTTTGAGGCCTGAGGGTATAATACAATGCAATCTAATGGAGAAAAAAACAGAAGTGTGGAAAAAACTGATGTATATGCTAAGACTTTGGAAGCCTTGGAGATTTATTATTCGGCAACAATTTGTATTGCGATTGATACAAATTTTATCATCAGAAACAGGAACAGAGAGAGACTATTGATGACTATGTGTCAGCGTTGAAGAAGTTGGCAATACTATGTAGCTTTGAAGTACTGCAGGAAGAATTAATTTGTGACCAAATCATAATGCATACTTACAAAAAAAGAGTTCAAGAGAAATTTTGGGCGAGTAGGGGGACAACTTTAAAGGACATGTTGGCTGTTGTGAGGAAATCAGAAGTGTCAAACAGATGTGCCAAGGCGGAGTTTGAGGGAACCAAGGAGAGTGGGGAAATTTGGGCTGTGAATGATAAAAAGAATGAAAAATTTGTGAAGAACCGTTCTGAAGGGAAAAATGTAAGCTCCTCTGAGTCTAAAGTGAAATCTGCAACTAGACAAGTAAAACAAAATAGTATAAGGTGTTTTAAATGCGGAAGCCTTGAGCATTTGGCAAACAGTAAAAAATGTAGAGCAATAGAGCAAAAGTGTTCCACATGTGGTGTGATAGGGCATTTTGCTAGAGCTGGCAGAAAGAAGGATAAAGGTTTGAAAGTTCATTGTGTGTCTAATTCACAAAGGGAGTCTACAACAGATGAAAAAAAATCTGGTTCCCATGAATGTGTTTTGATGGCGATTGATACAGTTTTGGATATTTCTGCTAATTATAGGAGTAAACATATATGTGAAATTGTTGTGGCACGTATCCAGGTCAATTTGGTTGCGGATTCAGGGTCACCGTATATATTATCAATAAAGACATGTTGGAAGAGAAGTTTTAGAGTGCAGGAAGTGAGTTGAAAGTTTATGATAATCATCCCTAAAGTTTTCCAGGGGAGTCCATACCAATGGTGGACTTTAGAGAAGTGTTTTTCAAATTTAACAGGAGACGTGGAAGGAAAATTGTATGTTGCAGAATAATAAGCCATGTGTGTTGGGATGGATCAACATAGTTTGGGAATTATTTTGAACCTGAATAGTAAAGAGCAACTGTTGTTGTTGGAGGACTACGATAATGTTGGAAAAACAATTTGTGAAGAGTTTCCTGAAGCTTTTTTGGGAACAATTAGGATGTTGAAAGCGTTCAAACATAAAATTGTGTTATTTACAAAGTTAGGAATGTGCCATTTGTGGTCAGAGAGGAAATGGAGAGAGAGTTATTAAAACTGGAGCGTGCTGGGGTGTTTGAACATAGAGAATCCTCAGAGTGGATCTCTCCTGTGGTAGTGGCCAGAAGATCCAGTTCAAAAATAAGACTGCATTGATTTGAGAGGTATGAGCAAGAAAATTCAAGTGGATAAGTATCCTTCAGCAAAAATTAAAAAACTTCTTTCTAAAACAAGAGGAATTAAATGGTTTTCAACTGCTGACCTTTTGTCAGCTTATCATCAGGTTCCTTTTCACAGAACAAACCAGAAAATAACAGTGTTCATTACTCCTTTTGGATGTTTCCAATTTGTGAGAATGCCCTTTGAACTTGCCTCAGCTGTTTCAGTTTTCCAAAGGCTAATGGGGGAAGTTCTAAGGGGTATAGCTGGGGTTCTTTATTTTCATGATGATAGTTTGATAATGGGATGAGATAGAAAAGAACATGATGAAAGTGGAGTGTATTGACAGTTTTGAAGTCAAGGGGTTTGACTGTAGAATACTCGAAGTGTAAATTTGCAATGGAATTTATAATGTATTTGGGGCATGTTATCGGTTCGGATGAAATTTCACCTAAGAAAGAGTTGTTAGAGGTGGTAGAGAGGGCTCCAGCTCCAAGAAACAATGTGAATTTCTCTCATTCTTGGGGTTAGTGGATTATTATTCTAAGGGTCATATTTACAAGTGCCTATCTCCACCACAACGTCATTTTTTCAGACGTTGTGGTGGCGATAGGGGCTTCGCCTTATGTACAAGGCAGCTTTAAGCCACTTAACGTGGCTTAACGCTGCCTTGTAAATAAGGCACCCTTTCACGCTACACTTAACATAAAAGGGGAGGGCAATGGGTGTTGCTGTGGGCATTCCACCGCAACAACCCTTGATTTTGACTCTTCCCCTATTTTCAAGGGTGGCGTAAATAGGAGGCAGCACCAAAATTAAGACCAGGGAAAACATGGTCCTAAGCAGGCGAAACGAGGAGAAATGCTTTATTTCTCTTCGATTTTGGTGTTTCCATGTGTGCTGCATTGTGCAAAATGCCATTGATTGTTTATGTGCAGGAAGGTGTCCCTTCCTGCACATAAGCAATGATTGAAAAAAAATTACGTTTTGCTGCTTCTATGTGTGTTGCATTAAGTAGCACACAGAAGTTACAAAGTGCTGTTACTGATTGTTTATGTGCACGAAGGGACTCCTTCCTGCACATACACAATCATTCCCCTGCAAGGCAGACACCCTTGCACTATGGTGCAAGGGTGCCTGCATTGGTGCTCGGCAGCTAAATTAGCGCCAGCGAAGAGGTAAACACAGGGCTGCACCGTATTCCTGTAAGCCGGGTCTGGTGGCTTAGTGGACTAATGCATCCATTGCAGGGGCCTGTGTTCGACCTCATGGTCACAGGTTCAAATCCCTGCGGGTCCACTCAGCCTTTCATCCATTTGAGGTCGATAAAATGAATACCATTGAGTTGGGTAACAATAAACAACTGTTATTCAGCGCCTTGAGACCCATGGGTGATAAGTGCGCTTTACAAATACAAGTGTTATGTTAAATACGGTGCAGCCCTGCGTTTCAGAAGTGGCTGAGCGTGGTGTTAAGCCAAGGTGGCTAACGCCATGCTCCGCCATGTCTCTCGTAAATATGCCCCTAAGTTTGTAAGAAATTTCACAGATAAAACACTTTGAGAAAGTTACTTAAAGGAAGAAACATGTTTATGTGGTGCGAGGAGTTCATGGAAGCATTCAAAAAGATAAAGGGTGAAATTTACAATGCAGCTCCTAGTCAAGGTTTTGACCCAGAGGCATACAGTGTGATAACTACGGATGCCAGCAAGAAAGGTTTAGGAGCAGTTCTAATGCGCAGGGGTACACAAGTGAGAGAGAGTGTGATCGGATTTGCATCTTGTAACCTTGCCCCTCCCGAGGAATGTTATTTGGTTATTGAAAGAGAGACATTAGCTTGCATGTGGGTTATGAAGCATTTTCTGGCCTTTGTGTGGGGAAAGGAGTTTGAAGTAAGAACTGATCATAATCTATTGGTGAAGTTGCTTACTACAAATGTATTTTTAAAGGCATCAGCTAGTATAGCACGTTTGACTATGACATTGCAGGTTTTTAATTATCAAGGAAAATATGTGCCAGGTATACAAAATAGGTAGCTGATTGTTTGAGTAGGCACCACTGCCCCGGAAAGAGCTTCATTGAACGAATGGAATAATTTTCAGATAGCTTATGTGGATTTAGATGGATTAAAATCAGTTGACAAGAAGGAGTGGGTGGAAGCATATGAACATGATGTTGATTTGCAGAATGTGTAGTTGTTTATAAAAGATGAATGGAAGGGAAAGCAGAATTGCCAAGAGTCTATACAGCACTGTCCTTCTCTGTAGATACGGCGCTGTCCTTCTCTCTTCCTCTCTCCCTCTTATGCAACACAGCAAATTTGGGTGCTTTTGTAAATCTGGCCCTTAGTGTGAATCTAAGGGGCCTTAACAACCAATCTAAGTGCCTGCCGTTTATTAAAATGCTTTAGTATTGTAAATGTGGTATTTGTCTCTTGCCCGTTGTCTCTTGCATGAGACCCACCTTACAAAAAGCAATTGTAGTCGCTTGAGGTCCAGATGCCCCCCTCAGCGATACTTCTCCTCCAGCTCCAATAAGAAGGATAGCATGACTATCCTGCTGGCTAACAAATGTAAAGGGATAGTCAAAAATATGCCAGGAGGTTCATAGCCCTACGGGTATCCCTAATGGTCCATAGCGAAAATGTATCCTTCAGATGAGAATTGGGAAACGTTCATTGGAGAGGCCCTATTAAAGCTTAGGATCTCTCCAGATAGGGAAATCCTAGCAGGGGGGGGAAGTCCTTAATAGTGTGCTATACACAATGTTGGATAGATCAGTGCAGCACATGGGCCTGACTGGTGCACTATCTAGCAGTGGGATGGAGTGGCTAAAGGATCTGAGCCTGATAGATATCTGGCACTCCCTGAATCACACTTCTAGAGATTAAACTTTCTACCTGACTGCCCTACAGATGTATGGTAAGTTAGATTACTTCTTAGGCATACCCCACATTATAGCGCATACAGAACAGGCTAAGATTGAAGTATCTGCCTCTATGATACTTCGAGGGACACCCAAGCACATAGTTCTGGCCATAGTTGGAGATTAAACTACAATCTAACTAGGAATAAACACATTTAAACCAAAATGCTGGTGGTAATCTAGCACTTTCTGCAAGAAAATGATAAACCTGAGATACACTTAGCCACTCTATGGGACATGCTTAAGGCCATGATAAGGGGCGAGTTTATTGCCATTACAGTGAAACTTAAAGAAATGGAAGAGAGCAGAGCTCGAAGGAAATGTTAAACACTTACAAACCAATCACAAATGAACAGTGGGACACAAGGTCTGGCAACACCTGTTACTAGCCAGGCAACAACTCAAAGCACTAGACATGGTTAAAGCAGAATACATTCTACTGTGCATGCACCAGCGTTACTATAAAGGGAGAAACAAGGTATGCAAGTAACTCATCTGCTATTTAAGGGCCAACATAGATATGGAACAGGTCACAGAAATCACCAACATGAAGTGTAAGAAACAAACAGCAGATGAATATATTGCCCAGACAAGTTTATGAGGGCCTATACACAGCAGAAGATATCCCAGAGACAGGAATAGAGTCCCACCTAGCCACATCCACAACACCTGTATAGAACCAACTACAGGCAGACTCACTAGAAATAAATATCTCACTAGAAGTGATCTCAGGGACTGCAAAATGACAAGTTACTTAAGCCACCCTCCCTGATATCAACACACCTGCATTCTATATTACGTTTTGTCCCTTAAAAGCTCCGATACTGACGCACTTCTACAACTCATTTCCCACTTCAGGCACTCTTACTGACACAGTAACTGTAATTCCTAAACCCAGAAAAGATCCCTTCATTTGCACATTTCACAGACCCATAACCTTGCTAAATGTCCACACCTAGATCTTCACTTACATTCTGGAACAAGGGCCTAATCAGTTCATGCAGGGTCTGATAGACCCTGACCAAAACGATTTCATACCAAAGGGTGCAGCAAAAACACTAAATCCTTCATATACGCGATAATATCACTCGTATTAGGAAAACATCTTTATTGTTATCAATTGACGCTGAGAAAGCATTTGATTGTGTCCACTGGCTCTCTGAAGAGAATCCAGGTAACATGAAATGAGAGGATAAACTAACCCCAAAGATAAGGTGAGTGTGAACTTGTATGACATCAGATACATTCGAGGTATGTAGGAGCATGAGGCAGGGCTGGCCACTGTCATCACCCCTCATTGCTCTATATAAATGGAACCATTAGCTGAAAAAAATTAGATCCAATGGGATAACAATGGGTAGGCAAGAGCATAAATTAGCCCTTTACCCCGACAACGTACTAGTGACACTTACAGATTCACACCACTCAATCCCTACACTGTTGGCTGACATCAACCTATTTAGTCAGGTATCAGGTTTCAAAATAAATGTCCAGAAATCCTGAATATTATATATGACTACCCCAAAGAAACTCAGGACACACCACAAAGACTCTTTCCGCTAGTGTGGGCCAAACAACATTATACACTAATTAGGGATTAAGATCTGTCCCTCAACAGAGAAAAGAGCTACCCAGAACTTCTCTGATCTATTGACCGCTTCATGAAAAACCAACCAGCTTGGCAACTGGGCAGCCTGACCTGATTGGGTAGCGCTGCAGCAGTTTGAATGTCTCCTGCCCAAAATCGTATGTGTGATTCAAACCCTTCCTTTGCAACTCCCCTCCCCACAAAGGTCATACACAAACTATAGAAATTACTGAAAAATGTCCTTAGGGAAGGTAAAAAGCCCCCTAAGGCAAAAAGCATTCTTGCCTACCGCAGAAGGAGGTTGGCCTGAGAATCCCTAACCTTGCTAATTACTACACAGCTGGCCAGATTTATCAAACTTTCATGCAGCACAATGCGGTAAGTCTCCTTGCTGTGCTGCATGAAAGGGAGAGGACAGGAATGCGCCATATTTAACAATATAGGTGAATTCCTGTCATCTCCCTGCACTGGTGCACAATGTGCTGCCTTACGCCAACCCAGGCACCCTTGGCACCATGGTGCAAAGGTGCCTGCATTGCAGGCAGGATTGTTTTTATGCAGGAAGGGACACCTTTTTCCTCTTTGTAATTCTGCTGCAGAATGCAGCAAACTTAGAAAGCGGAAAAATGAGAAAAAATATATTTCTTCGTGTTACGCCTCCCCCGGGAAGGCGTAGCATTATGATGCCTTCCCAGGTTTACCACTCATGAAAAATTGGGAGTGCGCCAAAATCCATGGGTGGATGTGTGGAACGACTTCCCAATGTAGAGTAGCGCAAGGTAGCGACTTGTTCTGCCTTGGGCTACTCCCAACTTACCAAAAAACTCAGAGTCACTCAAGGTGGCCTTGCGTTGCTTGGTAAATCTGACTGAAGGCTTGCATTGCCCTTCTGTCACCCTGCCTTTGATACATTTGGCCCCAGATATATCATGGAATAGGACTGAATCCAAGAAGCACTGGCGTTTCACCGATCAATACATTATAGGGATGTTCATTTAGACGGTGGTGTGGTTGAATAAGAAAAAATTACCCGGGGTGTATATTTCTCTCCAGTCACCAGGGCCACCCGGTTATGGGCAACACAAACTTCTCCCCCACCTTGTCATGTGATGCCTTCTTGGAATGCTAAAAAGTAAACTGTAAAAAGATAGGGGACTTCTACAATTCTGATGGGTTATCAACTTAAACTAATAAAAGCTAGAACGTCCAGTACACAAGCTCAGTATGCATTGGTTGCTTGAAGATGTAGTCCAGTGGTGCTAGGAAACAGATGCCGATCCGATTTACAGGCTCTCTCAATGAAGATCATCAATAACAAAATGACTCTTTCCTCTGAACCTACAACGTCAAAAGAAGAGGCTTCATGCCATTGAAACCTTTGCAATTTGTATGCTCAAAAGGCTTGTGGAAATACAAGCAACAGGGCTGCCATGTTACCTGGGCAGCCAGTATAATAAAACGACAATCGGTCCTTGCAGTATATTTATGGTTTTAATCTCTTTATTGGTATTTTAAACAAGTAATCCCATCTACAGCTGTCAGCAGGTGGGGTTGAGGCGAGAAAAAAGTAAGAGAAAACCAAACAAGAAGGTAAACAGTAAACAACTCCACTTAAACAACAGGTATTTACAGCTTCCCTGTGCATCGCATTTTGTTGTACTGTAGTGCATACCCAGGTTTTAGCTTTGGTGTGGTCTTACCCCTGTGTTGTGTTCCGAGGTGTTCTAGGTGCAGTGTGTTTATATGGATGAAAAAGAAAAATTTAAAACAAAGTCTTGACAAACGGGTCGACACCCTGATGGGCCCTAATTTTTTGGGGAATGTGTGCGCCTCCCTCACCCCTGGGAATAGACAAATTCCCCAAAAATATATAAAAGAAATGTAGGTGGGGGTCGGCCCTGGAGGGCTCATTTAAACATTTTTTTATGAATGTGTGTTTCCCCTGGTGGGGCAATTGCGCCCTTGGGGAAAACACACATGCGTATATGTATAAAAAAAAAGCCACACCATCTGTGGCAATATATTAGAACAGGAAAGTAGGAGATTTTATTAGAAAAATATATACCAAAAGTTACTGAAGATGTGGCGACATGTTTCCATGCAGTGGAAGGCCATGCACAAAGGTTGACCGGTCATCTTTCAGTTGCTTTTTTCTTTATTTGGTTGCTATACTGATGATAATGAGGTGTAATCTTTGCTAAGGCAGTATTATCATATTTTCCAATCATAAAATAACGATG
This sequence comes from Calotriton arnoldi, assembly GCA_963921515.1. Classification (NCBI taxonomy): domain Eukaryota; kingdom Metazoa; phylum Chordata; class Amphibia; order Caudata; family Salamandridae; genus Calotriton; species Calotriton arnoldi. The sequence continues at coordinate 159,660 of CAWUFW010009891.1, read as the reverse complement.
TAATACTATCAAACAACGTGCCGCATAATACAGCATAATTTGCCTTTTCTTGCTGCAGAATTTAGTCAACACTGTCCTATCATTCGGTGCTGTCCAGCTGCATGATTCCAATGACCCTGATGATAACACTGTGGGGCCGATTCCGATTCCGTCCGGAAATCTCTCCGACCGAGCCGGACCCGGAGAGAATTCCGACCGAATCGGACCCTAGCAGTCCGACCGGACGAGTACGATGCATTCGCATGCTATCGGACTCGATTCGGTCGGACTCCCATTGAAGTCAATGGGAGCCGGTCGTACAACGCGTACGCGGGCTCCCATTGACTCAATGGGTGCGAGGCGAACAAGGGCGCCCCCTACGGCGGGTACGAGTCCATGCGCATGGCGGCGTACATGCACAGGTAGGGGGGACCCATGGGTCCACCCTGTGTGCGACTCGCGCGCCTACGCGTACAGGGGGGTCCGACGCGGACCCCCAAAGTCCGGCTCCGACAGCTCTTTCGAGCCGGACGGCGCGAGCTCGGTCGGACTGCTCGCGGCGCGCATCGTACTTACCCGGCCGGGAAACGTCTCCATAGCGCGGTGCGAGTCGTGTCCGTGCGAGTCGGTCGGAGCGTGTTGAAGCCGCGTACGAGTCGGTCGGCGATTTCGCGGGAGCTTGCATCGTACTCGCTCGGCCGGACCCGCGTACGATTCGGTCGGGAAACAGGGCTCCGAATCGGATCCGGTAAATCCGATTCGGAGCACTACCGGCCGAGATCGGAATCGGCCCCTGTGTGTTTTCACAAGAAGCACTCCTGCGCACAAACTTACAGGGGTTACTATGTGAATGTGTGCCTCTTGAGATTAAAGGTTGATCTGTGGCTTCTAGAAATTGGTTTTATATTGTCAAAGGCCCGGCAGCTCCCCCAACAATAAAGGTTTGCATAATCCATGACAAATGTATGCTGTGATATTGAGTATGTGGCAAAGGTGAAGTAAAACTGTGTCGTTTTTGTTTTGGTGACTTTGAGGAACCTGCAGATTTAGGAAACCAGATAAGTAATTTTGTGTTTATTTACTGTTGCATACATCTCACATGCACACACCCACTGACTGATTTAGAACAATACTTCTGCCTTCTATGTAGAACAGTGTTTTAGAAGGACGGTTTTAGCCAGTCAGCAGAGATGGCGTCTCAGCGGATGACTGCTGCTCTGTCCTAACTCGGTTTATGAAAGACAGCTCTGAGTCAGGATCAGAGACTGAGACAGCAGAAATTGAGACAGCATCTTTGGGAGAGGAAAATGGAGCAGGATCTGGAAGTGATTTTTCAGTTGGCGGAGTTCCATCTGATGACTTATCTTCCAGCGCTTCTGAGGGACCTGATGATGGCAGTCGTGTTGTCCCTTCACAAGCACAGTCTGTGCAGCAGAGCTACCGTAGCAGGATAGACCAACCCAGAGAGCCAGCATATGTGCGGGCAAGCACATACAAAGTGCTCTTTTGACATCCCCCAATTTAGTTCAGCCCCAAATTCCATCTTTCACTGGTGACACTGTATGTAAAGTCGATACGACTAATTTTTTGCCGATGGAGGTCGATACAACTAATTTTTTGCCAATTGACTATGTCCATCTCTTTTTGGATGTTGACTTCCTTGAGCAAATTGTGAAGCAAACAAATTTGCATGCCAAACAATTTCTGAGAGAGCACCGAGGCACTCTATGGCCTCATTCTAGGGCACACCGGTGGACTCCCACTTCACATAAGGAGTTGAAGATATTTTTCCGCCCTACTCTCAAAATGGGGTTAGTGCACAAACCAAGCTTGCAGTCCTTCTGGTCTACTCGCACAGTTTGGGTAACCCTATCTTCGCACAGTACCTGAGCAGAGATCGTTTTTTGCTATTTCAGCGTTTGCTGCATTGTAATGACAATGCTGGTCCATTGCCCTGGGGCCATCCAGACCATGAGAGGTTGTTCAAAATTCAGCTTGTCATGGAGCATTTGTCTGCCAGGTTTCCAAAGATTTATATTCCTGGAAAGAATATAGTGATCGATGAGTCCTTGATTCTGTACAACGGAGGGCTGCTGTTCAGGCAGTTCAATTCTGAGCAAAAGAACTCGCTATTGTATCAAGTTATACATGCCCGGTGTACAGCTTGACAGTGTATACAGGGAAGGACTCCACTGTAAAACCTGTAGGTTGACCTCCCACGCTAGGTAACACACAAAGATTGTATGGGAGCTTGTCCAGCCACTACTTCACAAAGATATCCAAACATTTGTGTGGACAACTTCTATATGGGAGTAGAGCTGTTCAGTGAAATGTACAAAGATGGCACTGTGGCCTGCGGTACAGTTCATTGTCGCCCAAAGGATTCCCACAGGAGCTTGTTTGTAAGAAGCTCCAGAAATCCCAGAGCACTGCGGGGCATTCCAATGAACTGCTCGCAGTCAAGTTCTCTGATAGGCGTGATGTGTACGTCTCACTACAATTCATGATGAGAGCCCTCCCCCTATCAGAGCTTGAGGTCAGATGGTCAAAGTTCACAAGCCCACCTGTATACTTGATTACAACAAGTACATGTGCAAAGTGGATAAGAATGATCAGGTTCTTCAGCCATACAATGTGAGTCGTAAAACTTGCACATGGATAAGAAGCTGTTTACCCACCTGATCCACATGGCAACATGCAATGCATATGGTGTTTATCATCAGACCACCAAGAGAAGACTCATGTCTTTCCTTGACTTTCAGTTGACCGTAATTGAAAGTCTTACTACTAAAGAAGCAGCAGCCTCTTCTTCATATTCTCTGGAGGACGTGGCAAGGCAGCAAGATTGACACTTTGCCAATCGCATACCTGAAACAGCTAAAAAGACTCAACCAGGTTGTCATTGTAGAGTCTGCTCTAAGAAAGGAAAGAGGCAGGAGAGTCGTGTTTACTGTCTGCAGTGCCCATCTCAGACAGCTCTGTTTTCCTACTTTCTTTATGTTGTACCATACAAAATTGAAGTATTGAGAAATTTACTGAGGTGGAGCTGCTGTAAGGTAAACCTTTCAATGGCTATGCATGGATACCTACCTTTCTTGGACCACTTCTTTGCTAGGCATGCAGTCATAGAGGTTTTGTTTCTCTACTTGAGGAAATCATGGACTTGCTTATGGCCTGTCCGGCACCTGAACCACCGTCAGAACGTGGTAGGTGTTCGGTTCGCCGATTGACAAGTGCATTTTAGTCCCCACACTGCACATAATGGTGGACGGAACATAAGCCATGTTGTCACAGAGTAGCCTGGGTGGCAAAAATGATTAGATTTTGAACTGCTTTTTAGGGAACTTATGTATACAACACAAGGACCACCCTGATTGCCCACAAGAACCAGAGTAAGTGCAATAGATCAAACAAATGTTTTGTGGGACACATTCACCAACACTTCTACTTGCTTAGAAAATGTGCCAACTCAATTAGTAACATGTATCATGATAAATGTTATTGAAAAAGGATTTCTTGCATGATGATGATTTTTACATTTTTAGTATCAGGACAATATACATTTCAGTATGTATCAAAATTATTGCAGATGACGCAGTGCTCAGACAGTGAACTAATATTTATTCAACAACATAGAACAAGACAGTGAACAGGTACCAAGGTTGTATATGATTTTATATCAAACAAACATAAGTGGAGAACCTGTCTGTTCATATATGTTATCTCCTGGCAAACCATAACATGTTTTGAAAGCAACTTAGGGAGGGGATATCGACGATTCGACCTGTAGTTAGTCTTTGGGTTTCATCAGGACAAAAGTCACCTCACTAAAGTTCCCTAGAAACCGTGGAATCATGGGAACTCCAATAAAGCATCCTGTAAGCAATACATGCAAGAATACTTCAAGACAGAGGGGCCGATTCCGATTCGGGCCGGAAATCTCTCCGACCGAGCCGGACCCGGAGAGATTTCCGACCGAATCGGACTCTGGCAGTCCGACCGAACGAGTACGATGCGCACGCATGCCATCGGACTCGAGTCGGTCGGACTCCCATTGAAGTCAATGGGAGCCGGTCGTACAACGCGTACGCGGGCTCCCATTGACTCAATGGGTGCGAGGCGGACAAGGGCGCCCCCTACAGCAGGTATGCGTCGATGCGCATCGCGGCGTACATGCACAGGTAGGGGGGACCCATGGGTCCCCCCTGTGTGCGACTCGCGCGCCTACGCGTACAGGGGGGTCCGACGCGGACCCCCAAAGTCCGGCTCCGACAGCTTTTTTGAGCCGGACGGCGCGAGTCGATCGGACTGCTCGCGGCGCGCATCGTACTTACCCGGCCGGGAAACGTCTCCATAGCGCGGTGCGAGTCGTGTCCATGCGAGTCGGTCGGAGCGTGTTGAAGCCGCGTTCGAGTCGGTCGGAGATTTCGCGGGTGCCTGCATCGTACTCGCTCGGCCGGACCCGCGTACGATTCGGTCGGGAAACAGGGCTCCGAATCGGATCCGGTAAATCCGAATCCGATTCGGAGCCCTACCGGCCGAGATCGGAATCGGCCCCAGAGTCTACAATTTATATAAGGCTGTGCGGTTAGTCGAAGAATTCCAGTGGGGTAAACAAATTATTTAGAAGTACACCTTTGTAATGTGTGTAGAAAGTGGTCACACCTACACATACGGGAGTACTCCTAGACAAAGCCAACAATGCAAAATGGGCCTCTCGGTTCCGTAGATGGCCTCATAGAGGTAAATGGATTACCTGGGTAAAGCATACCTTTGCATTGTGTCACACAGCCAACATGATTGCAGATCATGCAGCGGCATGAACGGCTCAACCCAGGGGACTCCCATTGACCTTGGTTTGATCTGTTTCTGTCGCGGACACTAGGCCCAGTCACACAAGTGGGGCAGCGTTTTATAGACACAAGTGGGGTAATGCAGGGTGGTAGGAATTTTGTGTATTTCTGTGGATTCTGAAAGTTTCCATCACAAAAATGTAAGAAAATGCTTTGTTTCAGGCAAAGTTTGAGGTTGCTGAGCATTATGGGTAAGTCAACCTCATGGCATCTATGCAAGGTACACCATCCTGAAATCCCCTGGTTGTCTAGTTTGTACATTTGCATTCGTGATGCCACAGCAGAGCCCCAAATGCTTAACTCTTAACGTAGCAATTTAGGGCCTTTTGTGTCGTTGTCTCTTGGCCCATCCACACAAATGGGGTACTGTTCTTATCGGGCGATGTGTAGGAACTCAGGGTGGTAGGAAATTTGTGGGTCCCCCCCACCCAATTCCAGAACTTTCCTTCACAGAAATGTGAGGAAGATGTGTGTTTCTTACCCAAGTTTGACATTTGCAAAGTCACACACCCCTAGACTCCCCTGGTTGTCTAGTTTAAAAAAATGTTCAGGTTTGATAGGTTTGCCTAGCTACCCACTTTGCAGTTTTGAGTGGGAAAATGTGATGTATCCATGTTGGGTTTTGGACCGTTTCCTGTTGCTGGCATTAGGCTTACACACATAAGTTAGGTATGATTTTTATCAGGAGACTTGAGGGAATGCTGGGTGGAAGGGAGTTTGTGGCTCTCTGCAGATTCTACAATTTTCCATCACTGAAATGTGAGGAAATTGTGTTTTTTTTGTCGAAGTTTGAGGTTTGCAAGGGATTCTGGTTGAAAAAAAACCTGGTGAGAGCACTACAAAGCTACACGTCATTTTCTCCTGCTTAATAAATAATGTTAACACACACAGTACTCCACACGAACATCAACTGTAAAAATCCCACATACTTTGAGAAATTTAATAAAACAATCACTGACTCAAATTGCTTTCCATATTTATTGTGATAAATGGTAAGTATGAGTCCAGACAACCAATAACTTTGAGTCTCCTCTGCTCTAAGTAATGAGTATTCAAACCAAGCATGCTCTCTGAGAGCTTGAGTCTTCAGTCAGGATCAACATTCCGGTCCTACAGTCTGCAGGTGAGGGGACAGATAAGTGCAAAGTGGGCTACCAGAGAGGGCTGCCTTCCAACACCTTTAATAGCTGAGGGTATCATGACCTCTGTGTAACTCTTTTGAGTCCTGGGGGGTTGTTTCATGGGTGCAATTACAATAAATAAATAGAAAATATATTCTTTTTAATTCTGTCATCTATTAGAAATATTTCTTACTTTAAAATCATTATACAGTACTTTACATCTTATTCCGAAAAAGTACCAGCTGTTTCGGTAATGGGAAAAGGCCAGCATTGAACTTATTGAAAAGAGTTCAAATTCATATACCTGCACTTGTTTTATGCTATTCCATTAGCTGTGTGCCATTTGTCATAGTCACTAAATGGATAATATTTGTTTCATAACACATCAACTTTCCGATTCATTTGGCAACCATGTCTTTAAATAATCAAATCTGTATGTACTACACGGTAAACTAGTCTGTGCATTTCCAATCTCAAACATTCAGAGCAGTTGTTTCAGGATTAAACATTGATCGGTTGTAATAGACAACATTAGATTAGAAATCAGTGTGCAGGTAATATTTTCATTGACACATAAGCAGTCTCTTTGAGGGTAAATTGCATGCTTTCAATTTTACGCGCAAGCTCCAAATCTTTAGTTGTTCAAAGCCTCTAAAACAAACCACAAGAGGTGGCCTAGGGCGTTCTGTCATAACTATGCATTTTATCAGTAACTCAACTCTCTTATTTCACCATTTAGATAATTTGAAATAGCAATTTGCATGTTACACTACGATGTCCTAAAGTTGAAAAATATTGACTCTCTTCCCAACAGTCAAATGATGTTTGTTGGAAATGGTATAGAAAGCACCTCATCACAAATAGCTAGAATACGTATAGGAGAGACACTTTTCACCAGTGAGTGACGTACTCACATAAAGACAACACATTTAGAAAACTGTTACAAAAGAGACTACCACCAATTAAAAAAAAAAAAAAGCTGGGAAAACACCAACAGTAACATAGAGCTAATGCAGGAGGCTGCATGAGAGCACACCACACAAGAATAATGTGAATCTAAGTGTAGCACTTATATAAGAAAAAGAGGGCACACAAACATTAAACACAAACTCTGCTAATAAAGATATTTCTCCTTGTGCATGCAATTAGCTGGCATCCTCCTTTCCAGGCCATTAGACAAAGTTGGCACATGAACAATGGAATTTAGAATTTCAACTTTAGAAAAATAAAAAAAACTACTGTGCCATGCAAGAACTGTTTCGCAGTCTGGAAGATTTGACAGATGCAAATTGTTGTAATGTAGGCAGGTTAGGAAACAGAAACCGATTGCTATTGCCCTCTGTGGCAGTGGCTTGTGGTCAACGGCTTTGTCCACCAGTTTATTCTCCATTTGCTCTACAGTTGGCCTCTTCTCTTAATGCCTCACCTTGATGGTGGCTAAATGTAAATGTAGGGATTTTCGGATTGTGTGGAAGAGCTGCGTAAAAAATGTAGTAGTCTAGGATTAAAGAGGCACACGCTGCACACAAATAAAGCAACTGAAGTCTCCACTTTGATGATTAATTTGTTACTGGGAATAGAAAGAGAATAGAGTGTAGACCTAGTATGCTGCAATAGTGGAATTCGTGGCATTGCTAGATCATGGACTGCCTCACCGAACCATAAGACACTGAGAGGGTGCTGAGATTCTACTTAGGCTAGAGGGAAGTCTCCATGTGCACTAAAACATTCACCCATGCTGCATATCATTGTTCATTTCTTGGAACCTCAGCACTTTTAAAATTCCTTAAAGTTCTCTTGAAATAATTGATGACTATATCTGACCTCTAAGTTGTAAAAGATAATTTGGCTGCAAAATGAACATGGTTTTGTGTGTTAAAGGACTATGTTTTGCTACTTTTTAACTTTTTAATTTTAGGGCCCTTAGAAAGCAGAAGCGAGGAAGGCAGAGAACTTTGATGCAAATTCTTAGCAGCAAAATATTTTTAGCGAATGCTTTTTGCTTACCTCAAAGTGGCAAGACAATCCAGGACCCTATAGGAGCACAGCTTGACCAGCTGTAGGCCCTATGTGGGCTTTATTTGGCATAGCTCCCTTACCTGGGCATTGGTGGGGAAGGGAGCTACAGGGTACACACCTAAGTTAGTCCTTGCATTTCCTTACTTAGGAGGTTTTACTTGTAACCTGGGCATCACTAACTATTGATATTTCAAAAAAAATATTTTTGTATTCATTACTTGTCATATGCGAGTACGTATTGTGCTAAAGTAGCTACTGAAGCAATATGGGGATCCTATTATGTTTGAATGGCTCACAGTGGGTATATATGGGGTTCTGCAGATGTGTGATAAGGTATGATACGTGTTTATAGTGAACTAGAAATGTCTTATCTGTAGTCTGATGATATATTGGGGCCCAGATTGACTAAGGCCCTGTGCCCGCATACATAACTACTAAGAATGACTAAAATAGCACCGTAGATGCTCTGCGTGCTACACTCTACGAGGATTTTAAAGAATATTTCCAGAATGCACAGGAGTATATAATTTGAAGGTGCTGTGAATAAGTGTAATTAACCATTTCATTCTATAGGTTAATTGAAGTTTGTAAAGTGTGAAGGAATGAATTGATAAGTCATTAAATACAGCTTACTAGAGATTGCTACAGGCGTGCTTTGGTTTATGTTCTACATGTATCCAATACTTTCTAAGCTGCTGAGATGTATTTAGGAATGTTTTACGAGTTGCCCATGCACCGATGTCCTTAATTCTACGTGCAGTTATTTCAGGCTCCACCTAGAAACAGATCTTTTTGTGGGCAGCATATTTCTAGCATCACTCCCGAAACACCTCCATCTTACATCTGGGTTAAACATGGACATCTGTGACACTGATCCTTTCATCTTCACGACTCCTATGGAAGTATAGTTTGTCAGCAGCTCCATTTTAGAAAGGCTGCTCTCTAGGTCACTGAAAAGGGCCTTAGTGCTTCCACTAATGAAGAAGGGAGGACTTAATTTTCCTTGACGGCAAAATATTGTCCTAACTTTACTTTTTTGGGAAAAAGACAATGGAGAGGACCAGTCACCCAGTCTAAGACCTGTCTTGTTAGATCACTAGGACTTATTTGAATCTGCTCTGGCCTGTGTTGTAGATAAGAACACTAGAAACCCATCAGTTACTCTGCATCATGTCAACCACCATTGTCATGACTGATCCTGGAGTGGTTATGTCTAGACAACTGGAGATTTAACGCTTTGTTTTAGGTAGGTTTTCTTTTTACAAATGGTCATATGTTCTGGTGTTGTGGGTATGGGGCCTGCATCTCTAAGGATTCCAGGAAACTGTGATTTGTTTCCCAAATCAGAGATGCCAATAATAGTAATGGTCTACTGCGTGGGTACTCTTGCGACACAATGATAGTATTGCTTATGCGGGCCTTTTAAATGGTTAGTAAATTGATGTTGTCTACTGCATCACATTGTGTCGCACGAGCTCTTAAGCAAAGCTTTAGTATATAAGGGTCTTAGTATCTTATCTGGATGCTTGACTGCGGTGGTAAGTTGTACAGGCAAGTGTTTGAAGATTAGACACAACAAAACAAAATCGGTGATAGTTGGTTGGCGCCGCAAGTATGTTGCATCGCGGGAGTGTATGCTCATATTAAAATATGAGTTCTGCTGCTTTCTTTAAAAGGAGTTTATAACTTTGTGGTATGCCTCTATCGTAGTCTTTTTTGAAAGGCTAAAAAAAGACAACAGTTCTGATGGGCTTTGCATGTGAGAAATGGGACTATTCCAGGTCCAAGCCTTTTTCCTCATGGTATGTCTTTATTATAGGAATGTTCTGTATGCAGAGATGTCCTTGTGTCGGGTGGCCCTAGTGCTGTTAAGATTTTCATAATTTCAGCACATTGTTCCCATTTTCACTAATGTGCACTCACATTCTGATCTTTGGAGGCAATCTTAGGTACTGCTGTTCTATTCAGTAGAAGGTCTGAGCGGTTCCGTCTTCAGTGCTAGCCTCAGTGTCTTTCTCCCTGATTAGCTTACAAATATGACATGTTTTATTGGGGTGTCAAAGATTCTGAGTACAGCTCTTGCAGAAGGAATCCACCTCCATCACATCCCCACAGAGTGCAGCTTCTACCAAAGAAAGCAACCTCTCCACAACCCTGCCAAGTGCAGCTCCTGTGGAGGTAAACAACGTCCATCACAACCCTACAGATTGAAGCTCCTGCCATGGAAAACAAACTCCATCACAGCCCTGCCAAGTGCAGCTCATGTCGGGGTAAACAACCTCCATAACATCCCTACTGAGTGCAGCTCCTGTGGAGGTAAACAATTACCATTAGATCCCTACTGAGTGCAGCTCCTGTGGAGGTAAACAATCACCATTAGATCCCTACTGAGTGCAGCCCTAGAAGAGGGAAACAATCACCATCGACCCCTACAGAGTACAGTGTCGTCCTGTGCAAGGGTTAGCTCACATCTTTTCTAGGTTCGGTCTTTCTGTAGGTGTTTTTAGATGATGGCGTTGTAGCCTGCTCAATCTCCATCCTAATGCTACTCTCTTGACGATGGGCTCTATGTGTGTGTGTGTCCACGCTCAAAGAAACAAAGTGAAGGATGATGGGACACAAGTTTGATGCAGTGTATACAACAGACACAAAAAAGAATATTTTGTAAATGCATGTCAGGCCTTCTCATATAAACTACGTGTGGTAAATAGGATTCTCTAAGGGCCAGGTTTATAAACCGTGTTTACTTCTCCCAATTCAAGGGGGAAAGAGTCCAACAGAAAAACACTTGGTGTTTTTAGTGTGGTAGAGAAGCTCTACGCAATCTTTAAAAGCTGTGTATGACTTCATAGTAATGAAACAATAGCGAATGAGGAGTGCACTGTAGAGTCAGTGCATAATACAATTTCACAACTAACCACAGATCATTGTCGAGCCACATTTGTCCTAAATATGCCAGGCTACGCTTGGAGACAGCACCTACCATCGCCCCAAGGTATCAGCAATGCTTTCTGTCTCACGTCCACCACAGCCATGTACACCAATATACATATATTTACAATGCACAACAAAAGAACACTGGGTAAAGGAAGCTGACTGGGTCTGCCAAGTGCAGGCCCAGTATATCTGGCCCAGTCTACTAGGCCTGGTCGGTGTCAGAGAAAAAAAAGATTCTGCTACAGCAGAACAACTCCAAGGCCAAGGCAGTCCACTTGAGTCATGAAGTCTGAGCCAGAAGAACAGTCTTACTGTGGCCGGCAAACTAGAAGAAAAACGGTTGCGTCAGCCCCCACGTGAAAAATCTCAGAAACTGGCACAGTCTGGAGTTGTCAGGCTCAGACAAACTGACACTTTTTGCCCAAAATAATCAGACTATGAAAATATGGGACAGTCCTCCTGGGACTGGTAGAACGGGGGAGACAGGCCCAGTCTACCACAGACCGGAAGGCCTAGGGCTCCCTCCGCGTGGGCATAGTCTATAGTCCTTCCTGCTGCTTGCAGTGGTAACTGGACAAGCCTGCGGGCTCATTTTCACAACGCCTTCATCTTCACCACGGGGATCGGGACAGCTTGGAATATCTTAATGGCATCCATGTCGGTGAGAAGCTTACTCCAAGTGGGCCGGAAGTTTCCTTTGAATCCAACAAAAGCCATTTTATCTGAAAACGAGAAATATATTAAGTTTATTGTTTGATTAATTAAAATCGTACAATATATTATTATAAAAGACACATGTAATAAGACAAATTTATATTAAAAATTGTACGGTTAAGCATAAAAGCATGTGGTCATTTTACAGGTAAGGAATTCATCATATAAGAATTAAGCTTGTCATCACGATGTATGTATCTCTCATAAAAACTAATTCCAAAATTCTGACTTCCCCGGCATCTGGAAAAGTGAAATCATATGAAGCAATTTCACTATTGTACATATCGGACTTGTACCCTTTTTGATAATAGTTCTGGAATTTTCCTCTGCAGGGTTACTAATGTCTAGTCGAAGTAGTCCAATTTCTTTTTTACCATTAGTATGAATTTTACAAAAGCAGAGTTCAGAACTATATCTGTTGATTTTAGACATCTTATATACGCTTGTCTATAGGACTGAATTCCACGTGTGTTAAAGTGGCTCTTAAGTGTCCCCCTTCTTTCTTCCTTCAAGTCAGGGCATATGCGAAGGAGATAGATGATGTTTTCTTATCCTTTTTTGCATAAACGGCAGGGAGTCGGGTCAGTTGTGCGCTGCCATGGCTTTGCGTGGGAAAATCCTGGGAGAAGAACAAGGCGTGCTTTTATAAAGATGTTTTTTGATTTTGTGGACCAAAGAGATTCTAAATAGGTTTGTGGTCTGGCCATTTTGTACTCGTTCATGATCATCCATGCATACGTTCTTTTTGCGAGGGATTCTTTGTCTTTCAGCATCGATAGTCATTTTGTTATTTTGTTAATAGTTTTTTTGAAAGACTCTGATGTTATCGGCATATCCCAAATTTCGTGCACTGAGTACTCATATAAGGCTATTTGTAAGTACTTCCTGAATTGTGTTTTCTTGTTTATTTGTATTTCTTGCCATAGCAGCTATCACATTGGGTTCTTTGTGTTTGTTTTTATTCTTTTCCACACCTTTATGAATTGGCCTTTCCTAGCAATAATCTGGTTAGATAACCTAAATTCTAATGTGGGCTGACGATGCGTTACATGGGAATCGGAACAGTGACTTAAAAGTTTTAGTAAGAGCATTGTTTACTGTTGTAGAGTTCATTCCGCACAGTGCTTCACTGCACTCGACAATAGTTTTGCATTTATTATTTTTAAGAGTGGAAGATAACTGAGTCCCCCAAGGGACTTCTGCAGAGATTGAAAAGCTGCCACTACGGTGCTTCCTCTCCTTTGCAAGTCTAGCTTGCGTGGTTGAAATTATCCCTTATTGTCAAGCAATACTCCCAGGTACTTGTAAGTTTTACTTGCTCCAGTTGGCGATTTTGGAGGTACCGTTTATGTTTAAATTGCGTAACTGACTTGTTGTTAACTTCCATTATTTTGGTCTTGGTGTCGTTTATTACCATGCCATTTACCAAGGAGTAATTTGATATTCTGTTGATAAGACGCTGTAGACCTATCTTTGTTTGGTTTAATAATATAACCTCATCAGCGTACAATACACTCAATATATGTCTTCCTGCTAGCTTGGGAGGATAGGCATTCACAGCATCCAGGGTTTCTGTTAGATCAGATAAAACAAATTAAATAGATGTGGTGCAAGGACACACTCTTGTTTTAGTCCCAAAGAAGTGACGATTTTTTTTATAGGAACGAACCATCCCCTATTCGAACTCTAGCCCAGGTATTAGAGTATAGTGATTTAATTGCTTTTAGATGACACGATGGTATTTGTTGTTTATTTAAGGTAAACAATACTTTAAGAGGCTAAGTAGCGAGCAACCCTTTACATGTAAAAATGTCAAATATTCTTTACTCAATATGTTCTCAGTTTCCCAAGTAAGTTGGGCAGAACGCTTATCAACGTCAGACTGAGGGCTCTGCCAATGTACCTATCAGAAGTGCGTTGAGGGCCCTTTTGACACTGATATTTGACATTGAAATAATGCAGGTCCACTTTGTGCATTCTATTGAGAGGAGAAATATTTATAGAGCCACAGAAGAGACTCTGCATTCAGTTTTACTGAACACTGTAAAATAAGGGTTCACCCCCTATATATAAGGATCACTGGAGACCTTTCCTTGGGCCTGTCGAACATTACACTTGTCTAAACACATACACATGTCGACGTCACTAGTGTATTGAACTGTTTTGCATTGTATGGTATTTTATTGCATTGTATTGGTATCTACAGAGCACCTTCCAGCCCACTTGCAAGGATTAACATGCGTGCGTGCTGCGTATATCCGTGACTGTCAGGTTTCCTATGATGAAGGAGCAGCAGCTCCGAAACGCGTCAGGGATGTGAATAATTGGAAGGCAAGAGCCGGTTTGGAAATAAAAGGTTTAGTTGAACTTTCCTTCGTGAAGTGGCGTCTTCAAGCTTCAGGGCAATTTCTGAATCATATATATGTTATTCAGAAATTGCCCTGAAGCTTGAAGACGCCACTTCACGAAGGAAAGTTCAACTAAACCTTTTATTTCCAAACCGGCTCTTGCCTTCCAATTATTCACATCCCTGACGCGTTTCGGAGCTGCTGCTCCTTCATCATAGGGAATCCTGACAGTCACGGATATACGCAGCACGCACGCACTCCACTTTACGTACTTTTACTTGATTGCCCCCCAGTGGGCCTCACAGGTAGGTGTAACTGTCCTTGCATCCTGGGAGTTGTAGTGCCTGTACTGCGACGATTCCTTCCCCCCAGTGGGTTCCGTGTGCTGCCTGGTTAATACTTTAGATCTCTATTGCTTAAATGTTGTTTATTCAATATAGATAGAAATATGTATTAATCTAAACTGCTCTTCGGCCATGCGCACCCCTTCTTCCATGCACATCTCTCTTCTGTGCAAAGTTCCACTGACAACCTCCTTGCACTGCTCCTCGTCCTGGGGCAGTCCTCCCTCCAAACACAGCTCGTGTTCAGTGTGTTTCTCTTCTTCCATGAGCTCCCTCTCCATCCACAGCTGGTCCTCCATGCACAGCTCATGTCCCATGCATAGCCCCCCTCCATGAACAGCTCCCACTCCATGCACATCACAAATCTCCCTCTGCGTGCATTGTCCTTTTCCATACACAGCTCCCCCTCCGTGATTATCTTCCCTTACATGCACAGCTCCACCTCCACGCACAGCTCCACCTCCATGCACAGCTCCACCGCCATGCACAGCTCATCCTCCTCTTTCCACCGTGTGTATTCATAGTGGGACATACACATACCTTTTAACTTCACATCCTTCTGTGCGCCAAGCTTTTCCAGGACTTTCGTCCATGGTCCTTTTGAGAGGAGTCTTCCCTTGGACACCATCAGGACGATTGAACTATGGGGAAAAAAACAATTTTCAAGCCTGGACTACAGTATTTACAAGACAAATCAAAAATGTTTACCTGAAATATAAAATATTAAGATGTTGAAAAGATGTTTACTTGTCCTCATCTAAGGTGGAACCCAAACCTAGGCAGAGGAAACCATGAGGGAGTCCCAACCTAGAACCGCAGAGACCTGGTGGGAGAGGATTCTCCCCACAGTGCAGTGCTTCGTGGTCAGAGATCCATAGGATTTGAATGACTCCTACCAGAAACCAAAGCTTTAATTTCTAGGTGGTGCTAGGTGTCCGCTTGCATGCTCCACCGCATTTACCTGGGCCTGTGCTGGGCGCTGCAGCACCAACACCGTACCACAGCAGACCAGTCACTTCATAGCCTGGCCGAGGAATGTGGTCCACAAGTAATAATAATGGTAGCAGTAATAATAATAATAATGATGCACACATCCCAAACTGAAATGTCTTAAGTTGCTTGACAAATGGATGTCATCATTACCTAACCTTATGTTACTCATTTTATCGAACCCAGAAGGGTGAAAGGATAAATGGCCCCTACTGGACCTATAATCTCTCGGTGACTTCACTCAGTCATCTTAGTGCAACACGAGGTGACATTCCATATGACATGCATGGTTTGACACCTCCGATCTGTGAGATTGAAGGCTATACCCTCAATTTGCAGTCTTGTGCTGAGAACAGATTTATCTCTCTCCAAATAATGACCTTGAAGTTGATTCCAGGCTTCTTGCGACCTAAGCCTTGATGAGAAATCATTGCTCCAGCTGAACAGGACCTAGAATGAGAACATTATTTTGCCAACTGAACCTTGATGACTCTCTGCTTATATCTGAGGAAGAAGTTAAGAGCTCAGAATGCCCGGTTACTTACTGGTAAATTTTCATTACTTCGAGTCCATGTCTTACTCGGCACAGTCCTTACGTTTGAGGTTATCTCCATTCCTGCAGAACTTAATTACCCAACTTGACTTAATGTCCTCAATCCAAGATAGCCCCCATCCAAAGGTAATACAAATACCTTGCTTCCTGGGGAGGACTTCCTGAAATAAAGCCTAGAATGAAACAAGTTGAACAACAGGGAGAGTCAGATGGAAACTCAGGACTGTGATGAGGAACACATGGACTCGGAGTAACGGAAATTACCGGCGAATAACCGGGCCTTACCTTCTTGTCCATCTTCCTCTCACAGTCCTTAAGTATCAGTACGTACCCAAGCCAAGGAACTGATTTTGAAACAAAACACACCACAAGGATAGTAAATACAAGAGCATTTAATGCAATGACCCGAAAACCTTACACTGCCGGAGGACCCACAGAACTCAAAACAGCAGTAGCAAAATCAGAGGACACATGCCCACCCAATTGCAAATGGAAAGGGGTCATAAACATGTGGGGCAGAGCCCAAGTGGCAGTAAAACAAATGTCACAAATTGAAGCACCCATAAATGACCCCCAGGAGGCAGCAACACCCCTAGCATACTTCCCATGGCAAGATGCTGGGGCAGGTTGGCCAGCCAAGGAACAAGAATGAGAAATGGCCAACTTTATCCAACGGGACAAGGTAGAGAGAGAAGGCTTGAGACTCTTCTTCGCATACAATGGGAGACAAACAAAGCATTAGATTTGCGAAATGAAGCAGTGTGCTGCAAATATACAGAAAGAGAACAATGTACATCAAGAGAATGTAAACACACCACTTCCTCAGACAGAGGAGTAGCACAAAAGGTAGGTAAAACAATATCAGCATCCAAGTGACATGAGGACACCACCTTAGGGACAATGGTCGATCTGGGAGGCAACACCACCTTGTCTGGAAAAAACTAAGGAAGGGAGGGGAGGACAACAATGCCCCAATCTCCCCCACCCATCTACCAGAAGAAATGGCCACCAGAAGAACAAGTTTGGCCGACAGAATCTTGAGGTCAGCGGACTCCAATGGCTCAAATGGAGCACCCTGCAAACCCAGCAGAACAAGAGGCAAATCCCAAAGAGGCACCATGGAATGAAACAACTCCACAGCAAGCAGGCTGCCAGAGGGACAACAGATAAAACGCCAGGCCCACGAACAAACTTGAACTGACACCCACTCACTACGGAGGGTAAAAACACCAACCCCAGCTGAAAACCGTCCTGAAGGAACTCCAAAACTGCCCTAGGCACAAGATGAAGATGAAAAACCCCTGTCCTGACACCAGATAGAAAAATTCCCCCAATGATGGCCATAAGCCCTAAGGGTAGATGGTCTCCCATAGATAAATCTTCAGACAAAGGAGAAACAGAGAGGGGCACATACTGCCCTGCCGATTCAGAGAAGAGCGGACAATCCAGTTGTCCCTCTGAAAACACACAGCTGTGTGCAACAACAGGAGACAGAAAAGCAAAAAGACCTTCAGAACAGCCGTCAGCCCTTTCCAATTGGAAGAATGAAGCATCTCCATCCGATTCCATCTTCCCTGTGCAGCAGAATCCCTCAGAGTGGCACCCCATCCCATCCCACTGGCATCAGTCATGAGAACTAGCAAAGGAAGAGGAACCAAAGAAAACCCCCTGCACATATGAGTGGTGTCCAGCCACCACTGGAGATCCCTGCGGATCTGAGGAGTCACCGGAACCGGAGTCTTGTACTCCTGAGACTACTGGTTCCAATGCCTCAGGAGATGGTGAACAAGGGAATACAGGAGCATTCTCCCCAAGGAACAAGGGCCAATGTAGAAGACATCTGCCCCTGACTGAGGAGCCATGTCCGTGGAGATGTCGAGGGATGAGGAAGGATAGAGGAAGGATAGAGGACAAATGGTGCGGAGACAAACACAACCCTCCTCCAACACAAAGACCTCCCCTAAGTCCACCCTGAAGCGGGCCCCAATGAGGAGGAGATCATGGGACGGCAGGATCTGGGACTTTTTCCAGTTGATCAAGAAGCCGTAGTCCTGCAACAACAGCGTGGTCAACTTGAGAACCTCCATCTGGGCATTTGTAAAAGAACAAGAGGCAATCCGCCAGTCATCCAGGTAAGGGAAGAGCAGGACACCCTCAGAACGTAAAATACTCACCAACTGAGCTAAGATCTTGGTGAACACCTGTGGAGCAGATGCCAGTCTGAAGGGCAGGACCCGGAACTGGTAGTGGTTGCCCTAGACAGCGAACCGGAGGAACTACTGTTGTAATGGATGCACCGGGACATGTAGGTAGGCATCCAAAAAATTGATGGAGGACAGGAACTCACCCTTCCGAAAGAAAGGCAGAATCAGCTGGAGAGACACCATCTTGAAAGATACATGAGAGATATACTGATTGACCCTTTGAGGTCCAGCACAGGGCGAGACTCCCCTGACGCCTTCAGCATCAGGAAAAGCAGGGAATAGTAACCATGGAAAATCTCCCCTAGAGCAACTGGAATGATGGCAGCCTTCTGGAACAACAACTAAATCCCCAGTAGAAGTGCAGCCAACTTCTCCAGGGAGCGAAGCGCAGGAGTCTCATAAAAATGGTGAGGAGGAGTGGCGCTGAAATTTACCCTGTATCCGTCTGAGACCACTTGGACCACCCATGCATCCGCAATGGTACGAGTCCAAATGTCCTGAAAGTATTGCAGATGACCCCACACCATAAGAAACCTGAAGCAGTTACGCCTTGAAAGAGGCAAAAGAGGATGCAACAGCTGAAGAGTACTGGGATTTGTCCGCATTAGGGGTGCCCAAGCCATGACCCCTACCTCGAAAGGGCTGGTGTTGCGGAGCCTTACCCCAAGTGGGAAAACCGAGTTTGTAGCCAAAACCTCTTCTCTTGGTAACTGGACGAACAGGAGTAACAAGCGTCCTATTTTTAGCTGACTTCTTAATCAGCTCCTCCAGATCATTGCTAAAAGCCTTGGAACCTGTAAAAGGAAGTTTCAAGAGAACTGCCTTCTGAGCCTTTCAGGAGTGCATCCAGATGTTGCGCCGGGCCACAATGGCTGCACTCAAAGCTGCTGCAGAGATTGTCAAACATGACATCTGAGAGAAACCGCACCTGCTGCTCCATCAAAGCCAAGGGGGCAGAAAAATCTGCATCCTCCTGCACTTTTTCAGGCAAAGAATCGAAGTTCTTGAGAAGGGACTAAATAGCAGAAGTGGAGTAGGCATTAGCACGGACCGCAAAACTAGAAGCCACATAGGACTGCCCCTTCCACCTTCTTATAAAGAGTGTCAGAGTGCAGAGCATCCTGTGACATCACAACCCCCTGGGTAGACAACCCAGCCATAATGTTAAACATTTTCACAGAGGATGAGAAACTCCTCCCCAAACGTATCCAGAGTGTAATATTTCAACAAGAAACAGGGGAACAACTGTTCTTCAACATCCTGCCATTAGTTCGTCTGCACACGTCGAATGGAAGCGTGCAAGGGCATCCTCAGCCTGCGCCGGATCAGAATCTGGAAAGCTTAAATTATCCCACACATGTCGCATGATTTCAGCCTGATCTGCGCCCTGCACAAATGGCCCTTAAGGTCCTCATCATCCCCCTCCATGGAAGGATCCATCTTAGGAATCTAGCTGGGGAGTCTCCTCCTGGGCACAAAATGCAGCTTTCACAGCTGCTGCAATAATGGTCTGTAGATCAGGGCCCCAGCAACCTCAGCCGATGGCCCAGTCACCGGGGGAAGATCTTACAAATCACTCTTTTTTTTTTTTAACATCTGTTTATTGAGATTTGTTAATAAGCACCTGTTTACATATTGTATATATATCATTTGCACAATTGTACAGGATCTAAATAGCTTTGATGTACAAGCACTAGTTATAACAATTTTGTTAGCTCCTGTCTTCCCGCTTATCATATAGTGCATTACATTATAGAGATTATCGGTGGTTCATACTAGGGTCCAATAGCCTAAGCTTGCTAAGACCACTGGTTAAACATTGTGTAACAGATTTGAACGTGTGCAACAAGAACTTCTGAGCATACTGATATGATCGCATTAGGTTTGTTGTTCCCCCTTGAGTTTACACAATTCTGTAGTGACAATGTTGATGCAACGTTCGACATTAGATGTATAATACGTTTCTGTTAGATTTTTGTTGTCCCTTTCCAAGTGATATAGAACTGAGAGGGGCGAGTAGTACTTCCTTTACAGTAAGTATACCATGCATTGCCATTACGCTATTTTGGCTTGTGAGTGAGTACTGTGTGCATGTTTGTTTGTACTGCCATTGCCCGGGCAACTCCATTATCGCCCCCCGCCCAGTGGCTCCCCAAACCCAGGACCACAGGGGACCAGATATATGAGCAGAGAGGAGAGGCAACTCCTCTGGTCTATTATATTCCAGAGGGAGCCACTAATTGTGTGCACCCATCTTGTGTGAGGCTCCGGGGGAGGCAGTAGTTGGGTCCCCGTTGCCGTCCTCCAGCAACCCATGAAACTCCTGCAGCATGGCTTCCCATTGCGCCGCTATGGGCACTTTATGAAGGCCCCAGATGTCTTCTAAATGGAGCGTCTTGCCCTCTGCTCTATTCCATACTGAAAATGATTGAATCCGTGCTGATATTGTCGGCGGGTCTGACTTTTTCCACCTTTTAGTTATCAGCCGCTTTGCGGTTAGCATACCTAAATCCAGAAAACGGGAGGTTTCTCGTAGCTGCTTGCCCCTAGGGTAGAGGTGCAGTATACATTCCTCCCAAGTACGTTTCAGCTGGCAATCGGTGGATGTCACCAGGATGTCACAGACACGTCTCCAATAAGCATGTAGGGAGGTGCAAGACCACAGCATATGTAGTAAGTCAGCCCCCACGTATTTACATCAAGGGCATACCCCGTCTGTCTGTCCATAAAATTTATTGATTCTCTCAGAGTGAAATAGGCCCTCTGGTGTATATAGTGTTGTATGAGTCTAAAGCGTGAGTTACGTGGGATGTATGAAGGACTGAGCAGTATTTCTGTCCATTCCTTGTCCATAAATGGTCGCCCCTTATCTGCTTCCCACTTCTGTCTAACAGACGTCATTGGGACCGCCGTGTGGAGGCGGAGTGACTCCGCAAACCAGCTAGTGTGGTGTCTGCCCCTACCCATAACATGCACATATTGTGTAATGTGATGCATGGGCTGCTCCGCACTCATGTCTCCCCATCTGCCCCTAAGTGTTGCTAGGATTGAGTAATATAGTAGGAACTGACCAGGTGGAAATTCGTTTGCTCTGCCAATACCGCAAATGGAGTAAGTGTCCCATCCTGGTAAAGGTCCCCCAGTGTTTGCACCCCCACATGCAGCCAGGTCGATAGCTCCGCAGCAGACCCCGAACCATTTCTAATAGGCATACCCTGTAGTGGTAAGGCCGGTGCGTACTGTGTTGTTGCGCGTGTTATGTACAGACATCTAGGGTAAGTTTTATGTGCAACCTGTATTAACAATCACGAATGCCCCTCATACGAGCCTGATTATAAAAATTAAACATAAAGACCGCTAAAGAAGGTCCATAAAAACAACAGTAAAGAAAAACATACATACCTGTAGCCAAGATGGTAATTGGCTGCAGAAAAAAGAAACAGAAAGTCCTCCCCAGGAAGTGAGGTATTTGTATTACCTTTGGATGGGGGCTGTCTTGGATTGGGGAGGAAAAGTCAAGTTTGGTAATTGGGTTCTGCAGGAATGGAGATAAACACAT
This sequence comes from Calotriton arnoldi, assembly GCA_963921515.1. Taxonomy (NCBI): domain Eukaryota; kingdom Metazoa; phylum Chordata; class Amphibia; order Caudata; family Salamandridae; genus Calotriton; species Calotriton arnoldi. Next base: position 138,039 of record CAWUFW010009891.1, on the reverse strand, counting down.
AGGTAAGAACTGTGAGAGGAAGACGGATGGGGAAGTAATATACACTACCCAAGCCTTGTTCTTGGCTCCACATGCCCGCCAAGCAATGAAAAATGGCTTCTTTACTCTTATGAAGCTAACACAGATTCTCCATTCAGCCTGACCGATCCCCAAGCAATAGCTTCAGATGCCAGAGTCAGTGCGCAGTTAGACTTACCGTAATTCAGCTGCAGCCTATGGTGACTTCTCCAGTTCTTGATTTCTACACTGCATACATCCTGTTAGCTACTTAAAGTAAGGCATGGTTTGCTCTGTCGGCCAGTGTAGGACAGGATTGCCTCTGAGAGGCTTCACCTTGTGACTAGTTGCTTGATTGGAGGTGCTGATATGTACTGTGCACCTGCCTTTATTTGGCCCACTTTCGAGAGACTTGCAGTCAAAATGAGGATGTTGCTTAAAAATCCTGATGACAAAATTCGTTAAAAACAGAGGACAGATGATTATTTGTATGGATGGTAAAAGACTGAAATTAACTATCGACCTATCTAAGACAAGCCCCATCTTTGGGTCACTTTTAAAAGGCCATTAAGGTATCTCTCTTCTTTTCTTTCTATTCCCCTTCCAGCTCACACTATGTCAGATTAACAGTGCCTTGAGATTCCTTATTTTGCACAGCCACCATGTAAAAGTAAACACTCACTGACTTGTATGCTGTCACACAGACTGTGGAACGCAACATGCTCACAACAGGCATTGTAGGTCGACCACCATTGCTCAGGGGGCAGTGGTTTACTTAGGACGACGAGCAGCGGTGGCTCCTTTATAGGAGCGGAGGAGCATTGCGCCACTGAGGAAAAAAACAGTTTGAAATCTTTATTTTCTGTTACCTATTTAAATTCATTTTAGGTAAGGTTTTATTCGTGCCGCTTACTTTGATGTCACATCCAACAGGCAGGGAGAGGGCATGGCTGCTGTATGTAGAGCAGAGGAGCTCTGTAATTAAACTGCGCATGACAGATTGGCTGGTCTCTGGAGTCAGTCAGCCAGTCATGCGCACTTAAGACTTGGCACTACAAATTCACTCTATCTTGATGGCAGGGGCTGGGCCAGCTAACGCAGCCCTCCGTGTCTTCACTGGGGCGCTGTATTGCCTTGTCCATCCAATCCCAGTGTAGCTCTCATGCTATTGATATAATAAATATCATAAGAGCTACATCAGCATTGGTTCTTTGCCACAGCAACCTCTAGGCTTGGGTACAATCTGCCGAGGATCACTTCCTTCTGGTAGTGAGCACGGACATATGAACTTAAGAAGTCTGTGCTGAAGCGGAGCCGTGTGCTTCTTGTCCGACACTCCAGACAAGCAAGGCGCCTGCAGCTGTAGTACTCAGTCTGAGAGATAAATTTAAGTGAGATGGGTCCGGAGGCTGCAATTAATTTTAATTACGCCAAGAGTCGAAAAACTGCTTGAAACGAGCATCTTAAGAAATGCCTTTGACATCCACCTGTACAACATCTATAATAGGACGTATAAAGCTGTCCTAGATTCAGTTTTAATTTTTTTCTTCACAAGCACACTTACTCCACGAGGGGGCACACTTTAGAAGCGTGTGTTTCTAGTACTGGTGCGACCATGTCCTTTATGTGCAATGGCTTATAAGAGCACTTGCGTGGCCTGTCAGCAGTGTGAGATGCATTGCGCACACCAGGCCCATCCCAGTCGGAGTTTTTAAGGCCCTACAACGTTTAACATCCAAACAGACCATGCGCTGGCAAGGGATTGGTTTTACCCTGCCTCGAGCAAGGCAGCAAACAAGAAGTAAACAGGGCGTGCTCCAGTGTGTGGGTTTTTAGTGGGAGATGGGGGACAAGTTGACTTCAGTAGAAACATGTTCCCTCTGCTACACAGTGTTCTCTTTGATGGCAGCTAAAAGTATTGGCAGCTTCACATTGCACAAAGCTGGCAAAGATTTTAAAAAACATTATGCATAATTGTGAATCATTCAATTGTGCATATGCCTCTGTATAAAACAAAAAAATAAGCAAATAATAAAGTTTGATTCAGGACCCATTTATCGAGTGTGTGTCCTAAAAAGAGAATGAGTAAACATGCTTTGAGTTCACCTACTTTCACATTCCACCAAGATAACTAATTATGTTTCCCCTATATCTCTAGCAATTAAAAGAGATCTTTTATGGCTTCCATTAACAACATATTTATCTCTGTCTGCCTCTTCTAACGTTAAAACTACCAACGTTTCAGATGATGTACGGAAACCACCTTAAGTTCTCCCTTTGCCGCTCTACTGCTAGATGATTAGAAGATTCTTCAGACCCCTATGTTTATATCACGTTATTTAAACTCAGTTATTGTTATGCTTGCAGTGTTGCATCATTACTCTCAATTGTTATATATTAATTGCATATTGCTTCCCTTTCCTTGCCCCTTCCCTTCATTGTTTATATTGTGTATATTTCTTTTTGTATACAGCTTGATAACCTTATCCTTATATATTCTTACTTTACTACACATCTTTATGTCAAATAGGATTTGTTCTATTCATTGAACTGCTGTTATTTTTCTTGTTATTCTTTAATAAACTCAAACTTTTAAAAAAGTCATTAATTAATTTTGACAAAAAGCTAAATGTTATCGATCATTTACTGAATTAAGTTGTTTTATATTGTGCTTACAAGTTGCCTCCCCCCCCCAGTTCAGAGTTATGTTGTAAGTTTACACTGATTTTAACCCATCTGTATACATTTGTCTACCTATTGAAAGTGGAGACAAAGTCATTTACCCTGAAACTCCCTTAGGTCAGTTGGTGTCACACGCTTATTTTATTCCTGAAAGTCTAAGATGACTTTTACACCGCACCACTTTCAAACATCACCAGCTGCCACTGACGATGAGGCTTGTTCACGTGACGTGGTACAGCATGCGAAGCTCTGCACTCTTGGTTAAGCCCTACTTAGCCTGTCACAGGGACTGTCAGGGGCCGAGGCTCACAAAGAGATACCAAGGTGTTTTCGTTTTTAGTGATACAACTTCGCCAATAATAAACACATTGGGGAAATAGGTTAAAATGATTTCCAATGATTTTTTCCCAAATGCCTGTAATGTCACTGCTAAGACAGCAGAGGGAAACAAAGCATTGCAAGAAGAGCCAGACAACAGTTTCAGTTTTTGTTGGTCATTTCAATACCTTACGTGCTTGGAAACAGGATGAACTGTGCTAAGCACCATATTAGCATCTGAACATTTACATCACTCGTTCAGCAACGTTTTTTCTAATGCTACTTTTAGGGCACATCACTGTGTCTAAACGGAAACAATGCAGTTACTGTTTTCATTCTTTCCACCCAATTGATAAGTTTTGAGATGAATTTTCCCCCTTAGTTAAAGTGGACTCCCTGATGACCGGATTGTCTTCCCAGGGGATGCTGGTGGCAGAGGATGCTTCGGCGGCAGACCCAGTGGATAAAAAAGTGGACACTCCATCAAGAGGGAGTATGCAGCTGCCAATTTTGGAATCAGAACTAGTGCTTACACTAGTTCTACCATTCAATCCCCTTTTTAAAGATTCCCAGGGTCTGAGGAACATTTAGCAGAGAAATGACTCAGCAGAGATGCTTTCCATCATGGAGCAGCAGGGAAGACTGTGGTCTGACATACCGTATGATGCTTTGGGGGCTGGAGCTGCTTCAACAGGAGAAGCCAGTGCAGGAACGAGGCATCTTTGGATGAGAGTGTACAAGGCAGATGCAGCTCGAAAGAATCTGCCTATGCACCTTCCCTTTCTGGCTTCCATGCTCTTTGGCCAGCAGGTAAAAAAATAATTAAGAAATTGTCTGAAGACTGAGAGTTATTAGAGCCTATCAAACCTCCTGGGGGAGTTATGGATCTTAGTTACAAAAGGGCATTTAGTCCACGAGCCTTCTCAGCCCTGTTGAGTCAGGGGCTGGGCTGGAGCACCCCTGGGATTGACAAAGCCACATGTCAATTCAAAGAGATTATCAGAAATATCTCCGGTTTTGTATAGTACAAAGTCATTAGCAATTTCAAGTCCTTTCATTTGGTCTGGCCATTGCACTGAGAATTTTTACAGAGATTCTGGGTAATATTCATTCACAAGGTATCAGGTTGTTTCCCTTCCTTCATGACCGTCTGATTGCTCCTCATTCTTTTTCTAAGGCAGAGGAGGAATACGAGAGATCCTTCCACACGCTGATCAGATTCAGATTACTAGTAAACCAGGAGAAGTCCAATCCCAAGCCGGTAAGGACAATCCAGTTTATCGGAGGCAACCTCGACAAGGAAGAGGGGAAGCATTTTCTGCCTTCTCACCGGAAGATCAAGTTGCAGAATCAGCTGTTGTCAGTACTAATGAAGTTTCAGGCTCCTCCTAGAGAGTGGCTGGTAGTACAGAGAGACATGGCATCTACAGTAGAAATTGTCCCCTGGGCTCAACTTCATCTTTATCTGCTAGTACGCCATTTTCTGGAATTATGGTCTTCAGAGACTCACAATTGCTCACTTCAGATTCCAATTCTAGGACAGTTGAACCAGACCTGTAGTGGTAGCTCCAGGAAGATTCACTAAGCAGGGGTCTTTCTTTTTTCCTCTCACTCCCACAGTCATTATAACAGATGCCAGTGTGAGGGGCTGTGATGCAACCTTGCAATCCCATCAAGTCCAGGGAAGATGGTCTCAAACCCTGTTCAGAGATCCTCAAATTGGAAAGAATTGAAAGCAGTTCATCGAGCTTTGTTCAATTTTTGCTCCATTAAGTCACCCAATGTTGATTCAAACAGACAATCAGGTGGTGAGGAGCTATCTTCATTTCCAAAGAGGAACGGGTCCCCTGGCCTTATCAGACCTGACCCAGCTCATTTGTCTGTAGGGAGAGCCACATCTTCTTTCTCTACAGGCAGTATATCTTCTGGAGAGAGAGAACGTGTTGGCAGAGGAGTTGAGCCGGGTCTTTCCATCTTCTGTCTCAATGGTTCTGTATCCAGGGTATTCCATCAGTTGACACTGAGGTTCACAGTTCCATGGTTAGACCTCTTAGCCACCTCAAAGAAGAAAACAAGTTACTTACCTGTAACTTCAGTTATCCAGTATTGGTATCTTTCATAGATTCACATGCCTGAATCATTCCCCGTCGTCGAGATGGGAGCCCCACGGTAAAATACAAAAGTAGTGCCATAGAGAGTAAATAGGCCTACAGGGCCCCAGGCCCAACATTAGTAGCCTCATTCTGCGTCCTTATATGAAAAGGACCAAAGAACGAATTCCAACCAATCAGCCACCAGCACCCTCTAGAACACTCCCAGTAGAGGCAAGTTCTCCTCAGATTTTCCGAGCACAAGTGAGAAGACATAACTCACAGAGAACTAACCCACGGGGAGGAGGGTGGGTGCATGTGAATCTATGAAAGATACCAATACTGGATAACTGAAGTTACAGGTAAGTAACTTGTTTTCTTATCCAGTATTGGGGTATCTTTCATAGATTCACATGCCTGAATCAGAGTAGCAAGCAGTACTATTAGTGTACTGTCGTTTGCGGATGGTGGGAGACATGTAGTTATAAACTCCCAGTATGTTTTAGAGGCTGTAAACATAGGTATGACCCATAATCATCCTATAAAATGTTTAATAGATGTAGATAAACACTCAACATTTGTATTAAGAATTAAAATACATATTTATATATATATATATCAATTAATGTCAGATGATTAAAGAGAGGAAAAAATTAATAGTATCCTAACCGTCAATGAACATATAATGAGAAGAAAGTCTGACCTTATTGAAACAGGTAACGTAATACAGCTTGACCAACCGCTGCATCTTCCTTCTGTGCAGATTGGAGGCAGTAATGCTTTGTAAACGTGTGGACATTCTTCCATGTCGCAGCACGGCATATTTTCTCCAATGGAACACCAGCAAATAGCGCAGTGGATGCCTCAACAGTTCTGGTAGAATGCGCCTTTGCTTTCACTGATAAGGGTTTATTAGCCTTCTCGTGACAGAAACCTATGGCAGATGCCACCCATCTGGCTATTGTGGCTTTAGTCACTGCATTTCCCAATGTTCCTTGACCATAAGCAATTAACAGTTGATTTGACTTTCTAATAGGTTTTGTTTTCTGAAGGTAACATTTTAAGCATCTTTTCATATCCAAAGAATGCAAGGCCCTCTCAGCAGGGCTTGTTGGATTCGGAAAGAAAGTTTGTAGTAACACAGGCTCATTCAAATGAAATTGCGTTGGTACTTTTGGAATGAATCTTGGATTGGTTCGAAGGGATACGTAATTTTGCGTAAAATGCAAGAAAGGCTCCTTGATAGTAAAAGCTTGGATCTCGCTGACTCTCCTTGCTGAGGTCAAAGCAAGTAAAAGGGCCACCTTCCAAGTAAGAAATTTAAGCTCTGACTTATGAATTGGTTCGAAAGGACTTCTCATTAACTGAGCAAGGACCACATTGAGTTCCCACTCTGGTGGAGGTACGAAAAAGCCCCTTTAAAAACTGCTTGATGAGAGAAGAGGAGCATAACGATGGAGTGTGTGGGGACCTTCTGTACTTGGAGATCGCCGCCAAATGAACTTTAACCGAAAAAAAGGCCAGGCCAGACTTGGCTAATGAGAGTAAATAAGGTAAGATTTGCTCAGCCGGTGCCTGCAACGGATGAATTTCATTGACTTCGCACCAACAGCAGAACCTTTTCCACTTGAGACGGTAAGTCTTAAGAGTGCTTGTTGCACGAGAATTAGTCAAAATGTCACGACAGTCCTGTGATATTGTAAGATCTTTGAATTCTAGGAAGTCAGGAGCCATGCGTGCAAATGCAGGGATTTGGGATCTGGATGAATTACCTGGCCCTTGTTCTGTGATAACATTGGGAGAAGTCGAATTGGATCTTCCTTCGATAATAGGAGGAGCTCCTGGAACCAGTATTGTCTGGGCCAGCGAGGTGGGATCAGGATTAGGTGGCAGCCCTCCAACTTCATCTTGCTGATGACCTTGGGAAGTAATGGAATGGGGGGAAAAGTGTAAGCATAGATCCCGGACCATCTCATCGAAAGGGCATTTCCCCTTGACTCCGGTTGAGGGAACCTGCTGGCGTAAAACCGGCATTTCTTGTTTTCTCGTGTTGCAAATAAGTCCAGAGTTGGTTTGCCCCATAACTGAAATATTCTGTCCGCTTAAGATTGCTCCAACTCCCACTCGTGGCAGCCCGATTGAGATCTGCTCAGCGTGTTTGCCAGGGTATTGTGAAGGCCTTTGACATGTTCTGCCCTGAGAGATATTCCGTGCAATGTTGTCCATTCCCACAACTCTTGTGCTTTTTGGGACATAGAGACAGACTTTGTTCCTCCTTGTTTGTTTACATAGTACATACTGGTGGTGTTGTCTGTTCGAACTAGAACTGAGGAACCTGCAATCCTTGGAAGGAAGGCTTGCAGAGACAGGAAAATGGCTTGCAATTCCAAGACGTTGATATGCTGCAACTTCTGTATCTGAGACCATCTCCCTTTGATCTGTAAATCTTGTAGATGGCCACCCCATCCGTCCATGGATGCATCTGTTGTTAAAACAAAATCCGGGATGTTTTGCAAAAATGAAAGGCCTTGAGCCAGATTGCTCTTCTGAGACCACCATTTTAGAGTGTTCACCATTCGTGGCGTGATCCGTATAACATCCTCGATGAGCCCAATGCCTGTTGCCATTGCTTTTGCAATTCCTCCTGTAGAGGTCTCATTTTTAGTCGAGCTAAAGGAATTAAATTGATCGCTGAGGAACACATTCCCAGGAGAGATTTGAATACTCGAACTGAAAGTGACTTTTTTCTTGCGACCTTGAAAGCTAACTCTTGAAGGCGCATCTGACGTTCCTGAGACAAGAATGCCTTGCATTGGGCGATGTCCAAGACAGCTCCTAGAAACAAAATATTCTGAGCTGGAAGTAGTTGCGATTTGTCTTTGTTTAGTGTGAGTCCCAGAGAAGCGAACAGCTGGAGACAACCTGACGTGGCGACATTGGCCTCCTGTAACGATTGAGCCTTGATCAACCAATCGTCGAGGTATGGAAAAACTTGAATCCTCGAGATCGTAGCTCCGCTGCAACTGGTGCTAAACATTTGGTGAATATTCTCGGTGCTGACTTTAGGCCAAAAGGGAGCACCTTGAACTGGTAGTGGATGCCAGCCACTGTGAACCGTAGATATTTCCGATGTCTTGGATGGATGGGAATATGGAAATATGCGTCTTCCATGTCTAAAGAAGTCATGTAATCCCCTTCGTTGAGGCATCCTAGAATATCTGCAAGGGTAACCATCCGGAACGTTTGTTTCTTGAGGAACTTGTTGAGCTTGCGAAGGTCCAGAATTGGACGCCATTCGCCCGATTTCTTTCTGATCAAGAAAAAACGAGAGTAGAAACTTTTCCCTTTCTGTTCCGATAGTACCTCTTCTATAGCCTCCTTGAGGAGCATGATCAAGACCTCCTTGCGGAGTAAGTGAAGACGAGGGGGAGGGGACCCCTGGGCGGAGTGACAGGTGGTTTTTCGATGAATTCCAATGTATGACCTTTGGCGATTAGATCCAGCACCCAGCGGTCTGATGTTATCCTGTGCCACTGTTGTGCGTACAGAGACATTTTCGCACCCACGGGTAAGGGGGGGTATTGGCTGGCATCCTGGTAGGCTCATTGCTTTCTGGTTGAATCTCTGCCTTGTTGTTGCGAGCGTTTGCGGCCGCCTTGCCGAGAGAAACCAGCTGTTGAGGATTGTCAATATGAGTTCTGACCATAGGGTTGGCGATAGTGTGACTGGTATTGTCTGTATTGTTGATTTGATTGGTATCCTCCTCGGTAAGAGGAGAAACCTCTGCCTCTGGCACCTCTAAAGGGGGCACGTCTGTACTGCAGCGCTCCCAGGGATTTAGCTGTGTCCGTATCATTCTTGATCGCTAATAAGGCGTCATCTATGTGTTTCCCAAATAACGAGTCGCCGTCAAAAGCCATATCCAGGATCTTCGTCTGGACTTCTGGTCTAAAGGTAGTGGCCTTGAGCCACCCTTGCCGTCTTAGAACCGCTGCCCCAGCCAATTGCCTGAAGCTTGTGTTGGCAATGTCCAGAGCACAGTCGATTGTCTCGGAGGCAGCTCTTTCGCCCTCTAGCAAAGTTTTCCTAACTTCTCCTCTCTGGTCTTCCGGAATAAGATCTATAAATGCCGCCATATCTGACCACATTTGACGGTCATATCTGCCTACTATTGCCAAGGCATTGGCCGCTCGAACCGTCGCTGCAGCCATAGAAGAGAACTTCTTTCCCATCAAATCCATCCGACGACCTTCTTTGTCAGGAGGAGTGGTTATTGGCGTTGTGGGATTCTTTGACTGCCTTTGCGCGGCTTGAGAAATGACGGAGTCCGGCCTTGTATGGCCTATCAGACAAGATGGGCTGTCTTCTGGGGCACGGTATTTTTTCTCTATTCGAGGCAGTACAGCCGGAATAGAAGCAGGAGTCTTCATGATTTTTAAACCATCCTGCCAAATGTAGCAATGATGGGAATAGACCGGACAATCCGTTTGGTATCCTCTTTAAAATCATGCAGAAAGCAATGTAATGGGCAACTGGAATCTTGTTGCTGCCCGCTGCATTAAATTATGGAATCCTCCAATATCCTCCGGTGGAGAATCCGATGGCAAATGAGGAGACGGAGATGGTGTTGGTATTATGTAATCATCCCAGGGATCCGGGTCTGTATTATCCGGTAACTCACCCTCTTCTACATCTCCCTCCGATGATGTATCCTCTTGCTGATTCGGAGGAGGTGAAACCGGTACTTGTACAGGTGTACTGGGTACAGTTGGTACAGAAGGTGGAACCACTACCTGCTGTGGTATCTCAGCCGGAGGTTGCTGAGGAGGAAACCTTTGGCGATAATCGGCCAACATAGCCTGCAAATCCTGCACAAGCTGGGGAGGAAAGTGCGCCATTTCCTGATGACGATGTTCTTGCCTTTGTTGAAACTGGTACGTGTGACGTGGAGGCAAATATTGGTCGTGATAATATTGACCTTCCAAGTATTCTTCCTCGTCATCCTGGCATTTAATATTAAGCTCAGACATACTATGAGCGTCTCCATAAGGATCATCATCCTCCTCATCCTCATAGTCATTTTCTTCCGTAAAGCACTGCAAAAGATGTGATGGCATCAGAGGGCTCATTTTAGTATAGTCCGTGGAAGCTTGCCTTTGGAAAGCCTTAAGGTGTGATCCTCTAGTTGACAGAGGCGTCGACGACATAGCTGGCACCACTGACAAATTCCTAGTTGACGGCGTTGCTGTCAATGTAATTCCTGTCGTCGACGATGAAATGGTCGTCGACGGTGGTCTCGTCGACGGAGTCGACGTCGACGGTGTTCTCATCGACGAGTTCGTCGTCGACGGTGGTATCGTAGACGGGCTCGTCGTCGACGGCGGTATCGTCGACGGGCTCGTCGTCGACGGTGGTTTCGTCGTCGACGGTAGTCTCATCGACGGGCTCGTCGTCGACGGTGTAGTCGTTGATGGCTTGATCGTCGACGGTCCAGTCGTCGACGACGTCGTTGTCGACGATGGTTTTAGCTTTGACTTTTTCGGCGTCGAAGCGTCGTCGTCGTCGACTTCTTTGAGAAAATGATTTTTGTAGTAAAAATTGGTCAAGCAATGGCAGTAGTCATTATCGTCGCCGTAGATGATGGGACAGACGATGTGACAGAAATAGTTGACGATGCAGAGACAGACACAGTTGACACTGGATCTTTACACTTTGTACTCACTGTGCGCTCAGACTGTGAGGCAGGCTGTGGAGATGATGATGGTTCAGAAGAGGGCTTCAAACTCCTTTCTTTTTGAACAGGCTTGTCATGGGAAGTTTTGGCATGTTTTCTTCCCTCACCTGAGGAACGCTCCTGCGACCTAGCCCTTTGCTTGAAGTAGAAGCTCTGTCTTCCTCTTCATTTTCTTTGGAAGATTTAAGCCACAGCAATAATCTTGCCTCCCTGTCCCTAAGAGTCTTACTAGGGAAGGTACGGCAAATTTTACAGTCTTTTGCCTCATGCTTTGGGTAGAGGCAATAAAGACAATCTTTATGTAAATCATCCACATGGACCCTCTTCTTTGAGCAGGTCCTGCAGGGACGGAACAGGCCTTTCTTGTCAGACATGACTAAAAGGATAGCTGAAGAGAAAAAACTGAGTAGCACTCAGGGAGACTCCCTTCCACACGACGTGCGGTGAAAATCTGAGGAGAACTTGCCTCTACTGGGAGTGTTCTAGAGGATGCTGGTGGCTGATTGGTTGGAATTCGTTCTTTGGTCCTTTTCATATAAGGACGCAGATAGGCTACTAATGTTGGGCCTGGGGCCCTGTAGGCCTATTTACTCTCTATGGCACTACTTTTGTATTTTACCGTGGGGCTCCCATCTCGACGACGGGGAATGATTCAGGCATGTGAATCTATGAAAGATACCCCAATACTGGATAATTATCGGATTCCCTTCTTTTGCAGCGTATCCCTGGGTCCAAGGATGAGGGTAGTGGATGCCTTCTCAATAAAATGGCCAGAGGGTCAGCTTTATGCTTTCTAGGGGAGGGTGAAACTCGCAGAGTTTCGCTCCATGGAATTCCACAGAGTTACAGAAAAACTCGACGAGATTCAGCAGAGTTCCGCGAGCGGACAGAATTCAGCATGTTGAGCTGCTCGCGCTGATTTTTAGCACCATGAGCTTGTACCGCTCTGTATAATCAGAGCGAACTGCACCATGTGGCACACTAGAGGGCACTGCTTTTTTCCGCCACTCGAGTAGATTTTCTCTGCCGTTCCCATCAGCATTGGATAAATTTAGCCAGGTGGCATTCTAGCACCTGAAAATCACGCTAGGGGACGCAAAGTCTTGCTTCCACTCGCCAACTTAATGTTGGCTGGCAGCACACAACAAAAAACTCTGCCACGCAACGGTTGGCGGAGTTTTGCCGGAGCTCCGTGCTACAAACATAACACACAGTGGGCAAAACTCAGTGAACTCTGCCAGTGAAGTGGAGTTTATTGCCCACCCCTAATGATTTCCCGCCATTCCACTGATACCAAGGGTAATTCAGAAGATTATGACAGATCAGGTTCAGGCTATTTTAGAGATTCCGAATTGGCAGAGTAGGAATTGGTTTCCGCTTCTGTTGCAGCTATCGGGGGCTCCCCCATGGGTTTTTCCTCTAGTTCCCTCTCTGTTGCTATCACCAGACCTGAATAAAGCATTCCTAGAGAGGTTGCATCTGACAGCTTAGAACTTGAGTGGATAAACTTTCAAGCCCTGGGTTGTTCTAAGGAGGGTGCGGTAGCAATTCAGCAATCCAGACTTCCAGCAACTCTTAAGCCCTATGCCAGACATTGGAAGTCTTTTTCCGGTTGGTACCTGTTAAAATCTTTGTCACCTTCGGAGAGTGAACCAATGAATGTTCTGGATTTTATTCAGGATGGATTTACTTTAAGTGTGCCAGTATCAACACTGAGGAGTCAATGAGCTGCCATTAGGGTGTTTAGGAAATCAGAATTGAATCCTTAGTTACCAAATTATTAAAAGTGTATTCTCTTAAAAATCCTGTGATTCATTCTCTGGTTCCCTCTTGGGATCTGCCCTGGCTCTTAGGGCACTACAGGGTCCTCCCTTTGAGCTGCTGGAGTCAGTGGAACTTAAATTGTTGTCTTACATGATTTTGTTTCTACTGCCAAATGGTTTAGGGCGAAGAATTGGTGAATTAGGGCCATTGATGTCATTCGATTCTTTTCTTCATTTTTTTTCAGAAAAGGTTTGCATTGAGACCAAAGCTCTCTTTTGTTCCAAAGGTGGCTGTGGATTTTCATGCTTCCCAGGACCTGCTTCTTCTGGTCTTTTATCCAACTCAATCTTCTCCGGAGGAAAGGGACTTGCATTCTCTCTATCTACACAGAGCTTTATATGTTTATATATCAAGAACAGAATATTTGAGGAAGGTGCAATCTTTATTTGTTACTTTTGGTTTATCTGGCCAAGCTTCACAACCATCATTGACAACCTTGAGTTGATGATTAAAACAGGTTATCATCTTAGCTTACAAGATCTCTGACAGGACACTTTCAGGTCCAGTTCACGGGAGGCCATCTAGATGTATAGAGCCTTCTTGGGATTTACTGACAAAGGCTTCCATGAAGGATATTTGTGTGGCAGGCACCTGGTCTTCTCGCACATTTAGAACACATTACCATTTATTTGTGGGAGGGGAAGTTTCTTCTGCTTTTGGTGAAAGGGTCTTGCAGGCAGTTCACCATAATGTGTGATTATGTTATTTCAGTGATTTAATACATTTGGGTTTGGCACCATACTATTAGCATATTATTGGCTCTGTTGCCTCTCACTTGGGTACTATCTCACCCAGTGAGAACTGAGACGAGGAAGACGTACATGGAGGTAATGTCCCAATTACTTACCAGTAAACTACATTACTCCATATTCAGGTCTTCGCCATCACAGACCTAGGGCCCCTTCCTCCCTTCCCTGTAGGGAGAGGCAATAAGAGGGTTTTGGGGTCATGTGAGTGAGTCATGTGAGTGTATTTATGATTGTTATGGACAGGAAGAGTCTATGTCGACTTCTCCTATTTATATGATACAGGAAGGGGAAGTGGGACATATTGGTGGTAGGATTTCGGTTTGCTTTGCATACTTTCTGCCAGAGATTGAAAAGTCTCACCCTGTGAGGACTGTGACGTGGAAGACCTGAACCTGGAGTAGTAATGAAGTTTACTGGTAAGTAACCAGAGCATTCCCTAGTACTGGGGGAGGAGTGCACAGCTAGGCAAAAGAGGCCGTAACCTTACAGCCTTGCACAGAGGACATGTCCTGTACATTCCAGCGCAAGCGGCAGAGCTAAGAGTGCACCAGAGACGCAGCACTCCAAGAGGCCTGCCCCAAGTGCTCTTACTCAGGAGATGAACGTTCTGGCTGAAAAGGTTTCAGTGTTGATGCTGTAGCCCAAAGGGGGAGCCGTCTATACAATGAAAGGCTGTTAATAGCCGGCAGCTGACCAGGATGCCCATGCACCCTGGCAGAGGGGCACCGTGTGCCATAGGACGCCAAATCACGCATGTTCTCAAACATGTGACCTCACCATCCACACCCTGACACAGGAGTTCAAACCTTGCACACCCTGGCACAAGAAACAGAACCCCACACACTGACAACACGAATAAATTATGTGCATACCACGTGGCAGGAATCCAGGCACTGTTCACCTTGCTCTGGTAGCCTGTCACAGAAGCCAAAGCCTTCAGATGTACAGTGAGCCTTGCACCCTCACACAAGTGCTTGAACCTTGTGGACGTTTGTAATTAAGCCTATGCAATGCTCTTAAAGCCCAGGGGCAGTAGCCAGACACTTCATCACAAGACTGAGACATAAGGTGGACCCTGCACACTGACACAAAAAGCTCAACTCTGTACATTGTCAGAGGAGGCTGAACACTATAGTGCCTACTGTGGGAGCTGAGCCCAGCCCACTGTCACTCGAGCCTGAGCCCTACATAGACTCTCACAGGACACAACTCCCTGAACACTCTGACATGTAGTCTCATCCCTGCAAACTCTCTGTCATGGGTTGCTCAGTCTCAGTCCGTCATGGAAAGCAGTGACAATGTCTCACATGGCACTGACCTCTGCACATTCTGATATAGAAGGTGATATCTGGACATTATCACATGAGGTTGAGCATTATGCCATCTGACATGCAAGCTGAGCCCCTCACAGTATATTATGAGGGCGACATATACTTAGCTTTACACTGTCTGTCATCAAAGTTAGGCCTTGCACACAGTCACAGAAGGGTGAGCCTGGAGCACTCTGTCACAGAGGGCTGAGGCCCAGACAGAATTGCTAAGGAAGGCAAATCTATACATACTGCTTCTGAAGTATGACATTTGTAATTTAAGGATTAGTCATGCTCACTCTTACCTGGAGCTTCATTTCCCTTCAATGTTTATTACAGAAGGATTACATTGTATTACATTGTACTGTAGCATTTATATAGCACTTCATACCCTGCTGTGTGGTGCCGAAGAGTATTTCAGAAGAGTGGCATGCTACACCATGGTTTCATGTATGAGTTATCATAGAGATACTCTTACATTGTGCTGGTACCCATGAATTTCATTGTCTCTCTTTCGGAAATATCCCACATTGGAATATTTTTCAAAATCTCGAATGATTTCTATTACCAGTTGAAGGAAGTAACTCAGGGGGAGGGTTCACTTCAGATTTTTAAAATTTGCACATAGACAATTTTGAACATCTGCACATAGACAGAGAGATAAACCCTTTCACAATGAACATAACACATTTATGCAGGTGCATAATTAGGTCTTTTTGATTAAGCCCGGTGACCAGTCCTCCCTGGAATTCTTCCACTCCTGGTTGAATTCTAGGTCTAGTGACATTTTTACTTTGCCCCACAACTCATCTGAAATACATTTCCTTGACCTAACTATAAACAAGCATTTGCAATGCAATAGGTCTCGCATTTGCGAACTTTGAAGCTATTGGCATTGTAGATGACAATGCCTTTTATTTATCTGTTTTTAAAATCCACACATAGATAAAAGCTTTGTCATTTACAATGCCAGTAGCTGAAAGATTCGCAAATGCGAGACCTATTGCATTGCAAATGCTTGTTTAAAGTTAGCGTGAAGCACTCTGCCAGGAATGAATGGCAACAGTCAGGTGGTGGACCTTGGCAGGGTCGATGCTGAGTAATATTAGAGGACATTCAGAGACACCGCTTCCGGGAGTGCAAAACCAAAGCAACAAGAAACAGCGGAGAGGCGGGCAAGTCAACTCTTGTACTTACACGTCGGGTCAGCTAAGTACTGATAAGGTGTCATGTCTAGCAGAGACGTCACATCTCACGCATCCCAAGTAACAATAACACAAACAATTGTAGCCATGAACTATTATAAGGACAGGGTCGGCCACAATCGGAGGGAACGAGACAGAGGACGTGGCTTCCCGATGCCCAGAGTGTGCTGGACTCGCCAGATCCCTCGTTTCCGACCGTAGTCATGGGCACACCGGTAACTGCTGGGTGCGGCAACTTAAACAATTATATCAGCACTGCTGCTCAGCCACGATGGTGAGATCACCCAACCTGGAGGAAACAGCGTGGCCCACCGAGGATACTGGGTTCCACCCTTCATGTTAAGAGGTGCTGCCGGTACCTCATCTTTGGTACAGAACTTACCTGCTGGACATACCATTTTCCGTCCGCAGACGGGCTTCCCTACTCTTCTGTGGTTTGCCTCCCCCTACCCGTAAACCGGCCACGGGCCTGAGCCAACTGGAAGACCCCCGTGATCGGGAGCATTGCTAGTGAGCGAACATATGCCAACGGGGGCCACCCGGGCTGTACAGTGCGTCACGGGCATCGGTGCTGTGGCCCCATGCAGCACTCCCTCCCGTGCACCGTAACTCTGCCACTAGGGTGCTGCCGCCTTACATTTTAAATTTTTAAGGGACGCGGAACCCTGTCGTTTCGGGCGGCGCCACCACTCTGACAATTAGGGTACTGAGCAGGAGACCTGAACAGCATTTCGTTTGTGAGGTGTCTCTGACAATACACTGCCCCTCTGACACACGATTTACCTGCTGCACGCCCGACCTCCGTCCGTCGACGAGCTCCCTGACCCTTTACTTTGCCAGCCTCTCTTAATTCTCCGGCGTCCAAGCCCGGGACAGCTGGAAGCCCCATAAACACTAACAATAACAATGTGAACAGAACCAGTGTTGATGCGAACCAACCGGCCTGAACGGTGCGTCATTTCGCGTCCCAATAAGTGTACCTGGTCCCTGTTAGATATGTTATATATTGCCAAAGCCTGTATGTTCAGTTTCACCTGAAAGATAGCTCTGTCTAAAGCAAACACATGTACATTTGAGTAACTTGTGAGACAGCACTGCTGTCTAAAGCAAAGTTCTGTGTCTTATGTGGGATGATGTAGCCTGTCGTATGGGCTTTGTGAAGAATGAGCTATAACCCACCTCTCTAAAACCTAATGGTTGTACCAACAAGGTGTCCATATGGTTCCATGTCATCCAAGACACGATATCACAGCTGGGCTTTTTCCTCTACTAATCAGGGTATTTTACCCTTCATAATCAAATGAATACAATTGAAGCAAACGAGACTACAGAACCGAGAATGCAATTGATGGTTAAGTAACAGCCCAGAACTGGAACAGGGTGCCTCGGATGAGCTGGAGTGGTGTAAGTAAAACCTGGCTAACCTGAGAGTTAGTTGTGCGGTCTAAATAATTATGTAAGAGCGTTGTCATCCGACTAGAAAGCTCTCCATTGTGATGCCGGGTACCTAAGCTGTGTCTCTTCTGGGATAGAGCGTGTGTCCAAAGCCTCTGGGTTGTGTAATTAGTGGACTATGGGTGACACGTGTTGCCTGTAGGTGTGTCTCGCCATATGCTGTTTGTTTGTGCAGATTTAACCGTACTGCAACCATAACTTTATTAATATTTAATTTCTCCAGCACGTGGGATTCACCACGAAACAGTCGAGTGTGAAGTTTGTTTTTCTTCTCTGCTGGCAATGTTAAAAAAAAAAAAAAAAACGCAAATGCTGTAGTTTTCCATTAAGAGCAGGGGTGAAACTTTTAGGTTCAATGGCAGAGTGGATGGATAGATGGCAGATTGGGTAAATGGATGGATGTAATGGGGACAGACTGAATGATGAATGAATGGATGGCAGAATGTACGGGTGAAATAGTGGATATCAGTAGGCGCATGGAAGGGTGAAAGAATGAATAGATAGATGCATGGACGGAAGAGACAAGGAACCTGTTCTAGGGTGGGTTCAGCTCGTTTGCTTTGCTTGCTTGGTGGCATCAGAGCTTTAGTTCAAAGTGGGGGCAATTTACATTTTCTGGCTACTCCCTTGTCAAAACGCCTATTGGTTGTTCTAGATATGATTTTTCTAACATTTCCGTCTAGGATCGGAATAATGTAGTTAAAGTAGTAGTGCGGGCATCAGGTTGCTACTGGGTGTAACCCCATGAAGGTGAGGCACGTGCTAATCTCAGGAAAAAAAAATCTCAGGACATTAATGCTACATGGAAAATAAAAGCTGGGTGCCTCGGGATGCAATATTGGTACCTCTCAAGCAGGTGCGTTGACTCACTTAGCTATTTTACTAAACTATACTAAGCTCGAGAACTGCAGGTTACGTGTAAATGTCAGCAGTGAGCGCATTCCCCCGCTCTACTATCTCAGTGAGATTCCAACAAACGACTTGCAGGTTGCACACTGGCCCTGCCGTATATAAATGCGGGTGTAATCCATGGCCCCCAGATAATATCGCGAGCCTCCCTATAATTTCTGGTTGGATACAAAAAAATCCGGCGTAACCACGTGAATGTGGAGAATCGGAAATGTAACGCTCGGGCATATTGTCAGCTTTGATAATATATAAGCATGAGAGGGGGTGCGGGCCGCCGAGCCTCGACCTCTTTTATTTTCTGTCCCCCCTGCACGTGACTGCAGCAACAACCACCATAACCGTGGTAGGCGGGGGAGAGGGGGGGACATTGCCGACCCCCCCTCCCGTCTCGTACATGTTGGAACCCACCCACCATCACCCACCTCAGCCATGATTCAGACTCGGCTCTTTTATTGCGCCTCCACCATGGTTCAGTCAGCTCCATCAGTGCAACTCAACTCTGCAGTTCAGTCCACATCCATGCTTGGCTCACCCACTGCAGTCCAGCCTTGATCCAAATTCCCTCTTGCCACCTTAGTCTTGAGCCACACTCAGCTCTACCAACGCACCCCGCCCCTAATCCCACCTCTGCTCCATGAGTACACCCTGACTCTGGTGCAGCTCTGCCAGGGTACCCCAAATCCCTTCCAATTTGACGGTTCCAGTGTATAATAACTATGTGTATTCGGATTCGGCTCTGCCCGTGCATTTCAACCCTGACCCATGCTTTGCACCTGTACTTCGCTGTCACTGTCCCATTCCTGTCCTTAAAACCAATGTAACCTTACTAACAGCGCGCTTAGCACATAACCTTCCTAAAGTATCCAGTGCCCGGGTTCCAGGTGCATAAATGGCGCTCTAATTTGGCAAAAAAGCAATATGTTGGCGGTTATAAAACACTGACATTAAGTCAAGGTGCATAGAGAGTAAGGGGTCGATTCCGATTCGGGCCGGAAATCTCTCCGACCGAGCCGGACCCGGAGAGATTTCCGACCGAATCGGACCCGTGCAGTCCGACCGAACGAGTCCGATGCATTCGTATGCCACCGGACACGAGTCGGTCGGACTCCCATTGAACTCAATGGGAGCCGGTCGTACAACGCGTACGCGGGCTCCCATTGCCTCAATGGGTGCGAGGCGGACAAGGGCGCCCCCTACAGCGAGTACGCCGCGAGAGCGCCCGCGGCGTACACGCACAGGTAGGGGGACCCATGGGTCCCCCTGTGTGCGCCTCGCACGGGTACGCGTACAGGGGGTCCGACACGGACCCCCAAAGTACGGCTCCGACAGCGAGTTCGAGTCGGACGGCGCGAGTCGGTCGGAGCGGTCGAGGTGCGCATCGTACTTACCCGGCCGGAAAACGTCTCCATTGCGCGGTGCGAATCGGGTCCGAGCGAGTCGGTCGGAGCGGTACGATCCGGGTACGAGTCGGTCGGAGCGGTCGGGTCGCCCGGACGAGTCGGTCGGCGAGTCGCATCGTACTCGCTCGGCCGGACCCGCGTACGGTTCGGTCGGGAAACAGGGCTCCGAATCGGATCCGGTAAAGCCGAATCCTATTCGGAGCCCTACCGGCCGAGATCGGAATCGGCCCCTAAGTATACATTGTTTCGCTCATCACGCGCCGGTGGGATGGCAAATATAGTCACTATACGCCCATCGCATTCGCAGCTTTCTTTTCCTTCTTGCTAGGTAAATCGAAATACTATACATTGTGTCATAGTAAAATGTTATTTATAATGCTTAGAAACGGCGTGTTTGTTAAAAAGCGCTAGTTGTATAAAAAGCCTTAGTCTGCTTTGCCATGTCACCTCAACCCTGCTAGCAGGCCCCCTGCTGTTCTAGTACACATTGTGCTCCCAGTGGGTGGTGGCCCCAGACTGTCCCTCCCCAACGCTGCAGTGTCCTAACACCCTTGAGGTCTCACACCCACCCTATAACCAAACCATTTGCTGGAGCAGTCTTAATTTGAGGGGGGGGGGGGGTGTCACAGAGTTGCCGCTCGTGTGATAATTAAGGGCTGCGCCAATTTGCTGCAGACTAAAGTTTTAATTCAGGGTAAACCGGAGTGCAAACTGACTGTACGTATGATGTTACTTGTTGTATCATACCTGGACGCAATGACAGAAACAGCAAAATACAAGTCATGCGGCACACTATGCTAAGTGCAGATTTTTCTCTCACGTGGTTTGAAGTCACGCCCTTAATTACATTGGCTACGCCCCTTTGAGAGACCCCCCAGTTTTTTCATCCCACTTAAAGCCCCGAGTGCATGTTAACAATAACGCAAGATACGATTCAGGGAAAAGAGACTTGGTTATCATCGTCGTAAATGCCACTGAAGAATTCCCTCCTCCCTGCAGCCAAGCCTCCTCCCCAGTCTCAGACCCCAAGGCCCGGGGTGGACTCAGGGACAAGGGCCATGGTGATAAGAGGTGCACGCGGTTATAAGCTAGGCTTCAAGGGAAGCAATAAATACGGCTTTCTGTTCACAAAATATCACCTCAAATGGTCTCTTTGACGCCTCATTATAAGAACAAAGAGACAGAGCAAAGACTATTACTTTCAGTTATGAATTATGGGTTTTCAATTAGGTTGAAAGCATTTCTATTGGACACGGACTACATACGGGCCAATAAAGTCATTTCCACCAAGCCAGGATTTCGAGAACAAAGCCCTTTAAAATTAAAAGGGCAAACAAGTATCTCAGAATTACACACTGATAGGAGACTACCATCGCACACTGATGGCATATTTTTAAACTCTATTAAAAGGAAATACTTAAGGAGTGGAAGATGGAGGAAAAAAAGGGGAGGTGGAGAAAAACCATCTACCGCCTCAGTTCAGTCTTCAAGCTCAATGAGATCTTACGCACCGGAGAATCGGTCCGAATTCTCAAACATTCTCTGGACATCCGAACTTCAAATGCCTCGTTTTCCCGCAAACCAGTGTCGGATAATTAGCCCAGCCTGCAAATACCCTGGCTTCTTGCGGGTGTGAGAACACCACGTTCTTCCCCTCGGTACAGCGCCCTCATACAGTGCCCTCATACCCAGCGTGAACTCTTCCTTGACGATTTGAAGAGCTCGTCTTTTAGTTCGCATCGCCCTGCTTAGGTCCGGAATTATCAGAACTTGGTCTTTAAAGTGTCGCTGCCTCTAGTTATGGCGGGGTACCCATTTCACAACAGCAGCCGCCGCCCCACACCCGTCTCTATCGAGTCCTTGCATTGTCACGCGCAGCATCATACCGATTTACCAAAGGGGACGAGCGAATATTTTCAGGCTAGACTGACCTCCAAGCGGCTCTCGGTGAGACAATCCCAGGACCACGCGGTCGCAGAGCACTCCTGCATGAAGACGCCCCTACCGGACCGAAAATTGGGGGCTAAGTCAGGTCCCCAGTAAGACATCTGACCAACAGCCCAGCCCTCCCCCGAACCCCTGAACATTTTCTTTCAAACTGTATAATATAATGCACAGAATGAAAAGAAAACAAGTGGTGCGCGCACGCTCGCGCCACAGCGAGCCATCTGGTTTCCATTATCGCGCCCGTGTCTGGGCACGATAATTGAAACCACGAGGCCTATTGGTGTCTATTACGCGCACCAAGCGCGTAATAGACACCAATAGGCCATGGGCGGAGCAATGCGCCCGCCTTTGGCCAATTACGTGCAGTCTTTTAGACAAAGACGCACGAAACGGCCTATGGGGTAGCACATATGGAATCGCACACGCACGAGCGCGTGCGATTTTTAGGTCAGTGCTGAATCCCCTTTTTCACCTACTAAATGTCTCGCGCTGCGCGAGCACTGCGGCGCAGTGCACCGCTAGGCGCGAGACCTAAAAATGAAATATAAAATTATACAATACACTTTTTCGCAAACTGATGGAAAACAACACCCTCATGCAATATTCCAGTCATCATCCATGTAGTTTGAAGTCAAATCTACCCTTTGGGGAATTACTCTGTTTTTGGAGAGATTGTAAATGTAAAGGAGATTTATTTAATGATTTGAACATTCTCATTTTGAGACTTTGCAAATGTGGTTACCCGTTAAAACTTCAGAAAAAAACAAGGAAAGGGGTTTGGTAATTTCCCTGTGAACACCTATTAACACCTAGGGTTTGAACTCAGAATTAAGTCGGATGGTGTGAGTAACAACTTTTTGTACAGAAAGTAATCAGGTTAAGAGAATTGGGAATTCTCGTTGTTAAGGGTGACACATACCTATCAAGCAAACTCCCTTTTGCTTTTATAAGGGGTAAGAACATTTGTGACATTGTGAGAAGATCAACTCTACATGTACCGATATCACCAACCATCCTTTCATGATAGGGACTTCCATCAATTCTGGGGTATTTTACATCTGAGAGTTGTAAAGCCTGTAACTTTAGGATTGATAATAAAGTCTGAGCATGACAAAAAGAAATATCCATTGAAAGAATTCACCAATTGTAACTCTTCAAATGTCATTTACACAGTATGGCGCCCACGTGATCTCGTATATATTGGACAAAATGCTTAGAAGTTGAAGGCATGAATTGTACAGCATTGCAGCAGGATCAAATGTGATACTGTTGGAGCACCTTTGGTTGATCCTTTTAAAGAACAAAGGCATTCTCTGGATGATATACAATGATGAAGCGAGTTGTGCCACATTGACGAGGCAGAGACATTTCTGTAGTTCTGAACCTCCCGGACTGCGAACAAATGGACATCAAGAGATTAACTGAGAAAGGACTAGATGAATATAGGAACTGGCGGCATCTACTCACACACACTCCTAATGGTTGGCATTATCACATATGCGTCTGTACAGTCAGGTGATCTAATTGTAGACTGTTTATTTGATACCTGAATATTTGTTTGATACATAAGTTGGTTTGTACATATATCTGTGTATGCTGACATTTTTTTTGACCATGTTGTTGATGCTTGTTTAAAATGCACACGTTAGTCTTGAACTCTAACGTGTCTTTTGCTTGTTTTGACCTTGTATATCAGTCATGACTATTTTTTTCCCTGTTTTGAAGTCATATTTTTATAATTACTTTACATTATTGCTAGTCTCTTAGGCTTTTTCGTGACCCAGCATATGGCAGTTTTTCAACATAGTATTTCTTCTGGACTGGCCACTCATTTTCTCCAACCTCTAGCTTTGGGTCACATTCAATAATGCAAGATTTTACCAATTTATGTCCATGTCCATTTCGCCCATCAAGACAAGTATTTTAAAGATTTGAGTGGGCCTTTTTGCCAATGACAGTCCCTTTTTCTACGGTTGCTACTTAGTAGTCTTTTTTCTAATGTTGTATTTCATCAAGTTCTAATACTGTGATGTACAGCCAAATGTTGTCAATTCTTAAGAACTCTTTGAAATTTTCCTTCATGAGTAGCTATTTTAGAAGATTTTTATAGTTGCTTTCCACTGCTGAGCCATGGCGTGAATGCTTGAGCAGTTGTGGGGCTGCCGCAATTTATTTGCTTTGCAAATTTGCACGTGTCGCCCACTCCAGACTAGCATAGGCTGCTGTATGAGTGTTTGCTAAGTTTGTTCTTTCACTACATTAGGGCATTTTGGCCCAATATTAAGATGTCTGTTGAGGCTTACATTTTTTTCTAATCTTTAAGAACCATGAGCATTTTTAGCCTTGGGGTAAATTACAGGCTGAACCCATCTTCATATTTTGCCACATTTATTGCTTGTGTGTTCTCTTTGAGATACATGCCCATATATCAAATGCTTTTTCACACAAAAAGAAGACGTTTCTTACCCATAACCCTTCTAGAAAGCTCTAAAATTAGCGGCACATTATTATATGTTTACTGTTTTTTTATCACTCCACTAGAGTCATTTTTTCACCACTTCTTTTGTTACTTTTTCAACTCCAGATGGTATACATTCCTCGAGTACAGAAGTGCGAATTATATTTGGGCCCTACTCTATACCTATATTTCATAATACGTTGATAGTAATTCTTGCCCCTTACCCTATCTTTTAGGGTGCCTCTAGTATGTCCTGATGAAGACCCTGGGATTAAAGCAACTTTGGGGTTGAAACATTGACAACTTTTAGCTTTGGACTGTAATTTAAATGATTGTTGAAGAATGTGTGTTTATACTCAGTTATAAACTTGCCTTAACTAACTTTGAACAGCTGAGCCAAGAACTGTTATATTCAGAGTTTTTTTATTTCGCTGTTATCCACTTGTTCACAACTCACATGCACTATGCCGTTTTCACTTTTATTTGGATCACCTTATGTTTAATGCATTATTTTCCTCAACTACTCAATAATACTTCTAAAATTCTTGATTGTGAGATGTCTTTTAAGCAATTGTTCTCTCTGTGAAAACATTTATGATTCCTCTCAAAATGTTACATTTTTATATTGAATGCCTCAGACGGAGTAGCTGACTGTATTAGAATTCCTGAGAGCCACACACTTACTTGTCTTTTATCTGTGCTACGTAGTTGTGGATCTGAGCTGGGACTCCTTGTAGTATGGAGTTTTTGAAGGTGACACTTTCCACCACTTTTCCTCGACTTCCATCAATTACAACCACTTTTATACCATCTTCTGCAATGAAAAACTTCTTACCATCGACCTGCACCAAGGAAAAGAAACAAGGGTTTAATTGCCACAAAGGAAGCATCGTTATGTCTGTGTGTGTAACGCATGTCCATGTCTAAGTCCCGGAAGCCCAAATCACTAAGAAGAATTCCAGCACTCACCTTTGGATGTCCAGTGACATTACAAGTTTGACCTCTTTCCCCACATTTAGTCCCTCAAGAGGCTCTTATTTATTGCCAAAGGAGCTTGGTGAATGTCCAGCAGAGGAAACTAGAGAAAGTAAACAGAATCCCTATTTACTTTCTGTTCCCTCAGCTACCTTCATGCTCCAGAAGTCAGGGACAGCACAGGCAGTGCCAGGGGGAACAATGGGCACACCTGAGGTCACAGTGACTACCTGTAATTGACATGTAAACGATTTTCATTCATTCTAGGCAAATGAATGTTTTGTGGCTATTCTGAAAATCCCATAGATCTAGTTCCCCTGGACCTGCTTTGGACAACCATGGTCTTCCATTCCTGTGAATCGAGTCATGCATTTGTGGAATGTCA
This sequence comes from Calotriton arnoldi, assembly GCA_963921515.1. Classification (NCBI taxonomy): domain Eukaryota; kingdom Metazoa; phylum Chordata; class Amphibia; order Caudata; family Salamandridae; genus Calotriton; species Calotriton arnoldi. The sequence goes on along the minus strand of CAWUFW010009891.1, from coordinate 112,601 downwards.
TTTGAGTCAACCTTTTAGTGACAACTACATTGTCAAACTTAAACAAATAGTTTAAATATGAAATATACACAAGTAGGATCCCTATCTGCCCCTTTAGTTGAGTCACTGTGAGACATCCATCTGCCTCCCAGCCTTATCTCAGCATACCTGTTTTTTGAGTAATTCTGAAGTTGGGAGGTGCTATGCTTGTGATGGGGTGGTGGCAGATGTAAAATGTTCAGGGTGTGTGTGTATGTGTGTGTGCTCATGTATGTGTGTGTGTGTGAGTTTGTATGTCTGTGTGTGGTTTCCTTCACTCGTGATATGCCTCTCTCATTCTGTTCCACAGACAGTTATCTCTATAGTAAGTGATTTGTGTGCATCTCAGTGTGCATGATAGAGAGTGGCAGGAAGTGTGGAAGAGGTGTATCATTGCAATAGCCTGCATGGACAAAGCTTCAAGTACAGCCTCTTGTACTTTTTCTTATGGACAGACTTTGATAGGAGCACTTGGGAATAACCATTGGCTCGGCCCCTTACTGGAGGACCTCTTCAGGCCTCCTAGGAGCTAAACATAGGAAGGACCTTTTGCCTCTTACTCAGCTAGTTAAGGCACCATGTATCTTAAAATGCCATGTAAAAAGAGAAAGCCATAGGAATAACCAGAATTTTCAGACATCCTGAAAAAGCTGTGTCAGAAGACACCCTGAGGGAGAATTCTGGTCTCCTGAAGTGCCTCAATTGCATAGAGGAACTTAGACTTTGAGAATGGTTCTTTATTTTGGATATATAAGCTGCTACAGCACTGTCCAGAGCCAGTACTTAATTTGAGCCAGGTACTGGTGGCTCCCACTGGCACGCATTTTTTGGGGACAGGTACTCATTGGCCTTTGAACTAGAAAAAGCAAGAGAAAGGCAGCAGCAAATACACTGGCAAAGGGAGGGAGCAGGGGTGAAAAAGAACCTACAAGAATGAGATGAATCAGGGCGTGGCTCAGTGCGGCATGGAGACGCATCCAGATTGCTGAACTCCGGCAACACAGCCCCATGAGCCTATTATCCTGACACCCCCTGAATCCTCGACCCCCCACCACTCAGAGGGTCTGGGACGGGGTCCACCGTGCTGTGGGGGCTGCCAGGAAAGATAGACCAGAGGGCCGTCTGCAGACCAAACTGTGAGCAGGTGAGCCTTACTAAGGGGAAAGGAGGTGGTCACAGAGGGTGCTTGTACCCGGGTGGCAGTGCTGCAAGAGTTTTGGACAGCCGGATGCAGTGGCCTCCCAGTGCAAAGACTGGTGAAACCCATCTTTGGTGGCCCTTGGTGGGTACCCCAGATCCCCCTCCCTGTTGAGACAACTACTGTTCCATTCCGGGGCCGGGACATACGGGGGAACCATTTGAGGTAGGCCATAGAGAAGTCATGTATGGTCCAGTCAAGTCCGGTCAGGTCCCTCCCCGAAAAAGACTGTCATCAACCGGAAGAGGGGGAGAAGGCCCAACCACCCCAGTCGTGGACTGGAACCTAGAGACACACACGTCAACTTTCCTGGCAGCAATAAAAGACTCCAAAATGGCCCTGGAACTTAAAATTGATACAATGGCACAGGAAGTAAACCTCCTCAGGGAACACCACGCAAAAACTGGTGGATAGAGTGACAAATGTGTAATCCACACTGGTGCAGATTAGGCCTACTGTGACGGAGACCACTACCTGTATCAAAGCCCTGGAGAAGGAACTCCCTAAGCTTGAAGAAAAGGTGGAAGATGCTGAAGGCCAGTCCCGCCGCAATAACATCTGGATTGTGGGACTCCCGAAGATGGTCGAAGGCTTCAGCGCGGAACTTTTTCTGGAGAAATGGCTCTCGTTGGTAGTCCTAGAAGTCAAAACTTCTAAATGGTTCACAGTGGAACGTGCCCACAGGGTGCCGGGAAGACCACCAGTCCTGGGCCTGCCGCCACTGGCCATGGTGGTTAGGGTGCTAAATTTTTGAGATCGGGAGGCCATAATGCAGGTAGCGCACTCGCGAGAACCATGGACAGTAGAAGATGTGACCGTCAACATATGTCCAGATTGTACTACACTTGTACAATGCCAAAGAGAAGCCTTCTGAGGAGTTAAGCAGCACCTACAAACCTAAACCTCTTCTTTCCGGCAAAACTCTGCATAATGGAGGGGGGAGATGCACACTTCTTCACTGACTTGAAGGTTGTCTGGGGATGGTTGGAGAGGCACGAGTACCTGAGGCCACATCTGGAACAGCATTGCAGGCCCAAGATGGCAGGAAGTGCTGCAAAGCCCGACAGTGCCCGCATAGAGTGCCAACAAGGGATCAGGCGAAATCAGAAAGAGCTAAACTCGTGGCAGACATTCAAAAGATAGGTGCCTGGGACTCCTTCAATACATGGGAAACTCTAGTGAAAGAGATAGATAGCTCAAATGAGGAAGGCTCCAATGTTGATAGCAGAGACGAGATTGCACCGCGCCAAAGGTTACCCACCCTGATGAATTCTGAAGAGATTGTCTGAGAGGCAGAGATGTATGGACTACCTTCCCAGACAGATCTCGATGTGTACTGACAGGCCTGCGCTGCCTGTACTCCTGCTCATGCACTGCATCGCGGTTCCCTACCTTACCGGATGGACATATATAACTGTCAGCTACACTTGCAATGGTAATCTAGAAATTTGTTCTTATTGGGCGACGGACATACCATGCGTTGGGGTAGCAGCCAGGTCGAAGACTGCAACATGGTTAGGTAGGATGGAGGGGTAGTTGGGAGGATGTTTCTTTTCTTAAAATGTTAACTGACTGCACAGACTACGGGGAGGGGCTACACCATCCAGGACAGATGGATCACTATAGTGGTTGACGATGTACACAACAGCCGTGAGGTACACCCACTCAAAATACTGGCATGGAATGTTAACGGACTAGTTGGCCAAGTTAAGCGGACTGGTGAACAAAACACTCACACGTGCAGCAGATGCACGTGCAGCAGATGTGATATTTCTGCAGAAAACATATCTGAGACGGTCTAATAGTGGCTTCCTGGGGAGGGGGAGATACACGGTGGTCAGTCACTCGGGGTATACCTCTGATCCAGGGGAGTCGCAATCCTGATAAAAAATACAGTCGTCTTTCAAGTGACTCAAACCTCATCCAATGACAAGGGATGCTGCACGACGCTCCTGGGCAAATGGGAGGGGTAATCAATTGCTTTAGTAAATGTATATATCCTACCCGGATTACAGACAGAGATGCTGGGACAATTGAGCAAATTGCTGCTAGATCTCCCACCTGCGACATTAATAGTGGGAAGGGATTATAACATGATACTGGACCCGCACATTGATAGAATGACAACCCCCCAACCAGGGACCCCCCGGCTGGTGAAACTCAGAACTTTTGTGATGGCCATAGGTTTGGGAGACGTATGGAGATCGCTGCATAAGACAAATAAAAGCTACTCTTTTTACTCTGGAGCACACAACTCCCACCCCGAGATAGATCCCTTCTTTACACAAATAGCAACACTATACAGATTCACAGAGGCAGACTTCAAAGGGAGAGGTATCTCTGACCACTCGCCACTGTGCATTATTCTTTCCAAACAGACTTTACGGGGGAGAGCAGACTGGAGAATGGCTACATTGCGACTCACAAAGGAAAAAGTGCTGGAGGGTCTCGACAGGGTGACGGACCTATACTTCTGCAGAGGCCACTGACGTAGTAACTACATGGGAGGCTTATAAGGCCACCATAGGGGGGGGGGTGATTGTAGTGGGCGAAATAGGGGAAAAGAGAGAGAGAACTCATAATTGGAGGGTGCTAGAAGAGGAAATCCTCGACCTTGAGACAGTCTATACACAAGCTTTCAGACGCTGTACAGCAGCACATTCACCTCAAGTCTGAAGAATATAGAATACTGGTCACGGATTAAGTTAAACTAGCACACATGATCAAACAGAAACGGCTGTATGAGGTGGGGACAAAGCTGGGAAACTCCTGGCCTTGCTTAGTAACAGAGACAGGGACAGGCACCATATTGGTGAAGTGGTAGGCCGGATGGCTCAACCATTACAGTAAGTGAGGAGCTAGCAACAGTAATGGTGGACTATATGTGGGACTTTTTACGTGCCCCATAGGGACACGCCAGACCTATTGAACTTTAACCAAAACTGCCCTTGCAGATGCCTGGGCAGGGCTTAAGCTCTGGAGCTGGAGGGGCCCATAACAACAGAAGTAATAAGCCTTGCACTCATGCAGCTTCAGACATGGAAAATACCGGGCCCAAATGGACTACCAATGAAATTCTTTAAGAGAATTACAAATAAGGTAGTAAGCCCGCTGTTCGATATGTACACGGAGGCATACCGTAGGGTTGAGCTCCCCTGAGATCTCGGTTTGGCAACAATCACACTTATCCCTAAACCTGGGAAACCCCCATACAGGTGGGATTCCTACAGGCCAATCTCCCTAATTAATGCAGACACTAAAGTGTCAGCGAAGGTGCTAGCTAATAGACTGCAAAGTGTTAATCTCTGATCTGGTACATCCAGACCAGAATGGATTAATAATATAACTTCGAAATTGTGGCTAGGTTAAACTTCGCGCAATGCCATTATAATAACTAGAACATCAATATTATCCAAAAGATGCTCAAGGGAACAGAAGGGATACGGCCACCCACGTACCCAGATGTCCTCTGTAGCAGTGGCGGCTCCTCCATTGGGGCGTGGGGGCGTCGCCCCACTGCTTTCTCGCGGTGCGAGAAGGCAGAACCATAAACGGTAAAAACTACCATTTATGTTTCTGCCTTCTCGCATTGCGAGAAAGCAGAAGTGCCTCTGTGCCTGGTTGGGGGTGGGAGGGTGGGCGGTCCTGCTCGAGGGCAGGGGAGTGGCTTGCCCACTGTTGTGGGTACTGACTGTTTGGTCGGCCCTGGAGCCGACCAAACAGTCAGTACCCACAACAGTGGGTAAGCCACTCCCCCTGCCCTCGAGCAGGACCGCCCACCCTCCCTTTTTCTCTATGCAGAGAAAATGTCCGGGCTGGGGCGCTGGCCTGCTGCGCCTACCAGCGCTGTGATTGGCTTGCGTTGCGTTACTGCGTAGGGGAGGGAAGCTGCCAGCCCACCAGTACAGCGTGACCGGCCTGGAGCGGAGGCGGTGCGGTACCCTGGCACTCAGGTACGTTTAATTTAATTGTTTTATGTATTCCCCACCCGCGATTCCCCCCACCCGCGACTCCCCTCCCTCCCTCCCTCGAGAATGCTGGCCGCCGCTGGACGCTGGGTACCTTGGGGTGAGTTAAAAACTGTGCATCTATAAATTCAAGAGTGTGCTGGCCCAGAGTTCACCGGATCATTCATTACCAAGGGCCGGATCTTTCTTTCACGGCGAGTTGAGCACAAAGAGGCGGGCCGCGGCTGGTTTCATGGTTTTAAAAAAACATGAGACACACTGGGCTTGCCAATCGTTTCTTGGCAGTTTACTTAATATAGTGAGTGACACTGACAGTCGCACTAAACACATCTCTGGATTTTTTCAATTGATACTGTTTTCTTGTCTGCTCTCAATGTAGTAGTTATGTTTCTAGGTCACTAGATGTATTATTTGCTTTTCCCCTAATCCACCGAAAGAAAGAGTTTAGCCTGCTTGTCCTCGTGCAGCAGGAAATCGGTTTTCACTTGCGAGGGTTGGGCAATAAAACTGTTGTGGAATAATACCAGAGATGCGCGCCAGTTTAAACCCCTGGCACGTGCACTGGATTCCCGGCTTCCCCAGCTAGCCACATACTGTGATCCTGGGTAAATGATGGTATATCCTTGAGCCTCGATTCCCTCAACTGCAGAAACACACGAAATAAGAGTACTCGTCATCTGTGTTTCCTCACGTAGCCTCGATTTAAAGGTGCATACATCTGTATTTGGAGGCGAGCACGTGTTTGTTTATTGTGGACTTGTAAACTACCCCCAATAGACTGTTTGATCTTTGCCGGTGCAATTTCTGCTGAAAATGGTGTTTCCTGTGAATTTCCGGCCAAGCACAGGGCCCACTCCGGGGGCTGCAATAACCAGTGTAGTAAAGTTGGCCATGCCGGGTGAGGTGCCAGACCGAGGTTGCTGCTGGTCCGTGCTCCCCCGCTTTGATCTGCAGCCCAGGGGCCAGAATGCAGGCTGTAAAGTCAGATCACTTGTTTACATGGCTCTGTCCTTGCTCTTTGTTATTTCATTGCATTGGCCATTATTACGACAGCGAGCTGGAGAGTGAACGGTAAATTGTGCCGCACTGTGTTGTGGGGACGAGTGGGGGCTGGGGAGATCACAGGGGACGGGGGACACTACCCACCACGACCAATGATAGAGGCATTTTACGCCCCACCTCTTTCAAATGTCACCAGCCGCCACTGCTCTGTAGACAGGGTTCACAGAGAGCAAAGTACAAAACTAAAGTCTGTTCCCGAGCAAAGAGCAGAATTATTTCATCAAAAAGTCAGTCCAAAGAGTATCAATCCAGAGTCTGTACTTCAGAGTTCTTCTTTATTTTCTAGTTGTCATCACATTCAGAGCCATAGGCATCTTACAGATGGTTCGTATCAACATATAGGCGTAACCGCTGTAGCCAACATGTGTTTCGTCTTGGGTATATTGCCCATTGACTTCCTCAGGGCATATGTTAACTTGAAAGACAGGTCCGCCAATATCCAGGCAAGCCTGCGAATAATCCCATTAAACATGGGTCTTTAGTATTGCTTATATCACAGGCGGTTCAAAAAAGTGTATGGACGTATATCAAAAACATGGAGAGTACTCCCATAACCTGCTGCTCTACTAAGTTGAATTTACGCCATCTATATAACAATATTATGACTATCGATACAGTGGGAATACCCTTAGACATCACATTGCTCGATGCGAACAAAGCCTTCGACTCAATTGAATGGCCCTTCCTCTTTGCCATAATTAGCAAAATGGGATTGGGACCTAAATTCCTGAAATGGATCCGACTGCTTTACACCTAATCCAGAGCCAGGCTCTGGCTAAATGGAACCATATCCAGGAAGTTCCCCATACGGAGAGGTACACAGCAGAGATGCACATTGTCGCAGATGCTCTTTGCTTTGGTGATAGAGGCTCTAGCTCAATGGATCTGGGTATATTCCCAGGTATGGGGCTGGAGATGGAATGACTCCTGGGAGTATCGGTTATCATTATATGCCGTTGATATCCTGCTCTATATTTCAGAACCAGACTCGTCCTTAGATAGACTTAGAGACATCTTTCGGATATATGAGCACTTTTCGGGCCTAGGGATTAATTGGAATAAATAAATCACCGGTCTTCCTGATAGGGACCTGGAGATGGGAGGGAGCCCTACCGTTGCCCCTGCAAGTGGCTACGCATCACATTAAATACTTGGGTCTGTGGGTGTCAAAAAAGGAGCAAACGCATTATGAGGCCAGCCTGACCCCACTCCTTTGAGAGCTGGAAAAGGATATACAATACTGGAGGCTTTTGCCTTTATCTCTTTTTGGCAGAGCAGCACTCTTTAAAATGATTGCTCTCTCTAGATTTACCTACATCCTGCAAAACAGCTCCTCTGCGGTTCCAGATGCATTCTTCCAGGTGGTGAATAGACTACTACGATCCCTATTATGCAACAATGGTCCATCGCGAATCGCCCTTCCCACTCTCCAGAGATCCATATGTGAAGGTGGTATAGCGCTACCTGATATTCATAGGTATTATGAGGCAGCACAGATCCAGATAGCGAACGAGTGGGCATATGCCTCAATGGGAGATCCGGCATTCCGGATGGACCGAGAGAAAATTAGTTGAAAGGGGTACTTACACTTACATTTATATGGAGGGAAACTGCCGGTGGATGCCGGCCACCACAACAGTGGTCTCTCTGAGGCATAAACGGAATAGAGAAATGGGTTGGGGAAAGAGGCTCATGCAATCCCGACTCTTAGACAGCCATATGACATCAAGGGCTACCTCCCTCACATAAGCCAAATTGATGAGGAACACACAGGGTGAACTGTCCCGACTTCAGGCCCATTTGTAGGGTGACAGAAGGGAGCTGACTGATGAAGACTGGGGGGAAGCCCTACAGTTCCCCAGGGAGGTGGCCATAAAGGCAAGCTATTGACTTATTCAATATAAAATCCTGCATAGGATTTATTAACCCGTACATGCCTATACAAAATTGGTAGGTCCCAAGATGAGTTAAGACCTAGGCGCTGTGGACAGCGATGCACTTTCATGCATACATTGTGGGGTGCCCCAAGCTTGCCACGTTCTGGAACGAGGTAACGTGCACCCTCATGGAGGCCACTGGCGTCACAATTGACCTTGAGCCCCCCGGTAGGCTCGGACACTACAAATGATAACAAAAAACTGGTCAACCCGGGATATGTAGTGGCAAAAAGGGAAATTGCTTAAAAATGGGGAAGCGACCGCAGTCCACACCTATGAGACTGAGTGATGGGCATGGAAATGAGCAAAATAAGTGAGAATATGGTATACCCGGGCACAGGATGCCCACATAAATACTATAAGATAAGGGGGCGCAGAGCCCTAGGTAAACTGACAATGATGAGTATAGTGCTCCGCCTAAAGCCCCGATGTTCCCAACTGGGTCCTGCACCCTAGTCTGGGACACTGATAATCGAAGCGAGAACCTGTGGAACTGTGAAGTCAATTACTGTTGTACTTTACTGGGTAGAAGGGGTGGGCGGAATGGTGTCTGATTTATCTACTCTGTCGTCTCAGAATGTTACCCGTTACTGTTTGTGTTATCATTCAAAAGCCAATAAAAACCTACTACAAAAATAAAAGAATGAGATAAATTAGCTGGGAGAGTACATTGGGGGATGAAAGAGGCATGGCGTGAAATTAAGACTATGAAACCTTGGTATTCAGGCAGTGGCGCCCGCAGACTTCTAACAATAATTTGGCCCCAGAACTTATTCTTTTACAAATTAAGCACTGAAGTGGTAATCTTCCTGTAGAAGGATTGCTCTAATCTAATCGGAGTTCCAGTGAGTGTCTTAGAAGCACACCTTATTATTTTCACTCTTCATTGTCACCAGCCCTGAACGGACAGTGATTTGAATGTGTCTGGGGCTGCAAGGAGCGTCTTTGCCTCTTCCACTCTGTTTCCCTCTCTCTCTAGCTCTTACTCTCTCTCACACACACTCCCTACCTACCTCCCACCTTCTCTCACTTTCCCAAACACCCATAGAATATATGACAAGATAAAATCCAAATACTGGCCAACCCTTACCTCAATATAGGCAAAATCGTCCTTGAGATGGAAAAATCTGGTATTATATGTTTCAAGTTTCAGCTCCAGGAAGTGATCTGTGGATTTCTGGAAAATAAATATGCAGATTAATATTTTTAGGAAATTAGAAAAGTTACCTCAGAAGTGGAACATTTTTAGTAGAGAAACATTTCAAAGTAAAAGAGTAAAGATGACATCAGCACATAGTACAGTAAGTGGAAACCACTGGGTTCAACATTTTATCAATATATGGGGCAAAACCAGAAAATTATTACAGACAACAGGCAAGAGCGAGTGCGCCCTGAATCCCACTCTGTAACACGCGGAGTAAGCGATGCAGGATGCTGCATTCGCATGTTGTTTCTGTGGTGACTTGGTTCATATGCAGCCTCGGATTGGCAAAGCGGGCAATCGGCCGATGGGCCTGTGGTTGAGGCCCGTTGATGGACCGTTTTTTTGGGGGCTGTCTCAGTCTCCACTGCAAGGGGACAATGTCAAAGGCTGTAGTTAAAGCCTGTGCATACATATAATGAGCCTGACCTGGTGCATATTAAGGTCAAGCTGCCGCATTGCCAGAAGCACAATGGCAATGGGCTGCTCCGGCTGTCACAGCAAGAGGTGTGTCTTACCCCTGACACCCTCCAGGTGTGACAGCAGCTGAGCTGCTGATCGGAAGCCATTAGCACTTGCTTTGCATGGGATTGGGGCAGGGGAGAGGACTAGAGTGGGTGGTGGGAGGTCGGTGAGGGCCAGCAAGGGGGCTCTTCAGTTATTTTTGCCTCCCTCCTCTGCATGGAACAGGCAGAGATAAATTAGTCTCTGCTGTTATTCTTCACCTGCCATAAAGTAACTACTGCAGTCGACAGGGAGAGATTGTGGCCTTAGCCACTTCGAAACTGGGAAACCAGGTTTGAGTCCCAGCATCAGCTCAACAGCCTTTGATTTTGGGCAAATCACAAGCACACAAAAATGAATCTGACTGTCTGTAATGTTATCTGGTGCTCATGTCAAGCATTCCAATGCCTCTGGGCCAATTTCATGCTATACAAAACTGCATGTATTTGAGGAAAGTGACACTATTATTTTTTGTTGTTGTTGCATTTACACACTAGCATCCTTGGAACTTACCCGTGATGTTAACAGTAAAACAAAAAAAACAGATACACCTTTCACCACACTCTGAGCATTGAAGGGCCTCTCTTAGGTACTGTAAAAAATAAATATCTAAAAGCCCAGGGTGAGTGTAAAAAGCAGTCTAGCTCAGTGCCATTTCCTGTTACCTAGTGGGCATTAATTAAAACATCCACAACAAACTTATAGATATAAAAGCACTTAAACATGATGTTAGAAGTGGGGTTTCTGGTTGGTAGAGGTATCCTTGTCAGGGTAACACAATCTAAATTATCCTGTGCTCACCCTCTGGTAGCTTAGCACAGAGCAGTCAGGCTTAACTTAAGAGGCAATGTGTAAAGTATTTGTGCAACACTTCATACAACAACACAGTGAAACCACCACAAACTTACTCCACACCAGGTTAGAAAACTAGATTATGATTTTAAAAATAAAAAGACCAAAATGACAAAAATCCAATGTGTAGAAGTCGAGATATGAATTTTTAAAGAATAAGTATCAAATTAGCGCTTAGAAGCAATAAGCACTTAAAAGAGGTATCTGGTCGTGCTAGACCAGGGCAAAGTCAAAAGTACAGGCTGACCGCGATGGAGTGCAGGCCGGATACAGGGACCTACTTGGGCCCGCTGAACCAAAGTATCTTGATCTGGGTTTCGTCATCGTCGATGAGGATGCGACGTGCAGCCGAGGTGATGCATCAGTGTCGATTCACGCAGTGGACGAGATGCATCGATTTTCTTCACGCAACTCCGGTGATGCATCTGTTCCGAGTGCCAGTGCTGGTTCCAGATGTAATGCGCGGCTGCTGCTCCCACAGTAGGTAATGCGTCGATGCCGAAGGCGATGCGCTGGTACCGATGAGGATGCATCGGGTCCGCACTCGCTACGATGAGGATGCGCTGGTTCCGATTCACACAATGGCGACGATGCACAAATTCCGATGGGGATGCGTGGGTTCTGGATGAAGAAGCATCTTAGGCCTCACTTCCAAGGGTCCAGGACTGGGGTGGCACCACTTGACAGGGCAGTCTCACAGCTTGCAGAGTCCAGGTGCAGATGCAGTTGGTTCAAGTCTTTGATATCCTTGAGACTTGGGAACAGGAGGCAATCCAGCAAGCCCTTGGAACCCCTCTGGGTTCAAGTGATGCAGGTCCAGTGCTTCTCACCCAGGCAAGAGAACAGCAGGCAGCAGGGCAGCTTAGCAAGACAACAGCACAGCAAAGCAGAGTTCAGCAAAGCAGCTGTCCAGCAGAATGGCAGTTCTTACAGCAGCTCTTCTTCCTGGCAGAGTAGTCACAGGTCCAGAAGTGTACTGATTTGGTAGTGCCAGAGGTCCAGCAATTATACTCGGTGGTTCCTCTGAAGTGGAGGAGACTTCAAAGAAAGGTTTGAAGTGCACAGAGGTTCTCCCTTCCTGCCCTGGCTCCAGACACACTACAGTGGGGTAATCAATCCTTTGTATGGGGACAGGACATAGCCCTTTTAGTTATAAGTGTCAGCTCCCCCCCCCCATCCTGCTCATGATGGCCCACCTGCATGCAGAGGACCACTCAGGCACACCTACTCTTCCTTTGTGTGTGACTGTCTAGAGCTGATGCAGGAAGTCAGCTGTCACCCACCCCAGATGTGTATTCCAGAGACAGGCAGAAGGCACCACATGGCTAAAGAAAGTAAATGCCAAATTTCTAAAAGTGGCATTTGCTAAACTGGAATTTAAAATTCAACTTCTCCATAAGTTGTGATTTTGAATTGTGAGTTCAATGACACTAAACTTGAAAAGTCTAACTCTTCACAATTTAGAATTACACTTAAAAGATGTAATAAGGTAATCCCAATGTTATCCTTTGACAGAGGTAGACCTTTCAGTAGTGAAAAACGAAATTGGGAGTTTTTCACTACCACCACATGTAAAGTTTAAAAGTACATGTCCTGCCTTTTAAATACACTGCACCCTGCCCCGTGGGTTATACAGGGCCTACTTTAGGGGTGACTTATGTGTATAAAAAGGGAAGGTTTAGGCCTGGCAAGAGGGTTTACTTGCCAGGTCAACATGGCAGTGTGAAACTGTACATGCAGGTTCTGCAGCGGTAGTGATGAGACATGGTTAAGGGGCTACTTATGTGAGTGGTACAATCAGTGCCGCAGGCCCACTAGTAGCCTTTAATTTAAAGGCCCTGGGCACATGTAGTGCACTTTACTATAAGTAAATTAAATATGCCAATTGGGGCTGAACCAATATTTCCATGTTTAGGGGTGAAAGCACACACACTTTAGCACTGGTTTGCAGTGGTAAAGTGTGCAGAGTCCTAAAGTCAGCAAAACAAGGTAAAAAAAAAATGGGAGGAGGCAGGCAAAAAGTTGGGGGAAGACCACCCTAGGATGTCTGGTCTAACACAAGTTCTTAGTATTTTTCATAATTCTGAGCTTCCAGCGTATAATTTTCCATTGGAATGCCAACACTTTGCTCCATGATCGTAACCAAACAGTTTATTGCGAAAGGTTGCGATCTGCAAATGTGGGCCACCTTTTTTTGGCTGCACGGGCCGAATTGTGGCCCCAATCCAGCACTGTTCATATGCGTTTTCAAACCAAAAGTGAATAGCCCATTACTGAATTTTAGTAAGCAAAGGGTACAAGTTGTTAGATTGTACAGCATTCCTTTAGAATGCTGATACAGAAACATAGTTAAGGTGCGCAATGCTCTTCAGCTAAGTAACTCAATACACTATTGTAACAGCTCACATTCACCCCAATCCAGTGGTTAATTTGTAAAAAAAATAAGTGCCTGGGATCTCATCAGGAGGCAGCTCGCACCAGCCCATTTCTCCCGTTAGCGCCACCTAAAACACAATCAACTACTAACCATGAAAGTGGGGAGAGTGGATATGTTGTAATGGCCAGAGCTGCTGACTTCGGAGCTGGGGAACCAGGTTTGAGTTCAGGCGTCGGCTCAACATCCTGTGATTCTGGGCAAATCACTTAATCACTTAATCTCCCTGTGCCTACCGTAAATGAATGTGTTGTTAAGTGGTGCTCATGAAAAGCGCTGGTGTTGATGTTTAAGTGCCGATGCTCAGCACCGGAAACCACTGGCTCAAATTAAGCACTGACCCAATCATTGCTAACCAGCTAGGTTTCTCAGGAGCAGCTGTCAAAGCTACTTAGGGCCTCATTCTGTCTGCTGCGGGCTCCTTAGACCGCCGCAAACTGGAGTTTGTGTCGGAATCAGGAATCCGAGTAGTCCAGTCATTTCCACACATGCGTCTTTTTCTGCCTCAATGTAGGTACAACTTTGTAGGATTCACACAGGGTAAACCATATCATTCAAAGTTTTTCCACAACGGAACAAGTGAAAATGAGCAATATTACCAAGTTATCCCTCGCTGAGGATGGAGGTTACATACTTCACCCAATAAATACAGGACCTCACAGTGTCAGTATTTTCAGAGTTCAACTTTACCAAGCCTAATAGGGTTGCTCTTGTAATGAGTCTCTTAGTCATATCCTTCCCTCATCATAGTGACCACAATTTTGCAACTTCAGCGCTCAGTCTAACAATACTTGAACTGTACATGTACATTTCATTCTAAACTAAATAGACGTGGCTTTGTAAAAGCGCAGTGTTCAAAAACATCAGTAACAATCACTCAAATTCACATACATTTTTACATGCACATTAATTGTGTATTCGTGCTTCCCTTTCCTTGAACTTCCAACGCCCTCATTTCTCGAAAATGCGGAACAAGAGTTAATAAAATTACAGAATATGCAAAAGAGTAAAATAATGACAATTGCTCAGCACAAAAGTGATGAAGAGGAATACCTCTTCTGGAATGTTTAATATCAAAAGAAGAATTAGTTACATTGAAAGGCATAGTTTGTAAATACTAGCAGCATTAAAATTAATTTTGAAAAATCATGCAAAAAACAGATGTTCCGTTGAATGGCACATTCATTTAAAGGTTCAAACAAATTGAAGTTATAAAAATAAAACTGTAGATTTGTAGGAAACAATCTACTCAAACGGAGACACTGAATGGCCAAGGTGGGATACAACCAATTCCTTCCCAAGGCAGTACTATATAACCATGGTATCAAAGAGTCAAACAAATGGTACAACACTGCTCGCTAACCCTAAAAGGTAAGACTTCGACATGGAATGCCAATAACAGTGATTCAACAACCAGGCTGGTGAAACTCAATGCAACCAAACAATTGATGGGGATTAAACCAGCTATGCCCAGTTCTGCCATAAACTACAGACATTTTCATGTTGGAAATAGAAACACCTTGGGAGTGCATGGCTAAGAATGCTTCCTAAATCTATCTCTGAGCCCATTCCTTGTACAATCTTCCTTATCCACATCCAAACTCATGGGAGTGGTGCAGGCAAGGAACTTAACCATTAGGAGCAAAGCTACAAACTTACAGGTAGATCCCACGCCGGGCTTGACAGCATGTTTCTAATATTTTCTCAAAAAACCTTGCACACCAAAATTACGACCTTCATGAATGTGTCCTATCTCACAGGCTAATCTGTGCACTTTCTAAGCAAACAGTTCTCATTCTCCTGAAAATCCCACTCACTATCCTGAGATTCTTACTGATTACATGCCAAGAACAAACTTTCCAACAAAGCCAAGAGCAATCCTAGAGTGGGAAGTCACAAGATACATTCAAGCAGATGCTGTGCATCTTGATTACTTTATCATCAACAATTAGTCTTCAGGCAGGTGAGGGGAACCAAAACTTTAACTCCAAATATCTGAAGGGCTCCCTAACAAATGTAGATAAATGTGAAGGAGGGCGTGGCCAGCCATCATGGTCGCTCGAAGGTGAATCCGAACGGCTCCACTCCAGGCCCTGCATACGGTGCTGAAGAGACGCTTGAAACCGCATCCAAGCAAGTCGGGATGCAGCCCTAGATGATGAGATCCTGGGGGGGGGACCCAGAATCCCCCACCTGCCGACTGAAGATCGCCGCTGGAGGCTCGGAACAAATGGGCCTGTTCGCCAAAGAAAAGCCCAAAATGGCGGCTCCCTCCGGTCCGCGCGGAGTGAAATGCGGACTCGGCTATTGCCATATTTGAGGAAGAGGGTAGCCGAGCTCCCGTATCCCGCAAGTCGGGGGCCACCGTTTGCCCGGTAGGTGTACGGGGGCAGCTGAGGAACAGACACTCGAACTGGGAGGAGCACATCCAGCAGGAACGGTCCGACCTGGGGGAAGCCTCAACCTTAAGATCGGCGGAGGAGCTGGCCGCCTAGTGGGGTCCCCAGAATTGAACAGTGAGGAGGGGGTGGGGGGGGCACCGGGACCCTCCGGTGGCAGACGCTAGTCAGAAATGAGGCCCAGAGCGATATTGCCCTGGATGCCTGACTCCCCTCGGGACAATGCCTGACATTAAGATGGCGCTGAGCACAGATCAGTAACACTGCAGGGGCAAAAGCTGGTCCAACAGACACGTGGGGGGGACCTCACCCCTGGAGTGTTAAAGCAAATGAGGCAACCCACCTACAACACATGCTCTCCCCGGGAGAGGGAGCTTATTTAAGGCTGAGAATGCGGTCATTGTATGGAACCCCCTGGTTGGCAAGTTGGAAACTCCTTGAACATGCCTACCTGGTGTTGTGACGCAGAGAGTGGGCCGCCCCGGGGCGCTCCGCATCAAATTCGTACCTGGTTGACTGGAGGGCGACCCGCGCTGACCATACGCCCTTTTCCCTATGATACCGAAGAGGGCTCACAGTAACAGAGTCTCCAGCTACTTCGCCCCAGCTGGTGCCGGGGGGGACAAGGAGGGAGAAGGGCAGCCTAGAGGCGACATGGCTCTTACACGAGAAGACCTGCTGGCATCTCTACGGGATTTAAAAAAGGAACTGAGGGAGGACATTAAAGCAGATATAAGCGCTTTATTGAACGCGTTCAGGGCGGAAATGGGGCTGAAGCTGATGGCCCTACATGCGTACATAGACTCTGTGGGGACCCGTACATTAGATCTTGAAGCAAAGTGCCAGGAGCTAACGGACCGTGTGAAACCCCGGCAGGAGTGCTCCGCTGACCTGCTCAGCCAGCTGCGCGCCACTGCGCTCAAGTGCGAAGATCTTGAAAATCGCTCCAGTAGAGACAATATAAGGGTCAGGGGCCTGGAAGATGGCTGCAAAGGTCCCGATCTGGAGGTGTTCATGGTGGGCCTCTTTTCCACGGTCTTGGGAGAGGGAAGCTCGGAGGTCCAGCTGGAGTGGGTCCACAGAGTTGGTCCACGGTTGCAGGGGAACAACAGGAGGCCTAGAGACGTTCTCGCTAAATTAAGTTCCTTCAAAGTGAAAGAAAAGGTCCTCCAGAAAGCAAGAAGCAATGATAAGATCACATTCCAGAACACAACGTGCTCACTCTTTCATGACGTGGCCCAAGCTACACTCGCCCGACGACAGCAGTTTATGCCAATTACTGAGGCCCTACGAGAACGCCAAATAAAATAACGATGGACCTACCCCTTTGGCTTAGCGTTCTTGCTTGACAATAAACAGCTCCACTGTACAGATTTAGCTGAAGCCGCGGATCTGCTGAGACTCAAGATCTCTCCCCCGGGACACGCGTCAACCTCGAGGGATGAAAGATCGGATCAACCGATGGACCGACGCAGACGCCTGGACGAGGTAGCAAGAAAACAAAGGGTTGATGCCTGTGAATTCTTTGGACTTTTGCATCATCAAATATTTAAATCGTCCTGTGAGTTTGACTTCACCGTGGACATGGTAAAGTGGCACAGGAAACAACAGACGCAGTGGGGACTCCCCTCACCGGACGAGCCAGGTGTCGAGCCTTTTAGAATGGATGACACTCAGCGGAATTTGCCTTGTATTAGTTAACTTAGAAGATGAAGGTTTGATACTACTCAAACATCTTAGAAGGTATGCAAGTGGGGCTCTAGGAGCGGAAGTGGGCTTGCCCCTGGAGCTACTTACAGTGAAGCTCTTCTCTGAGATGGGGGACTGCTCAGCTCAAAATTATTGTTTGTATTTGTTCCTTATGTTTTGTATCATGGTGGTTCAATATAGGCCTGCTATAACAAGGTCGCCCCGGGGGGAACGGGGGTTAGGGGGGTTGACCCTGAGACGAGCCAAGAACTGGCCTCTCCGAGCGAAGATTTTGTCTATCCAATGTTAAATGGCGGTTAACTGCATGTCATGGAATGTTAGGGGGTTCCCCCAATAAGAGACATCGTTTATGGAAATTTTTAGTAGATCATCACATTAGGATAGCAGCCCTGCAAGAAACCCACCTAAGAAAAAGCGAAGAACAGCGCCTAAAGCATAAAGCCTACCCACTAATTTTTTGCTCTTCGGCTACCACAAAGCAGAATGGGGTGGCCCTCCTTTTCCACTCCTCAGTTCCCTTTCATCCCCACGCTACTAAAACTGACACTAAAACCTGATGGTTAGAGGAGATTTAAGGGGAAGATCATGCACTATTGCCATGGTCTACACACCCAATACGGGGCAACTAGATTTTCTCTGCACATTTCTATCGACTCTGGAGGGTTTTGCCACAGGAGATATAATCCTGTTAGGTGACTTCAATTTAATATGAGACCCAACGCCTGACACGACACACTCGCATAGATCAGCAGGAGGGGTCTTCAGTAAATCGCTTAAGGCCTCCCTTCAGCGCTTGGGTCCGATGGACGCCTGGAGGAGCTTCCACCCCACAACACAAGATTATTCCTTTTTTTGTCACTCCCATAGAACTTATTCTAGGATTGATCATATTTTTATTAGTCAGTCGCTCTGCCATTCAGTCTTGGGGACCCACTACCACCCGATCTGCCTCTCGGATCATGCCCCCCTGGAGATAGTATTCAATTGGCCGGCCCCTCGTTCGAAACATGCTAGATGGTACTTTCCTAATTTCCTTAGCAGAGACAGACTCTTCAGGGATGAACTGAGGAAGTCGATCAAAGAATACTTTGATATGAACAATCCCTCAATTACATCTCATGCGAACAACTGGGATGCCTTCAAGGCGGTCATTAGGGGCAAATGCATCGCTTTGGCCACCACGCTTAAAAACCAGCAGAGGGGGAGAGACTCCTGCTAGAGGGGGAATTGCAGAAGGCCGAAAATGCACACAAAGAGGGCCCATCGGTCCAAACCCTATGGAAAGTAACAACGTTAAAGGGGAAGCTACAGGCCATATGCACCAATAGGGCTGAAAAGACTATCTTACGCCTACAGGCCCGAGGTTACGAGGGGGGTAACAAAATAGGCACACTGTTGGCGCGTCAGCTCAGGGCAAAACAAGAAAAAGAACAATAGTTACTTACCTGTAATCTGTGGTTCTCCAGTATTAGTATCTTTCATAGATTCACATGCTTGAATCATTCCCCGTCGTCGGAGTGGGAGTCCCACGGTACATAAAAATAGCAATATATATATATATATATATATATATATATATATACACCATATCCTAGGTAAATTAGAACCAGGAAGTAAAGTGGCCAGAAATTAAAGGAAAAAATTCCTCCACTTTCATGACTCGTCCAAGTCATTATATATAGTCCAAAGTCCAGCCAATCAGGCGACAGCACCACCCAGAATGTTCTCCTCAGAGGCTCAGGCTCTCAGATTTTCCAGCACAAGTGTGATCCAGAATGAAACAGAGCATAGCAAAAGAGCCTCTGAGGGGAGGTGGGTGGAGTTGCATGTGAATCTATGAAAGATACTAATACTGGAGAACCACAGATTACAGGTAAGTAACTATTGTTCTTCTCCAGTATTGGGGTATCTTTCATAGATTCACATGCTTGAATCAGAGTAGATAGCAGTGACTCCAGAACAATACTGCTGACATTATCAGCACAACATAAGCATATGCATAACACAGTCAAAGTGTAATCACAAACATATAGCTTATTGTTATATATCTATTCACATATCAAGATATATATGTATAAATCCATTGTAAAACAATAGCAAGAGGAGGAGGGAAAAACAGAGGCTCACCTTAGTTAAAAAGATTACGAAGAACCGCCTGTCCCACAGACGTGTCTGCATCATTGGCAGCTTCCAAACAGTAGTGCCTTGTAAAGGTGTGCCTGTTGGACCACGTAGCAGCTCTGCAGATTTGATGAATAGGCACACCAGCAAAGAGAGCGGTAGAGGAAGAGATTGCTCCGTAGAATGTGCTCTTGGAGTTGTCTGTAAAGGTCTGCCTGCCAGCTGATGACAGAAACCAATCGCAGCAGAGATCCAACGGGCAATGGACTGTTTTGATATTGGGTGTCCTGTACGCATTTTTCCATAAGCTAAAAATAGCTGATCAGATTTCTGTATGGAAGATGTCCTTTGTAGATAGAATTTGAGACATCTTTTGAGATCAAGAGTATGTAAAGCCCTTTCCGCAGGTGATTGAGGATTGGGAAAAAAAGTTTTTAAAATGACCGGTTCGTTGAGATGGAAGTCCGAAGGTACTTTGGGCATAAAAACGGGGTTAGTGCGTAACACTACTGAATCTCTTGTGAATTGAAGGTACGGCGGTTTTATAGTGAAGGCTTGAATGTCACTGACCCGCCTAGCCGACGTGAGGGCTAATAGTAAAGACACCTTCCATGAAAGAAACTTCAATTCTGTCCGATGAATAGGTTCAAAGGGGTGTCGCATAAGTTGCGAGAGCACAACGTTAAGATGCCAGGCTGGAGGTGGATGGCGAATAGGTGGAAACATACGAAATAACCCCTTAAAGAACTGTCGAATGATCCTAGAGGAATAGAGAGAATTGGAACCGTCCTGCCTAAATCTTGAGATAGCTGCTAAGAATACCTTAAGCGTAGAATGAGAAAGGCCTGATCTTGCTAGATGCAGGAAGAAAGGTAAAATTTGTTCCGGCTTTGCATGCACTGGATGTATGTTGTTGGCTTGACACCACAGGCAAAATCGTTTCCATTTAAGCGTGTATGTCTTTATTGTGGAAGGCGCCCTAGCATTGGCCAGAACTTCTCTACAGTTAGAAGGAATATCTAAGTGGGCGAATTCAAGGTGCTCAGGCGCCAGGCTGCTAAGTGCAGGGATGCAGGATCCGGATGGCAGATCTGACCGTTCTGAATGGATAGAAGATTCGGTATTGGTCTCAACTGAATGGGATGGCATTCGGAGAGAAGGAGTAGCTCGGTAAACCAGAACTGGCGAGGCCATCTGGGAGCTATGAGTATTAGGCGACAAGGTTCCTTCTTCATTTTCCAGAGAACCCTGGGAACCAACGGTATCGGTGGAAAAGCGTAGGCATAAATCTGCGACCAGTTCATCAAAAAGGCATTTCCGCATGATTCGTTGTGGGGACGCCAACTTGCGAAGAATTGGCATTTGCGGTTCAGACTGGTTGCGAACAAGTCCAGGTTGGGCTGACCCCACTCCTGAAAAATTCGATTCAACGTTGGCTGATGGAGCTCCCACTCGTGATTGGACGTTGTCAAGCGGCTGAGGGAATCCGCTAGAACGTTGGACACTCCCGGGACATGAACTGCTGTCAGAGTTATCTGATGTTTGATCGCCCAATCCCACATTTCCTGGGCTTGCTGAGACAACAGAGTGGACCTTGTTCCTCCTTGTTTGTTCAAGTAATGCATACTTGTTGTGTTGTCCGTCCGGATCAACACTGATGCTCCGAGAATGATGGTGCGAAAAGACTTCAGGGCTAGGAAGATCGCCAGCAATTCCAACAGGTTGATATGACAAGTCTTTTGCTGAGCATCCCATCTTCCGCTTGCTGTCAGTCCCTGCAGATGGGCTCCCCATCCTTCTAGGGAGGCATCCGTGGTGATGACGAAGCTTGGAGGTTTCATGAGGAATGAGCAGCCTGCTGCTACATTTGTCTTTGAAGTCCACCATCTTAGAGTGTCCCTTATCTGTGAAGTGACGCGAATGAGATCGTCGAAGGATCCTGAGATTTGCAGCCACTGTTTGTTGAGTTCCTCTTGCAAGGGTCTCATTCTGAAACGGCAATTGGGGACCAGAGGAATGCAAGATGAAAGCATCCCCAGAAGCGACTTGAACCGTCGGACTGAAACGTACTCTTTTGATCTTAGTAGCTGTGCAAGATTGCAAAGTTTCGTTTGTCTTTCGGTTGAGACACAGACTTCTGTTCGCAACGTGTTTATGGTGGCTCCCAAGAACGTTCTCTCCTGCGATGGGAGGAGGTGAGATTTGTCGAAATTGATGGAGAGACCCAGAGATTGGAACAGGGATAGACATCTCTGAGTATGGACGTTTGCGCTGTTGAAGGAACTCGCCTTGATAAGGCAGTCGTCCAAATAGGGAAAAATCTGGATTCCCTCCAGTCGAAGGTGTGCAGCCACCGGTGCTAAGACCTTGGTAAAGACCCGGGGTGCGGACCGTAGTCCGAAAGGGAGGACTTTGAACTGAAAGTCCCTGCCAGCCACTCTGAACCTTAAGAACTTTCTGTGTCTGGGTAGAATTGGTACATGAAAATAAGCATCTTGGAGGTCGAGGGTGGTCATGTAATCCCCCGCAGTAAGGAGAGGAAGAATTTCTTGCAGAGTTAGCATCCGGAATGACAATTTCTTGAGATATTTGTTGAGGGAGCGAAGATCTAAAATGGGACGCCATTCTCCCGATTTCTTTTTATGAGAAAAATCTGAAATAGAACCCCGTTCCTCTTTGCAGTCGAGGACTACTTCGATGGCTCCCTTCGCAGCATCAAATTTATTTGGGCAAACAGCTCTGAGAGGCGAGCTGGAGGTGGGCCCTTGGGGGAAAATTTGGAGGAAATTTTACGAATTCTAGAACGTGGCCTCTGGCCACAATGTCCAAGACCCATTTGTCTGATGTTATTTTCGACCAGTTTGAGTAATAACGGGAGATTCTTCCTCCAACTTGTAAAGGGGTAAGTGGTCGAGCAGGTGGCAGGTGGCAGTTGTCACTGCTTTTTAGAGGTATCACGTCCTCGGAAGGTAGACTTCCTTCTATTTTGCGAGTAAGAGGTCGCTGGTTGTTGCCTGAATTGTTGTTGGCGCTGGGAAGAGAAGCGCTGATTGCTGTGATAGGGCTGATATTGTCTCTGTTGATTATATCCTCCTCTAGTAGAGAAGGATCCACGCCCCTCGCACCCCGAAAGGGCGGTTTACGAAACTGAAGTGTTCCGAGAGAACTTGCTGTCTCAGTATCTTTTTTAATGGTCTGTAGGGCCTCATCAACATGGTTCCCAAAAGAGACTCGGCATCAAAAGGCATGTCCAATATCTTAGCCTGAACCTCCTGGCGAAATGAAGTTGACTTTAACCAGCCTTGCCTCCGCAAGACTGCAGCACCCGCCATTTGTCGAAAACCTGTAGAGGCAACATCCACCGATGAATCTATAATCTCAGCCGAGATTCGTTCCCCTTCCTGAAGGATCTTAAGCGCCTCTGATTTAGAAGGCTCAGTCAACATGTTAATGTAGGGAGCAATGTCCAACCACATTTGTCTATCATAGCGTCCTAAGATAGCCAGTGAATTAGCTGCCCGAACTGTTGTCGCTGCCATAGTGGACACCTTCTTCCCAATAGCGTCCAAACGTCTACCGTCCCGATCTGGGGGGCGGATAACGGAGAGGAGGGATTCCGCGCTCGTCTCTGCGCTGCCTGTGCTATAACAGAATCTGCCTTTGGTTGACCAATCAAACATGCAGGCGAGTTGTCCGGCGCCTTGTATTTTTTATCAAGGCGGGGCATGACCGCAGGAATAGAGGCAGGAGCTTTCATAACCTTCAATCCCTCTTGCCAAATGAAGTCAATAATGGGAATGGATCGTATTTGTCTTCTTGGCTGATCCTTAAAATCATAGAGGAAGCAATCATCCTGTTTCGTTTCCATAGAAAGTAGAAAACGCTTTGTAGCTCTCTCCATAAGAAGGTGAAAACCTCCAACGTCAGCAGGAGGAGAATCGACAGGAGCAGGAGTTAAAGGCGATGGAGTTTGAATCTGATACTCATCCCATTCTGAGAGTAAAGATCTGTCATCTAATTCTCCTTCCTCCCTATCGTCGTCAGAGGTGTGGGCGTCCTGAGAGTGATGCGACAGTACAGGAGAATGTGGCCTGGGTGACCTCAAAGTTGAAGAAGTTTGAGGCATAGGTGTGGGCGGCATAGAAGAAGCCGATTCTGATGGAGGGAAACGGCGATAGTAATCATCTAGCATGTATTGTAGATTGTTCAAAAGAGCCAAAGGCATTTGGGCAGTAGGCAGTGAATCTGTAGGTAAAGGAACCGTTTCCTGACAGATGTCATCCTCTGGATCCTCATCTTGATATTTAATGAGGAGCTCTGAAGGGCTCCTGGCGGTACGGAACATATCACCTTCTTCCGATTGGTCATCGTCTTCATCAGAGGTTAGCAATTGGTCCGGTAGTCTAAGGTGCACCTTAGGAGGAGAGATTGTGAGCGGAGAGCGTACATTTAAAGAAGATGCACGTCTTTGTAATAAAGAAGAAGACGCCGTTGTCACCGGAGGCAACGTAGACGGTGTAATCTCTACTGCAGGCGTCGACGAAGACCAGACTTGCAGAGCCGTGCATGAGGCCAGTGGTAACGTCGACAAGGAAACCGTCGACGAAGTAGTCGTCGACGGGGCAGGCGTCGACGGAAGTTTCGTCGACGAGACGGGCTTCGTCGACGGGACGGGCTTCGTCGACGGGACGAGCTTCGTCGACGGGACGGGCTTCGTCGACGGGACCTTCGTCGACGGGATGGTCGTCGACGAGGCAGTCGACGACGACACTCCTTTACTTTTCGTCGTCGGAGTGTCGACGGTAGATACCAACACCTTCGTCGACGGAACTGGTCTGACTGAGACGGATACCAGCGTCGACGGCGAAGACGCCGACGACATGATCATTTGTGTCTTCGGCGATGAGAATGTTGCCGTCGACGTCGTAGTTGCAGTGTAAGAGCTCGTCGACGAAGGAGTCGCCGACGAGCCCGTCGACGAGGAACTCCGTTTCTGAGGCAAATCCTTCTCAGAAACTTGCTTAGAAGAGAGAGACTTTTAGACTTTCTCGGGGGCGTAGAAGCTATAGATCTAGGTTTAGAAGGTGGAAGAGTCTTTTTGAAGTAGAAGGCACTTCAGCACTGCTGGAGAGTTGTTTCTTCGACACCTTAGCCCCAGGAGAAGACAAATTTGTGTCAGCAATCCTCTTTCTGGAGGACGTAGACTGAACAGAGGCAATACTCCCCACATCAGATAAGGGATTGTCCTGGTCTTTTATCTTCTGTAGCCACAGAAGTAGACGCCCCTCTCTGTCCCTCAGAGTCTTTTGAGGAAAAGTTCTGCAGATCTTGCAGTCTCTCACCTGATGTTCAGGATATAAGCAATAAATGCACTTCTTGTGGGGATCTTCTGAAAACAGCCGGAGCTTCCCACAAGAGTCACAAGGGCGAAAAAGAGACTTCTTTGAAGAAGACATCCTAAGAAGAATAAAATCCAAAGAACTGAGAAGAAAACTGAGCAGAGATCAGGGAGACTCCCTTCACACGACGTGCGGTAGAAAATCTGAGAGCCTGAGCCTCTGAGGAGAACATTCTGGGTGGTGCTGTCGCCTGATTGGCTGGACTTTGGACTATATATAATGACTTGGACGAGTCATGAAAGTGGAGGAATTTTTTTCCTTTAATTTCTGGCCACTTTACTTCCTGGTTCTAATTTACCTAGGATATGGTGTATATATATATATATATATATATATATATATTGCTATTTTTATGTACCGTGGGACTCCCACTCCGACGACGGGGAATGATTCAAGCATGTGAATCTATGAAAGATACCCCAATACTGGAGAAGAATATGTTAAACAAATAGTGGATGACACTGGTGTCTCCCACTTCAGTGAAGAGGGAAAGCAAACGCCTTTGGGGAATTTTACCGCACCCTTTATACTGCTGATCCTCTGGACCCTCGGGATCAGGCAGGATACCTTGATGCCATAGACCTACTGTAGGTCTCTCCCAATACTAATGAGGAACTCAGAAGACCCATCTCAATCGAAGAAGTCCAAAAAGCGATAGATGCGCTTAAATTGCAAAAAGCCCCAGGTCCCGATGGGCTAAATGCTCAATTCCACTGAACATTTGCACCTGAGTTAATTCCTCACTTGGTGACCCTCTTCAATGACATAGTGGCCACGCAACAAGTTTCAGCTACCATGGGGGAGGCTCTCGTCACCATAATTCCTAAAGCAGGGAAAGACCCTAAAGCATGCGCCTCATATCGGCCTATAGCCCTTTTAAATTTAGATGCTAAATTATATTCCAAAATACTGACCAGTCGTTTAGAAACTATACTACCAGCACTAATTCATCCAGACCAATCAGGATTCAAGGGGCGACAGACCCACGATAATCTAAGGAGAATCATACATATCATAGAGAAAGTGCAGAAAAAACGCATCCCGGCAGCCCTACTCTCATTAGACGCGGAGAAGGCTTTCGACCGCGTTGACTGGTCCTTTTTAGGTCTCGCCTGGCTTTGCAGCGCAAATCACTGCTCGCTGGGCGAGAGATTTTGTAGGAGAGTAGATTTGAGAAGGGGACTTGAAGGCCCGCCCCTCATTTTTCATTGGCTGGCGTCACCGTTTATGCTAAACGGTGGCCTGCCATTGGAAATGAGGGTTTTTTGTTGACGCCCTTTCGCCTCCGATCCGGACTGGGTCGCCTGCTTTGCTGCTGTCGCAAAGCACTTTCTTATCTTTATGGGGCCATGTGTTTCTAATTAGACACACATGGCCCCATAAAGACAAGAGCTCTTCATGTTTCTCCATTTCCTTTTCTATTTGCTATACAGGTGTCGTTATTCTCTCACCCACTCTCTCGTGTTTATCCTCCTCTTTCTCATCGCCTTCGTCACACGATCCCCACTCCCCTGCGCACCCTCCTTGCAGCTCTCTCTTTCGCCTGTTTTATCTCGATCTTTCATCCTTTATCTCTTACTGTCTTGTCTCACGTTTTTCTCTTTTACCCTTCTTTCTCTCTCTCTCTTTTGCTTCTTTTTCAGCAAATTGGGTTGTCTCGGTCAGTTCACCTATCTGCTCTCCCCTCGCTATTTCTCTCTCCACATCACGTCTTTCACCCTCTCTCTTGCACAGTCTCTCTCTCGCGCACACACACGCACGTGCGCGCACACACACACATACTTTACTTCCAGTTCCTCTCCTCTCTTCCTACTTCTCTTACCCCGTGTCTCCTCACTTCCGCCATCTTTTCTCCTCTTTCCCCTTCCTGTATCGCCCTGTCTCCTCTCTCCCTCCAGTCTGCTCCTGTCTCTCCCCTCACGTCCCTCCCTCTCTCCCGCCAGTCTGCTCCTGTCTCTCCCTCTCTCCCCTCATGGTCCCTCCCTTCTCTCCCTCCAGTCTATCCCTCTTTCCCCTCACGTCCCTCCCGTCTCTCCCTCCAGTCTGCTCCAGCCTCTCCCCCTGTCCCCTCACATCCCTCCCTTTCTCCCTCCCGTCTCTCCCTCCAATCTGCTCCTGTCTCTCCCTCTCTCCCCTCATGTCCCGCCCGTCTCTCCCTCCCGTCTCTCCCTCCAGTCTGCTCCTGTCTCTCCCTCTCTCCCCTCACGTCGCCCCCTCTCTCCCCTCACGTCCCTTCCGCCTCCCCTCGGATCATGTTTTGGCTCTGGAGAGTCGCTATGAGTGACGTCTCGCACTGTACATACTGTATCTTCATGACTCGGAAAATGTGGCTTTTAAGGCCCTCTTTTCCGGAGTGCTGGCTGGTGCAGGAGGCGGAGATGCATTACACTTCCAGGAGAGGCTGGTCTGTGCCAGACACCTACTTCAACAGTTTAATTCCTTTGCATTTTCGTCGTTCATTCATTGATTTTGTTTGTTTGCTACTTATGTCATCTTTTGGCGTTGGTTCGTTATAATCTTTATTTGTTAATTCATTTTTTCTACGCTGTTATTTCTTTCACTCGAGCTTTTATTTTTTTGTTACTTCTTTCGTTAAGTCTACGGTTTTTCCTTACTTCGTTCGTGCATTCATTGATTCATTCATTTACTCCACTTGTCACGCGCCCATTCGCACATATGTTAGCAGAGTCGTTCTTTATTTGTTTATCTGTTCTCTCGTCATCCTTCCGATCTTCATTCACTCACTGCGGGGTGCAACGTTTGGCAAGAACGAGGTTTGCTCACCTCCACCTGATCGCAGACTTCGTAGCACTTAATCTGTGACATTGGCCGCAGTAGTAGGGACAGTACTAGAGACAACGGTAGGGGCAGCAGTAGAGGAAGCTGAAGGGGACGCAGTAGAGAGTCGTAAGAGCATTAGTAGGGGCAGCAGTAGAGGAAGCTGTAGGGATCGCAATATAGGCAGTCGTAGGGGCAGCAGGGGAAGCAGTAGGGGGTAGCAGTAGAGGAAGCTGTATGGGCAGAAGTAGAGGCAGCAGTAGAGGCAGCAGTAGGGGCAGCTGAAGGGGCATCAGTAGGAGAAGCTGTAGGGGCAGCAGTAGAGGCAGTTGTACGGGGAGCAGCAGAGGTAGCGGTAGGGAAAGCAGTAGCAGCAGTCGTAGGGGCAGCAGTAGGGGCAGTGATTGTTTCATCAGCAAGGGGAGGGTTGAAAGCCATTGTAGGGGCAATGATGAAGTAGTAGTAAGCTGTGGTGAGGCACTCGTAGAAGCAGTGACGTTTGAGCATGGGACAGGTAGCAATAGGGTAGTATGGTGGCAGTTACAAGGGTGGTGAGGTGGGATCTAGTAGGGGCAGTGGGAAGCTGTAGGGCCAGAGGTGGTGGGCCGTAGGAGCGTCAGTAGTAGGAACAGAGGTGTGGGCTGTGATGGAGCAGCAGTAGAAGAACTACTATCATGACACTGGGGAGGGGATGGACCCGTGGTGGAAGCATAAGTAGGGGCAAGGATGGGGCCGTAGTAGATGTCGTAATCCCCTCTGCCCTCTAGAAAAAAAAAATCCAATGATAAAGTGAAACGTTTTCTTTTTTATTGCGGCTCCTGCTTATAATATTCAAAACCAACTTTCATAACTGCCAAAATCCCTCATGCCACGTGAGGCCCCTGAGCCAGTTATGGATATTTAGGTAACAGCGGTGCATTCTGGGACTTGTAGTTGTCCTTTTTGTAAGTATGGGCTTAAAAATCCCAGCGTGAGAAGTGCCTTTGACCAACAAGCCGAGGCTGCAGTAGTTGTTACATCTAGTACAGAGTCAACTGGGAGCGGGGGCCGAGCTGTGAGTTCTCATGAAGGGCCGAGCCAGGACTCTGGTTCAGCCCTCACAACCAAACGATGACCCGAAACATCAAAATCCAATTATATAATTTAAACCCCTACAAAACTTTAATTATCTGGTGTTATCTGTTATTTCTTTCACTATGCAGTACCTTCCAATAGCTAGTGCGTTTTGCTGCTGCATGCAGCACATGCCAATAACCACCACCTTTTCTACTTCTCCAAGCAAGACCTGCCAACAACCACCACCCATGTAATGCTCCCCACTGCAGGGCGTGCCAGGAAGAACCACATGCTTACTGCTCCCTACTGTGCGTGCCAACAACCACCACTGTTCTACAACACAATGCAACATGCACCAACCAGCACCATTCTTTTACCAGTCCTTACCAGAACTTCCACCTTACTCTGCTGTTCTTGCCGGTAACAAGCAGCCTTTTATTTCTCCACCCTTCACATAGTCATTTCTGTTCTTTGTCCTTTCTAACCTCCATGTAGCACCTGCAAATAACTACCTCCATTTCAGTGTTCCATAGAGTGCCTGGTGATATTAACCACCATTCTGCCAGACGATGCATTCATTGCCTAACAATATCATCCCCCCTTTGCTGTACCATACAGGATTGCCAAAAGCACCACCATTGTTCTACTGCATCACCCACTGCGTGCCAATAAGTACCTCTCTTTTTCTGCTCCATGCTGCCCGTGTAACAACTGTCACCCTTTTACTGCTTCGTGCAGCACCCACTGATAACGACTAAGCGTCTCACCTGCCAGTTTTCCTGTACACTGCAGCACACGCAAATAATGACAAAACAATGTAGCACAAGCTAATAGCCACTACCCTAAACCCCCCTTCCACTTCCCTGCTCTGCTTGACCAGCCACTCACCCTGTCTTTCTCACTCATTCTCTGTGCCCCAGCTCCCTTAGATTTCAGCTGGTTCTCTTTTTCCTTTCCCCTTGGTTCTCCGTTACTATGGTTACTGGCCCCCTATGGAGGACCACTATCAAATTCTGTACTGTTCCATACATGTGTTTGTGTAATCTGCAGGTCACAGATTATAACACCTGTGGAAACTAGTTTGGGGGGCTTCCAGGTCATACATAAGCAACTGGGTTTCAAATGTAGCAACTGTGCCTTCAGCTAGTCATAAAGCTTATCCCTCCCACAACCCGGGGAATCAGTAGTTTATTACTCTGTGTATCTGCATGTATAGTTTATGCTGTGGCATTATTTTCATATGTACTTGGTTTAACGGACTGTGGAGGAGGGGTGGGATGGGCCAAGGTAGGACCTTGTGTTAGGAGGAGCTGGGGATGGGGGGGGGGAGGGGGTATAGGAGGGGGGTGCGTGTTGTGTCTCCTCCTGTCTCGGGGCTGTGCCATTTGATCGCGCCCGAGGCTTTAAAGGTCTCAAAGCTGATTGCAGCTGGGCCCCTCAGGACAGAGCATGTGTCTGTGCGGGGCTTGTACCCCTCCCCCTGGACTGCTGTTTTTTTTACGTTAATGAGCACGGCGCCGTCTTCACGGACACCGCGCTATGCAATGCAATAGGTGTTGCTTTTGGTATTGTAAATAACAATGGCTTTTAATTTTTTAAAAGGCATTGCCATTTACAATGCCAATAGCTCCAAAATTCGCAGTTGCGAGACCTATTGCATTGTAAATGCAATAGGCTCAGCACCCTGTGATTCCAGGCAAATCGCTTCACCTTCCCTTGTTCACAATATGAATGCGTCCTTGTGTAATGTAACTGGTGCTCGTGTAAAGCGCTCCCTCGGGTCGGTTTCGCGTTAAATAAAACTGCTCTGATGAGAACTAAACGAGATCTGAGCCCAGCCCGTCCCAGACCTTCAAGGCTGAGAGGGAACCCACCAATCAGAAGGCAGAACAGCAGCGCGTCATCACTCACCAGGTGGATCTTGGCTTCTGTCCTTTTGTGTTCCCGTCTGATCCTTTTCACAGTGCTTAGAAGCCCCCGTCACCTGTCCTGGCTGCAGACCACAACGAGGAGTCTGCACAGGGGTGTCACCCCCAATCCCAGTTGCTTTTTTGTTTTAAAACCCCCTTTATATGTACTGTATCAGCTTGTCACACCTCCGTGGCATAAGAACCTGCCTGTGAGAAATATCTTATTGTTTGAGAACGCACCAGGCCTTCACAAGACTGTGAATAAACAGGACGTTTTCCTTTTGATAACGATAAAGATGACCGACCCATGCCTCTCTTGTGTCTGAATAGCATGTTTTGACTCACACTAAAACATCTCGCCGTGTGTTCAGTTCACAAAACAATCATAGTGCTATACGTCTGTACGTTTTTTAAATGACAACTACATTCTGGGGCATTTTGGAAAACACTTGCTTTTTGTAGCTTAACATCTCGGTGGTGTCGGTAAATCGGTTTCAAAGTTTTCATTTAGCTGAAAGGCGTGTTTCTTTTTTACGTGCAATACTTACCAGACTTACGTACATGTCAATTCAATCCACATTCATCGCAGTCTCATCATATTTTGTGCTGGCTATATGATCTGCTCACACCTTCAGCTTTAGCCTACCAAATAATCCAATATTAAGAAGTATATAACAAGCATTTGCAATGCAATAGTTCTCGCATTTACGCACGTTTGAGCTATTGGCATTGTAAATGACAATGCGTTTTATTTATGCTTCAAAAACCAAAACATAAATAAAAGGCATTGTCATTTACAATGCCGATAGCTCAAACTCGCGTAAATGCGAGACCTGTTGCATTGCAAATGCTTGTTAAATAAGACGTTGGGCCGATTTGGGTTCAGTAAAACCTTTATAAATATGGTGCGGGCCAATTACCACTCTCCCAGATCCCGAGTCCTGGTAAATGGGGTAGCCTCTGACTCCTTTCATCTCTCGCGGGGAACGAGGCAGGGTTGTCCCCTATCCCCCTTGCTATTTGCCCTATGCATAGAGCCATTAGCAGAACGAATAAGGGCAAACCCAAGCATACGCGGAGGAGCGTTAGCCACGGACGAACATAAAATTTCCCTATTTGCAGATGATGTTCTTCTCCCCATCACCGACCCACTGAGCTCACTACTGGCAATCCAAGCTGAACTCACCCTTTTTGAAAGAGCAGCAGGAGTCAAAGTAAACCTATCTACATCCTTCTTACTTAATTTGACATTGCCCCGGAAGTTGATGGGTGGCATTAAGGAGACTTACCCTCCTGTTGCTCATGTAAAGAAATTACATACCTTGGTATCAAACTCACCCCCAAAATAACAGATCTTTACAAAGCTAATTTCCCCCCCCCCTGTTGCGACAGCTTAAATCTGACTTTAACAAATGGGGATCTGCATATATCTCATGGATAGGCAGAATAAATGCCATTAAGATGAATGTCCACCCCCGTCTACTTTATCTCTTTCAGGGCTTGCCGATCCTGGTTGGGAGGGAGCTGTTTATGGGGTTGAAATCATTGACAACTAAATTTATTTGGCAGGGACAAAGGGCTCGCTTATCCCAACGACTGTTAACTAAGCCACGCCTGGAGTGGGGGCTGGCCCTTCCTGACTTCCAAGGGTACTACAAGGTCGCCCAATTGCGGGTGATGACTGAGTGGTCCCTCAAAACTCTGAGAAACATTGGCTCCATATGGATCGACAGATAGCGGGCAGAACCATATGGGACCTTATGTGGAAACAGAAACAAGACATGCTGCCTAATGTTTACCTCAGCACCCACACGGCCACCACTCTTCACACTTGGGACAGCCTCACTAGAACATTGCCTCTGATGACGTTTCCTTCCCCCTATACTCCCATCCACTTTAATTCGGAATTCCTCCCGGCTTTCCAGGAGGGACCCTTTGATGGTTGGAGGGCAGGGGGCTGCCTCATGATCTCCGATCTTTACAAACGGGGAGCACTGCTTACCTTTGCAGAATGTGCAGGGCTGTTTAAGCTGTCACTTACAGAAGAATATCCTTAATTGCAGCTCAAACACTGGGTGCAGCAACCTCAGCTGCGGCTGGCCACAACCAGAGACCTGCTTCCAATCGAGAAATTTGCACAATCAGGTACAACAACAAAAGGGTGCATTTCCTTTTTATACTCCCTCATCCTGGCGGTAAGCCCCCAGTCGGCTCCACAACATCGAAAATTCTGGGACTCTATCCTTACCACCCCCATAGGGGAAAAACAATGGGGCTCTCTTTATAAGGACATCACCAAAGATAATTGTTCTATGTTTTTAAGAGAAGCCCATTATAAAATTATGTACAAATGGTATCTTCACCCCCAGAAATTGCATAAAATATTCCCTAACACTTCAGATAGATGCTGGAGGGGTTGCGGGTTGTTGGGAGACTTTCGCCACATCTGGTGGGACTGCACCTCTATTCAACCATTTTGGAAGGAAATACTTTCCCTAATCAAACTGATCCTGGGCTACCCAATTCCAGACACCATGGATCACACTCTCCTGGGGATACGGGATCCAAGTTTCAAATACCAAACGCAGGGGGATCGCTCCATCATGTGGCTGTGCCTGGGTGCCGTCAAAATGGCAATAGCCGCAGCATGGAAAAAGTCAGAGGCCCCTTCCCTCAAGCAATGGCATGCTAGACTATGGCGGGCGCTATCCCTTGAACGAATGACGGATATAGTAGATGACACAAGGAAGGGGTATGATTATATCTGGACCCCATTGGTGGGATACTTATCAGAGGGCTTTCCCTTGTTTGCCTGTGGTCCTAGACTAAGAGCTCTCCACCTCTTCCAAATATAATAGACCAGGGTGTTCCTTTAACCCGCCATACAGCGAGGTCCTCTTAAGCCCTGCATCGCTTCTTCTGACCACCCCCCGCCTTGGCCAGATCGTTAACGCAAATCACCATGATATGATTGTTATGTTCATGTATTATTTTATCTTGAAGTTTTCTGTTTTTATGGGTGCATGAGTGCTAATCATAATCTTATCCCGAAACTACGCAAAGTTTGTATGTGTAGCCTTGCAATGACAGGATTAATATAGTAGGGATACAAATGAAAGGAATGAAGTCATGCTGAGATCTTGTGAACAAGCTGTGTTTTCTTTGTGATACCTGTAACCCTTGGCCTACAATTTGTGCTCGATGCAACTACAATTATTGTAAAAGATTTTGAAATAAATGTGAAGAAATCAGGAATAGATCTGGGTACTATCACTAGACACAGGACGGAAAACATCTTTCTCCCAGTGAAAAATTGTGAGGCAAAGAAGACTGTAACAATCTCACATAATTTCTCAAAAGGCATGTACAAGACAGAGTAAAATTGGAGTAAAAACTGGTTTACGTTTCAGAGGAAGGGAGCTACAGCTGGTGGAATTATTTTACGTTTATATCTCTGTAAGCCTGGTATTAAATAATCCATCTAATGGTCTCTACAAGTACAACGGCCTATTTGTTTACTAATGGGCTGGGCTCAACTGTCTATTATTTATTCTCACAACTCAGAGAAAATGCTTAGCTCACTTTCCTACAGCTATTCTATGTAAGGTATCATTTTCCTTTGGGTACTACCAGCATTTTGGGTCTCCATGCAAATTGATCCTACCAGCGATTGTTACCACTACCTATTATCTCTTGTATTACTGATTTTAATTTTTTTTAAAAAACAGAATGTAGTATTACTCTCTTTTCTCTTCCGTCACCATGTAGACCATTGTCCTTTTATGATGGTGTCAAGAGATACTTTCCCTTTCATTATATTCTAGCTTATTTTTTTTTATCTTTGTGAGTAGCAAATGTATTTGTTTTTAAATAACCTTCCATATTGAAGCACCATGTCTTATGGTTCTTTTTTATGCATCTGCTGTACGTGGACTAATTGTTTAGGTTAACATATTGATTGCTCCTGTGGTAAATTGTTCTAAAAGCGCAGGTGGAAAAAAATGTAATGCATTTCACTGCCTGACCAATTAATTTAATACATCTGCCTGGCTGACACAAAAAAGTATACAATAGATTTACGGGCGATTTCATATAGGCAAAAACCGATGTTAAACAGTCATGGGAAATAAAAAAAAGTGTAAGGTCTGTTGCGTTTCAGTAATCTCATATAATGGTGGATATCTCACTGAAATCTCATTTAAGGCACTAAAGGCTGACATCATACACAAGTCCAATCAAAAATGAAACTTTAAGGAATCAAACTAGCATCTTTACCAGCTGGGCCCCATGCAGCTTCTGTGGCATGGGCACATCCACAGTGGGCGTCTCGGCATACTTCGGGTAGGCTCTCGCTACACAGTTGCTGATTTCAGTGCTTCTTGGAATTAAGGCCTTGATCTTTATTCGCTCGCAACCTTTTGTGGAGCAGAAGGTAAATTGCTCTTTCTCATTTTGCGCTTTCACTTTCAAGAACAATAACCTGGTAAGACAGAGAATGCAATCAACCGTTTAGTCACCACTACCTTATGCAGATCACCAATCGCACCGCCTTCATCACTGGCAGAGGTAGTTATTGCACTATGGATCCACCATATCTATATTTGTGAGTTTATCCATATAGGGGTACACTACACATATATGTAGGATGGTAACCATGTTCATACCAAAGCTGTCTGTAGAGGGAGACCCTCTTATGAACCTGCCATACCTATAGGAAGTAAAAGACCAGTGGGTGCCATGTTCAATTTTTACATCAGTGACCTACAAAGACAAAGCTGCAGTGGGCACTCAACACACCGAGCTACCGTAACCAATTAATGATGCACTCAACGTTTGCTCTAGTATGTGAATATAAGACAGAATGTGATTTGAACAAAAGGGTAAAGAGTGCCAGGAATACATTATATAAGAGAAATATTTAGCATTTTCTCTAGGATATTGTAGGACTGCTGCTCTTGGAAGGTCTTGTGCAAATGTGAAGTATAACCCATGTAGAGCACCATGTGCTTAGAAATGTCTCCAGGACACTGAGAGGCTCGAAGAAATAGGCACTCTGCAGCAGGAAGAATCTCAGAGTGACCCTAAGAGCAAGTAGGGTAAGCTAGTGGCCCTTTTGATGCCTGAGGGATGCCTGGATTATAACCCCTCAGTTTTGGAAGTGCGGATTGAGCCAGTGCAGTGGTCGGGCTGTTTTCACTGGTGGAAAGAAGGCTTCCTCACCCAGAGTCCTCGTCCCAGTAGTAGTAACTTTTGCCAGCATAGCTGTACTGGAGCTTGTCCATCTGGAAGGTCCTGAGGAAGATGCCTGTCTTGTGCGTTTGTTTTGTGAGCCGATTGTGGATGTCTGAGAGGATGGAAAATGTGGTTCCTTTTGGATAGCAGAGTCCTACTTGGATCCAGTCATTCCTAAAAAAGAAAATACAAAGTTACCGCAAATTATCGAAACACGCCAGTGAATTCCCTTAGGACTTTTTAAGCCAAAAAATAAATACTTAATTGAAATATTGGCTGATTCCTTTCTTGGCAAGCACAAGGTTGTTGCTGTTACCTCAAATGAATAAGAATCAATGCTTAAAAACAAGTTTAAATTAACTAAAAGGGTTAATGCTGGTGTGACACACATCACACCTTGAATGCTGTGAGTCATGAGGAGGCATGGGGTAAAACCTGGCAAATCATACAGATTTGATTCAGGGCAATGTTATTTTGAGGGTAAATAGCTGTTTTGAAGGCAGTTCCTCCCATTGATGGTTTGGGTACCAGCATGTAAATGCAGAGGTCAAATGGAGTTTACATAGAGCTCTTAAGACCATCTGCCTTTGATTATTTTGTTCTCATTATTTCCACCGAATTTGTGAGTATCAAAAACATTTTTTAATATATACAAAATGTTGAGCATTTACTGGAAGATGCAGCGATGAGTTTAAAATTAACATATTAATAGGCACATTGCACAACTAAGCGGAAATTATTATCACATGTACATGTCCAGACTCAGCCTTTTACAGCGTGCAAGCTAAGCCGATATTAGCACTAAGCAGCATTCAAACAGGATGGGGTGATGGCATGCTTGGTTTATGTTGGGTGGGTGTTGCGTCTTGTGGAATGGGGAATTGGAGATCAAGTAGGGTACGATTGTGGGGATAGTTGCAAGAGATAAAGTTACATACAGTTTATGAGAAATACTTTATTGTGAGTCAGGTACTAACTTGAAGGTTCTCAGAATGCGAGGGATTGTGGCTGGGCCCTTGTTATGTTGGAAGAAGAATTGAGCTCCCAAAAAGAACTGGATCAAGCATGAAGCCAAAGATATGAAATTGGCAGATGGATAGGATGGATGAGAAGAACAGTAATAGACTGGGAAGAACAAATGAATATCTGCTCCACAGATTCCTTCTCAGACGGTGACATAGAATACAACAGTTAAAAGGCAATCTATTGTTCAAGCTTCGACTGAATGCAAGAAATCATGGATGGGAAGAAAGGATGGATTTGAAAGAGAGGAGCAGATTTCCAGAAGAGACTGGCTGTGTCGGTATAACAAAAGTACGAGTAACAATTGAGGATCAAGAGAGACTGTTGAAGGCAACAACCATATGCACTGCAGAACATATTGTTGTAAATCAAGATGGATTATTGCCTAGAGTAAGGGCAGTCAACAGACGATGATGCCTCATCGAGGACCCTTAAAATAAGAACAGGGTTGAATCTTCGGGGTTTGACAAGAACTTGGTGTTGAAAGACACAACAGGTGTCTATGTGTACTGTAAGGCTCCCTGTTAATGTGCTGCACCATCTGTAAATAAAAGCTGGCAATCTACCCTAACTACACATTAATAGTAATCTTCAAACCCGAAACGAGAACGGTCGATGGGGATGTGCCCTACAACGAGGAAAGAATAAAGAGGCAACAGATGAGAATAGCCATGATTGATTCATTTCAGCAATTCAAGGCTCACAGAAAGCTGAGAGCATGGGGGTGGACTTGGCATTATCCCTATGGCGGGAGCATCTGCCTGGGCATCTATCCTCTTGTGGGGAATGCTGGTTGGACCAAACGTCACAATGTCTCTGTGAGCTTGCTAATAATTATTTAGCCAGATTCATTTTCTTAAAAAACGCAATTGGTATGGAAATTTCATATGATATACATTTTCTTGAAAGGTTGTTGGGTGGTGATTAGAATGGAGAAAAAAGGGAAGCATAGTGAGGTAAACTTCAAGTATCCGACAATGGAGGGTGTCTTTTAAGCAAATGGAAGGGTAAGCAATTTGCTAACACAAGTGGTAGAAGGAGTGAGAATATTAGGTTCTGCTATGGATAGTGAAGATCTCAATTTTAAACATGTCTATCAGAATGCAGCTACAGGAGTGGCCTAAACAGATGCCACCAAATGAATAGCAGTGTGGCATCAGTGATAAGGCCAGGATCATATATCTGTTCTAGGCACCTGTTCTAGACCTCCTCAGTTAATCTGTACACAACTTTACCTGCATAAATGGGGCGAATCTTGCATCTAATAAAACATGTTTCTAAGATGCTGTCATTGGACCCCCTACAACACAGATATAATTGCAATCTGCATGGTGCGCCCCATTCAGTGCCAGCATATCGTCTTCAACAATGCCGATGAGGGTTCTTGAATCACAGCACACAAGATGAACAGATATACTCAAAGCAATGGAGATATCCAGCATCACCTCTTGTCCCTCAATTCAGTTGACCAAACATGCAGAGTGTTAGAAGCAGAACTCAAGATTGGTCCAGAACAAAAATAGCAGAATCCATTGCAAGTGCAGTTATTCATCATTTGAAGCACCATCCTGACACAAACATATTTCATGTGGATTATCAGACAAGGGTGTCCTGAAACCACCACAAGACAACTCTCGGAATTAGATTACCTCTTTAGAATGAAATCTATTAATAGCGAGTCGACATGTTGCTGTTGTTATAATGCCAATGGAAAGGAGAAGCAACTCATTACAGACCCCTGAAGACTAACCAATGGAACTGACACATGCAAGGCACACGCAGTGCAGACCTGTAGCATTGAAGTGGGAGGAAGCTGCCTCCATTCCATCAGGTCTAAGGAGACATAAATGCCATCAGTAATGTTGTTCAAGAAATTATTCCGCAGGATCTAAAGCGTTCTAGTATTATGATCTCTCCAACAAAAGGTATCACAGACTCCAGCATGATGGCTGATGCAGTCAGAAATAATCCCAATAAATGAGTAACATATGGCAGACAAGGTAGTCACTACAGGACCCTGTATAGGGAAACATCTTCATGTGAGTAAACCCATGACTGAGTACCCGTGATTTACCTATTCGCCAAGCTGATATGAGGGGCACTAAAAAGCTCACACAGGCGTAGGATGAATAAGCAAGGCCTCCTGTGAAACAGTGGAAGAATGAATAGCATGTATGTTGGAAGGCTAAGTAGAGAGCATGCAACCTAGCCTTCTGCTTTCATCAAGGATTCCACTGCTCTCCCCTGCACTCTGGGAGCACATGCTATTTATTTACACTTTTCAATAGCATATTTAGCCCGAAAGGATGTTAGTACACTTTAGAAATGTAGACAGGACTGCTATCCTTTTTACACTGATTATAATGGTCGAGTGTGGGGGGCATGTTATAAAGTAGATTTGGAATTAGTGGGTCTCATAGATCCTAACTTCATCATATAGAAATTTGAAGCCCACGTTCAAGGAGTAGGTCAATAACATCAGTTTCTGATTGGTGGACTAGATTGCATCACTGACGTAACAGAGAACTTTGAGAAGTGGTATGCTGAAATTATTCAAGATCTTTGTAGCCGTACAGTCCACTAAAATAGTCTGACAAATCAGCTACTTTGAGTCATTATGAGGTCACAAGACTGGTTTAGGCATGGTGATCTTCTGAGGTGCCAAATGAGGTAGAAAAAAGACGACATGCTAGGACAATTTCAAGCCACTACCGCAGTGAAACTCAACCAGCTTTTCATTTCTTTGATCGAGGCAGTCAGAGCAGAACTACTTAACAGACGTCAATCTGAAAGGTTTCAGAGAGAAAACTTTCTTTCCATATTATAGAAAAATACAAAACAATGTGTCCACGTGTTATTCCTTAGACCTACGATGTATACTGCTGAAACGTAACAGCACTAATGTGGAGGCCACCATGTCCTACCGGCATTGACAAACTGTTGAAGCATCTTCATGCACTGTTTCAGTTTCACCTAAAACTCTATTTCAGTCCAGTGAATGGGAAGGGACATATTGCAACAAAACAGGAGTATAGTTATTTTAATCTAGAATCTCTTTCTCAAAATAGGGTGCCACCAACCAAACTCTGGAGCTAAATATTGGGTCACTTAAGGCTTTCTGGTGGGCGACTTCTGGCTGTCATTACTTCAAAACTCATTAGTAAGCAAGGGAACTGTAATTGGCCAGCAGTGAGAACCGCTGTCAATTCAACACATTCAGTGCATTTGTTCTGAAGTGAATTGAATTTCTCAGGAGCAAATGAGATGGCCTAGGTTGGCTGTACAAAGACCAGCGATCATGTTATTCTTTCTAGAGCCATGGACTCAGCAAATCCCTACCATTGTATACGAAATCACTGCTTGTGAAACCAGATGTTCACAATCGAGTTTGAGACTTTGAATGCTGAGGAACGTGGCAGACAGTCACACAAGTTTCATATAAAAAGAAACCTTAAATCCGTAACCTGATTTTGAATCCAAACTGCAGAGCTGCTAAGTACAAATAAGGCTTGGTTGTAGAGCCAAACATGGTCAACATCAACATGAAGATAACATTTGGAAAACAGGTTGCATGTTTTAAGATAAGCCACTCCTTCATAACTAAGAGACTGTGTGCCATCTGGTATATCCAAAGTAAAGTATGGCATCTTGTCCTTGGCATAAGAATTGTCTACATCACTCAGTCACAGAAGACAAAAATATACTGAAAATCAAATGCAGCAAACATAATCTTCACTAAAAATGCTTACATTACTGATGCAAAGACGACTGCCATGCGAACACTGACCAGTGCTCCTTACTGCCGTCCTGTAGTATCGCCTCAGCCAAAATGGCTGCTGCACATGCTGTAAGTCACATCACCATATTTATATCTGTCAGACGTGGCACTAAACAAACCAGAGCAGAAAGGGGTAAATGGCTTGCCAGTCCTGCATCCATGATCCTAGGCCGCTCCTTTCCACCACTCACCTGGCAAGTGAAGCAGATGAGAAGAGGCAAAGGAACTTGTGCCATTAAGTGTAGTCTGAGAGAATCCCACGGGCACTATTAAATGTATTTTTGTGTTAGGTGAGACTGCCTCATTGAAGGAGAATGCAGTCATTTTCAATGTGTACAATTCGTTTTTTCATGAAAATTCCTTGAGTGCTTTGAGAAATTGAGTTTTTGATTGAGGGGGTGAAAACCCTTCACAAGCAACAACCACAGTCTTTGTCAGGGTGAACCACAAAAGTCATTAAATTAACCTGTGCTTAACCCTCTGGTAGCTTGGCACAAAAGAAGTCAAGCTTAACTTAGAAGCACTGTGTTAAGTATTTATGCAGCACACAATGTAAGTGGGGTAGGGGACAGGTCCGCCCCTCCTATCCTGGCAGGATGGCCCTCTCCCAGCTACACCCAGGTCCTACTGTTCAATGTCTGGGCCCAATACGTATCCCTGATGGGGGAGCAATTAACAGGCCCAGGCAGGCAGCTGGAAACTCCTAGAAGGCCAGAGAAAGTTTAGGGCAGGAAAATGGCAACTTTCTAAAGGTGGCATTTTCAAAATTGTATTATAAAATCTGACTGAATTGGTGTGGCCAAGCAGGCAAAGATAATGGACGCTCCTGTGTGAGCTCCCGCTCCCTCGTTGACTAACAGGAATCCTGGGTGCTAAACCAGGTCCCAATGGGACACACCAGTTCCAGCAGCGAATATGTTGAGCACAGGAGATCCCCCCTTGCCACGTTTGGAGCTTCGCCAGCCGAGGTGCCCAGATGGAGGGTGGAGGCCTCTTCTGACAGGAGTGCTCTGGAGCGTATTCCGGTTGCTTGCTGGGAATCACTAGGGTCTTACCTCAACTACTGCTCTTATCCCTTCCCAAGGGGCCCAGCACCTGGGAGGGTGAACAACGTGGGGGAGTGCTCCATCTGGTAGGGAGACGCCTGGACAATTGTGGCTTTGAGGGAGTCAGACAGTGCTGGCCAGAAAGACCTTCTGGCCTGCCCTGCATCATGGCTGTGAGAGATTCAGGAGTCTGGGCCTTCTTTCCCCCGTCCTTGACCTAGGACTTTGGACCTCTGGGGGCCCCTCCAGCCCTCTACTCATATCTCGACATATGAGGACAAAACCAGAACTTCAGGGACACTGAAAGGGGTGAGTTGGGCTTAAAGGGGTGAGTTGGGCTCAATCTACTGGCCCGTTTCTCTCTCCCCCACCATTCTAGAGTGTGGGGCACTGCAGCAGAGCTAAGGGACCCCCAAAAGGAGTTGTTCTCATTTTCCGGTGTCTGACAGCGAACCCTGGGGCGGCGGGAGACCATTGCACCCTATGCCCCGCAGGCTGCAATAGCCATCAAGACAATTATTGCCCTCAACACCCTCCCTGAAGATCTGGTGCATATCCCCGGCTGCTTGTGCTGCTGGCTCTGGTGACTCAGCGGTGCTAGCAAGTCAAGGACCCCCAACAGGGAAGATACCCACGCTAGAGCCCATTGGCTAGGGGGGCCTGCAAAGCACAGTTGAGGGGTGATGTGGTTGCTCTAACCTGAAGCGCAAACTCCTTACAGGGCCTATGCACTCTTGCAGCAGTTCCCCGCATAATCCATCATGGACAGTGACAAGCCACAACCTTCGCATTCCCAAAGTAAGAAAACACATTTACGGCCCGCCGTCAGGCCCAGTGATGGCTCATCTTATTCAGAGCAGCATCCTCAATCCCTGGGGCTGGGGACATTGAGACTATCCTCAAGCCATCCAAACC
This sequence comes from Calotriton arnoldi, assembly GCA_963921515.1. Classification (NCBI taxonomy): domain Eukaryota; kingdom Metazoa; phylum Chordata; class Amphibia; order Caudata; family Salamandridae; genus Calotriton; species Calotriton arnoldi. The sequence goes on along the minus strand of CAWUFW010009891.1, from coordinate 70,060 downwards.
TCCCGCTCCTCCTTCGAATCTAAAATAGGGCAGGTTGGGATCAAAGTCTCCTTGTTACTTCATTATCAGGGGGTAGCCAACAGGGTCAGTGAGAGAGAGGGCCACTTTTCGGAGCTGGAACTTAAGGTGCGTGAGCTCTTGTCAATGGTTTCCGATCTCTCAGCAACCTCAAAAACTATGGAAGCCTCCATGGGGGACAGGGAAGCTATGATTTGTGGAGTTCCCGGAAGGGGCCGAGGACACTGCCCCCGAGGCCTTCCTAGAAAAATCGATCACATTTTGGATTCCCGCAGAACGATTGTCCTCCTGCTTTATTATTGAATGCACCCACAGAGCCCTGATAATGAAAATTCCCCCGGGGCACTTTCACTGCTGCTGATAGTAAAGATCATCAATTATAGGGACAGACACATGACTATGCGAGAGGCCCGAATCCTGGGGGAGCTTCGATTTCAATAACAACATTTCATTATATCACCAAATTACACCCAGAATGTATAAACGATGAGGAAATCTTGCAACAAGAAGAAGCAGAAACTCTAGGCCCTCAAAATTCAATACATGCTTCTATATCCAACAAAGCTCAATGTGATATATGCCTCTAAATCACTCTTCTTTGAAAATCCGGAGGTCAGTTGGGAATGGGCAATGGAGCAGAGGCCAATCATCAACAATCACACAACCCGAATGCCTCACTTTGCACAGACAATCGAGGAAGTCGACGTAGGGGTCAGAGGCTGAACTCTGGGTCAAGGGGCTCCTTGGACTCTAAGAACATCCACCTCAAGGTCCAAACAGATCTACTACTGTACCCGCCCTCCCCTCCTTTAAGGGGCTCAGAAGGTTCTATGTGAATGTACAAAACTGCTCCCACTTGCCCTATGACTCTACTGTTTTTCCGTCAGCACCGCTATAACCTATGTTATAATACTCCAGGTGGGGTCAAGTTGGGAGGAACTTGTTTGAATTTACACTTAGTTTGTTGAGAGGGCAACAGGTGCTTTAGGGTGGAAGTGTGGGATGGGAGGTTGTTGGGGGCTAGGAAGTTGTTTCAGGTTGCTCATTTGAGCAGCAAATTTTTATCTTGTTGGTTCCATGTTTTCAATGTACAGGCACAATGCGCCATTTGAACCACAATGACACCACATGATCTGCCCACCATCCCCAACTGCACAAGTATGCTTGCATTCACAATAGACACAGCCCCCGCCATGTCGGAGTTTTTAACTATATCCTGGAACATCACTGGCTTAATGACCCAATAAGCACCGTGGACCGGCTTTTCTCATACTCAAGAAACCCATCCATTTGGTCAGCAACTGTAGATAAGGATATGATAGGGTATTCCATGCAGGACACACTAAAGGCTCCAAAAGGGTAGTGTTGGACTTGGCCTTTTCTGCAGGGCCATCTACAAACTTCTTCCCTTCATCGAGTTTTCTGGACTCATTTTTGTTGGCTTTTAGGACTCTGCACACTTTACTACTGCTAACTGGTGCTACAGTGCTTGTGCTCTCACCTTTAAGCATGGTAGAGTTGCATTACACCCAATTGGCATATTTAATTTACTTGTAATTCCCTAGTAAAGTGGTATACATGCACCTAGGGCCTGTAAAATAAGTGCTACTAGTGAGCCTGCTGCATTGATTGTGCCACTGTACTTAAGTAGGCTTTTAAACATGCCTCAGGCCTGCCATAGCAGCCTGTGTTTGCAGTTTTAAACTGCCATTTCCACCTGGCAAAATAAACCTTTTGCCAGACCTAAACCTTCACTTTTAATACAAATAAGGTACCCCTATGGTAGGCCCTGAACAGCCCAGAGGGCAGGGTGCAGTGAATCTAAAGTGTTGGACATGAACTTTTCAGTTTCACATGTTCTGGTAGTGAAAAACTCTTAAATTCATTTTCTACTATTGCAAGGTCTGTCTCGCCTATAGGACAACATTTGATTTTGATAGCTTTTAATTGGGAGTAGGTAGGAATATCAAGTTTGGCGTCTAAAGAAATGTAATTTTATGTCCTCTTTAATGGTAAAGTCAGCTTTTAACCTACAATTCTGAAAATGTAACTTTCAGAAAGTAGGCATTTTCTTGTCCTAACTATTTGGGGTCTGCTGCCTGTATCCTGGGTCACAAGACTAGCAGTAGCTGGCAGTAGTCTTTGTGTATTGCTCTCAGACAGTGAGACAAAGGGCCATAGGTGTTGGCAAGATGGGCCATCACTACCTTGATGGCGTGGAGCTGCCACCTACCACACTTGCACATCACAAAGGCTCTGCCTCAACACACTCACAAAGGGTTTGACGCTAGTCTAATGTTACCCCAGACAATTTGAGGATAGGGCAGGAGGGCAGGAAATTCCAAACACCTTTGGGAAGGGAATCCTCCTGAACCTTCTCCTACCTCAAAGTGGGCCCCAGGTATAAATATTGGACCTTCAGACCAAGCTTTTCTGTACACCTCTAGAACTGTGGAATACTCAGAAGAGCTGCTGTGCTGCTCTGTTAGAAGGACTGCTACTCTGTTGCTCTGCTGCCTGAGAGAAGCACTGAATCTGTATCTTGAACCCAGGACCACCAGAGTGACTCCAAGAGCCAGCTGGCTGGCCTCCTGATGAGAAGTCTCAGGGAAGGAACAAGCACCAACCATCTTGAACCCGGTACCTGGGCTCAGTCTGCTGTGAGTCTTGTCCCACAATTGGTGCCACCCCAGTCCTGGACCTTTGGAAGTTGACCTGAAGGTGCTCTGCCAGTCCAGATGTGATCCTGTAGGCAAAACTGATGCAGGGTGATGCAACCGTTCATAGCTCCGCTTCAGAAACGTCACCGAGTGGCACACCCCAGACCAAGGACTTTGCTTTGCAGCCCACAGTCTCCACGGAACAGTGGATGCGCAACACATCTTCGACGCAGGACTTCGCATCGCAAGCCCCTCTTCGATGGCATCCTCTGCATCACAGCCCCACAGCTTTTTCGGAACCACTGGTGCACGATGGATCTTCAACGCATGACTTTGCAGTGCAAGCCCCTCGTCTATGGCATCCTCGATGATGACGCAGCACTTCGAATCGCAGCCTTGGAGCTCCTCAGAACCACCACTGCACAATGCTTTCTTGGCATGGGATCTCACATTGCTTCGCAACCAGGATTTAAGTTATGCAACCAGCTGTAGTGAGGGATACCTTGTTGGCTTTAGAGGTAACCAACCAGATAGCTTACACCCCCATAAAGCAGCTCTTTTCACTAAGTTTAGGCTCACCACAGAGGAATATCGATTAAGGTTTAGGGACAGTCATAGACTGACAGGCCAGTCTTGGGTCGATTTTCTGGACTTCTCTAGCAAGGAACTGAGTGTTGGGTGAAGAACAGCCAAATGAGTAATTAAATAGGGCTGTATGTTCTTATTTTGAGAAAGCAAATGCTTAGTAATTGTTTCACAGATTTTCACCAGCCCCAGGTTGACTGTGAGCTTGCTGATCCCAGGGAGCTTGCAAAGGAGGCAGACCTCTGGGTTAGTACAAGAGTGTCTGGGAATGTACATTAGAGTGATCCTAAGGAGGATGGTTCGGGTTCCCCCCTACGGAGTGAAGGGGAGATACACAGTGACCCAGACAGGTCCCAGCATAGTTTGGGGGGAGGGAGGGGTGCCCGTACCCACCTACTTAACTAAAATCTAAACAGACACTTTGCTTATTTAGAGTCAAACAAACCATTTACTTTCCTTTCACAACAGCAGCAGCTGTGGTTAGATGTCAGTAGTAGTAATAGCAGCAGTAGTAGTAGAAGCAGCTGAGATATCACACCCAAGTGCCCCACTAGCAGCTGGGTGCAGTGTTGGTGTTACTCACTTGTTGAAATTAATAAGCCAGATGGTCAGTTCTTCTGGGGCTGTCCTCTCCCAGTGGATGGTGTAGCTTTTCCCCAGTGCCACCACTGGCTGGTACTGCTGGTAATGATTGCTTTTGCCCAGGGCTCCTTCGAGGTGCAGGGGGTGAGTTGGGTATTCATCCTTAATCATTGTCAAAGTCATGTTGGCTGGTTTGCGAGCTTGAATGTAGATCTGAAAACAAAAAGAAGCTTATGACTTAGTACAGACAAATCCTAAGATACAAAAGAACAGAGGGGACTGTGCATTACTCAACACTGATACTAAAAACATCTTGCACATAAGGACAAAGGTCCCTTCCGGTACAGTAATCTGCACTGACACCACATCCTGGTATAGAAAAGAGTTTAAGTCCCTATGTACACACCTGCAATGTCACTTACACAATCCTTTGTTCTTGGACACTAATGACCATGTCATATGACAAGTTGCGATTTACACACACTGGGACAAATTCACAAACTTTTGGCTATTAATATTCTAATTAACTCTACATTTTTAAGATCATTTCCACACCCATGGTACACCTTCCTAAAACAACTTGTGAATATGGATTAACAAGTGCCATTCACTGCATCAATTATCTTTTTGTTTAATTATTTTTTAAAGCAACAGCTTATGACATATTGCCACTTCGTAACACTGATAACAGTGTAAGCAAAAGTTCTTGCAGTTTACCTTACCATATCCAATATGAGGCATTTATCAAAGCTTTGGGGGCAAAATCTTGTAAGTGCAGGCCTATTGCTACATAAAGAGGGGGACTCTTGCAGGATTAATGGTGTGCCATACTTTATTTGAGTCTAAGGGTGTGCCTTCGGATAATTGAGGTAGGAATCTCGATAGCACCAGATATCATGGACACACTATCGAAGAACAAAATATCAAAAGGTAAGACGATATCTTCGAGGTGCATAGATATGGAGATAAGAATAGTAAATCTATGCTCCTCTATATGCTGTGGTGGCTGCCACCAGTTTAAAGGGATAGGGTGGCAGGAGGGCGGGGGGGCTGAGGGTGAGGGGAATATAAAAAAAAATAAGAGGACTTACCTGCCGCTGCCAGCCGCCTCGTTGCTCCACTTGCGATGGGCCACAAAGCACAGGCTCCCCACCCAATCCAGACACTGCTCTCATGCTATAACTAGCATGAGAGCAGCGCCAGGATAGGCCTGAGCAGGCTGGTCTAATGCTCGCTCAGGCACAGGGAGTCTGTGCCATTTCGCCAACCGGCCATAGAATACAGCTGGGTTGGAGAAACCTAAGTGCACATGTCTGTTTGACTGGCCTAAGACGGCTGGTCAAACCGACATGTGCACTCCTGGTCCCTACCATGGCCTGGCCCGAACCCGCCCTAGACTATCTGCTTTGCAGCTCAGACAGCAGTGATAAATAAAATGATAATAACATTGTTTTATTATCATTTTATTTATCATCTGCTGTCTCTGAGCAGTGGAGAAATGCTCCTCCACCGTTACGGAGGAGCTGCCCTTGTCTATACAGACTTAACTTTTGAAATTTTGTACCTTGATATTCTGTCCATGATATTAGCATATTACGATATTCCTAGCCTCGATATTCCCTAGTACAATCGGGAGTATGATAGATGCATTTCTAAATTTTGCGAATGTTCCAAAAGTCACTTACCAGAAAGCCACCTGCCTTCTGCTAACCGATAAACATTTTGCCCCAGCCAGAGGTCTTGTGCCCTTGGCTCCAATTGAAAACTTAGTATTAAGTGAATGACACTGACTACATAGACTTAGGTGGCATACAGTGTATAGTTGGTCATTCTGAATGCATATCCTTTCTGGCAGAGGTCATGTGTCAGATCCAGTTCTGGGGGCATAGAACAAGCAGGAGCTACTGGGCCTCCGCCGTGGGGGCAGGGGTGGTTTACCTCAGATGTCCCAGAGTCTGTCCTACTTTGGCTTCACAAAATGGGCCACGTACAACCCCTTCAGCATTTGACTCTCAGTGGTAGTATTTTGGAGCCGTCACACACTTATCAGGGAGATAGTTTATGGGTATGGAAACTCAGATCACCCAGCAGAGCAATATCTGTTTGTCCAACCCAGTTCTTTATTTGGATAAGAAACATACTTTAATAGACATGCTTAAAATGGTATACTGCTGCAGGTACAATAATATGCACTGCCACTTAGGCTACTGCACCTTGGGATACTGTCTTCCTCTTCTCCCTTTCACATGGATCCCTCCTCTGGTGAGTCTAGCCATGTCCCCGTTTGGTTAGTTTTGTGAGACATTAATCAAGGCTCAGGTGCAGGTACATCAGTGTCGCACAGTTTCCACTTTCTCAGTAGGAACTGTCTGTTTGTTGGACAACATAAACATTGAGATGGTGCTACGCTGATCTAATTCTAAGCACCCCCTCAAACAACAACACTTGCACAATGTATGTTCAGGCCTTGTACTAAATGTTCAATGTGTCGTGATAGCGTACTTACGAAGTGGAATTGTATACAATGTGGTTTCAGGGAAACTAATCCTTCACTGTCACGCAAGCAAATGTGTGTCAAAAGTAATTGTATAGAAAAGAAAGCAACTTAACAAATGTGTTCATATAAAATGGCAGTGTGTCTTCCCGGGTCTAACCTAGCCACGTGACACAAGTTCAAATGTGGTTGTGCTCAGTTCAGTAAAGTCTCCTAGATACAGTCTCATCACAATGCAGGTCTCTACAGTCTCATCACAATGCAGGTCTCTATGTGTTTCAGCATCATGTGTCTCCGATCTTGCCCACTTCTAGGATGAGACAGCATGGCTGCAGGAGTGGCCCTCCGTCTCAGTAGGCCGCAGCAGGATGGGGCAGCCAGAGCAGCAGCCATGAGTCCTTCAGTGAATGCAGGTAATGGAAGTCAATGAGGACTGATGGCAGGCATCATGCCTTCTTCTGGGTCACTGAGCAACAGATGGGCCACCAGTTATATGGGTTTCACAAAAGCACGGTTGCAGCCACGGGATGCACTTTGTAAATAATGCAGTGGTAACCGTCATGTGCACAAATCATGGCTACGACAGTGACGCCCACAATGGACATAGTTTTTGACTTCTGTGGTGAAGTCAGCCACAGGAACAGCTCTGGGTTTCGGTGGCTACATTCACCATGGGCACAGCTCTTGATTTAAGTAGCAAGGTCAACCCTGATTGATCCTATTGCAAGGTCGGCTGCCTGCCTGTGCTTCTCTCTTGGAACCACACTTCTGGAGAGTCTGCACTGACCCTCTTTGGACTCTCAGATTGCTTTCTGCAGTTTTTTTTTCTCCTGATAGACCCTCCACACTAAAGTCTAGCATTTTCTGGCACTACCTGGATTGTCACACCTCCTATGGCTTTGCAGGCTCTTTCACTCACTCAGCTGGCAGACTGGCTTCCAGGCGCTTCAGGTCAGGGGTACAGTTCTTTGTTATGGTTATACTTAATACTGTTTGGAACTGTTGAGCATAGTGGTTCTGTTTCCATGGTTGCGTCTCGTGTGTGGGACAGTTACCTGGAGGAGAACTGACAAGCTGGAAGCTGGAGTTGGTGGCTCTGTAACTTAAGAAATAAAAGTCTAGAAACCTTACCTGAAAGTGTCTTCTTAACACTGGCGACGAGTGACGCTTGCAGGGGGACAAGCCTGCCACCAACTCTCCCCATTCTCAAGGACCCACGGAGTTATCTTCTTCTCCACGACGGTTTGGAATCGAGTGACGAGTGAAGAGGTGCTTTTCTGCTTCCCTATGATTTCCAATGCCTGCTCCAGCTTATCCTGACTTTCTACGTACTTCCAGCTAAAATTGGGGTAATTTCTACACTTTTCCTTCTCCTCAACGTTTTTTTTAAGCTTGCGACGATCCTCTCGTTCACTCGCTGACGTGCACAGCTTTGCCAGCGCTGAATGATGTAACCACGCGACGCGCACGTTACGTTACGTGCGTGCCGCCATTTTGGAAGTGGATCTGTTGTCTAGTTTCTATGACAACGCCGGTACACACTGTTACGGTGCTCGATTTGAGCAATTTTATGGAAACTGGACACCGCATGGCCTTGTGCACATTGACGCACTAATAAGCAGCGAACATTTCAAAGAAATCCTCCAGGTACTGCTTTTCTTTCCCTATACTTATTGCTTCGCACACAGCACTGTTTCTGGTTGTTTGCTGTACACACTGTTACGGTGCTCGATCTGAGCAATTTTAATGGAGACTGGACACCGCATGGCGTTGTGCACATTCACACACTGTTAAGCAGTGATTATTTCATGGAAATCCTCCAGGTACTGCCTTTCTTTCCCTAATATTTATTCCATCGCCCACAACTGTTGAAGCTTTACAGCGCTGTTCAAGATGTTTGCTGTTCAAGTTTCTCCAGTGCTTTAATTTTTACCTCCCTTATTGTATTTTTGTTAGCACTGCCACCATGTCAACTACCTCAATGAACCAACCTCCTCCATTTCTTTGCGAAAAGGGTGTACCACTTTTACCATGGAAGAGATGGAAACTGTTATTTGATTCATACTTGGTAGCTATAGGTGGTGAGAAGTTTTCAGCGCACAGGAGACAAGGAATACTTCTTCACAATCTCGGAATAGAAGGGCGCAATATTTATGAAAGTATTGATGTAATTCCTGTTGGTGAAGGTGATGGAGAACCCTCTGATGTGTTCGAGATGTCCATAAATAAGTTAGAAATGTACTTTGGACCACGTATTAATGTTGTCTTAGAGAGGCACACATTTTTTATGAAAGTACAAGAAACCAACGAGAAGGTTGGGAACTACATAGCTTCTCTAAAAACACTGGCACGCACCTGTGAATTTGGTGATCTTACAGACTCGTTGATACGGGATCAACTGGTCAGGTGCACCAACAGTCCTATAGTGCAAGAAAAACTTTTGTCTAAAAACCCATCTCTCAAGGAAGCTGTAGCCATCGTAGAGGGGATGGAAAACACCTCTGGTTGGGTTAAAGAGATGAAAACCCATAAGACTATAACAGACAATGCTCCAACTCCTAGTAGTATTCATGAGTTGACCCAAAAGGATACTTCTCTAGACTCTGTCGACTCTGTTTCCAAAAATATGCTGGGAATCAAAGCCAAACCTTCCACCTTCACAGATGTTTCAAGGATGAAATCCTCCAACTACCCTAACTGTTATGCGAAAAATACCACCTGCCACAAGTGTGGGGTCAAGGGTCACTATGCCAGAGTATGCAGATCTGGTAGCAGAGTACGCACTGTAGAGAATGTTGAAACCTGTGACTCATCGAGAACTGTTATGCTGAGTGTACGAGGTGATGGCTTGGTTGATGCTGATCTTATCAGCATGCCAGAATGCGAAGTAATGATTGGAGAAAAGTTAATTGTCGTTCTAGCAGACTCTGGATCACCTTTCACAATGCTTGGCAATGAGTTGTGGGACAAAACTTTTCCTCAAGAACAGCTTTCTGCCCCTGACATCAACCCTGTCAGTTATGGTGGTTCACATATCGATGTAATTGGATTTTCCATCAAGAAGATTAATTTCAAGGGAAGAGAGACCATAGGAAAAATTTATGTTGCTAAGCGAGGTGACAATCTCCTCGGGTGGAGACACCAGAGAGACTTGGGGATAATTCTTAACCCTAATGCTCGTTACCCATCCGAGCAAGTCATGTTGATTGACCAATCTGGAACTTCCTGCAAATTCTTTGAAGAGTTTCCCCAAGTTTTTTCTGACAACCTCGGCCTTCTCAAAAATTTTGAACACCGTATAGTACTCAAGCACAATGCAATGCCTGTAGTACACAAGGTTAGGAGGGTTCTTTTGAGAAGGAAGAACACCGCTTTCTTCTTGAAGAGTCACTTTATTAGGATTAGGAACAGCAACCCCCAGCAGCCATCCATCCAACGTCTGCCTCCGTCTCCTAGATTCCAACAAGCTGGATTCCAGTAGTGGAAGCATGCAGTTTCTAGGATGCAGCTGCCACGAGGTAAACATGACAAAAGCAAATAGAACACAACATATCCTCTTTCTTTAACAAACCAAATTAGAGCTTTGGTAATACGCAATAAAACTACTTACAGATGTAATCTTTAAATTTCTTAGGCGGTATTTTAGAACGAGCACTAGGCTCTCTGTTAGGAACATTAGACTCTCTGTTTGGAACATCACTGAACTCATTTCTATCAATAGATTTGGATTTAACATGTTTAGGTCTCAACCACTCTCGAACCTCAGTTTCACTACACTTGGCAACACGATTGGCATTCCACCACTTCCCATCAGAAAGTTTCAGAAGGTCACCCCTGATCAATAAAATCTTCTTAGGATCAGACAGTTTGGAACTACCTTTACAATGAATGGTTCCTATTTGTACTCTTACATACATACCTAACTCAAACATCCTCGGTTTTTTGATTAACTTATCATTGTGTCTCCGCTCGTACGAACTTTGGTAATTTTCCACTTTTGTTCTTATAGCACTTTCATTGATTAATTTCTTTCCACTTCTCCCCATCCATGCAGGCACAGCTATGGAACATGGAACTCTACCTTTCAGTAAACAAAAAGGTGTTTCTCCCGTTACAGAATGTGGGGTAGTTCTGTAATTCCACAGCATTTTTTTTACCAGACTCTTCCAACAAACATTGCTATGCACAGCCATCTGGATGCACTCACCTAGGACACGGTTGAAGCGCTCTATCAAACCATTTCCCCATGGATGATAGACAGGAGTCTTAAGTTGTTTGATGCCCCATTTTCTAAGAAATTCTCCAAACTCATTAGATACAAATTGAGGGCCATTATCAGACAAAATCTCTGCGGGACATCCTTCTCTGCGAAAAATCTCCTTACAAAAATCAATTACACTGCTGGTTTTGACTTCACGCACAAAAGTTACCTTAGGCCATTTCGAGAAATAATCCATCAATACAATTGCATACTTACTATCAACACCTAAAATCTCGAATGGACCACAAATATATATAGCCACTCTTTCCCATGCATGCTTTGGCCATTCCACATGATGAATTGGAGTTTCCTGTACTACATGAGCCTTGTCACTACGTGAACATGCTACACATTCTCTTACAAATCTCTCGATTTGCCTGTCCATACCAGGCCACCAGAAATCTTCTCTAGCCTTTCTCTTCATGCTGGTCATACCACCATGGCCCTCGTGTAATAGCTCTATTAATCTGGGTCTCATGGTTATAGGGACGGCTAGCTTGTCATTTCTCCTCAAAATTCCCTTCACTACAGATAATTCACACCACACCTCCTTATATTGCAACATGTCATCATGTAGTTTCCATCCTTCATTCATCGGTAAACATTCCATGACCCTTTTCATAGCAACATCATCCAAAATGGCTTGTTTCCAATCAGATTCATCAATGGCCTGACATACATCAACTAAATTTGCCACTACCCAATCGTCAATCTCTGAATTATGTTCCTCACTGTCTAATTTGACCACTGGAAGACGTGACAAACAATCAGCATTTATGTTTCTTACACCAGGAACATACTTCAAAACGAAGTTAAATTCTTGCAAATGGTATATCCACTTAGCAATGCGTGGTGTGGCTCTGCCTGCACCCGCTGTGGAAAAAATATCTATTAGGGGTTTGTGGTCTGTGTGTAATTCAAAACTAATTCCCCACACAAAATTTCGGAAGTGTTGCACCCCCCACCAACACGCTAACGCTTCCTTCTCTATGGTGGAGTACGTGCTCTCAGCTCCCTTGAGTGTGCGTGATGCGAAGGCCACCACTCTTTCTTTACCATCATGTATTTGCATTAATACCGCTCCCAATCCGTACCCGCTGGCATCTGTAACGATAATGCACTTATCCTTGGGATTGAAAGGCTTCAAAGCTTTAGCTCTTGCGACAGCTACCTTCACCTCATCGAAAGCACGCTGACAATTGTCAGTCCACACAAAAGTCACATTCTTCTTCATCAGTTCATGCAGAGGGAACACACAGTCAGAGAAATTATGAATGAATCTCGAGTAATACTCGGCGAGTCCTAGAAATGATCTTAACTGGTCTTTATCTTGTGGGATAGGAGCTTTCTCTAAGTCTTCCACTAATTTGAGCTTAAGTTTAATACCTTCTTGTGATAACGTGTGCCCTAAGTAATCCACTTCTGATTGACAAAACTTACACTTCTGTAAACTAATAGTTAGGCCAGCATGTTCAAGTTTGTTAAGTACAATTTTTAGCAAATTGTCGTGCTCAAATTTATCCTTTCCCCACACCAAAATATCGTCTTGAAAAACCAACACATTAGGGATGTCCTTCAAAACTCCTTGCATCACCCTTTGAAAAACTGCTGAGGCAGAAGCCAAACCGAAAGGCATTCGAACAAACTGAAATGCACCTTCAGGAGTTATGAAGGATGTCAAATGTTTAGATTCTGGTTGTAATAAAATTTGATGATACGCACTTGACAAATCCAGAGTGGAAAAGAACCTGCCATTGTCAACACTAGCCAGCATATCATTAATATGAGGCAAGGGATAACGATCTACCCAAATACATTCGTTTAAATCTCTTAAGTCCACACACATGCGGATACTGCCATTGGGTTTGCGTGCGATCACAATCGGACTCAACCATTCTGATGCTTCAATTGGTTCTATGATGCCTTCCTTGCATAACCTATTCAATTCTTCTTTGAGCGGTTCCCTCAATGCTAAAGGTACATTCCGCACTTTGTGTACTTTTGGAATTGTACCTTCCTTAAGAATTATACGATGTCTGAACTTCTTCAGACAACCTAATTCCTTTTTAAAAAGATTTGGAAACTTGGACACCCATTCATTACCTTCTTGTGGTTCAGTCAAAAGTACTTGAGCAGGATGGTTAGGATTGAGTATAATGTTTAAAGCTTTTTGCTCTCTCCATCCTAGTAAGGATTTACCCTTCTCTACTACATATAACTTGGCCACAGTTTCCCTATCTTGAAACTTGATTTTGGATGTAAAATAACCCAGAACAGGTAGTTTTTGCCCACAGTACCCTACAGGATTCACATCTGCAATTTGTAGATTTTTGGAACCCAAATTTACCCGATTCTGCTTGTCAATCATGGTAAAAGGGGAGCATGAATCCGCCCACATTGGTATGATCTTATCATCTATAAAAATGTTGCATTTAGGAGGGTTGTAAGTGTCACAGTCGTTAATTACTAATACTTCAATGTCACTTTCACTAGAATTAACTACAGAATCCTCTCTAATCGCATTTACGACTGGCTTAGGACGAGACATGTCAGATGCTTTACAAACCCTCGAAAAGTGACCAATTCTTTTGCATTTGTAGCACCTACTTTTAGATGCAGGACAATGAATAGCATCAGAAGAATGCCTGTTGCTTCCGCATCTGTAACATAACTTTTTAACATTAGTAAACTGTTTCTTTTTTTCACTATTGTTTTCTTCTGTTCCACTGCCTTTCTTACTATTTACACTCACATCACATACTTTAGAAGTATTCAACTCAACAGAAAATTCAACACATGTTAACTCCTTAACATACTGTGAAGTGTTCTCAATACGTTTGGCTATTTGAATAGCTTTATCTAAAGTGGGGTCCATTAAATCTAACAATTTTTCCTGAACTTTCTTGTTATTCGAAGCATTTATCAATTGATCTCTAATAATCTCATCTCGAAGATCTTTAAATTTGCACGTAGTTGCTAATCTTCTCAACGCTGCAACACACTGTTCAATCTTTTCTCCTTGTGACTGTTTGCGAGAAAACAACTTGTGTCTCTCTACAACTATGCTTAATTTCTTTCCATAGTTCTCCTCCAACATTGCCATGGCAATCTCATATACATCTTCATCGTTAACGGAGTCATCATTAGCATTTCTTACAGCCGCTGGAGGTTTAGGAAGAGTTTTTAATACTTTCCTGCCCTCTATGCCCAAATGATGTTTCAAAATTGCTAATTTTCTATTGGCAATATAAACTTCCCCTCCAATTGCCTCCAGGTATGTAGAAAATGACTCCTTCCAATCCTCCCAGTCCATACAAGTGGCACCTGGTTCTTGTAACAATGTGGGAGGAGGAGCAATAACTTGGTTGGTCATAGTTATCTTGAAAACCGATTACAGTTTTTCAAAGCAAGCAGATTTTTGCTCTAGCTCGCCTAAACACTTTCACAGGATAAGTATTTTTTTTTTTTTTAAATTCCCATGTAATGGCAGGCGGTGTACCTGTAAACGATGTCTTCCGTTGCTCTATACAGTTTTCCTTGTGATGACAGGCGGTGTGCCCATCACCGACGTCCTCCGTTGCCCTGCACAGATTCACCATAAAGCCATAAAGAAAACAAAAGATGAGTTCGTCACTATAGCTTGCGTGAATGGCAAAGGCGTCACAGCTAACTGAACACTTCCGGGATGAAGTGTAAAAGTAAAGCAATGCGATAAAAAAACTTCCGGAATTTATCGCACCAAGATGGCGGCACGCATAACGTGACCTCAGGGAACAAAGTCACGCAACGTCAGGTCACGCAGCATCCAACCGCGTCAGCTACAGAAGAAGGAACGCCTCGTAGAAAGCGTCGGAATGGAGAAGAACAAAGGACTCACCGGGGCTAGTTAGCGTGTCACTGCGATGGTTCAAATGGCGCACTCAACGCTCGTGCGCACCGCGTCTGGAGAAGAAACCGTTGAGCAGTAAGAAAAATTACTTACACAGATTTATACGATGTAGCACTCAGACTCAAGGAACTCCGGTCCTTCCAGCACAGTACGCACGCTGCTAGGGGTCTTCGGCACTTCAAAAGATGAAATCCCTTACGAATCCAAACCAACACTGTTCCAACAAATTCTGAATAAAGTCGTCCACCTTTCCTTCTATAAAGGGTGTGTCCTTCACAGGGTGCATCCCATCCTCGTCGCCATTTTTGAGAAGGAAGAACACCGCTTTCTTCTTGAAGAGTCACTTTATTAGGATTAGGAACATCAACCCCCAGCAGCCATCCATCCAACGTCTGCCTCCGTCTCCTAGATTCCAACAAGCTGGATTCCAGTAGTGGAAGCATGCAGTTGCTAGGATGCAGCTGCCACGAGGTAAACATGACAAAAGCAAATAGAACACAACAGGTTCCCAACTTGATGCTTGAACCTCTCGGAGATGAACTCAAGAGACTGGTATTGCTGGGCGTGATTGAGGAAATTGAATCCTCTGAATGGTTGGCCCCAGTGGTTTTGGCCCCCAAGGATGGAGGAAAGAGTATTAGGATGTGTGTGGACTTGAGGAGTTTAAACAAATGGATTTGGGTTGATCGTCAACCCCTTCCTAATATCTCCGAGTCAATTAATATGCTTAACGGTGCCAAGGTTTTTAGTGTGCTAGACTTATCCTCTGCTTACCACCAGGTACCCCTCCATCCAGAGTCTAGACATTTAACATCTTTTGTGACACCACTGGGGGCTTACCGCTTTATCAGGATGCCATTCGGGCTAGCTTCTGCAGCTGCCTGTTTCCAACGTATCATGAAGATGATTCTGGGCGATGTTTCCAAGGTCATGTTCTTTCAGGATGACATTTTAGTCTACGGGAAAGATGATTTGGAGCATGACACTATTCTGAGAAATGTTCTACAAAGGCTAACTGAGAAAGGTTTGACTGTAAATAGACTGAAATGTAAAGTTGGAGTGTCTGCTGTCACGTATTTGGGACATGTTATCTCTGGGGAGGGTATTTGTCCCGAACTGGATTTGACTAAGAGTATTCTAGATGCTCCTGCCCCAACTGATAAAGAGCAAGTCAGGTCCTTCCTTGGCCTTGCTGAGTTTTACTCCAAATTTGTGCAAGGTTTTGCTTCCATTGCTGAGCCCATCAGGGCTCTTCTGAGAAAAGGTGCACATTTTGTTTGGTCACCAGAGTGTGCTTTAGCTTTTGATTCCATCAAACAGGCAATTGGTAAGATGCCTACACTTGGTCACTTTGATTCTAAAAAGAAAACCTTTCTAACTACTGATGCCAGCTTGTGTGGCCTTGGGGCAGTACTTTCTCAAATCGATGGTGGTGAGGAAAAAGTAGTTGCATTTGCCTCAAGAGCATTGAAAAACCGGAACAACAGTACTCATGCATTGAAAGGGAGGCTCTGGCCATTGTCTGGGCAATTAAACATTTTAAATTTTATCTTTGGGGCATCCCTTTTTCTGTTAGATCTGATCATCGCCCTTTAGTTCAAGTTTTCTCGTGTGCAGAGAGTGAAAGGCTCACCCCCAGACTAAAACGTTGGAGTGAGGGATTGGAAGATTACAATTTTCAGGTACAGTATCTTCCAGGTTCTGCCAATAAGGCGGCAGATTGTCTATCAAGACTCCCCATTGACTGTTCTAATGATACTTTGGATTGTGAGTCTGTCAGTGTTAACTGGGTCAAGGAGCCTGCCATTCAAGAACTAGAATGGAATCAAGCCTTATTGGAAGATGTGCTTCTTCCAATTGTAATGGATTTCGTGGTAAAAGGGTGGCCTGACAGCAAGAAACTTGATTCTGACTTATTACCTTTCTGGTCCATCAGAAATGAACTCACTTTATGCCAAGGTCAACTTATGCGTGGTGAGAGAGTGATACCCCCCGATGCCTTGAGACCTAAATTGGTGAATCTCGCTCATGAGGGGCACTTGGGAAGGAATCTCACAAAGTCTCGTCTTCGTGAGAGGTATTGGTGGCCTAGGATGGATAGTCATGTCGAGCAAATTGTTAAAGAGTGTTACCAGTGTGCCTCTAGTGACAAATCCCAGGTAACCAATACTGCCCCCTTGTCACCTGTGGAGGTCCCACGTGAGCCCTGGATTAAACTTGGCTTAGACCTTATGGGTCCCTTTGAGCTTTTAGGTCCTTCTGAGCGGTTTGTGATTCTCTTGGTGGATTACTCTTCTAAGTGGGTATCCACCAGATGTGTAAGCTCTATCAACACCAGGGTGGTTATGGACTTCCTTAAAGATGAATTTGCATGTGAGGGCGTACCTAGATTCCTCGTCACTGATAATGGGGTGCAATTTATATCGCAGGAGATGCAAGATTTTTTAAGGGACTATGGCATCACTCATCATAAAACTGCCCTTTATGCGCCACAAGCCAATGGACTTGCGGAGCGCATGAACAGAGTGGTGAAGGTGTGTGTGCAAAGAGCGGTTGATAGGAAAGTTTCCCTCAAGGGTGTTTTGAGAGATACTTGGTGGGCACATCGCACTGCTCTCAATGCTGTGCTACAAAAATCTCCTTTTCAGATACTGAGGGGCAGAGTTGCCCTATCCAAGCTCAATCCTGGGTGGTTGCCTCTGATTGAAGGTCCTGTTTTGGATAAGGAGGAGGTGGGTGCTAAAGTTAAGTGTTACCAAGACAGATACAAGGAAAGGTTTGACTATAAGTATTCTACTAAAGCCACAACATGGAGTGTCGGTGATTGGGTACTTATTAAAAAACCACGGTGGCACAAGAAGGGTATCACAGAGTTTATGGGCCCTTTTGCTATTATTTCTGTTTATAAGACTGTTGTCACTGTTCATAATGGATCCAAATGGAGCATGTCTCGCCTGGTGAGATTTAAAGGGGACAAGTTTTCGTGTTCAGACAGTTTTCCTGGCCCGATTCTTCCTAGGAGTGTCTCTCTCCCGAGATCTCATTTACGGGATCTTCCTCCAAGGTCCTGTTATCCTCCTAGACGTTATGAAGACTATGAGATGTATTGAATTCATTTAATGT
The DNA here is from genome assembly GCA_963921515.1 of Calotriton arnoldi. NCBI lineage: Eukaryota > Metazoa > Chordata > Amphibia > Caudata > Salamandridae > Calotriton > Calotriton arnoldi. The sequence continues at coordinate 52,448 of CAWUFW010009891.1, read as the reverse complement.
TGTGATGACTGTGTAACTTAGTAATTCTCTGTAGTGTTTTCCTCTGCTATGACTTTTCCTTTTTCCCATGCATATTCTCACTCTCTTGTTTTTCTTATTTCCTCTTTTTCCTTGTTCTCTTTTCCTTCTTTCTTTCTATTTTCAGTAAGGGGGATGTGTTATGGTTATACTTAATACTGTTTGGAACTGTTGAGCATAGTGGTTCTGTTTCCATGGTTGCGTCTCGTGTGTGGGACAGTTACCTGGAGGAGAACTGACAAGCTGGGAGCTGGAGTTGGTGGCTCTGTAACTTAAGAAATAAAAGTCTAGAAACCTTACCTGAAAGTGTCTTCTTAACATTCTTCCAGCAAGTAAAGATTCCTGTTAATGTGCCCTCTCCTCTGGGAAGCCGGCTGTCACACAGACACCAGTTCTGGTTGATGTGCAGCAGTCCTCAAAGTATGCTTCAGAATACTCCCTTCCTTGGTGAAAGGACTTGGAACTGAAGCAACAAGGAAGTAAGTAACTCCTACTTTTATGCAGGAAAAGCAAATAAGGAATATGGATTCTCTGTCTGCAATCTCAAAACAGGTTTGCTGCAGTTCTTCTGTCAAGTGTCCTCTCTAGGCTATTCTCAAGACAGAGCCTTTGTGTAGAGTGATGCTCCTCACAGCAGGGTAGTATCAAGCCTGGAGTACTCACAACAGAAGCCCAAAGAGGTGTGAAGTGTCCGCAGCTGGACAGTGATCAGGATGAAGACAAAAGTCTGGCTTCACCTAAAAGATAGCTCTCACCCTGAACAACAAAGATGAGAGTCCCACCCCAAACACCTACCAAATGACAATAGCACAAGAAAACTAATCATCAGCTCCACTCAGCAGGAGCTGCTTAAGGGAATTTTAAAGGAGCCTTGTCTCCTCCCTCCATTTTCAGGAATCACAGCAATTCTCTTCCACTGTCTGTGAAAACAATCTCACCTACATCTTGTGCACAGAAGTAGGCCACCGGGCTCCCGAAATGGGACCCGCAGGCCTCCATTACTCTGGTTTACTCATGCACAAACTGCATGCATTACGTAAGTTACAAACACACACAATCCACTTGGATGTTAGTGCTAGGATCTAGGTTACACATTGATGCAGAACTTTACACAAGTGGGGCAGGCTACACAGATAGAAGGTCTGATCGTGACTGTGAATTCACAAAACACAGTATGCTGCCTCCACCACTGTACATGCTAAACCCATGACAGGGACGGTAGTCCACTGTGAGCAAAATGAGAGCACAATTGGTGCACCCCTCTAGGTCACAGGACAGTTGCAGGACTTCATTTGTGTCAGGGACAAGGGTAGACCTCTGCACTTGTTATATTAGTGTGAGCCAAAATCAAAAACTGGGTTATAAGTGAGTCACAATCAAGCACTCAGAACATGGCAACATGACTGCATACCCCACAGGGAACATTCACAGTCCAACTGCATGCTCAGGCAATATTTAGTTTTTCCCAAATTAATATGGCTTATCTTACGGTCTTTTCACTACATATATGTTTACTTGACTCCTATAAATATGCTATTTTGTGGATACTAAACAAGTGCATATTTGTGTTGCAATGTATAATAATTGTTGTAAATATACATTATTTCCGATCATTGCCCATCTCTTCTCAAGAGAGATGAGTTGGTAGCAAGGAAGGCTGAAAGGAGCCAGTAAAGAGAACATTCCTTGTGACCTGGTGGCTGCGTTGTTCAAGAAAGACCTGCTCTATGTCCTGGAGAGCTTAACTAAAGCCTGCAGAGCTGAAAGTAGCCACAAGTCCTTAACATGGGGCAGAAGATTTGAATAGAGAGAGCTGTTGAGAGGCCTTCAGACCTGATGAGAGGCCTCAAGGTCACAAACAAAAGCTACGCTAGAAAATTTCAAAAGAAAAGGGTCCACCAGCCATAATACCTGAAGTGATAGTACCTTAGAACATGCTGATTCCTTGGCAGTACAGCTGAAGTCCTCCTCATCACTGACCCTTGCTGTTTGGAAGGCAAACCTGCATTACGTCTCACCCACCAATTTCACTCTCTTGCATCCCTTCCCCCTGCTCAATCACAAGTCCAGAAGCTCAATACAGTTTAACAGATAAGAAAACAGAAAAACATCTACAGTCACACACCTTTAATCTCATCAAGGATTCATCAATCCTTCATCAATGTCGCAAATGCCTGTGGCCAGCAGAATCACCTGCAGACCCATGTCCTCATGATGAGCTCTGCAGCCAATACAACCCGAACACCCAACAACTCATTGAATATAGGTATTTTCCCATAGGAACTCTAAATGCCTTACATAAAACCCACCCTAAACCAAACAGGCTTTGAGCCAAGAGATCCTTCTAACCGCTCTCCAATAACAGACTGTTTTTAGTCAAAAAGGTAGGACGATTGAAAGATCTGCCTCAAACATACCTACATTCAAATAAAATAACCTGCTTTCACATCTCCTAAAAAGATTCTAGTATAGCTGAGGCACAGAAGCAACAGTGAATTAAAACTGAAGTAACCCCACACCTATTACTTGAACTCTCCCTTACCTTTGACACTATTCACTATCCCAAGCTTCTACAGAGATTTGACAACATCACAGTGCAGGGCGCATAACTGAAGCAGATTGCATCTTTTCTATCAGACAGATCATCCTCTCACTGCTCCCTTCACGTCAGCTCCATTAATTCACAACTAATGTACCAAACAGCTTTACCCCCTCTTTAGCAATTCCCTTAGCTCTATATTGCACCCAATCTGCCCCTTCAATTTCAAGTGTCACTGTTAAGCAGATAATAAACAAATCATACTTACGTTTGAAAACTTATCTGACTTTGACTCATACTCAATCGGGCAATATCTCAAAGTCAAGTAATGGTTGATATCAAACCACAGCAAAATAAACACATTACAAATCAAACACCACCCATCAACAATATGATCTCAGCAAATCGGCCTGCCACCAAACAACTGGGCCTAAGTGAGGAATCTAGGGATAAATACAGACTCTAGCCTGTCACTCATAAAAAGATTGTGTTTGTCTAATACATTTAAACTGCAGTTTGGTACTTCTTTCCCTCACATTGGCTATAAACATATCTCTGCCTACATTGCTCGAAATGTTTGTCCTGCCCCACTGACTGAAGAGTACCGTCCCCTCTCCGAAAGTTGGGTCTAGTTGTGCCCCTGGCTCCCATGAGCCATGTGGCTGCAGCAGCAGAAGCCTGCCAATGTCAGTAGGCTTTTTCCTTGGGACTATGTCGCCAGGTGAATGCACTGACATGGACAGACCAAATAGGTCCATATATGCCAATTCAAATAATTAAATTTCTACCCTATTTTAGGGGTGGAAATGTCATTTTGTACTTCATTTCTCGTGAATTTCATGGGTAACGTAGTATGGGATCTGCAATGCAGACAAGGGACATTTATTTTAGTACTTTATCTGCATTGCCCCTGTCCTATGGCAGGCCTGTTCTAGATCCTGAGAGTGACAGGTGCTGATCTCACCGTAATCATCTGTGAATGAAGGATGAGCTGGAACCTAGACTACGCATCTCCTGACAGGTCTCCAAGAGCAAAGATGGTGTGCAAGGGGCAGATGAATAAGCATGTGCACTTAGATCACAAACTAATGTTCACAAATCTTCCCCATTAACATTTTCTGATTTTCTGCCAGGAAAACTTTGTATAACATGACTCCTCAGTCTGTCCACTGACCTGTGCATAGGATCCACTGCAGATTGCCCCTCTCCAGTCTGGAACATCAATGCAGTCCGGGTGGCGGAGAAGCCAGTTATCCTCCTTCACCAGATATGCACCAGGATACTCAGAAACCGAACCATCGAGATCATGGAAAATTGTGGTCTTGTCCCCATCCATGTCCAGCTGGTGAAACCAAGCCCCCGCCTCACCAAAGAATACACGTGAGGAAATCTGACCAACCAAAGAAGAAGTAAGTGTGTCAGCAGGGCTTTAACATACTTATATTTACAGTTTAAACAACATTAACGTGTTAACTTCTTAATACAGCTCATCATCCATTTAAAGGGGCCATCCAGTAATAAAACACAATCTTGTCCTCCTGCCCAATGAGCAACAATAACATTTTGGAATGTGTGGTTGGGTTTTAAAATCTATTGTGGTTGTATTCACTAAATGGACCTTTTAAAATGTTTGGCCATTTGAATAGAACAGAATCTTGAATAAAAAAAGAGGGGCACTTAAAAAGGTATTTGAACAAAATATCGAGTTGTAAATATCGAGAGACTGAAATATCAATAAAAAATGTTGTGATACAAAAATATCATGATGCAGAAACTATCGTTGTCAAGAATATAGATTTTTTTCAGCTAAGTAATATTTTTGTTAAGAATATCGTTGTTGTTAATATTGCTTTCAATAATAAAGCTGTAAAAAATGTCATTTTTTAATTATCTTGTGTTTTAGTTCATATAATTATTTTATTTTATTATTGTTAGTATAATTGTTAATATTTTGAAATATAGTTTGTAATTTTAAGTGATTTATATTTTTTTATTTAATTGCTAATAGTAATTTATAGTGTTGTAGCGGGTTGCTAGGTTTGTAGGGGTATTGGGTGGGAAGTTAACTAAGTAATAATTAATTATTAATAATTTAATTGATTATTAATAAGGATGTAAATTGTGTAATAATTATAATGTTTTTGTTATATTTTAGGTGAGAGCTGCTGGGTTTGTAGGGGTATAAGGTGGGAAGTCAATTAAGTAATAATTAATAAACAATGAATTATTTATGATCAATTATTTAATTATTATTTATGTAAATTATGTAATCATTATATTTTTTCGTTATATTTTAGGTGCAGGCTGCTGGGTTCGTAGGGGTATAGGGTGGGAAGTTAATTAAGTAATAAATAGTTCACAAATAATTATTAATCTATTATTAATTATTTAATTGATTATTAATGATGTAAATTGTGTAATAACTTTATATTTTAGGTATATTTTAGGGATATAGAGTGGGAAGTTATTTAAGCAATAATTAACTGTCAATTATTTATTTATTATTAATTAATTGACAATTATTTGTGTACATTATCTAATATTGATTTATTTTAGTTATATTTCAGTTGTGGGCTGCTAGGTTTGCAGGGGTATAGGTTGGAGTGTTAATTAAGTAATAATTAAGTAATAAATAATTATTAATGAATTAGTTAATTATCAATTATGTAAATTGTGTTATACGTACTTATTTTAGTTATGTTTTAAGTTCAATTCAGTTCAGGTGTTTTTGTATAGCACATGGTTACTCGTTCAGGCCTCCCAGCACTGAGACAGAAACACCTGCCGGTTTCTTAACTTATTTTGAGGATCTGATAGGGCTGACATTAGAAGAGATGTGTCTTCAGGAGTTTCCTGAAGGTGGTTTCTGGTTGGTCCAATCTAAGGATGGTGGGGAGATTATTCCATAACTTGGGAACCAGATAGGCAAAGGATCGTCCCCCACATCTCGCCTTTCTGTTCTTGGGTATTGTCATCAACGTTAAGTTAAGTTTGCAGATCATAGAAGCCTCCTAAGAGTGTGGAGGATAAAATGTAGCTGAATAAGGGAGGGGCCTTTCCGGGTATTGCCTGATGGGCCATCCACAGAGCTTTAAAATAGATCCTTTTTTGCACTGTAAGCCTAGCAGGGCAGCTAAGGCTAGGGCGGCTGAATAGTGTTTCAGGAGTCTGTGAAGATTTCATGCAGCAGCATTCTGGCCGACCTGCAGTCGTGTTATAACATACTTGGGACTTCCCAAAAAGAGTATGTTTCCATAATAACGACGAGAGTTGATCAGTCCTCTATGACCACTCTCTTCGATGTTAGAAGGAGCCACTGAATTACTTTTCTTAAAGTTCTCAACAGTCTGAAACATGTTGTTGACAGTTTCTTGGGTTGAGTTTCCATTGACAATTTCTTGTCAAGCCAAAAACCTAGACTTTTTACTGCCTGGGAGGGTTGTGGACGTTCTCCAAGGAATTCTAGACATGCTAGTTCGTTCCACCTTGAGAGGTTGTTACCAACAACCAGAACTCTGTTTTTCCACCTCTGAGTTTAGGAGTACTGTCTGACATCCAGTCCCTGACCTGCTTTAGGCATGAATTTAGTTATAAGGATGCCAGCCCTGTTTCTGAAGTGAGAGCTACAATAAGTTGTGTGTCATCAGCATATGACACAAGTGCAAGGCTGTGTGCCTGCACTATATCTGCCAGATGAGCACATATAAATTAAAGAGTGTGGGGCTTAGGGAAGAGCCCTGTGGAATGCCACAACCGATGGGGTAAGTGGCAGATAAGAGGGATTCTTCGCAGACAGGGAAGCCTTTCTTTTCCAGGAAAGCTGCGAGCCATCTATGGGCAGTGTCTGTAATTCCAGCTTCCTTCATCCTTTGACTGAGAATAGGGTGCGAAACAGTGTCAAAAGGTGCACTGAGATCAAGCATAATCATGGCTGCTGAGCCACCTTGGTCCAAAATGACCTGGAGTTCCTCTGTGGCTGTTAGCAGAACGGTCTCAGCGCTGCTCCTTGGTCCAAAGCCCGTTTTGTGGGATGGAGGATTGAATGCTTTTCTAAAGAGCTGGAAAGGTGCTTATTGACATGTTTCTCCAATACTTTACTTACAACGTGAAGTAGGGAGACCGGTCAGCAGTTTTCTGTCAGAATCAGATCAGCAGTAGGATTCTTTAGTAAAGGTTTCACTATGGCATGATTCCATGTAGGAGGAACATTGTCGCTGACCAGGGAATTGTTAAAGATGTCCGTTAAAATTGGTAGGATAGCGTTGCCACCTTTTATCAAAATGTCTGGTGGAGCTGGATCTAGCGATGAGCCTGACTTTATAGAAGCTAGAATCCCTTCTGTATCTTCCATGTTTAAGGCAAGAAAAGAATTCAATTGGGCTGTAATCACTGAATCTCTAAAATGGTGGGACTCAGTGCTGCCATTTTTGGCAGGGAGTTTAAGATATGTATTACTTTATTAGTAAAAGTATCTGCAAACATATCACAGTGATTAGCAAAGGGAGGGGGGCCTGTCGTACATGCAGCTGTCTTCATTAGGCTGCTTACAGTCCTATACAATTTCTCAGAGGAATTGTTAGCATTTTTTATTTTAGTATTAAAGTTGAAGATTCTGGCCTGTCTTATAGAATATTGGTATGTTTTCGTAGCTTTTCTGTAAATTTCTTTTTTCAGATTGTCATACAATTTTCTCCAGATTACTTTTAGCCTCTTTCTTTGGTTCTGCAAGCTCGGGAGTGTACCACATAGCCCGGCCACTAGTCCGCTTGGATTTTAGTGGTTTACATGGGACTAAGGGATTCACAGGCTCCATTAGCCAGTTTTCAAAATTGGTTTATATTTCTGTTATGTCTCCCTTCATGGATGGGGCGGATTCATTAAGAATACTCGTCCATTTACCCATACCAAGTTTGGACCATGCCCGTCTGGATTTCAGGGGAAGGAGCTGATTGTATCCTTTCCTAGGAATGTCTATCCAGAAGGGAACTATGTAGTGCTCTGACCATAAAATTGGGGATGCGTCTTCTGTGGCTATAATTGTAATTTTCGCAAAACCTGATCAAGAAGATGACCACCACTGTGTGTGGGTGTTTTAATAATTTGCTTTAGCTGAAGTGCTGCAACATCTTGTGCTAACCTAGTAGCTGTTACGTCACTGTTATCCTCAAAGTGTAAATTGAGGTCTCCAAGCACACTAAAATTTGCTTTCTGGAGACTCCATTCTGCAACTATTTCCAGGAGTGTCTAAACAAATTGTGTCGCCAGGCCTGGAGGATGATACATAAGGATGCCTAAGAATGTAGAAGTAGGAGAAAATTCAAGTGAAAATTGAAGCCTCTTGCTATCCTTGATCTCAATAGGTAAAAAAGTTCCTTTAAGATCATCTTTGAAAATAATAGCTAAACCTCCACCACTTCTATCTTTTCTATTACATCTAGTGATGGAGTAGCCTTGGAAGAGGGACATCACAATGTCTGGGGTTGATTCTTCTAAATGTGGGCTGGTAGGTTTGTAGGGGTATAGTGTTAGAAGTTATTTAAGAAATAAATAGATACTTTTTTAATTGATAATTATTTATTAAATTGATTAATAATCATGTTTTATATATATAAATATATATATATATATATTGTGAGCAAGGCGGCTTGATCGCCGAAACGCGTCAGGGTCTCTTTGAAAATAAATGTGGTGTTGAAAGTCCACAGTGTCAGCGCCTGTTTGTATTGTATGAAACAGGTTTGGAAGATATATATATATATATATATATATATATATTGATTCCAAAGATGCCCTTGAGCTTTTCGAGAACGCACTCGGCAACTGCCTCCCATCGGGTTTAAACATCAACTTGTGTCAGCATTCCTGGAATAAAATCATCGCCCGACGCGTTTCAGGGTACATTACCCCTTAATCATGGGCTGCTTGAACAAAGCCAGTATACGAATGTTCTCCTTTTCAATTTGAAAACATGATTTTATTGGCTCCTTACCCTGAGTGGGCTGTGCTTAGTGCTAGAGCATGTTGGGACTCGTAGTCCTAAGGAGAAAAATAGTACCTTCCCCACAGTGGGTTCGTGCACTCTTTGAAAATTAAAGTCTATTATTTTCCTCTAGTAGGTTCCCAAACGTCGGGCGATGATTTTATTCCAGGAATGCTGACACAAGTTGATGTTTAAACCCGATGGGAGGCAGTTGCCGAGTGCGTTCTCGAAAAGCTCAAGGGCATCTTTGTGATCAAGCCAATTTTGTTTGGCGAAACGCGTAACGCTGTGAGGAAATAAACCGTCTGCTTGACGTTAAGGAACTTTCGAGTGTGAACTTTCACTTTGAACTGTTGCAAGTAATACTAAACCCGGCGGTGGTTCCACCGGGATTACGCACCACCTGGCTCGATCCCGGAAGGAACCGCTTTGTGGAATTTTATATATATATATATATATATATATATATATATATATATATATATATATATATATATATATATATTTGGGCTAATTAACAATGTTCATATTAAGAGTTTTATATTTGTTCTAAATAAATAGTGTTATTCAAATAGGTAATGTGTTTGAAGTGAAGTATTTTTCCTACTGCTGTTTAGACTGGAGTGGGAATAGCAATCTTAACCCCTCCAAAATCCAACGCTTTCCCTACTGTTGCACAGACTGGAGTGGGAATAGTAAATCTTACCCCTCCAACGTCCAACATTTCCCCTATATTATATAATAATTTAATTTTTATAATATTTTTCGTAAATGTCTTTTTTGGGACTTTAATCTTTTTATGTTTTATTTATTTGGTAATTTATTTAACATTTTGCTATTAATTTGTTAATATGTGTTATGTTTCATTTATATATATATAAAAAGTATATATATATATATATATATATATATATATATATATATATATATATATATATATATAAGCACTGGTATGCTGCTCCTTGTCGTTCCACCTCCAACTGTGCCAGTGCCCGCGAAGGCGGCAGCAGCCGTCTTAATTACTATTTCTTTGGATGATTCTTGAGACTTCAAGAATAAAGACAGCGGCACACCTCAAGACAGCATAAAGTATTTATTTATGCAACAAGACGACGCGTTTCGGCCGGAGCCTTTTTCGAGAGAAAGTTACGTGCCCCTATGCTTCTAGAAATAATACCAACAGTTTATGGAAAGAGAAGAGATACTATGCCGCATAGCAGTTACTTTCAATCAACTGAAACAGTGGCAATAGATACATCTAAATTATAAATCAATATCCAACATCGTACTAGATGTAAGTATCCTTTAGAATACATAATTCAAATGAATGGAACTCGTGCTGATCATGAAACATTTTTATGTATTTGATACGGCTTGATCCGAGATCCGACGTTCCCTGCAAATTTCAATAAAGTTGTATGATTCAAAATACTGAAATTCAATTCGTTTTCAACGCTATAAGCATAACTCCTATTTTAGGATACATCTAGTAAATTAGATTATATTTCATTATTTATGATAGGCCATCATGCTCGTATGACTAATAAACAAACATATTTCTACTATGTCATAAGTATCAACAAAAACAAAGTTATCTCGTGAGTCTTGATACCATTAGATGAATTCATGATCCTTCCTTCATGTTCAGACATATCCCTTTATAGGCAAGAGGTATTGTACCATTGGTGTGTACAATGTGATGCAAATAAACAATATGTGAATAAGTGAATACAGCAATCGAGAGGGTTTGAATTCCTCGGTTCCTGAGCCGCCTAGTCAGAAATACCTGAAACAATTAGAGCTGGTTACTCAATGAGTGATAAATATATCAAACCATTCTACCATGGGTTATCTAAGTATGGGATTCCTAATACTCGCAGTAATAGTCAAGCTGGAATTGGCTCTTATGATATATCATGGAGATAACTATGTCCATCACCACTATCATGTAATAAATCTGCGATGAAATACTATGATCGAGTGTATTGATCATAGATCAAGAATCATCCAAAGAAATGATTGATATATATATATATATATATATATCTCGAACACAGTGCTTCTTCCGCCCCACTCGGCCCGTGGTAAATGGAGAGAGTCCCGGCGTAGCTTACCGGGCATACGTTTTTTTTTGAAAGTCCACAAAGTAATCACGCTCTCTCAGGAGATTAAATCAGTCTTCAATTTTATTCCAGTAACGCGTTTCGGGAAACACCGTTCCCTTGCTCACCCACTGGATACTTGTCTCCACCACAACATAAGTAATAAAACAACATAGACAAAGGACCACCATGTACGTCGTCTGGTGGAACTGCCAAGAAATGCAAAGTAAATATGGCATCCATTTTGTAGTGGAGTGTTCCTCAATATACTTTTGAAAAAATTGCAATTCGTCCGCAGTATTGACATCTGAATAGTTCTATTACATTTAAATATTTGAGACACACCTCCGCTACATAGACGATCTCTTCCTAATCTTGAAAGGGAGTGAGACCAGTGCCAACAATTTCATCGAACAACTCAATACAAATAATTCTAACATCAAACTGACGAACAACATGAGTAAAGAATCAATTGAGTTTCTAGATGTAGTAGTGGTGGTAGAGGGAGACAAACTTAACAGCAAACTGCACAGGAAAAGGACAGCAGGGAACAGTCTGCTTCATGCTCTCAGCAGCCACCCAGATGTGCTGAAATGGAGCATCCCATTTGGGGAGCTGCTGAGAGCAAAAAGAAACTGCAGTACAAATGAGGCATATGAGTCAGAGTGCAAGATTATGAGGAAAAGATTCAAAGAACGAGGCTACCCTAACTGGGTCATCAAAAAAGCAGTGAAAAAAGTGAAACAAGTCACTAGAGAGCAAACTCTTCAGGAGAAAACCACAATCAAAGATACTGAAGATGTCACAAGAGTGATTCTAACCTACAATATGGAATCTAAACAAATAGCCAAGATCCTGAACAACAATTGGAACATCTTGAAAAGTGATCCAGTTGTTGGACAGGAACTGCCCAAACGCCCCATGATAACATACAGAAAAGGGAGAAGTCTGAGGGACGTTCTAGTTAGAGGAGACATAACTAAAAAACACAGAGGACCTCAACATAGCCTACAAGGATTTTTCCTTGTGGACATTGTAAGGCTTGCAGATTTAGCCACATGGTGAAAACCTACAACACACCAGGCACTACCAAAAATATAAACCAATTCCTGACATGTAGCACTACACATGTAATTTATGTGCTAGAATGCCCCTGCAAGATGAGATATGTAGGGAGCACGACTTTTGCAGCGAAAAAAAGAGTACTTGAACAACCTAGGGCAATAACAACAAAGACCCCCACTACACAGTAGCCCGCCACTTTGAGGAATACCATCTTTCCAACAGTTCCTTACTGAGATACTTAATCATTGAACAGGTCCAATTGAACAAAAGGGGTGGGGACAGAGTCCTACTTCTTAGAAAGAGAGAATCATGGCATATCATTGATTTACAGACCAGAAGCCCGTGGGGTCACAATCAGGATGAGGAACTTAATATACATCTGCATGGTGACTAAGGGGGCACTAGACCGTCTTTTCTGTAATATATTCTAGGCTTAGGATATTTGCGATTATACATATACATAGATAGTACCAAAATATTTGCCAAGTGTGTTATACATTATAGGTGTTGAATTTTAATCTTCTTCAATTTTTTAATCATATTCCAATTTTCATTTTATCACAGGAGGAAAGGAAGGGACCTACTGATACTCGAGGAAATTGTAGAGGTCACCTACCCTTTTCTTCACCACTAGGAGGTAGTGGCACAGTGCATGTTGGAAGATAAGAATATGCTTCATTTTTTTTTTTTATTAACATTATTATTGTATTGTTAGAGATGTATATTGATTTGCACATAGCACATATATAGGTGAGAGAGAACCTGGGGTTCCAGGGCTTGGGACTGTAACCACCAACTTGTGTATTTTACAACGGAACATAACAGAGGAACATATGCATAGGGAGTAGAGTAGCAACGTCGAGGATGGACGGATACACCCGACCGAAGTTTTGGCACTTAAGATAGGTTGCCATGATGAGGTAGGACAATAGTACGACACTGGTAGAGCTTGGATACAACTTCTTGGCATGTTTGGTAACAAAACCACACTAGATTTCTCATCCAAAGGAATGTAGTCTGTATCCACAGGGGCGAGTTCAACCGTACTAAGCCCCTCTACAATTAGCCACTATGGCGCCAGGAATACATATATTCGCATCACGTACAATTGTGAGATCAATATCCAAACTCTATGACAGCAACTTGAATAATACCCTTGTTTTAGAACTCTCATGTCCTACATTTGCCCATTTGACACTCAAACAAACACGTTGAAGTGGACAGTACATACATGGGAAATGTCTATGACATAGCACTAGACTTTGATTTCCTTTCCGGGTTTGTCATCCTTCTAATTTCTTGATATTTGACGTATTTGCATGTATTATAATCATTGTGATGTCAACAATGCTGACACTATGCAACTATGCCACCAGTGCATTAGAAAATACTCCAATACAATATAGACAAACCTACAGGAGTGGCCTGAACACACCTGGGAAATGTTTATTACAGAAGTATTTGACTGTGCTTGATTTCTTTCCCTTTTTTTTTTTTTTTTGGTTCGTCTTTGCCATGAATGTGTGTCTCAAATATTTAAATGTAATAGAACTATTCAGATGTCAATATTGCGGACGAATTGCAATTTTTCAAAAGTATATTGAGAAACACTCCACTACAAAATGGATGCCATATTTACTTTGCATTTCTTGGCAGTTCCACCAGACGACGTACATGGTGGTCCTTTGTCTATGTTGTTTTATTACTTATGTTGTGGTGGAGACAAGTATCTAGTGTGTGAACAAGGGGACGGTGTTCCCCGAAACGCGTTACTGGAATAAAATCGAAGCCTGATTTAATCTCCTGAGAGAGCGTGATTACTTTGTGGACTTTAATTTTTTTTTTTTTTAAAGTGTGTTGTTGGATATATATCACCCAACTCCTCAAAAAGGACCAGGATCGCTCTCCGCAATGCCGAATATCAAAATTTATTTACTTAGGTTTCAAACAAGAACAAAGTTCATGATCAACGTTTCGGTCTCCTCACGAGACCTTGCTCACGATCAACTTTCACCCCCCAGTGTTCACAAATATATTGCTTTTTTCGTGTCATTTCCTGTTAACCAGGTTCAACCATTCTTAGTATTCTGGGATTTGTAGTCCTGTTTCCTCCACAAGATATAATACATACTAAGATCAAAATCCCTTAACAGGTGCTGTATACATAATGCAAAGTGATTATATACAAAAATTGTGAAAATTTGTGAACCACAAAAAGATGAGAATAAATAATAAAAAAGATAAAAATAAGTTCATTTGTAACTTATAACAAAAATGCAATCTCGAACAGTCTTTTCCTTTTTTCCATTTAGTTTTGATTATTTTGCAGCTTGGAATTATTCCAACCGCACTATACTAGACATTTCTATCCCTCCAGTGGGAAGACACAGTTGTATTTGTGAAATGTAATCAGGGATTGCACCTTCGTACTTTCAATTTGACATGGAGAATAACGTGCAATCCTTAATTACTTTCTTTACATATGGTTCTATTACAGGTGGCTATACAGTTCCTCACTCTGGTTAAGGCCATACGGTGTCAATGTTCTTAAATTAATAATATGGCGTGATTCCTTCTGGCGTAGTAATTTTTCTCTATTACCGCCCCTGTTGTTGAGTGGGACTGTTTCAATACCATAAAACTTCAGGAGTTTCCAATTGCTCATATGTGCTTGTTCCATATGTTTCGCCACAGCGTTTGTTTTGTCCTTGTTTGATGTTGCCCTAACATGTTCTAGTATGCGTTTTTTAAGTTCACAGATTGTACTGCCAACATATTTGAGGTGGCATGGGCACTCTATTACATACTGTAAATTGGCTTTTGCATGATATCAATTCTTTGATTTTCCAACTATTGTTGTTAGCTAGTTTGACCTCCGTCGTTGGTTTTGCAATCTGACACACCTTACAATTGTGACATTTTATGAAACCCTTTGTATTCAGCCATTGGTTATTCTGTTTTCCTTTATAATGGCTATGGATTAATTGATCTTTCAAATTTCTAGCTCTTCGATATGTAATCATTGGATGTTTTCCTAAGGTTTTACCTACAGTTTCATCCATTTGTACAATTTTCCAGTTTTTCCTTATGATTTTTTGTATCTGTTTGCAGTCTTTTGAGTAATCCATGATCATTCTTATGGGTTCCAATTTGTCATCTTCCTTTTTTGGCTTTGGGATTAAACAATCTTCTCTTGATCTTTCATTTGCTCTTTTCCAGCATCTTGTTACTATACTTTTATTATATTGCCGTTGTTCAAACCTTATCGCCGTTGCTTTGCTGTGTTTTTGCCATTCCTCTTCTTCTGTGCAGATTCTGCGAAGACGCAAGAATTCACCATAGGGTATGCTTGCGATGAGTGACGGCTGATGGCAGCTGGTTGCTTCTAATATAGCATTAGTGGCGGTGGCTTTGCGATGCAATGTCGTGTGAATTTGGCCATTTTTTATGTATATTTCAGTATCCAAAAAGATGACTTTTTCGGCACTAAATTCATAAGTAAATTTCAGATTTTTGGTGCTGGTGTTTAAGATTGTAAAGTAATCCTGGAACTCTGTTTTTGTTCCGTCCCAGATGATTAATAAGTCATCTATGTAACGACTCCACATTACTATCCTGTTTGCATACATATCGTATTGTGGATGCCAAGCAACCTCTTTCTCCCACCAACCCATCGCCAAGCAGGCATAGCTCGGGCTAAAGGAAAATCCCATCGCCGTCCCTTTGTTCTGGCGATAGATCTCCTCCCCAAAACGAAGATGTTCTGTGTCAGACATATTGATATCAATTCCAACAGCATCTTATTGTGGTCACTGTAATGTATGTTTCTTTCTTGTAAAAAGAATTCACAGGCCCTCATTCCCAACTCATTCTCAATATTTGTGTAAAGGGCTATGACGTCCATCGTAACGAGATGGTACGTTTCTTGCCAAGGGTATTCTGTAAATTTCTCAATAGGTTGGTAGTATCTTTTATATAAGAGTTTAATTGTGAAACATAAGGTGATAGAAAAAAATCAATATAATTTGCTATGGGTTCAAGCAAGGAACCTTTTGCTGATAAAATCGGTCTCCCGGGTGTTTTTTTTGAATCCTTATGTAATTTTGGTAGAAAGTACATGGTCGCAGTAACTGGAAATTGGACCGTTAGATATTTAGCCTCTTCTTCATCAATTAGTTTATTCTGTTGCCAAGTCCATAGTTTTTTATCCAAATGTCTTTTGATGTCAGTCGTTGGATTTTGTTTCAGCCTCTCATAGTATTCTACATCTTTCAATTGTCGATGGGCTTCTGTCACGTAGGTACTTCGATCCATTATCACTACGTTGCCCCCTTTATCAGCAATTTTCAATTCGATTTGAGTATCTGTTTTTAAACACTCCAAGGCTTCCCTTTCAGCATTCGTTAGATTATCTTTATATTTGGATTTGTGGAATTTGTACATGTCCCGAACCACAGCTTCCTGAAATAAGTCCACTTTGTTCCCTGGTGTAAGTTGAGGGTAGTATTTCGATTTTGGCTTTTTCTTACTCAGACCTGCTCCCATTTGGGTGCACGCTGCCTGTAGATCTAAATTCTCATTTTCTTCTTCGATGTTGAGATTTAGCAGAGTGATAAAACTATTTGCATCTTTGGCCGTTAAGTTAGAGACTGGTTGTGTTGATAGTCTAGTTCCTGTTTTTTCTGGGTTTTCCTGAAAGATTTTTGCAAGCTTGATTTTTCTAACATATTTATAAAAGTCAATTCTAAGTTGTGCAAAGTCCAGTTGTTGTGTTGGGCAAAAGTTTATGCCCCGTTTGAGTAGTGAAATTTCCGCTTCTGACATTGGTCTTTTTGATAAATTTACTACTTGTAGTTCATCTATAGGGTTTAGTAATTCTTCTTCTGTCTCATGCTCCTCGTTTGGGCACCGATTTTCTCTGCCGTCTCGTTTGGCTCTCTTGCCTCTTCTCTTTTGTTTCTTGGGGCCCAATTTCTTCCTCTTGCTCTGCCCCTTTGATATTGTTGCCCCATACGTTGTTGCTCCCATTGTCTCTGTTGGAGAACGAGGCGCATATCCCCTAAAAAAGTCAGTTTTGCTGGATCTGTTGGTGTTTCTAAGTCTCCTTCACTTGCATCCGTCGAGGTAAGTGAGGAGAAGCTACTAGATGTACCAGAAATATTGCTCATTTTATTTTGTTTGAAAACATCAAATTTGCGAGCGAACGTAAAAATCCGTCCTTCTATATAATCATTTTTATCTCGTAAGAATTTAGTTTGTTTTCTTTTTCTCACTGTTTCTTCATGTTTCTCAATTTGACCTTCCAGGTCCTCTTTAAATTTTATCATCTCTGTTGTTAATTTCACTGTTAACAGTTCTTGTTCCAGATCATGTAATTGTTCCTTAATCTGGTTTAGGCTTATCTCGATGTGTTTAATCAGAATATTCATTAGTCCTAATGATGAATTCAAAATGAACTCCCCCCATTCCTGTAGGAGTTCATTTGTAGAGTCTTGATTGCTTGGCATGAGCATTATCCTCAAACCCCTGGGCACTCTCCGCACTTCAAGGTACTTCTTTATTGTAATTAGCTCCCAGGATTTATTTATTTCCTTCCTGCTTAATTTCTCCCATGTTCTTAGTTTACTTTTAATGTCCGTTTTGCCCCCTATTGATTTTAATTGGGGTTCATTTTCCACATTGATATCCTTTTCAAACATTGTTGTGACAAACTCATTACGCGTGGCTTCACGTTTCTCCATGTTCAATTAGCCTTTTAAAAATAATGTCTGTACTTTCTTCGTAAACGCTCTTGTTGAAACCCACTATTTCCCTTAGTTTTCGTGCCGCGGCATTGCGTGTAACAAATGCAGAAACAAAGTATCCAGTTTGGTTTTCACCCGCTCCGTTTGCAATGAAACCTGCAGTGCGGTACCTTAGTTCAGTTGTTTCTGTTTTCTTTTACAACAAACCGGCTTCGCGCAGAATGCGCCTTTCAACAAAACACACCACCGATTATGCTGACAAACGGAACACTCTTACCTCGACCCTCCGGTTTATGGCTTGAATGTCCATTACCCTCAGCTTTCACGGGTGTGCTCCTTGCTTCATTACGCCGGCGGTCGCCTCTCCGACTTTCAAAATTCAACTCCGTGTGCTCAATTTACGTCGGGTTCAGGCGCTCTGTAGTTAGTGCGAAATCCTCGCGGTCGAGCCCAACCGCTACATATCACCCAACTCCTCAAAAAGGACCAGGATCGCTCTCCGCAATGCCGAATATCAAAATTTATTTACTTAGGTTTCAAACAAGAACAAAGTTCATGATCAACGTTTCGGTCTCCTCACGAGACTTTGCTCACGATCAACTTTCACCCCCCAGTGTTCACAAATATATTGCTTTTTTCGTGTCATTTCCTGTTAACCAGGTTCAACCATTCTTAGTATTCTGGGATTTGTAGTCCTGTTTCCTCCACAAGATATAATACATACTAAGATCAAAATCCCTTAACAGGTGCTGTATACATAATGCAAAGTGATTATATACAAAAATTGTGAAAATTTGTGAACCACAAAAAGATGAGAATAAATAATAAAAAAGATAAAAATAAGTTCATTTGTAACTTATAACAAAAATGCAATCCCGAACAGTCTTTTCCTTTTTTCCATTTAGTATATAAATCACTTTGCATTATGTATACAGCACCTGTTAAGGGATTTTGATCTTAGTATGTATTATATCTTGTGGAGGAAACAGGACTACAAATCCCAGAATACTAAGAATGGTTGAACCTGGTTAACAGGAAATGACACGAAAAAAGCAATATATTTGTGAACACTGGGGGGTGAAAGTTGATCGTGAGCAAGGTCTCGTGAGGAGACCGAAACATTGATCATGAACTTTGTTCTTGTTTGAAACCTAAGTAAATAAATTTTGATATTCGGCATTGCGGAGAGCGATCCTGGTCCTTTTTGAGGAGTTGGGTGATATGTAGCGGTTGGGCTCGACCGCGAGGATTTCGCACTAACTACAGAGCGCCTGAACCCGACGTAAATTGAGCACACGGAGTTGAATATATATATATATATATATATATATATATATATACACTTTTATATTAAATAAAAAATAACCAAATAAACATAACATAATGTAAAATATATATTTTTAATAATAGTGTTATATTATATATATGTGCATATAAACATACGTACACAAACACACATATATATATGTGTGTGCTTTTACATAAGTATATATTTACATATAGCCTTAAGTATTATTTAAATGTATTTAATTTACATTATATTAATGTTATATATTGAAATATTTAAGATTTACTATTTCAAACTATATATATATTAACAAAACAATATTTTTGTATGTTTTTAGCGATATTAATGAGAAACAATATTTTATTTGTACTTACCATTATGAACACCAAAAAACAATTTGTCCCTTGATTCATTCAATCAACAAGAACACCCTATGAGTAGTGGAGTTCTTAATTCATATAAAGCACATAGATAAACTATAAAAACAAAATGTATTACTCAAAATCCCTGAAACACTCAAACAATGATCCCACTATAACATACAGTGCAAAAAGGTCAATTTATTTCTTTAGTGCATGTGAATATTATTAAAACACAATTCATATAATAAAACACCTATAATAAAACACAATGCATCAGTTCAACATAATTAAAAACAATAAAATTCGTCAGGTCAGGACATAACATAACATCTTATAACACTTTTACCACAGAGAACCCTAAAAATAGAGAAAAGAACAGTGATAGACAGTATACTTTGTCTTTTAGTTCAACAATTCCTAGGAATAATTTTAACAAGATTAGCCTGGATACATATACTCTATTTTGTATCTACAGGTGCAACTTGTCCTCGGGATAATGTACAGAAATGCGTCGACGCGTTTCGATGGGTATCTGATTATTCCATCTTTATCAAGACAGTCATTACGTTCACTTTTCTTTGTGGTATATTTGATTGTTATACCCTGAATGAAAGAGAGTTGATGTTTGCACTTATTCTTGTACTTCTTCTGCAGACTCGAAGAATGGTCTATTAATAGACCCCCTTCTTAAAAGGACTTGAATAATCCCCGTTTCCCAACTGCCATATATTCTTGAATGGTTCAATCCCGAACCCCAGATTTCTAGTTCTGTGTCCAAAAATTTGCATATGAAGTCCACGGTCGAGGGGCTTTAGTACATACACCTCCTCACCTACCGATGTGCTTACGTCGCACTTATTGGCTCATGGATTCCCCGTCCGACTTCGTCCTGAACGGATTGAACCGTTCAAGAATATACGGCAGTTGGGAAACGGGGATTATTCAAGTCCTTTTAAGAAGGGGGTCTATTAATAGACCATTCTTCGAGTCTGCAGAAGAAGTACAAGAATAAGTGCAAACATCAACTCTCTTTCATTCAGGGTATGACAATCAAATATACCACAAAGAAAAGTGAACGTAATGACTGTCTTAATAAAGATGGAATTATCAGATACCCATCGAAACGTGTCGATGCATTTCTGTACATTATCCTGAGGACAAGTTGGACCTGTAGATACAAACTAGAGTATATGTATCCAGGCTAATCTTGTTAAAATTATTCCTAGGGAATTGTTGAACTAAAAGACAAAGTATACTGTCTATCACTGTTCTTTTCTCTATTTTTAGGGTTCTCTGTGGTAAAAGTGTTATAAGATGTATGTTATGTCCTGACCTGATGAATTTTATTGTTTTTAATTATGTTGAACTGATGCATTGTGTTTTATTATAGGTGTTTTATTATATGAATTGTGTTTTAATAATATTCACATGCACTAAAGAAATAAATTGACCTTTTTGCACTGTATGTTATAGTGGGATCATTGTTTGAGTGTTTCAGGGATTTTGAGTAATACATTTTGTTTTTATAGTTTATCTATGTGCTTTATATGAATTAAGAACTCTACTACTCATAGGGTGTTCTTGTTGATTGAATGAATCAAGGGACAACTTGTTTTTTGGTACTGATAGTACTCCACTTCCTTGGTTGCTGACAAGGGGTCTCTCTCTGTTTAAACACCTTACCATTATAAATACAGGGAAACAATATTTTTGACACAATGTTTTCTTAACACAATATTGTTGTTTTCAATATTCTGTCAGAGATCTACTGAAAAACAAAGATGGTGGCTAGACAGAGGCAATCTTATCTAACAGGGAGGCATGGGGTCAGGAAGGGAGATAGGGATATTTGGACACTGTGGAATGGATGGAAAGACAAGGGAACAGGAGATACAAAGACAATTAGACATGGAGGTAGGGTAACAAAGGGTAAGAAGACACAGGAGTATATGATGCGACAGTGATACACAGGGATGGGAGACCTAGAAACATTGAGATAGGGCCAATTATAGGGCGGTGCGGCCGGTGCGGTCACACTGGGCGCTGACCAGGAGGGGGGCACTGACCTCAGAAGGGGGCTGTGTTTAGCATAACTTACAATTTGAAAGCACCTGCTGCAGAGTTTCTTGTGTGGCCAGCTTTCAGGCAGCAATGAAAATGTCAAGATAACTCTAATGAGTAATGTTCCTGCTAGAGAGAGGGATCAGAGTTTTGTCTAGTGGCAGTTTTGACTCGACATAAAGTAGCGCAGAGGGTTAATATGCCTGCTGCAAAGAACAGATCTGTATTTTATGTGGATAGCTGAGTGGATTAGTAAAGTCAGCCTTTACCAGCACTTTAAAATAAATGAAATGGATGTGAGATAGGGACTATAGAGAGATGAGGGGCACTTTTGCCAGGTGTTAGAGAGGAAATCCGAAGAGGAAGTCTTCTCATTTAACTGGGAAATAAAGCTAATACAGACCCCGCGAGTGCCTGTCTTTCTTGGTTGGAGTAGTTGGTATATATACATATATGTATGGGTTTTTTGAAGTTATTGTAATTTTTTGTACTTTTAAATATATATACATATCGAGGTAATGTCAGTATTTTAGACCACAATATTTTGTTAGTAGTATGTAAAGTCGATATTTGGGACTACAATATATTTGCTGTGAAATTTATGTATCACACTATTTTTTATTTATATTATGTCATAAAAGCGAAAGTATGCATTACCATTGTTTCTTTTATTTATGTGAATGGTGTAGTGCTATCCACCTTTGAGAATGAGCTAGGTGAATACATTCCATACAGTTATAGTGCAAGAGATCTGGATAGCAACATGATACATTGTTTACTCACACTGTTTCTATTTAAAAGCATTGCCAATAGCAATCATTTTGCCTTTTGTGATAAAACGTTCTCAAGCTTCAGTTAGACACACAGAAGAGGGACCACATGGTCAGTCTTCTCTCGGGTGCACACAATAAACACACACAAACACACAATATAGGTATAGCACAGGCAGCAGGAGTATGAATTTCCCTCACACATCCTGTGTGTAGTATTCCAGGTTCATTCACATGCACAAAACAGATTCAACATTAGGAAAAGCAGTGCAAGTTTCCCATACACAAGGAACATATATTGTGTAGGCAGTAGCACCAGCGGCGTCACTGGGGTTGGTGTCACCCAGTGCGGTAACTCGGTAACTCATGGTGTCACCCCCTCACGACTTACCCCATGACACCATCACATGGGGTGACACCTTTCCCAAATGAGACTATTTAGTAAATAGTCTCATTTGGGAAAGGTGTCACCCCATGTGATGGTGTCACCCGGTGCGGTCCGCACCCCCCGCACCCCCTAGTGACGCCACTGATGTAGCACTGCAAGACTCCTTCATAAAAAGGAAGAATGTTATAACGGAAAATATAGGAGTACAAATTACATGGCGGAAAAGCCCAGGAAGTAAGATTCTGATATGTGGCGAAAGTAACAGAGGGCCAGGGTACAGAGAAAAGCAAAAAATGTATGGAGATACATGAGACACAGAGATGAAAGTATTGACAATAGAAAAAAAATAATCGCACCACAGTGGAGAAGAAACACGATCTGATTGAAAAGTAAGCTAGGAGATGGTAAAGAGGATGAATTGAGACGATGGAAAGCCATAGGACAAAAAGTAAGACGTTCAAAAGAAGAGAGTTGATAGTTGAGGACGCAGGACACATTCCAACATGGGCAATCTTTTAGTTCGTAGACTTTTTACAATTTTCTTGAGGGAATTGCTGCTAGTTTCTCCTTTTGTGTATTGCAGGTGGTGATTTCAAGCCAGTGGTCCAGGTCTGAGTCCGAGTATAAATATAGTATATACTTATCTCAAAAAGCAGTCATGCTGTGGTGTCGAAAGAGCAGACTGAAACCTGCTATGGACCCTCTTCCGTCTGCCACCAGGGAGAACCCCAGATACACCTCCTTCATAGGAGGATAGGGTCCCGTGAGGGGCATGTAACAGGGCCTATGCAGTCCAAATGTGTAGCCTCAGCATATCAGGCACAACTCAATCATTAACACGTTTCAAGATCTCACCATAACGACAGTCGAAAATGTGTTCACTGTCGGGCATGCTCGCAGCATGCAACTTTTCATTTCTACTGAATAATAATTAACACAATCTACATTGTGTTCTGGTAAAACACATTTGATTACCAAACACAGAGGGGCCGATTCCGATGTCGGACGAACTCAGGTCCGTCCGACATCGTCCAGGAGCCGTAACAGACCGACCTGCTGTCGTCGGTTACGGCCCTGCAAGTACGATGCGACTGAACCCTGTTCGGTCGCACTCGTATGCTTCACAATGGGAGCATGCATTCCGAGCGGAATGCATGCTTGCATAGTGAAAAGCAGGGGTGCAGTTCATCCCTGCACCCTGTGGCCGGCACCCCAAGGTGCCTGCCACCGGGTGCAGGGATCAACAGAGGGGCACCATAGGTGCCCCCAGGCCGCCATTCGGCGGCCTCGCACCCATTGGGGCCCTACTGGGGGCCCCCAAAGACAGTTACCGACTGCCTTTTCGTGCCGGAAAGACCGGCACGAAAAGGCAGTGAAATACTGTCATCGTACTCCCTCGGTCATGAAGAGGCGGCCGGGGGAGTACTGAAGGATTTCCGGACGGCGGACGGGCTCTCCGAGCCCGTCGTAAGCCATCCGGAAATCCGAGTCAGATTCCTTTCCGACCGAGCCCATCGGAATGGCTCGGTCGGAAAGGAATCCGGCCGGCACGTTCCGATTCGGTCGGAAGGGCTCCGACCATCGTTCGGTGCCCTTCCGGCCGAAATCGGAATCGGCCCCTAAGTGTCAAGGTCACGTTTTTGTTAATTCAGTCAGGACATGACACAATCCTCGTCGTGTGCCAAACCCCCAATATTTCTGGGCAAGTTTTGTTCAAATTCCAAAAGAAATACAATTTAACGACATGATTTGGCAGCTTTAATTTCCAGGAGTTTGTTGGCTCTGTTTTTAAATTATAGACAACTAAAAACTGGGTTTATGACGAAAGCTGTTTAGGATTCATTTCATGGCTGAATCACCGGCACCACCATAAGAAATTAAAATAAGGCAACTAATGAAAAGCACTAACAGGCTAATGTAGCAGTATCCCTAAAATTAGAAGGCGGAGCGCGCACAGAAGCGTATAATTAACAACATTTAATGTGTTTTGAAATTCATTTTGAGCTACCAGAAATAATTCCATAGATGTTGTTGTCCGTGAGGTCCACAGATTGTCACACATATAAAATTTGGCAGAGAGGCTACTCCCCCGGTGCAACGGCGACAGAGTACCATCTACGGCAAACTCTCGCTCGCTGAGTGATTTACAGCTGGTCAGACCAGCGGCCGGTGATCATGCTTTACAGAGCAAATGATCAAACATTTTCACCATTGACAGGAACCACTGTGATAGAATGTACAGAGATGTCCATAGGGCTGACGGACATCTCTAAATTTGTTGGATGGCATGTCCGTCAGGATGGCAGAGTCAAGTACTCTGTTGCCCTGACGGACATTAAACCATCCACAAAACTCTAGTTCAGGCCCATGGTTGCTTCCACCCCAGCCGGCGATTTGGCCCTTTTTCTGTAAATTTTTGCCACCATGGTCAGTGCGCTTTGGGGCCTAGTTAACATTTGGACTGCTTGTTTCTTCAGGCTGAAGATGGATCTTCTATGTAATGACGATCGTAATGAAAAAGGTGTTTGTGTGTGTGCGTATGGGTGTGTGTATATATACACCCGCACTAGTGTGAATTCCTATGAGAAGGGGGAACTGCACAGGTGTAGGTTGTACAAAAGTAAGTCTAAGCTAAACTGAGATCTTCAAACAGAGGCATGCTCATCAGTAACAGTAGCAAAAGCTGGTCTGTTCATTGATGATGGTAAATACTCTGTGATTGAATGAGTTGGTGTGATTGGTGTCATAAAACAGCAAATTTAATAGAAGGCTAAGGGATTCACATGACAATGTTGCCTCAGGGTCGAATGAGGTGCTGTGAGCTGCCACGGCCCCCTGTCTCGCAGCATGCTCATCTCTGAGATCTTTTAAGGCATTATAATGGTGGGCAATCGCCCAAGGCTCGCACCTTCCTAAGGGCCCCCTGAGAGCGCCTAAGTCAGTAGGCAGATTTTTCCCTCCTTCTCTTTCATCTTTGACTTTCCCTATCTTATCCTCTCTGCCTCTTTCCTGAATTCCTCTAACTCCTTCGGTTTCACTCGATCTATCCCCACGTTACCACCCTTTGCTTTTCTATTGCTGAGGTCTCGCATAGTCGGCTATTTCTCACTCTATCATCTCTCTCTGTACCTTGCGTACTCCTCTATGCCACTCTCTCTAAGTCTGTGTACCTTCCGATATCCACCTTGTGGCTCTATCTCTCATGTCTCTACCTCACTTTTGCTTTTTTCGGCCCTCCCTCTATTTTGTTGGATGTCTATTTCCCCATCTCTCTGAATAACTAGTTCTACGTCACATCTATCTACAATGCTCTACTTCTCTCTCTTCCTTACATATCTTTCTCTCTCATATCTCTCTTCTTACTTCACCTCACATCTTCACCCTCACCCCTCTATCTGTACCTCTCTCTCTATCTTTAGGACACCTACCACAATCTTTTTAATTCTTCTCTCTACCACACCTCTATTTACTTCACCTCCCTTTCAATATACCTTTTTTCTACCCCACTGCTTTCTACCTATTCCTCGGATGTCGGTCTACCTCTTTTTGTGCCTACCTTTACTTCTCTACATCTTTCTCTATGCTTCATCTCTCTTTAGCCTACTCCTACCCGAGATCACTGTTCTGTTACAATTTTACCTCCATGTATCTCCCCTTCATCTGTTTCAGCTCTCTCAACCTCATCTCTCTTTACCTAACCTCTCAAGTTCTCTCTCCAGAGTGTTCATGTGGTTCTCCCTGTTGCAGCAAAAATGCTTATATGGAGGGAGATTTTGTATGGGCTTACGAACATACAGCGATTAAACTAGCAATTAAACTACAATTTCAAAGGCTATGAGCAAATGTTTTATTTATTATGATGCACTAGCCCACTAAACATTCACCAAGTCACCCTTGTTGGGACTTTTTACAATGGACGGAGCAGGTTGGTTCTATGTTGAATTTTCCATAAAATATTGTTTGTGATAGACAAGGGAAATCGAGATCTAAAAGTGAAAATAACTGGCCCTGAACAATGCTTGTTCAAGCTTTCTTTTGGTACTATGTGACAAGCGCACACCATGAAGGTTGAGCTTTCAGCTGCTTTTGTGTGCCCCTATTTCTGAAAGTGTAACATGTAATTCAATGTTGCTTGGAATCATAAAGGCCTGATAAAGATTAAACTGGATAATAAATTTTATGTTTTTCCTAACAGGGGGCTACATACTATGATTTGCCGAGGCAGCTGTCCCAAAAATCTTTAAGATGGCTGTTGCCCAACTAGGAATGTATGAAAAAGGAAACTCACCTCTTACATGGCTGTAGCTACTACATATTACTCTGCATCAAAATGGAGGCCACACTTCCTGCCCATGCTCATGCACAGACAGGGAGCATTCAGACATTGTGGAGGCATGACTGAGCAATGGTACAATTTACAGGAGGCTCTAGCAGGCCTGAAGGGTCTTTAATTTGTAATGAGATAGTGGTTTGAAATAGGAATTTGAAAGAGGAGCATTGAGAGTCAAAGAGTCAAAGATCCATCCTCTTGTGCCATCACTTTATCACCTTCTGCATTTTTAACTAACACTTCACATCCAAGACAACAGCAGCATTAACTCTGTCCCCTTCAGCAAAAGAAGGCAAAACTCACAGGCACATCCTGGAACACAGTGTTGGTAATGTTGTTGTTGGGACAACTCTGCCAGGAATTATTCAGCCGGAAACCAATGGCACTTGTGTGTCGCCCAATAAGGGACACAAATTTCCGGAAAGTGCAGTTTTGGATGTTGATTGGTCCATCATAGATTTGCATTCCTCGAATTGGAAAATTCCTATAGTCAATAACAAAATACGATGGGAAAGTGTATTAGATAAATAGTAATGAAACAGAACAGTGACATTTGTGAAAAGACTAATTATGTTGCGTGGGCAGAAGGAGTCTTGGGTGTGTTTAAATGTGTGGGGGAAAACACATGACCTGTGGAAAGGAGAAAGAAAATGGTGTTTATAGTTTGACTTATATGGGGCATGTTGGATGAGGCATGTGAGGTTTCACATGGTGGAAGCAAAGAAGGCGTAATGTTGCTGTGCAGAAGTTTAGAGAGTGCTATGTACAACTAGGAGAAATTGATGACCAGCTCACTGAACATCTGTGGAGCCTCCAGGGGAGTAGCACATAGAATCATCCCAGTAGCAACAGAGGAGGCTATAATTTAAGGAACAGTTAAATCATTAAGGGAGTACTATTTGAAGTCCATCTAGCAGTCACAGAGGACCAGCTTACTGGAGGCACTGGTAAGCCACTAGAGGAGTGCTTTGAGGAGGGTACTGAGAGTGTAACAGGTAAGAGTTAAGTTATGGGTTAATATACGTACAATGTACACCGTTTTTACAAGTGATTGTTTAAAGCTTTCTATAGACAGATATGTTAGCCACAACTTTTTTTTACACCTATTTATTTCCACTTGTTTGAGATAAGCTTTTTGTATTCTTTTTTTATTTACATAAAGTTGTTCTCTCTGAATGGGCCGTTTATTCTCCTATCTAAAGACTGCATTGTAGTTCAACTATTGTCATTTGAATTAGGGCATATGCACAACATATTGTTCCTTCAGGTTGCACGAAGGGCAGATCTCATTACATTTTGACTGAAACTTTAAGAAACATACTGGGCTCTTGGGAGTGTCCTTCCACGATGGTCCATGCCTCCCGGCCCCCACACTGAGTTCTCCATGGTCTCTGTTCCAATATTGTTACTTTCGCCAACAAATAAACTGTTCTTAACTTCCTGTTTGGAGCCATCATCATCTGGAAAGGTTCCACCGCTTGGAGAGAAAAATATGAAATTCATAACTGCTGTATGTTCAAAGTTTAAACACGACAAAGAATGAAATGGCGATCTTACCTGGCCAAGGTCAAGCCAATACCATTGTCAGCAAACCTGCAAGAAAGCAAATAGGAAACATCTGAAAAGCCTCTCTAAAAACCTAACAATTTTCTCAGCATTAAAATCTTAACTGAACGGAATGGACCCATGTGGACAGGTGGGCCTATTTATGTTTTATGGATAGAGTTAGGGCTCAAAATCTCCATTGGGCAGGTGCGTACCTTGAATTAATTTATCCAAAGGAGTTACAAAGTTGTGTGTTTATCAGCGCTCAGGATCTTATCGGGTTCCGTTCATTTTTATTTCTGGTTGATCCCATTGAGAAGTGGTGACCAAAGCACACCAATAACTACACATAGGTTCTACACAAGGCTCTACTGGCCAGGGCTGATGAAAAATAAAATGCTCCGGGAACAAACATATGTGCAGGATGGCAACAGAAAGGGGGTTAAAATAAGGAGGGTCGAGGCAATGAAAACTAGCCTATGCGTTGCCAATGTATTAAAATTGTTTGCATACACTCTTCCCCACAAATATTGACAGCAAGGAAACCAGACGAGGACACTGCTCTGGTTTACTTTAGCCATCACAACATACCACATAAAATAGCTACATGTTTAAGACACATTGTAAAAATATCTATGTGTATCCAACCAGCCTCAAGTTACAATGTGGGTAACATAGGTGCTTTTTACTTGCTGCGGGTAAATATGTGCAATCTTTGGTCACTTCTTTGAACCTTCACATAAAAGCTTCAAATGTTACTCTGCTTGCTGCAGAGTGTTGTATGCAACCTGCAGACTACAGGTTTGTGCCCTGGCTAGATAGCTCAATGGGATAATATGCCTGTTGCAGATATGTTTCTGCAACATTTAGGCCACAAGTTGAAAACTTTGCAAATTAGCTCATTGGTTTGCCCATCTTCTGAAAGCATCTGCATGTACCCTGCCAATGCTGGCGCATTTCCTTTCAATGTTTTATTGTTCTATGGTTGATCAAACCAGTGTAACTTATCTGGGTAATACTTTAGTTACTGTGGAGAGACTGACCAATAAATCAAAAATCCCTAATGCTAGTTCCATCGAATGCATTACATTCTTAGAGGCTAGTCCCCTTCTAGTTTGGGGCTGGATCCGTTGCTTGTTTAATGAGGTTTCACACTAAGGGGCTGATTACGATCTCGTTAGGAAAGCCTTCCGGACGAGTCGGTTACGGAAAACTTTCCATACGAATTGCACTCCAGAAGTCCCAACGACTGATTACGATGCAGTCATATGCTGACGGACTCCATTCGCTCAGACTCCCATTGAATTCAATGGGAGGCTGTGTACCGTACGCGAACACAGGCTCGCATTGCAAAATGGGGTGGGCGCGGAAAAGCGTGCACCCTGTGGCGGGCACCCCTTGGTGCCCACAACACTGTGCATGCATGGAAAGGGGGGGACCCATGGGCACCCCCACTGGACCGATTCGGTGGGCCCAGGGTGAAGGGGGGCCTGCCACGGCCCCCCAAAGTCAGATTCCCACAGAGTCGGTACGGTTGTCAGACTCGTGCATCGTACCCGCTCGTTCCGAATCCAGCCCCCTTGAGCTGCACGACTCGGACTGACTGTTTCGGGTTCAGAACCGGTTCAGTCGATAAGGACGGCTTAATCGCATTGTACTTGGTCGTTTGGATAGGGGACGATTCGGTCGGAAACAGAGGCTCCAAATCGGATTTGCTTTTAGCAAATACGGTTCGGAGCCCTTCCGAACGAGATCGTAATCAGCCCCTTAGTGTCAAACTCCTCTTTATTAGCATCTCTAAAATTAAAAACAGGTTTCCAAAGCTGCCACATACAGGACACCTTATTTATTGTTGCTCCTCCCTCCCAGTCTCCTTGTAAACAAACACTGGCCCTCGAAGGACCCTCTGTACAGCTCATGCCCACACTGAGCAGAGCAACTCAAGGCTTTACAGCCAGCTTCTGCCTGTTATTAATTTCCATAGGACAAGTATGTTTGTATTGCGTGTTGTGTAATAGTTGTTGCTAGTGTAATCACACACATAGACCAACACAACTTACATACAGTAACACGTATTCACATTTCATATTATCCCTTGGCAACCTGCGAAGTGACATGTATAGTATATTTTTCATTTGCCAGGAGGCCTTCTGAGTGGTCAAGCTGGGCACCCATTGACTCCAGACACCTGTTCCAAGACAGTTCATTGGAGACCCTGGAAGGTGTCTGAATGTGGGCAAATGGTGTCCAATCCCTTCTGCTGTCACCAAATGTCACAAAACACACTGAACGCACAGGGACGCCGCTTCCTGTGCCCATGTGTCAACACATTGCACCTTGACACATTTATGACAATTCAATGTAACCAGCCTGGAACCTGGTTCAGGCACAAGAATAGCTGCTGGAACCAGAATTTGGCATGTTCCCACTTTATATCTGCTCTGCTAAGTGTTGGAAATACAATATGATTTTATACTACATTTAAAATATTTGGGGGCAGACCCACAAATAACCTTGTGCTTAAGCGCCATCGTTTTCAGACTGATTCTTGTTGCAGATGAATTATGTCATTTTACCAATTTCGATAAAGAAGAAAGTCAGCCTGATGAATCAAAATCCATTTTGGAGAAAAGTCAAAATGATGAAATAACTTTTTCACCAAAATAGTATGGGCCTCATTTATTGGGATAAAAACAGAAAGTTTTTCTCCTTGTTGCCCCTCCCCTGGGGTGGCGTAAGGTTTTGGCGCATCCCCAGGTTTACATGCTTTTGTAAATCTGGGGAAGCGTCAAAATACATGGGTGTTGCGTGGGAACACCCACTGCAATACCCATGGAATGCCTCCCCAGAGCACAGTAAGACAACGCAGCGATGTGTGCTGCCTTGCCTTACTTCATATCTATGAGGCCATTCAAAGCCTCAAAAAGTGGCTTTGTGTGACCTCTTAAATATGATTTTGTAGTCTGAGCCGCTGGAGAATCACAAAAAGTGATGCTATGGAGGCACATGGGGCTCATAAATATGCCCTTTTTTGTGGCAAAGGTATATGTCTATTTAAAAAAATAGAAAGGGTAGAAAGCAGGAAGGTGGAAATCTACAGATAAATAGTGAAGGGGTTAAAAGAAACAGGAGGGGGAGGGAACAGGGGCATACAGGTGAAATCCCCCTTCAAAAAAACAGGGGGTTTAGACGGGGGAAACAAACACACAAAACACAATGTTTCTTCAATAATGTTTTTTATTAGGTTAGTTTCCTCAACCTGGTGAAAAACATACTGAACGGAACAATAACTGTTTGACAAAATAATTTTGTCACACCTATTTTCTTCATTTTTTTGGGTAAAACACATTGGAAAGAGCAATTTATATCGGGTTTTTTTCAGGATGGGAGCTACAGTAAAATGTTTGTTTCGCCTTGTAGCAAGTAGGACTACCTTGTTCTGTTTGTGCACTGTGCTTGCTATTGAAACTCAGTCGATCTGTGTTTATGATATTAATATCATACTTTTATACTGCACTTTTTACTTCTTTTAATTTTAGAGTGTTTGTTAACCATATACCACACCCTAGAAGTATACCGGTCCCAGGATGCTTGTTTCCGGTCCAGGGAAGACCTGACTTGGCAGTTCGGGCTGGATTGTTCCCATGAGGAACAGGGTCAAGACTGATTTGTATATGGCTGGGTCTAAACTGGGATGGCGAAGTGAGCTAAAGAACGATGATGGATTCAACCCAGATCTGTAACTGAGTGTGAGTGTCTGAAAAGTTTCAGTGCTCCGCCCATCATCTCCTTGTGTTTGCTTTACACCCTAGAAGAAAGCACACGATCATTTTCATGTTTTGGTAAAACTTTTAGAAACTCCAGAGACATAGGGCATCATTCTGATGCCGGGCAGTCGGACTGCTGGCCTCCATAGCGGCGGTTGGGAGACCGCCCAATGAGCATTCGGTGGTCCGGCCGCCATATTCCGATTTGACTGCTAGGCTGACGGTCGGAAAGGCGTTGGTACCATGGCGGGGCATGCTGCGGTCATGGAAAAGGGCTGCAGCACATGCCTTCACCGTGCAGCATCTCCTGCGCATCCGTGCCCCTTTTGCCATGCACTATGTCGTGCATGACACACGGTGCATGGAGGTGAGTGGGGGACTACTACATGTGCCCTCGGGGCCACTTTTCAGTGGCCTACGACGGCAGGAGGCTTGTTTGGGGCCCCCCATATCTCTTTCCAACAACCTTTTCCAGGCGGGATTGCCGTCATGAAAAGGGTGTCGGAAAGGGATATTGCAGTCCTGACGACGGTGCCTGCCGCGGCACTGCTGCCATTCAGGGACCCTGCTCTGACTGCCGCTGCGTCGGGATCTATGATCCTGGTGGAGCCAGTGGTCTTGCGTCGGACAGCTTAGGGTCCAACCCCCAGTATCAGAATACTGCAGTCGGACTGAATGGCTGTTGGTGGTTGGACCGACGGCCTGTCAGCGGTCCGACCGCCAACATCTAAATCACCCCAGAAATGAGTAGCCAGTAAAATAAAATAACCCTGAATTTCAACAATATTCCAAATGGCACCAAGCGAGTGAGTAGGACAAGCAAGCACATCAGTCGCTCAGGGGATTGTTCCACCTGAGGGTAATCTAAAGAAAAAAAGAAAAATATTTGGCCCAAATGGTACATTTTAGACCTCAATTTTCAAAGTATTAGGCAAAATGGTAGAGAATTTACAATGAGTTCCATATGGGATGTCATGTAATATTAAATTAATTAATGATTATGTATTGTGGCTTACCTCCCTCACATATGTTGAAGGAACATTTTTAAAAAATGATGCTACATTTCTCAGAATAGTTTTCAAAATAAATTCGCTTACAAGCTATAGGCTTTACAAATAGTACTGCATGGGCACTTTTCCATGAGAAAGGGATTTTCCAGCATAGAGATATTGTGGATGGAGAATTCGCCAAATCTATCTATCTTTCTTTCACTCACTTTTCTTTCATCAGACTTTCCATAGGGCTTTTCTTCCGCCCATTTTCTTTCCTTCTTTTTTCCTTCTTTTCTTGTATGATTAATTTACTGTTTCCACCTATATTTCCAACTCATTTCCTTTCTTCCTTTTAATGTCTCTTGTTCCTCCTTTCTTTATTTCCAAGTTCTGTCTTTGTTTCCGTCCTGTATTCTTTCCTGCATCTAGTGATTTTCTTCTTACTTGCTTTCCATCTTTCTTTTATTTTTGCATTTGCATTTTTTTTTCTTTTCCTTCTATCTTCATTTCTTGCACCTTTGTTTTTTTTCTTTTCCTCATTGTCTACCGTTTTGTCCTTCTTTACATCATTCCTTTTTTATTTATTTCAGTTTCCTTCCATAAATCTCTCTTCTATTCTTTTAGACTCTTATCCTTATTTATCTTTTCAGTTTTCCTTCACTTTTCTTTCATTCTCTTCATTCTTTAGTGTATTTTATAGCCTTTCTCTTCTCCTTCCTTCTTTGTGTCTTGTTCCATCTTTCTTTTTCCTTTTCCTTCCAACCTTTTTTTTATTTCTTTATTAGATTTTGAACACAGTGTACAGAACTTAAAAGACAAAGTTAGCCACTTGACAGTCCCGAAAGAACACATATTCTGAGCATTCGATAATAAGGATGTTTTGACACTACACATTCATTGACTACAGTCTCGGTTATACATGTAGCTTAAGAGTTACAATCTAGGCATGCTTTAGTGTGGAAGAGGTCGGGCTACAGCTCTCCCGCGAGACCCTACAGTTATCCAGTCATGCGTCCGCTTCAGCCGCAGCCGTGGCAGCCTGCTCCAGGAGGTATGTCTGGAGGGGGGACCATATGTCGCGTGGGCGGGAAGAGGACGGCAGGAGCTCGGCGTAGGTGTGCAGTTGTTCCTGGCAGAATATAAGGTCGTTCAGCCAGTCTTTAAATTTGGGCGCCCTTCCCCGGCCCCATCTACAAGCGACGTGTCGCTTGGCTAGCAGGAGTGCCAAAGAGGCGTATCTTCGCATTGGTACAGCCAGGGCCCCAGTATAGCCGAGGAGTGCAACTAGGGGATCGTCAGGAATATGCAGCCCAGTCATCTGGTCAAGTGCCACAAGCACCTCCGACCAGTAGCGTCGGATGGGGGGACAGTCCCAAGCCAGATGACGGAAATCCACCCCCTCCCTCCCGCAGCGGTCGCAGCAGTCAGTATCACGCAGGTGCAGGCGCATCAGTCGTGCAGGTGTGTAATAGAGGCGATGTAAATATTTGTAGTGAATGATGCACAGCCTGCTGCTAGCAGATATATTTCCAGTCTGTTGGCAGCAGAAGGTCCACTGGTCATCTGAAAGGGGGGAGCCGAGTTCTTCTTCCCAGCGCGCCCTAGACGACGGGGGGTCATGTGTGCAGTCTTTTTGGGTGGTGCGGTACAGCATCGAACGATGTGTGTGGGGGTATCTTTCTGGAGAAGAGCGTGCAGGGGGGTCACGATGGGGGGCTCCTGTGGGAAACACGGGGTTAGAGCCCTGATGTCCTGTCGCAGGCGGACGTAATAAAAACGTTCTAAGGGGGTAGGTGAGGCATCGCCAAAGAACTCGTCGCTGGTGCGGAATTTACCATTTACATACAGCTCTCCCCAGGTCCGAACAGGAAGTTTCCGGAGGAGTTGACGGCAGCCACCTTCCGTCGTGACCGGGATGTCGAGTCTGCCATGGAGGGGCAGCAGGGGAGAGTATAGGATGGGCATGTGGAGGCGCCGGGCTAAGTCCCGCCAGGCACTGGTGGTGCAGTCTACTGTAGTGGAGGCAAGGTGTCTCGGGACACCGGGAGCGCTTAGATAAGCGGAACAAGGGGTGGGGGTCATGTACCCGTCCTCGACTGCAAGGTGGGGCATGTAAGGAGGGGGATTCACCCAATATGCGGCGTAGTGGGCCTGCGCGCAGCTGAAGTATAATTCTAGGTCTGGGATTTCAAACCCCCCTGCACTGAAGGGTCGGGTAAGTGTGTTCCAATGCAGTCTGGGTTGTTTCCCGCCCCAGGTAAGCCGGATGAGTTGGGTTTTCAGGGCTTTAAAAAAATGCCTACTGGGGGCGTATGGCATGTTGGTGAATAAATAGAGCAATTTAGGTAGAATTATCATCTTGATGAGCGAGGCTCTGCCAGCAATCGAGATCGGCATGGCGATCCACCTGGTAATTTTATCAGTGCGCGCCCATAGTTAGCTGCCATTAAATCGTGACGGTTGCGGGTGATTACTATTCCTAAATATGTAACAGTGTCGTCGCACCATGAAAGGGGGTAGTCAGGCGTGAAGTGTGTGGTGGCATCTGTGAGGGGAAAAATCTGAGATTTCCCCCAGTTTATACTGACCCCAGAGAGGTGCCCAAAGAGGATAAGGAGCCTTAGAATAGGATTGAGACTATCCTCCGGGTTGCGGAGATATAGGGTAATGTCGTCGGCGTACAGCGAGATTAATATTTGTTGCTCAGGGTAGACAAGGGCATGTTCGCGGTAGTGTTGGCGGATTTTGGCGGCCAGGGGCTCAGCTGCGAGGGCAAACAGAAGTGGGGACAGGGGGCACTCCTGTCTAGTGCCCCTGGCTATCGAGAAGTTGGAGGACCTGGTGCCGTTAACTACCACACTGGCTCGTAGGCCTGTATAAAGGAGGTGAATCCACGCCAAATACGGAGCTGGAAATCCCATACAGTTGAGCACAAATGCCAGATAGTCCCATTCCAGGGAATCAAACGCCTTGGTGGCGTCAAGAAAGACAGCCGGCTTCCCGGGTTTCAGGAGAGATATGATAAGCGCCTCTCGCATGGTCTGGGGGAGGATGCCTGATTCGCGGGCCTCTTCATATAACTGTCGCAAGGCGGGGATGAGTATGTGACGGAATGTTTTATAAAATTCGGCCGGGAGGCCGTCGGGGCCAAGGGCCCGCCCAGACTGTAGCTGCATGATAGCAGCAATGATCTCCTCATCCTCATGATGTGCGAGGAGAAACTCACGTTGAGTATCTCCAAGCCAGGCAATCGCGGTGGCGTCGAAGAATGAGGCGAAGTCGACAGGTTGTGTCCTGTGCGAGGTGTATGGGGTGCTGTAAAAGCATTTGAAGGTGGCTGCTATGTCTGAAGTGTTTCTGTGCGTGTGGCCGTCTTCGTCAGTAACTTCAAGAATGGTGTTGGAGAATCTAGGCGGACGAACTTTTCCTTCCAACCTTTTGTCTTTTTCCATCCACTCAGCCATCATTCACCTATCCATATAGCATTCATTCTCTCCAATCTTTATCATTCATCTATTCATCAATCCTCCCCTCTCTCATCCATCCATCCCTGCATCCATTTGTCCACCTCTCCATCAATCCTTCTGTCCATCTCCCACTCCCTTGCCCACTTCCTTCCATACTCTCTTGTTCCATTTGTCCTCCCACCCACAGCTCTGACGTAGATCATTGTATTTATGAGCTTCTGTTGGAAGACCAGTGTCACTGATCAATGTTTATGAAGATATAAACAACAAATGATATATGTTAGACAGAACTACCCTGGGCATCCCACTTCCTATCCAGCTGCTAAAGTGTGTGTGGGTGGGAGTGGGGTCATGAGGCATTATCAGAGAATCCAGCAGACTTCATTCTCATTTATTTTAGAGTGAGTGATTGTTGTGCATGGTTGCTATACAGATTTTCACATACCAAGGGAGGAGACTGCAATGATTTTTAGGGAGGAACGAAGATATGACCTCTGGTGGTGGAAGAGTTTTTGTTGATCACATCAAGGTCAGTGGTATGCATATCTCTGAGGACTGCATGTTCCACACAGGCCTGCCAGAATTTGTTGTGGGAATTGTTGGGGGGGGCTGGTTCAAAACATACTGCTGGGCCCACTGGACACTTTTTCCATGTTTACTAGGTGTTATGGGCACCTGATTCATAGCATAAAAAAGTCCTCCATGGAAAGAAAAGACATGGCATCTGGCACCACATAGTAGTATGGACATGTAGGTGGTATACCCATGCAAGATGCTCATTTTTATAGCAGGCTTGCTTTAAAAATGAATACATACATTTTGCGCAGGAGCACAGGGCCCTGAAAAGCACTGGGCCTGTGTCAAAACAAAAAAAACAATGTTTCAACAAATAAAGCCTAACCACATTTCAGAACTACGTTCTCTTTCTGCTGTTTGTATCTGCTGTGTTGTACTGAGGTTATGGAGTCAAGGTTTCCTCATCTATTTGTTTAACATTCAGTATCTGTGCCCTGATGCGGCTCGGTGCCATGCAATTTCCCTTCACGTAAAACGTGATATACATAAAGGCTTTCACCATGTCACCTTGTGTCAAGCAGTAGCCACCTTGTGCCCTAGAACTCTATTCAATGAACACCAAGATGTGGGAGGTGGAGGAGTTGGAGGTTACCCCAGTCCTAATAACGTATAGCGGCAGTATATTGGCAGACCCACCGGGTGTTACCATTTGATAGGGCTCTCTCAACCACGGTGTATCAGTTAAGGTGCTAAGTGTGTTCCACTATAGATTTCTCTGTGTGTGAGAGAGGCATGTGTCAGAATGAGTGATGTTTTACAGATGTTTCCCCTCGTGAGTGAGTTGCCTCTCTGTATGAGCTGTGCGTATTTGCAGATAGTTTTGATGAGCTTGTCCTTGTAGCCATTGAGACATAAGCAACCCTTTTCACTAGGAGACCTGAACCAGATTGTGGACACAGCCAACTGTGAATGAGAGTCTTTTAATGCAGGGGAGTGATCCATGAACATAGGTGCTGCTGTTCCTGGATCCTAGTACCAGATGGAGGCATAAACATAAGAAGTATCATGCATACATGAACTTGAAACACAAAATACTGTCTATACTAGTGTGAGAGCAAGCTCCTGAACAGGGCAGCACCACAAGTCAACATATCTCCTAAGAAGGGGGATGGGCCAAAATAGAGAAGCTATGGCTACAATAAAAATGAACCTTAAGGTATCAGTAGATTATTTGGATATTTTTCAGGCTTGTAAAGCTTTGCAGAGCTCATTAAAGTACCTGCAGCCATTTACTCCTCTCTCGTAAGTGCACTTGGTTTGTTTGAATATGATGTGGGTAGCCAATACATTCTGAACCAGACTAAACATTCCACTCATGGACAAGTAATAGGGTAATTTTTAGGTCTAGTTGCAATTTAAATTATGCTGGTATAATTTGTGTAATTTTGGGAACTTTGCATTATACTTGTTATGCGAAAATCCTGAAATTATGACATTATGTCATGTGTAATTACACCACAGTCGGTTGCAAAATTACAGTGCATGAACATGAGAATAATGCAAACAGCCAGAATGCGAACAGATGTTTTTCGATACCATTGTGTTTTTCGTGAATCTTTTAGCGCAAAAAGACATCCTTGCTTACAAAATGGACATGAAGAGGAATTTTGCACTAAAATATAGCGCTAAGTGACACTTGCATTTTGCATAATTTCGCTTAATTGTCTTGAAATTTTGCGTAGTTACACTAAAACAAATTAAACGAATTTTGCACAGCCTTTGTAAATTTATACTAATGTATTTTCTTTTAATTTACTGAAACTTTCCTATTTTTTCTTTTTCTGAATGAAGTGCATTATTATATTAATGCTAATTCAAGTAGGCACAAGAGCGTAGACTCTCTAAACCCTCAGTTGAAGAGGATCAGACTCCCCTCTCTGGTTTACTTGACAGGCTCTAAAACCTTACTCATAAATAAAGTAGGGGACCATATGGGTGAAGGAGATTGCATACACACAACAGGTAAAAAGAGAGGCTGGTGTGATTGAGCACACAGGTGTCTCTCAAGTAAAGCAAGAGGCTTGAATAAAGAGGGTTTTGTGATGTATGCTCCTCACCATCTTTTGAATTTACTTCTTCCTTCTGGTTACAACATATTGTCAAAATTGTCGACATCTATGGCATTATAACATGGGTTATTTTTTTCACATCACAATAACTATGGACAAGCATGTTCCAAGGACATTAGGAGACAGGGCATATTTCAGACACCGAGTATCCCAAATCTACCTTTTTTGGAGGAATGTAACATTTTGCAGCAATGGTGAGAAGACATAAAATGTCCATATCTAAGTTTACATTGATTGTGATTGGGCATCTCACTGCTGTGCACACAATGCACATAGTGTGTCACCACCATAGACAAAACTTACTGGCAGTCGTTGAGCCACACATCCCCTCCTCTCAGCCAGGCGCCGTGGTCTTGGTTCTTATAAGCAATGAAGTGCTCGATCAGGGCAGGTTCTCTGGGCTTCAGAGGGTCGGCATCTTTGTGAGGTCCATATCTATAAAGAGGAAAGAGAGGAAATGTGCTGTTCAGTTGACTGCAATGCAAAACTATTCCCCATAGTTATTCTCCTTGACTGAAAATTATGAGTATTTGGTTGAACAAAGCCTGACAATATCTGAACTCATAGCTGAGTCTTCTAACCCCCTTCTCTCTCCTGCCTCTTCTTACAGCACTTCACAGGCCTTCTCTTTCCTGAGAGACATCATCACCCAGGCCTTGACCTTATAACTCCCTCGGTGGGCCATCGCCTACCCACTGCCGTAAACTGATTGTTTCATTTTTCTTCAACAAGAGAACGGGCTGAGAAGAAGTGGGAGTGGGCTATGCGTTTGCTGATTACATTTTGTTGTACATCATAAACCACATTGTCTACATCAGTCAGTCATGATAATATCCTGCCTTCTCACAACATGCCTTCTTGTGTGCAATAGTCACAGCACTCTACATTTCACTCAAAACAGCATGTGGACAGCAATATTCACACATAGTGCCAACAGTAGAAAGCATTTCTACTAGATTATTTTATATGTTTTTCCTTGTGCTTTTCTAAAGCACAAAGAAGGTCCAATAGAGTGTCAGGTTGCTGTACATCCGTGCGAACATAAAAATTATGACAGCTTCCTAGTAGAAACAATACACAGCTGAGGAAGCTGAGCTCGAATCACAACATAGAAGGATTTAAAGGCACTGCTAAAATAGGCATCCCATGGTACTAGATGGGTTGGTCCAGAGAATGAACGCAACAAAGCCTAAGCAGATATTGTCCATGTCTGTGTGAACTCTCAGGATAGCATTCAGAGAACAGGTGACACACTATGTCCCATTCCTGGGATTGACTCACAGTATAAATGCTATATCAGTCCGAGGCTAGTGATTAGGACATTGGTCCAATGGGTCCCTTGTTTGTGGTGGTGGAGAGTGCCCGTTAAGAGAACCAAATCACTATAAAGGTGGAGTGGGGCATGCTCCTCTTGGAGTGGTTAGAGAGGATTCTAGGATAAGGAAAGGAAAATGCTCCATAGGCTTGAGAGTGAAAATGCTGCATAGGTCAAAGGACGTAGAGAGTAGCATAGACCAAGCTCTGTTTGCCACTGGTATAGGAGTAAGAGTATGGGCAATAGTATGGGTAGGGGCTAGGAAGAGACCTCATGACCTCATCAAGTAATGTAAAATATCCTTAGAAGGCAAGTTAAGTGTGGGGATTTCCTTTTCAGAAGGGTTGCATTTCCTGAGAGATCTGGGATCAAGTAGCTCAAAAGGGGTCATGAATAGCCCAGGTAGGAGCTTTAGAAAGATTCTGATGGGATTACATCAGAGGCTGAAGGAACTAGGCAGAAACATATAAGAAGAGGCGTGGTTTAGGGCACCACCATCTGAGTGTTTTTCATGTCAGGGTTTAGGAAAAAGTACGGGTGGGTGTAAGTGTTGGAAGTGCCCTCACTCTTCGTGAAGTGGAAAGCGTCTACCTACAGTATTCAACCTAACACTTAAGATCAATATGAAGACAGAGGAAACTGCAGTGTGGGTCTTGTAGGCAACCAGCCAAATTGACATAGTCAGTCTTGGAATGTGCTATCTAGAGATGAAATGGAGACAGAGAGAACATAAAAGAAGGTATCAGTGCCAGGGCCGGTTCTAGGATTTTTGGGGCCCTGGGCAGAAAGAGAATGTGCGAGGCCCCTCTAAATTGCATAGACGTGACACATTCAGGGCTGTTTGCATCTGAATAGATGCCCCTGCTCCTGAACCTGCAGCCCCTCCCTCTCAGCCACCTACAGGCACCTCTTAACAGCTCATCAAGGTGTGAGGGTTGCTAATCTCCAGAGAGGGTTAATACTGCCAGGGAGCTGAAAAGCAGGGCAATTGCCATCCTGCTGTGCCTCTGTGCATTGGAGGCCTAATTGCGGACAAACCTAAGGAATGTGTCTTCTTGCAACTGGGAATGGGGCCCTCCTCCCATCGGGTTCCCCTTTCTACACCATAGCATTGAGGCCAGGGGAGGGGGGGTCTTAAGGTGGTGCACTTGCAAGGTGTCAACTTTCATGCTGTGGCCTGGCTGTCTTGCATTGGTGCGAGGCCCCAAGTTGGAGGGCTGACTGAGGGGCCCTGGGCAGCGCCTCACACTGCCCATGGCCAGTGCCAGCCCTGATCAGGGCCAGAGGCCAAATCTAACACTGGATATCTTGGGTGGGGGCAATGGTGGTCCCACGTCGGGGCGAATGAGGTAATAAAAGACAGGATGCAAAACAGCTACAAGTAAGAACTTGACTGCAAGAAAGGCCTTTAATCTAGACAACAGTTTTGTATGGATAAAGCTCAATAGATTAAACGTGATCAGCCGCAGTCAGCAAGCCCCTTTTTATCTCCCAATCAGCTACATTATAAGGGTTTACTGTATTGTGACACTGAGGCCCCCATTACGAGGCCCCCAGATTTAAGTGTGTGCACTTTAGAGGGCTAGAATAGCTGGTTCCAGTCAGTATCCCCATGCCTTAATCTGGGGATTGCAAGTTATTTCCCCTGGATTGGGGAGTAGCAGGCAGATCATGGAGTACCTTTCCTAATCTGCATGTTTTACCCCTTGCCAGAGAAATAATGTGTCCAAGTCCACACACTTACCACTACTTGAAGCAGATGTTAA
This sequence comes from Calotriton arnoldi, assembly GCA_963921515.1. Taxonomy (NCBI): domain Eukaryota; kingdom Metazoa; phylum Chordata; class Amphibia; order Caudata; family Salamandridae; genus Calotriton; species Calotriton arnoldi. The sequence continues at coordinate 10,304 of CAWUFW010009891.1, read as the reverse complement.
ATGTGTGGGGGTTGTTTCTAGAGCTGTGGAGTGAGGGTAAGGCACAACGGGTGCAGGGGAGGGAAGCAGGTGAGGGAGGAGTGTTTGCTGCTCTGCTCATGCTGCCATTTTAAAGCACGGGCAAGTGGCTGAGCGGAGCGGCCGTCTGCAGCTCCCGCAACGCCGCTCTAAAATCCGTGGCCGCTGTAATTGTCAGGTACGCAGTTGGTGGACCCGGTAATTCGAGCCCCAGAGACGCTGGAAATGTTAGAATACGGCTGTCCGAGGCCCCCGCAGGGGGCCACTAAGGAGGGCAGCCCTCTAGTAACATCTGGGCACCTCCCCCCCCCCTTTTTGGGTGGGCAGGGACTCGGGTGAGGAGAACCCCCAGCCCAGTGGTGACGCGCGAGTCAGCGTCACTTCCGGGGGGCACGAGGACAGGGGGAGGGGTATAAAGGCCTCCCCCCACCATTTTATCTTCCTCTTCACGCGCCGGACACGCCGTCTGCCGGACACGCCGTTGAGAGGGGTCGAGTGCCATCGTCGTGGTCATCCTTGGGCCTGGTCGTGCATCGTGCGCTCGCACGCGACATCAGTCACGGTGAGCGCAGCACAGACACCCCCCCCCTCCGCCCCGTCCCTGGGACAGTCCCAGGTTGCACAGGGGCCATGGCACGGCCTGCCATGGGGGGGGGGTGCGAGTTCCCTAGCGGCACTTACGGGGCACTTTAGCGCCAGGAAAGCGATTGCCTCCTTGGTGCGCCCGGGGGTTGAGGTTCCTCGCAGGCTGCCCACGTTGGGCTTAGCTTTGGGGTTGGGGCGACCAGGCCTGCCTTCGGGATGGCGCGAGGGTCAGCGGGTAGGGATCATGCGCTTCAGACCTACCAGCGCCGCAGGGGGGGCCGAGCAGGCTGTGCCAGTGAGAGCGCTGTCGCCCCTCGGGCTCCCCCACCCTCCAGGCTTACCGTTGCGTGGATATGCGCCCGGGTGGGCTCAGGGGTTAATTGCGGAGCCCTATCAGCCTGGCGGCGATTGCCCGGCATCGGCCAGAGAAGCAGCAGGGAGGGGGGAGTAGGATTTTGGAGCTCCCCAGGCAAGCTGCGCCGCCCGGGGTCGAAGTTCGAATAGGTGGGGGCCGGGCTCTTAGGCCGCCATTGCGGACTGACTAGAGGTTCCGGTGCCGGGGCTGGCGATGAGAGGACCACGTGGGTGCACCGGTTCTTATCGCCCCCCCTTCCCTCTAGTTATTGTTTACCGGGAGGTAGCGCAAGCACTTTCACGGCAAAAGTGTGCCCAGGGATAAAGTACCGATTCAGCTCCGACAAATTTTGCTCGCACCAGCGCCACGCGGGCCCCGGGTCGGCGCTGTGTGCATTTAATTGGGGGGCCTTGAAGCGACGCCACCGTACAGCTCCTAGCGGCTGTCCCCCAAGCAGGACCCCCCCCCCCTTCCAGGCAACGCACCTTCGGGGAGGTTGGGGGGGTGATCACCAGGAAGCTGAACGCCGGCCGTATGGCTGTGCCACTTTGGCAGCCAAGTTGCGGTGCTCGTGCGGAGGTCCGTGTAGCGTGCCGGCTTAGGTGCCCAGGATCTCCTCCCTCCCGGGGCACCCCGCAGCCCGGAGCTCAATTTTATGCCCATTAGCGCGGACCAGGATTAGTCTGGATTCACGCTCTACCCGCAGTAATCGCTGATGCCGCAGGTCCGACCGGTTGCTGGGGGGGGGGGCCACTGGGGGATGATTGGTTTCCAGTAGATGCCCAGGGCCATAGCGCGGTTTGCGTTCCCTGCACCTCCATCAAGGGGCATCGCGGGGGCTTGCAGCAGGGGGGTGGACAGGGATCGGGACCCGATAAACCCACCGCGCTGCCGCCTCATGGCACTACTAGGCCGCCTTCCACACCCGCATCGCTCGGGACCTAGCGGCGCCGCGACCGGTCACGCCCACGTGCCAGCATTTAGGGACACGCTGCGGGACCCAGTACATGCGGGTGGCAGGGGGGGCGTGTTAGTTAATTCGCCGACGCAACGCCCGCTGCTAGCCGAGAATGTATGGTGCCGTCTAACACAACTGGTGTGCATGTAAGCGCTAACAGGGGAGGGATGAGAGCCAGCAAGGCAGGAGAAGTGGCCTTAGGTGGAGCTTCTCTCGGGCACCAAACTGTGCAGGGGCCTGCGGCTGTAACACCGATGGGCCCTCCCCCGCATAGTATTGTGGAGTGTTTGTTTTGTCATGCCTCACTCCGCGCTGTCTTTGTTTTTCAGCGGTACCCCTCGCCCCCCCCCCCCCCCGAGGCACTCCCTAAACACTAAGGGACAAGTGCGGCCCGCACAGTTGGAAGACGTGGTCTAAAGGTAACAAGGATCTGGGCCAACAGGGGCACGATGTGGCGCTTTGGGAGGGAGTCCACAATAGGAGGGTCGGAGGGGATGGGTACCTCAAGAGCCCTATGTCAGGGAGTTGGCACTGTTCAACTGACAATAGGGAAGGACAGCAGCGCGCCGGAACATTCCTTACTCATGTTTTGTCTCCACAAGCAGGACAGAATTGGACGTTCAGCGCAGCTAGGAACCGATTGCCCAGGGGGAAACGATCACACAGCAGGTATGGGTGCATGGGGGGACCCAGGAGGAACAAGCCGCAGCGTAAGTTAGGCCTAACTTGCAGGGAGAGGGAACAGTCCTGCCCCCCCCCCTTTTTTCGAAGGACGGCGGACCATTGATCTTGGCTAGTGGCTGCGAGAATTGGGTGCTTCCTCGCTCCACGGAGCTGGGGAGGGTGCCGGGGCCCTGAGGGCAGGGTGCACGGGGAGGTATGGGGAGAGTCACTTACCTCTACCTTCATCTCCACACACAGAGTCCAGTGCTGCACCCATCCGAGCGTCGCCACCCAAAGGTTGATAGCCTACCGGGCGGAAGTAAGTACGATACTAAGGGGGGGGGACGCAGCGGCGGCGCACCTGCACAGAGGCAGGACAGGCCTGGCAACCTGGGATGGGCAGAGTGGCTTAAAATGTTAATTTTCTTCCAGATTGAGCCGCCAGTCGCAGGAGGCAGGATGGATAGTCAGGGATCCCCCTCTATTCTCGCAGATGTCCCAAGTCGATGAAACCCAGCCAGGCACCTCCCAAGAAGCGCAGATCGCAGCCTTCCTCGCCATGGCCAAGACCAAGGGATTGGCTTGGGCCACAGAACTTTTGAAGGCCAATAATCCGGAGGACTCTGGATTCGTCAGTGCGGCGTCGACCACAGAGCAGGAGCACATCGAAGAGGCAGGCCCCACTAGGTCCAAGAGGACACGCAGGCCCACAGTCAAGGACTTCCCGGCAGACCCGCTGCCAACCAAGAGTCGGGCCATGACCACCCCTCGTATCTCCGCCAACCCGTTGCCCGTTCCACCGCCCCGGCACCTGGACCAGTAATTCCCCGGCCAGCAACACGCTCCCTGCGAGCTACGCAACAACTGAGGACTTGGGTAAGCTCACAGACTCTTTGAGGAGCTTCATGGCAGAAGTCAGAGCAGGCCTTGCGGGGGCCAGCTCGAACAGTGGGGGTGGAGGGGCTGTGCCGGCTCCTCCGGGGGGTGCGCTTGGGGTCCCGTCCATCACACAGGTTTGGGGAGGGGGCGCCAGCACTGCAAGCGCAGCTCTTCCCCAGGGCGACAAGGCGTCAACTAGCAGCCCAGCAGAGCAGGTTGGGCAGTATCCGGCGGTGGGGGCCACTCCGTCTCCAGCAAGTGCCCCCGCCAGCTCGGTACCACTCCTGGTAGTGACCCCGCCCACCGCACCTCAGGTAATCAGCGCTCCCACACGTTCCGCAGAACTGCCCAATGCAGCCGTGGTGTCCAAGCCACTCGTCACAATGGCGCCAATGGTCTCTGGGCGGTGCTCCTTGGGGTGGGAGGTTCCTACAGCGGCCAAAGAGGGGATTTGGAGGCGAGAGTTTATCGATATATTTACCCTGCTCATGCACGGTGCGGAGGGGCTTGACACAAGAAAGATGGGGGGTAAGGAGGAGGACAAGAAGGTGCGGTTCCAAGCATGGCCGGAGAAGAACATTGCAACATGGGGACAAGCTTTTGCCATCCTGGCTGCAGTGATAATGGAAAAATACCCGGATCAGGGGCCGGGGTTGTTTCAGTATGCCAGCATTATCACCAATGAGGCTGAGACAAGCGGGGGGATGGGATGGTACCGTTATGATTGCGAATTCAGAAAAAAGATGGCCATGTGTCCCGAACTGGAGTGGGACCAAATGGAGGTGAGGCTCTGGGTCAAGCATATGGGAAAGCGCACAGTTGAAGGGAAAGACAAGATTACCACAAACAATAGTGGGGGCGACAAGCCCAAGGGTCAGAAGCAGGAGTCGAAGGGTCAGTCCAACAAGTCCTTTCGGGGTGGTCGAGGAGGTGGCCGAAAGAATGGAGCTAGAACAGTGTACAATGGAACCTGCAGGTTATACAACGCAGGGTCCTGCTCCTGGGGCAAAGCATGCAGGTTCTCCCATACCTGTAGCAAATGTGGGGCCACACATCCTGCCTCTTCCTGTAACAAGCGGGAGGGCCCCTCACCGCTGCCGGGAAGGCAAGATAAATAGACAAGTTTTACTGTCCAGCCTCCTTAACCCCTCCCTTTCACCCCCTCCCAGCAGTGACGTCCCCGGCTTGCCTTCCAGGGGCAGGTCTTTCAATATACACATGGCTAAGGGTCCGTCCCCCATTATCATCTCCAACCTCCTCCCCCTCATCCGTGAGTATCCGAACCCCAAGGATAGACTGCTCCTAGCTGAGGGGTTCGTGGAAGGATTCAGAATACCTTACCGGGGCCCACTAGCGAGCAGGGACGCGGGAAACCTCAAATCGGCCAGGGAGCAACCTGAAGTTGTGCTGGGGAAGATTAAGAAGGAAGCGGCCCTGGGCAGGGTGGCGGGCCCCTTCAATCAGCCACCACTCACGAACTTTGTTGTCTCCCCTCTGGGGGTGGTACCCAAGAAAGAGCCAGGGGCCTTTAGGTTGATCCAGCACCTGTCTTACCCAGAAGGTGACTCAGTGAACTTCTGGTTAGAGGAAGGGACGTGCTCGGTGTCTTATTGCTCCCTGGACATGGCGGTGGACATGGTCAGGAGGGCGGGCAAGGGAGCATGGTTGGCAAAGTCAGATATTGAGTCGGCTTTCCGCCTGCTGCCGGTCCACCCGGATAGCCAGCATCTCCTGGGGTTCAAGTGGCAGGGAGAATTCTTCTTTGATAAATGCATGCCCATGGGATGCTCCGTGTCTTGTGCCTACTTTGAGGCTTTCAGCTCTTTCCTGCAGTGGGTGCTCTCGAACATGTTCAAGGTGGAGGGTGTAACCCACTACCTGGATGACTTTTTGTTCATCGGGGGGGCAGGCACGCGGGAGTGCAGCAGAGGCTTGCAGTGCTTTCAGGACATGGCCAGGCACCTAGGGGTCCCGTTAGCACCTGGCAAGACTGAGGGTCCGGCGCAAGTCCTGACTTTTTTAGGCATCGAACTGGACACGATTAAGGGCGAGTCCAGACTCCCTGCGGACAAGGTACAGGCGCTGCGTCAGGACATTCAAGCATTGCTGGGGAAAGACAAAGCCCCCTTGGGTGCCATCCAATGCCTCCTGGGAAAGCTCAATTTCGCAGTTAGAGTGATCCCGGCGGGGAGAGTTTTCGCCAGGAGGTTAGCTAGGGCAACAGCTAATGTCAAAAAGAAACACCACCTGGTTAGGCTGGCGAAGGGCTTGAAGAAAGACCTTGCTATGTGGTGCGAGTTCCTCACGCAGTTCAATGGGACGGTGATTTGGAGGGCACCTTGGGCAGACAGTTCTGAGCTCTGCCTCTTCACGGACACATCAGGTAGGGAGGGCTTTGGGGCAATTTTGGGGGCTGAGTGGTGTGCCCAGGAGTGGCCCAACGCCTGGCGCAGGCGCAACATCACAGCCAACATCTCGGTCCTGGAGCTATTCCCAATTGTCATTGCATTACATCTGTGGCCGGTGTCGCTTTCAGACAGAAAGGTCCTATTCTGGTCTGACAACATGGCAGTGGTGCAGGCCATCAATGGGCAAACAGCCAAGTGCCCGTTGGTCCTCTGTTTACTCAGAGAGTTAGTCAGGGCATGCCTGCGCTGCAATGTTGAATTCAGGGCGAGGCATATTGAGGGGGTCAAGAATGTGGCAGCTGACGCTCTTTCTCGTTTTCAGTGGCTCCGTTTCCGGGAGGCCTGGCCGCAAGCGAGAGTGGAGATGACCCCCTTCCCGGCACACCTCTGGAGAATCTTGCAGTGGAGCAACGATTGAGAGCACTGGGCGAATGCTCGTTGGCCCCAGGTACCAGGAAACGATACAGGGCACACCTGGCCACCTTCAAGAAAGTGTCACAGTCCCTGGGACTTTCCCCGCTGCCGGGGGAGGGCACAGTGCAGGCATTCGTAGTGTGGGCTAAGGAACAGGGGAGGAGCCATTCCTGGGTGTGCGGCCACTTGGCGGCAGTGAGCCACGACGCCAAGCTTATGGGGGGGAGCGACCCAACCAAGTCCTTCATCATCAGGGCGGCCCTCAAGGGTTGGGCCAGAGAGGAGCCCAGAGTCCCAGACAACAGGGCCCCCATAGATTTCGACACTCTCAAGGGCATGCTGGACGTGATAGAAGGAGTCACCTACTCGCAGTTTGAGGCGTCGCTTTTTGCGGCTGCCTTCTGCCTAGCGTTCTTTGGCGCGTTTCGTATAAGTGAATTGGTGGCAAGGTCCAAGACGGACCGGTCGGGCAATGCCTTAAGCATCAAGGATGTCACCTGGTGGGCACCCTGTCCATCCACCTCAGGAGGTCCAAAACGGACCAGGCAGGGCGGGGGGTCGATGTGGAGTTAAGGCCGCTGGGGGACCACAGGTACTGCCCGGTCGCCAAGGTCAGGGAGTACTTGGCGCTCCGTCCCAACGCCCCCGGCTATCTGTTGATTCATGCAGATCAGGGTCCCTTGACGAGGTACCAGATGGAACGCTTGATGAGGGCGAGCTTAACTCGGGCGGGCCTTGCCCAGCCAGGCAAAAATACACCAGCCATTCCTTCAGAATAGGGGCGGCCACGGCCGCGTTCAAAGCAGGAATGGAGCCAGAGGGGGTGAAAAAGGTGGGGCGTTGGGAGTCCGAATGCTACAAACGGTACGTCCGCCCTTGAAGTAATTTGTTTGTATTCATAGTGTGCAGTGATTTCGAGTGTACTACATGTCATAATATTTGTGTGGAATTGAACATTAAAAGTACAGAGTGTGTAAATGGTGTCCTTTACTCTACTAGGGTTCCAGGTATGGGTGATCGGGCATTCATTCATCACCAGGGTGGCCCAGTGGGCGGCGCGCCGGAACTGGACGCGTGGATTTTCAAAGACACAGTTTGAGTGGATGGGTTTCCCCGGAATGAGATGGAGCACCCTCAGGAACAGATTGGAACAGAGACTAGCCGCCCACGGGGCACCGCCAAAAATATTGGTGATACACCTGGGGGAAATGACCTCATTGCCATGGGGAGAAGGCTACTCTTGCAGGCCATGAAAAGTGACTTGGGTGAAATCGTCAAATGCATGGGGCAATGTGAGGTCTGTTGGTCAGAGATGATTCCACGCAGAGTATGGCAAGGGGCGAAGTCCGGGGAGGCAGTTGAGCATTCCCGGAAGCGAGTGAACGGGGCAATGCGCAAGTTCACTGACCAGAGGGGCCTGGGATTCATCAGACATGAGATGATTCAAGAAAAGGTGAAAGGATACTTTGAGGCGGATGGGGTTCACCTATCGCCAGTGGGGATGGACCTTTTCCTGTTAGACTTGCGGGAGGCCTTGGAAATGAGAGGTTGCAGGTAGGACCATAGTTGCTTGGTGGGGGCCCTGGCGGTGACGGGGGCCACCTCCAGAGCTGTGGCGGAGTTACAGGGCGATCTGGAAGCAAAGGGGGACAGAAGGGTACCTCTCTCTGCGCAGCACCATAGGGGGTGTAAGAGCCAAATCCTAAGAGCCTCATGGGAGGTGACTGGAAAACCGTGTCGGCGCCCCGTTAGTCCTTCGGGCGGTTGTGGGCCTGAACAACTGGGGGTTTGCTATGCTACGCTCCGCCCTGAAAGGGGCGTGAGTAAGAAGGGACCATGTGTCAGGTGATCCGGGAGAAGGATCACCAGAAGTGGCAGCACAGATGGGGTTCGTCCAGTGCTGCTTGGCTCATCAGGCGGGCAGGCGGCTCAGATGGTTGCCTGCCCTTGGATCGCCCGTAAGATAACCCACCTTATTACATAACGGTGTATGTAATAAACCTGCAGCAATTTTACCCAAACAAGTAACGTGTTGTGTGTTTTATTATCAGCATGCAGTATTGGTTGGAGGGGCGTTGCCAATGGTGTTGCTATGCGGCTGTCCGAGGCCCCCGCAGGGGCCACTAAGGAGGGCAGCCCTCTAGTAACATCTGGGAACCCCCCTTTTGGGTGGGCAGGGACTCGGGTGAGGAGTCCCCCAGCCCGGTGGTGACGCGCGAGTCAGCGTCACTTCCGGGGGGCGCGAGGACAGGGGGAGGGGTATAAAGGCCTCCCCCCACCATTTTATCTTCCTCTTCACGTGCCGGACACGCCGTCTCCCACCCTACCGCTTACCCGGCGTGGTTCTTGGCAGGCGGGAGGCAGAGAATGTTGTAATGTTGTCTTTTTCGTTGCAGGCGGAGTTACAGGGCGATCTGGAAGCAAAGGGGGACAGAAGGGTACCTCTCTCTGCGCAGCACCATAGGGGGTGCTAGAGCCAAATCCTAAGAGCCTCATGGGAGGTGACTGGAAAACCGTGTCGGCGCCCCGTTAGTCCTTCGGGCGGTTGTGGGCCTGAACAACTGGGGGTTTGCTATGCTACGCTCCGCCCTGAAAGGGGCGTGAGTAAGAAGGGACCATGTGTCAGGTGATCCGGGAGAAGGATCACCAGAAGTGGCAGCACAGATGGGGTTCGTCCAGTGCTGCTTGGCTCATCAGGCGGGCAGGCGGCTCAGATGGTTGCCTGCCCTTGGATCGCCCGTAAGATAACCCACCTTATTACATAACGGTGTATGTAATAAACCTGCAGCAATTTTACCCAAACAAGTAACGTGTTGTGTGTTTTATTATCAGCATGCAGTATTGGTTGGAGGGGGGGGAGCGTTGTCAATGGTGTTGCTATGGCCTGGAGCGGTACCCCCTGGGGTACTGCTTGAGACGTTGTTAACAGGCACAAGGCGCCGTTTAAAAATTTACGGTTACCCCAGCAGCTGGATTCTTCTTTACTCCGGCCTTACTTACCTTCACATTTTGAGATGCAAGTGAAAAAAGAAGGCAAGGGTGTTGGGCATGATGTTTTGCTGGTATTCATATTGAACCCCCTCACAACTACCACAGCCATTTGTTGTTGTCAATGGCAAATGTCTTTTTTTTTTTTTTAAACCTGTGATGCGGGCCCATTTTACTGATGCTACAACACTGCATGGCACAAGCAGTTTTGCCAGTAAAATAAAAACGCGGATAAACCGGCAAATGTGCAGAAAGCGGCTATCCACGCGCTCTTACATGCTTGCAACGAGGTCTATACGATGTCCTAGGCCGCAAACTAAACCTTCACTGCAGTCTGCAGCGCAGCTGCTCACCCCAGTCCCACCCCCCACACATCTTGATCTAAATTTAGATGCTATCACTCAGTTTCAAAGGAGTACTTACTTGCCTGCTACTTTTTAAACGACAACTTAAGTAGAATGTTCCATGTCAAACATTCCTTTTAAAACAAAAAATGTGAAGGTCAGATAAGTGAGGATGTACTCCTCCGTTTGTTCCTTATTAAAATAAAACGTGCTTTTTCCTCTGGCCGGAAGAAGTCAGCCTTGGTTCTTGGTGGACAAGAAGGCGCATGTCTTCTTTCTTTAAGAGAGCCCCAGAGAAAATGTGGCTGCCCGCGGCCCACGCAGGGGGCCCCCATAGGAGGGCGGCCGCCTTAGTGCCACATGATGGCACACAACTACATACTAGTGTTTGGGACCCTATCTAGGTCCGGCGCGCCCGTGTTATTTCCGGTGCGCCAGGGGGCGGGGAGCCAGGTATATTTACCTCTCCCGCCCAACTGGTGCTCTCTTTTCATCAAGCATTCACGCCGTTTGGTCCTGTCGTGGCGTGTCCGTGCCGTCCAGTCCTGTCGGGTCCTGTGGCAGCTGCGGGACGAACTCATCACAAGCACAGCATTAAGAGCAGGCACAAGAGGACCAGGTTTATTGCCAGCTGGTACAAGGTATATGGGCACGCAGCGCCAGCGGCAGCGTAAAGGGGGTCGCCATGGGGC